>CM069410.1:161748341-162948341 GCA_035609135.1 Eleutherodactylus coqui | reverse complement strand
TCACAAACTGCGGGTTCTCTTGTTATCCAATATGTGTGCTACTGTTGGAAGACCGACATTTATTCACTTCACCCTTCAGTGGTTTTACTGTTATAACCGATTGGCGTTTAAGCTCTCCATGGTAGCCAACTTTCAGTTTTCAATGGCGTTTTTCTTTAAAATCAGCAAAAAATTTTGAACAATATCATCTCAGCTTTGTCACAGCACGTCCTGTAAATATAACTATACGAGCGCAGTGATTACTTTTCACGGGCAGCGCCACCATAAATCTGTAGCTCAGACATCTATTGCTAGCAGATAATTAGAATCCTATACAAAACAAACCAAGAAAAGGATAATTCAGCAGCTGAGCGGATCTAAAAAGCAAGGCAGAGCTTAGAGAGCATTGTCATTCTATGCATCGCTTCAGTCTTCATAAATATGGAGGCATCTAATAACCATTCTTCACCCATAGACATCGAGTGCATAATGAAGGAGGCGCAAAGATAAGTATAAATCAGGTTTGCCTTCATTTTCTATATATCCCAACTTATTGTATTCAACAAATTATGGAAAATTTTCATTAAAAATCAGGTTACGAACAAAAAAATAAATAAATTAAAAAAAATGCATAAATAAAAAAGGTTCATACACCCCATTCAAAGAGAAGTGTCACATAATGTCTGCAGGCACATTTTGTCCTCCCCTAGTAATACACCTTGGGCCAAACGAACAAGGTAATTCTACAGGGTGGTCCACCGAAAAGTACCCCGACACCACACATCAGCAAGGAGATGGTCCCAAAGTATATTATGGGCTGCCCACCCCTTGATATATACCCATGTACCTAAAACAATAAGCAAGGGATAGATTTTAATCTTCCCCATAGTCTTCTGCACAGCTTTATAATAGAGCCCACAAAGGGCTGGACGATTCCACTTTGGTTAGCGGGAGCCTCTGATCAAAGTCTAATCCTCAGATTTGTAGCTGAATTAATCAAAGAAATTATTGTTTAGAACATCACAGCTTTGGTCTCCTGCTGAAAAACACTTCAAGTGCAAAACCTTGTATATGTGATGTGACCTAGATCAAAGTATTGGGGTGGAGTAATGGAAAATACATTCTGAAATGAACCTATCTAGGATATTTTCTATGGTTCATTATTTCAAGTGACTCCACTAAAGATAATTTTCCAACACTTTAAAAACATGGCTTCTTTGTTTTGATAACAGCACCTCATCTTTCCACTGGTTGTGTCTGCTATTGCAGGTCATCTCCATTGATCTGTCTTGGGAGGAGTTGCAATCCCACACACAACCTGCAGACAGATGTGGTGCAGTTTCTGGAAGAAACAAATCTGTTTCCAAACCCCTTAATTCCACTGGTGGTGTGCCACATAGTTATGCCAGCAGAGGGCCTTGGTGAGGGTCCTATGAACTGAGACTACCAACAAGTCATCAGGTGGAAGGGCTGCAGTGCTACTTAGAGGGTCAAAACCCTTTCAGCACTGCTCTGCGCTTTCCATTACTCGGAATTTGGCACTGACCGATGACAAAGGGTTGTATCAAGATGGTATCACCTGTATCTATGCCCTTCCCCCCACCCCCCTCTATGGCCAGAAAAGAGAGCTACTTTTGTAATAGCAAATAAAATCGGGGTTTTTATAGTAGAAGCTCCTATGGCCCATTTATGGGATGCCACCAGACCAGAAGAGGGTTACATGATGTGGCGCCGGAATGACGATCTGGTACCACAGTTAGTACTCTAATTAAAGACAGTTTAGGGAGCGGCGGGGTCTGAAAATGTTAAAAGTTGGACAACCCTTTTAAAGCATGGTCACTGTGAACTGAAAGAGCATTTGACTGGCAGACTTAATGTGTATGGCCAACGTTAGACAAAGGTGAAAGAGTTTACCCACACCTCAGAGAAGCTTTGTGGGAACATAGGCAAGACACCTTGGAGGTGGGATAAGGCTCCTAATGAAATGTCTTCATTGGTTGCTAATAAATGCATATGATACTTTCACACACATCGCTTCAAATGGTAACATTTGAAAACCTACCTGCAAAGAGATTCTAATCTGAAGAATTTGCTTGCATCAAGGAGATTGTACAGGATTAGAAACACATGGATGGTTTCTTCCAAAAATCAGTGCCACACTTGTCCACAGGACATGTGTGGCATTGCAGCTCATTTCCTCTCTTCACTTTAATAGAGCTGAGCCGCAAAGCCAGGCACAAACCAAGGAGAGGTGCGGCACTCTTTTTGGAAGCAGACCTCTTTTTAGAACTTTAGAATCCCTTTAATACAAATCTAACCCCATCAGAATATTTTGCTTTATGTGGGAAGAATCAATGAATAATGCTAGGAACACAGACACTGCTGGAATGGAGGGGGAACGTGCTTCAGTGTGAGAGGCGGAGGGATCGCCAGTGATAACTAGAAGAAAGTCAGCAAACATTGGCTGTTTCCCACCATCCTCTATGAACAAAGGCGATAAACTCAAGTCCATTCACAAAACAAAGACCCCAACACACAGCTCATCGAGCAGCAGAAGATGCAGGCAGTGCATGGCAGGGCCTCCGAGTCACCAGCAGACGCCCTACAGACTGCAAACCGTTAGCTGCTATACACAGTGCAGGAAATGTCCCATTCATTTAAATGTCAAAATACAATGGCTTTTTGTCCTGAAAGAAATGCAAGCACGGCTGAATGATAATTTCAGCGGATGGGATTCACCATTTACTCTTAGACCATGGATATGGAGGCCTGCTGGCGTAGAGTTTATGCTTTCGACACTGAGATAACTTATCAGAATGGGGACATAAATGACCGTGTAAGATCGTGAATAATACATCAGCAGAATTGGGTTTTATTTAAAGGGGATGTGCGGGCATCTTAAAACTTGGCAGCCAGCGAGAGGTGATGGCATAAAACAAAATAAGCAATACCCACTTGGAAGATCCGCTGCCGCTTTAGTGCTCCGGCCCATCTTGGTTTCAGTTCTGCAGTGATGACTTTATGATTGCTTGAACGTGGCTGCTGCCGCCAATTTGCTTTGTGCCAACAATCTAAGAACTATTTTATATATCCGTTCACATGGCTGGGTGAAGGCTTGTTTTTATTGGGGTGAGCTGCATTATTTGTTGGTACCATTTTTGGGGTGTATACAACTTTCTGATCACTTATTACATTTTCAGGGAGGTAAGGCGAGCAAAAAAAAAAAGAAAAAAAAAAAAAAAAAGCAGCAGCGATTCTCGTTACATTTTTTTTTTGCTGCTCACGATGTGGAAGCAATTGATATTTTGATATTTCCACTTTCTATGGATGTGGTGCGTTTTTTTTATTTTACATAAGTAAGAATAAAGAGGGAATTGAACTTAATATTTTTAAACATTTTAGCAAAAATATTTTTCTTTTCAGTCCTACAAGGAAACTTTACAATGCAAGTGCTTGTGTGATATAGGCCTCAGACGGCCAGGTCAGATCCAGCTACGAGAATTCTTGCAGTGGGATGCGAGCCGTGCCACTGGAGTGACCCCCGCGGCTCACCTCCTCTGCTCTGCTATGTGCCCGCTGCCGCCCAGCCGGCACATGCTCAGAGCAGACGTTTCTGTGTGGGCCTCTGCGAGGCTGGCACAGTAATAAGACATGCCGCGATTTGTTTACCGCAACTTTTCACATGGTCAAATCATGGCAGTCTGCATAGGATTGCATTATCTAATGTAATCCTATGGCAGAGGGCACGGGTGGAAATTCTGTGGGAAATCCCAGAATTTACCCATACTCCAATATTTCTGTATACCAGTGTATTGTGCTGTCAGCCTTTGGCAAGGCATAATAGGTGTACAAAAATGGCAGTTTTGCGGGTCATTGAGGGGCCTCCGCTACCAGTGCAAGCTATTGGAACTCCCTCTGGCTAACTATTTAGATGCCTCGGTCACCATCGACTTCAGCTTCTAAGGGTTTAAACAGAAAAGATCAAAATTATCCATGACCCTGGTCACTGCAGTGAGGAGCAGAGTCCCCTTTATACACAGCAGGTACAATCCAGAACATACAGTATATTATAGATATAATATATACACACACACGCTTCCCTGTAACAGACTACATCTGCTGCTCATTCTGACGGCATAGCTCCTGAGACCGATCTGTATATTCTCCTGTGACTTATATTAAAGGGGTTGTCCCGCGAAAGCAAGTGGGGTTCAGCACTTCTGTATGGCCATATTAATGCACTTTGTAATGTACATCGTGCATTAATTATGAGCCATACAGAAGTTATTCACTTACCTGCTCCGTTGCTGGCGTCCCCGTCGCCATGGTGCCGTCTAATTTCAGCGTCTAATCGCCCAATTAGACGCGCTTGCGCAGTCCGGTCTTCTCCCTGGTGAATGGGGCCGCTAGTGCCGGAGAGCTGGTCCTCGTAGCTCCGCCCCATCACGTGTGCCGATTCCAGCCAATCAGGAGGCTGGAATCGGCAATGGACCGCACAGAGCCCACGGTGCACCATGGGAGAAGACCCGCGGTGCATCGTGGGTGAAGATCCCGGCAGCCATCTTGGTAAGGTAAGTAAGAAGTCGCCGCAGCGCGGGGATTCGGGTAAGTACTAGACCTTTTTTTTTAACCCATCCCTTGGGTTTGTCTCGCGCCGAACGGGGGGCATATTGAATTTTAAAAAAACCCGTTTCGGCGCGGGACAACCCCTTTAACAGCGGTAAATGGAGAAAACATCCGCGCTCGTAAGAAACGTATATATGAATAAACTGTACTTACTGACCAAATGCATGACCAAAAGCTGTTGTTCATACTTCCCAGGAGGGGGTATCTATAGCTGAATCCCCTTCTTCCCTAGTAACATAGGATGTAAGGCTGAATGGAGACCAGACCAGGTCCATCTAATGTGCTCACCCTCACTATCCTGCTGCTACTAGCAGCTGGGGATCTCTCGCCCAATCCTGGCCCACCCTCCACTGCTCCCAAGTATTACCCCCCTACCTGCCTCACTTAGACACCCCTCATGCCAAATTACTAGCCCATGTTTACCCTCCCCTGAGTTCTTTCAATGTGTGCTCTGGAACTGCCAGTCAGCATGCAACAAACTCCCCACCAACACTTTTTTACTGCTAAATCTCCAAATCTGCTCGCTCTCACAGAAACGTGGATACAGCAGTCTGACACGGCCTCCCCTGCTGCACTGTCTTACAATGCCCTGAAGTTCTCCCATACCCCGAGACCGGAAAACAGGCTAGCGGAGGAGTAGGTGCTCTTCTCTCCCCGAAACGTACCTACCAGGGCATCCCGCCGATACCATCACTCACTTTCCCATAGTTTGAGGTACATACGCTATGGCTTTTACGTCCACTGTCCATGCGAGTCGCTGTGATCTATCGCCCCCCTGGTCCTCCCTGCCTGTTTCTGGATCACTTTGCCGCCTGGCTTTCCCACTTTCTATCCTGCGAAATTCCAATCCTCATCTTAGTACTTCAGAGGGCTTGGCTGAAGCCTGAAACAAATGGAATGGGAATGTCTGTTGCAGCCAGTTTTCATGTTTGGTGGCAGCCCTAGGGCAGAGCTCATTCTGCTTTCACTGTACTTCAGTCCTTGGGGTTGTTTGCAATATGCGATGCATACAAGCTCCAAACTATTAGGCGAGGTTTTTGATATGCTTGAAAAAGTCGTGTTTACCACGACGAAACGCGTTGCATACGTTATGTTATTAAAGGATCTCACATTTGATCTTCGTTGAATTTGTTTTGGACCCGTTTCATGGAGCGCCGAGCCCCCATTTTTTCTTTTATACATATTATCTACTATTCTTCAATAGTCGAGCCCTATTTTTAGGGATACGACGGGCTTTGGCTAGCGCCTCCCTGTTCACACAGGGGGTGGTGAAACGAGGACTTGGATTACCAACTGGATTCATTGTACGTTTACCAGGACCTGGAGGTGTTGTGTGGGGGGCTCACACATTGGGGGCTTTCCCGCCCACACCGGGTAAGTTCGATTTATATATACATCTATTCGAGCCAGTGTCCAGTGGGTGGAGCGCTGTCCTTACATCCCTTTTCTTGTTGTATCTACACCAGGTGAGTCCTCATTTATTCATTCACGTCACTTATTTACCATCTTACTGTTTGCACAAGGCGCTATCCCCCTGTTTATTCTTTTATATTAACAGCGGAAAGGTGTTCAAAGTGCACCAACATGCTACATGATGATGCAGCAAGTTGGTAAAGCTCTGATAGTTCTTAGCCTGGGCAGTTGTTCTGCAACTTCTATGAAAACTGGAAAATGGCGCCCACAACATGTCAGTGTAGTTCAAGCAACCAAAACCACAAAAAAAAAATACAGGCGCAGCAACACACAAAAAAAATGCATACATGCATCAAAAGATTTAAAAGAACACGATTGCTTTCTTTTAGAAGCAGCACCACACCTATCCATGGGTTGTGCTTGGTATTGAGATCCATTGAAGTGAATTGGGATGAGCTGCAATACCACACACAACCTGTAGACAGTTGTGACGCTGCTTCAGGAAGAAAGCAGACATGTTTTTTAATTGCCCCCCCGCAATGGTAACGGTTACTTGGCCTATACTTTGACTTATGATCTGTGCTATTTTTTGAAGAAAGCGGGCAAGTTCTCTGATGCGCAATTGCATCCTTAGTCATAGCAGAAGTGAACCACCAACACGTCGTGATCATCAAAATTAAGGTCACATGATAGAGCAGATACCAAAATCATAACATCTCAACTTTGTTACATTATAGCTAAATATATTAACAATAGCCCTGCAAAAAACAGATGTAAGGCCTCATGCAAATGGCCGAGTCGGATTCCACTGCGAGAATTCCGCGACCCGTGCCCTGGCATTCACCTTATACTCACCCGTTCGGCATCTTCTCTCTCTGCACTGCGATGTGCCGGCTGGCGCACAGCCGCACATGTGCAATGCAGAGGCGGCGCATCAGCCGTGACGCAGAAGCTCGCATAGAAATAGGACATGCTGCAATTTGTTTACCACGCAAGTTTTCATGCAGTCAAATCGCGGCTGTCTGCATAGGATTGCAATATCTAATGCAATCCTATCACAGCATGCACAGGCGGAAATTCTGCGGGAAACCCCGCTGTGGAATTTCTGCCCATCTGCATTTACCCTTAGGGTGGTTTCACATCTGCACTCGGGGTTATGCTTTCCTTCTCCAGTCATGGTGCAGGAAAGGGAATTCCCTGCGGCTGGTCAGCTCTGTCTCTGGATGGAACCGAACAGCACCGGAACGAACCCCATTGACTAGAATCAGGGTCAGTCTGCTTTCTGCCCAGGTGCCCGGCATGTGGATGGAAGAAGAAAGTACTGCACACAGGGCTTTTTCTTCCAGTATTTTGAGCTGGATTCGTGAAACTGGCCTAATTGATGCATAGCATGAAAATCATAGACAGTCATTGATATTGCAAATCACATAGAAATATATAAACATGTTGATCCAAACAGCGATAGCCAGGTATTGATTGTGCTAAATGCCACACGTATTACCCAAAGCTCCAGTTTAATTACCTTACATGTGTTACAAAACCAAAAGAAGGAATGCGGTTACCTACAGTTCCTTCAATTATGCGATTGCAAAAACGTACAATTTACTGGAAACAAATAGTTTTTCTAGTGCGCCGACACCTTTGCCCAACATGCGCACTAGACTTCACAGCGAGGGATTTTTTTTTCTTCTGGGTCTCCGGATGAGCTGGAATTCCTTTCAAAGTTTTTTTTTTAATCCTAGAAAAACAATTTTAGGTAATGGTGATCAGGGGTATAGCTAAAGGCTCAGGTGCAAAAATTTATCTTGGGGCCTCCCCCCCAACTTCTCGTAACCCCCTAATGCAAAGGCGTAACTTGAAGCTTCTGGACCCCAATGCAAAATCTGTAACAGGGCCCCCAGCTATAATGCTTTATTCATAGTACTGGGCTCCCTATACGGAGTAGAGAGGCCATATGGACCCCATAAGGCTCCTGGGCCCGGGTGCAACCGCATCCCCTATAGTTACGCCAGTGATGGAGATGATGTACTGATAAATGCAATTCCAAGTGGAATTCATCTCCGACCTGCTTGATTTTACATGGATTTTTTCTCTACTTTATGCTTTCTCTCATGAATCATACGACGACTTGAAAATGCATTTTTCCTCCGTTACAGAAACCCTGCACACCTGCCCACACAGCAATTTCAGAACAAAGCCCAATACATCTAGGACTCCGATATACTGTTAGATGCACATCGAGCTATTTGTACATTTGAGTTTTATGTGCAGTAAGGCATTGTTATCTCTGCTCATTCTTCTAGGCAGAGCGGACCACTACTGGCCTTACAATGCCAAGGTGACCTCCACGGGTAGTATAGTTTGCAGTTCTATACTTTGTGTTTATTTTTTGGCTGGAGAAATGATTCAATTAGACTGCCCTGGGGATCTACAGTAAGGGAAAGCAAGTAAGGAACCTCCTTGACCACAGCATTTCTGGCCTGAAGCCCTTCGATGTTCAGAAAATAGCATCGACAGGAATGACTGCATATGCGCATATTCAGTTTCCCATAACATTCTCATTGATTGCCATAAGATGGCTTCAATTTCTGATCAGTAAGGTTCAACTGTTATCAGTTTAGTCTACCATTCCAGTGTACCCAGTAGAAAGTACTGAAAATTTTGGGTCTGAGCTAGCAGATGCTGAATTCATGGATTTTTACTGCATAAATACATCAAAAAAATATTGTTAACTCTAATAAATTGCTTTCATACTAATAATTATGGGACAAATACCATAAAAATAAGCTTTTGCACATTTTACAGTCATCCGCAAAAGTTTTGAGACGGATACAAAATTTGGTATTTACAAAGTTTGCTGCTTCAGCGATTTTAGATCTTTAAGGCCTCGTGTCCATGTGCTTTAAATCTGCAGCGTTTCTCCCGCACGCGGATCCGCGCCCCATAGGGATGCATTGGACACCCGCAGGTAGTTAAATACCTGCGGATGTCATTTTTCCCGTCAGGCGCGGATCCGCGTGCGGGTAAAAATGGACATGCTCCATTTTCGTGCGGGTCTCCCGCGGGGACGGCTCCCGCAGGCTTCTATTGCAGCCTATGGAAGCCGTCCGGATCCGGAGACCCGTACCAGAATAAGGAAGGCTGCCTTCACACATGCAGGATCCGCTGTGGAATTTCCACCTGCAGAATCACTAATGAAATTCTGCAGCGTTTATAGTACAAGCCATGTGGAGGGGATTTTAAAAATTCCCCTCCACATGGTACAGAATATTTCCGCAATGAATTTTCAGTGCTTTTATAAAAACACTGCCGATTCTGAAGCATCTTGATTTATGCTGTGAAATTCAGTCCTTGAAATCCAACAGTTGAATTCAAATTCTGCAGCGGTTCTGCAAGTGAAACCGCAGCCAAATTTGCACCACTTCGGTGTGGATTTGGCCATCCCAGAAATCTTGTGGAAATACAGCAGGTATTTCACTGCGGAATACCAACAGCAAATCTGCTACATGAGAAGGCGGCCTAAGGGCTCATTGCTCCAACCATGATGTTGATCCAAGTTCAGGTAAACTGCAATCAGCTGTTGAACTAGGTTTAAGCAAAATGCTTTGCACCAAAACTTTCTGATCTAAGTTCAAGTGATCTGCGATCAAAGGGTAAACCTAGATGAAATATATTGCACTCGGTTGATGCAAGACATGAACTCCGATCACAGGCTAAACTGCATTGGGGCAATGTTTTTCTACTTGATCACAGATCAAAATGTTGGTGGACTAGGCCTTTAGTTTGATTTTTTTATGGTTATTTAAGCATCTCATAAATTTTTAAACTTTT
The DNA here is from genome assembly GCA_035609135.1 of Eleutherodactylus coqui. Lineage (NCBI taxonomy): Eukaryota > Metazoa > Chordata > Amphibia > Anura > Eleutherodactylidae > Eleutherodactylus > Eleutherodactylus coqui. The sequence continues at coordinate 162,938,492 of CM069410.1, read as the reverse complement.
GACAAATACACCCAGTTTAGGCAAAAACTCGATAAGAGCTGACCTTTTTTTTTTTGGCATGCTGAATATCAGCTTCTGGGCCAAATCCTAACGGATGGCAACCTACTCCTGTTTATGTTATCAATGGAACGGTGTCTGGGCAATTTCCTAGCCATGGGCCAAAACGGTATCTAAACATCCTCCAAGAGCATCTTCTCCCAATGATCCAGGAGAAATCTGATGGTGAACAATGCTTTTTCCAGCATGATGGAGCCCTATATCACAAGGCAAGAGTGATAACCAAGTGGCTCGGTAAACAAAGATAAAATTACAATTTTGGCTTCATGGCCAGGAAACTCCTCAGATCTTAATCCCATTGAAAACCTAGGGTCAATCCTCTAAACGCAGCTGCTCAAGCAGAAACATGGAAATTGTGATAAACTTTAAGTAAACAAGAATGGATGGTCAAACCTTCAGAATTTGGCCCAGAAGCGGATATGCAGCATGCCAGGGCGAACTGCAGAGGTCTTGGAAAAAAGAAAAAGTTAACGCTGTAAATATTGAGTCTTTGCCTAAACTTGATGTATTTGCCAATAAATGGTTAAAAACTTATACAATGCTTATAATTGTACTTCAGTGTACCATAGAAACATCTGACTAAGGCTGCCTGCACACGGGCGGGTTGGAACCCACATGCAGGATTCCCGCAGCGGAGTTCGACCCGCTGACTCCAACGTACCTCTCCGCTGTCTTCTCCTCTGCTGCTGATGTGCCGGCCGGAACACATGCGCAATACCAAGGATGACGCGGTTCCTGCAACCATTCTGCAATGATGACTGCAGAATGGGCGCAGGATGGATGGCTTCCACGACTTCAATGGCTGCCGGCCGTGCGCAACATGCGGCGATTTCTCCCCTGAGAGCGGAAAATCGCAATCGAGCAGAAAATAACATTTTCTCATAGCCTGCTATGGGCTGGATTTGCTGCAGAACCCGGAGGCGGAATCCCACTACGGATTTTGCAATCTCAATCCACCGATGTGCAGGAGGTCATATGTCAGCTTCACATGGCAGAGCCAGATTCCGCATGCGGGAGTCCACAGCCGAACACGGCTCTGACTTTGGCCAGGGACCCCGCGTACCTGCTAGTTCTGTATTGGGGATGACTGCGGATGCTCACGTTGGTCATTTGCAGTACAGATTTTTTTTTTCAATATTTGTTTTTCGCATGCCGTCACTAGGCGATGATGCAGGTACCTACAGCCAATCCGCAATGGACATTGCGGCTACGCTGCGGGTCTGTTGGTTTCCACTGACTTCAAAACGTCTGACCACGACTATATATGCACGCGTATACATACACTGTCTATATTGGTGATCTTCACTAAGACTCTGTTCACATCTGTGCAAGCCATGTCAGCGGATTGGAACATCTGCTCCATGGACTTATTATGGGATAGAATTATATAATTTCCATGGGAACTGCAGAATATTCATAGCAAATTCCTGACCTTTTTGTAAAGCTAACTCGTTAGCTGCCTGTGCCAATCATGCTTCCAGACGATGACTGGCCCGAGGATCATTGTCAAGACTTATCCATCAGTCTAAAATTGAAATGAAGACTGCACATAGGAGTCTGCTGGCAGCGCAGGGATTTGGAGCCAACAAGTAGCTATCACTGAGATGACAAGTGAATCTGGAAGGCGATGCTGAGGGAATCGGGCAGGGCTTGCAATGTGTTTTTATAGTTTGCAGTACCACCGGCTGCCAGGTACAGACACACAGAGCTGCGTATTCACAGCAGCTGCCAAGTGCCGAGCTTCCTCCCAGTGCCAGTCATATATTCCACCCGCTGGTGTGATAGAAATACAGTAAGAGAGGCCATAATGAACCGGCATCTACACCTGTCCAAAATCCAATGTGTCTGCTGAGTACCTACCTGGGGGAGCAGATGTCAGATTACCCTTCATTTTCACAGCATAGAACAGATTAGACTATGGAGTGGATGGCGAGATTAAGACCTGAGGATTTAGCAGCGCCTACATCTAGCACAGCAAGCACCTGCAAGGGTTTAGGGGAAAGAGGAAAAACACATCTATATAATTATGCAGTAAAACTCATTAAATCTGGAATGTTTGATCTGCCGCTGCAATATAATAAGGGATCTCAAAAGGCTGCAGCAATAATCATTGCAAGTTAAAGGGAACCCATCACCAGGTATATGCTGCCCAAACCACGGCAATCTTGAACATGTATGTGCGAGTTGCTGCGGCATTGCACAATGAAACCCATCTTGGATTTTGACGCAAAACAGAGGTCTGAGACACGGCTTCTCCCCGCGTGCATCATCTGGAGGGACAGCTCTACATACAAAAAAGAGGAGAGAGTTGACAGTCGGCATTCTGCTGGCAGGACCCCGTCCCATGACTCCCCCTTTCGTATCAGACTTCATACTTTACACGAGGGCAGCAGGCATACTTGTCCTGGGTTCACACTGCCCGTAGTTCAGGCAGCATGAACCTAGTGATAGGTTCCCTTTAACCATTGGGTGCCCATAGATGCAGAGGTAGTGCGCCCGGTGTTCCACAATGAAAATTGCAAACCCACAGTAATTTGCAATGTGTACAGGTGCACTAATAGTAGCAGAATTTGTGATATTACTCGTTTCTACAACCGTCCAATGATTCACAATATTTTAGAATCCAGCAAATATTCCATCCCATTGATGCCAGTTTAAAGGCACCTTACTATGTACAACACACTATATAAATATATACACTGGGGGAAATTGAAAAAAAAAAAAAAGTGTTACACCCAGAGACAGCATTACAGACAATTTATGAAACTTGGATCAAAGTCTCTCCATACGAAGGGTATTGATAAGTAAAAGTGGATGAATCACATGTATTAAGGGACCCTTTGTTATGCAAAATGTTACATTGTTCTAGTTTATGTCATAAAGTCTGTCATATAAGGAGGTCCCTTTTTTGTCTACAGATTGTTGGGTGCCCAGCTATGCCAAATCGTAGAGTTCGAACTCCGTACACCCGAATGTCAGAGAGAGGTCAGATACTTTGCATGATATGATAATCCATTTTGAACATGCCATCTCCCAGATCACTGGCCGTAGTGCAATATCAGTACAGAGAGTGGTTATTCCGTGGGCACAGGAAGTCTCCAGTACTAGCAGAAGGACAACGCCATGTGAAGACCACCACATTGTGTGGATGACGGCTGCTGACAGATGGCGACTGCAGCACAGATCCGAGCAGAGGTTGGAGTCAATCACCCCACAGACAGTTGTAAACTGCTTGAAGTTGGGTTGTATTCTAGGACCCCCATGCAGTCTATTCCGTTAACCCAATTTCACTGCCAGCAACGACCAACCTGGTGTACTGCTAGACGGAACTGGACGCATCAATGGTTCAGAACAGTTGTGTTTAGTGACGAGTCCACATTCTGTCTGGGGCAAAGTGGTAAGTGTCAATGTATCCGTCGGAATTTTGGAGAAAGGACCCATCCTGCTGTGAATTCAGAGCACCACACAGGTCCACCCCTGCAGTCATGGTTTGGGGGGCAATTCGTTATGATAGCAGGACTCAGTTGGGAATTGTTGAAGCCAAAATGACTGCCCACCAGTATTTGGACAGAGTGGTACATCCCTGCTGTCATACCCTTAATGACCACCATCCAAAATGGTATCCTCCAACAATATAATGTGTGTCCACATACTGCATCTACAAGAGTGTTTTGCAACTTTCTAGACTAGGCCATGCTCATAATTGCATCGCAGACTCCATCACAAATATTGCTATTTTTTTCCCTAAACAAGACAATGGAACCAGTTATAAGACAATGGGGTCTGCTGGGTGCCAGTGATATCCTTCATCCACACCTTCTTTTACTTCCTGCAATACATGGAAACCACAATGCAGATGTGAACGGAGCCTTACTGGTCAAGAATCCACAATCTGGTGGAGTGTCCTGAGGGAATATTTTATTCCATGCCATTGTTGCTTAGTAACTAGTATCTATTATTATATATGTAGTCACATTCACCTTATGCATCTTGCAAAAAGGGACATCAAACCTAGCATGTATTTTCTCTACGCAGTTCGGTGAGAACTACTGCTCTATGTTATCAGCCATTTCAGGCAGAGGTGAGTGACAGTACTAGTGCTCTGACCCAAACTGCAGAAAAATATCTACCCCCATGCACCTACTAGTTCGTATGCATTTGCACACCTTAATATACAGTTAGCCTGGGTTCACACAGGGCGGATTTGCTGCGGATTGCCGTTGCATATCCGCACTGCGGCAAAACCGCTGCGTTTGCAGTGCAGTGCAGCACAAATGAGTTTTGCAAAAAAAAAAGCTGTTCTCACGGGACGGATTTTTTCCGCACAGCCGCAGTGCGGAAATGCAACTGCGGCGCGGTTTTCAAAGATGCAGCATGTCCATTCTTCTGTCTTTTCCGCAGCGCTTTTTTGTCCATAGACCTCTATGGACGCAGCCAAAACCGCACTAAATACGCGACAAAGTAAAAAAGCACTGCAGAAAAAAACGCTCGCGGATTTTTCCACAGGAAAATCAGCAAGCCAAAATTAACCTTTGAAGCGGTTTTGCCACAGAAGCATTTCTTCTGCGGCAAAACCGCAGCAAATCCGCCCTGTGTGAACTCAACCTTCAAGGGTCCTGTCTGGGACTAAGTTTCCTTTAAAACCAAGATGCTGATCTCCAGGAACAAAGACCGTCCTGTATAGGTAATGACAAGGCGCACCATGGGTGTATCGGACCTCCGAGAACTAGAAAGATTCTGCGGTGAACAACTATGATCATGGGTAATAGAATACATGAGGACAATGGTAACTGTATCTTGAGTAGTTTGTAACTTTCTCAGTAATCTTTATAGTCCATGGTATAAATGAGTGACAACATGGCACATACGGCACAAACAGCATTACAGATCCCAGCTCCCGACTACCAGCTCATCCATTCTAGACACAACTCAAGCAACTGCTGACATGAGACGTGCAGACAAGTTTTTTCTGCCATTCACAACACAGCTAATTAACTAGATTAACAAGGAATTAATTTGGCGCATTCTGCAACGCTATAGTTTAACAAGGGGAAATTCAAGGATGTCTGCAGCAGAAGCTGCTGGAGGCGACACTGCTGTAGAAGAACGGAGCTTCAATAGCAACCAAGCTGGTGATAGAAAGGGCAATTCTGTGCCACGCACGATTAGCAGATGGTCACATGACTTATTTGGCATGCAAAGCGGCAACTGTAAAGAGAATATCCAGTTCCCGAGTAGCCAGCAGCCACTTTAGCAGCCATTAGTTCCTAATAACAATGTCATAATTTAATTTAGTGTCCTTAAAAGGGGTTTTCCAGGGACAAACTGGAAATTCTGAAATCTAGTAGGTACAGCCAAGTAGCGGCAATCTGTACCTTATCTGCCACTCTGGATCTTCTTCTTCATCTCGTGCAGCCGCCAATTTACTGCTGTTTACATGCATCACTCCTGCAGTAAACTCAGCAACAGACTGTTCTCTACAACTCCCAGCATGCATAGAGCTTGTTTACCGGCCAGCACTGTAGCTCCACCCACAGCTTACAGGTCCTGCAACTTACTAGCACCAACCTCCCTCCCACCCAGAGGGAAGAGAAAGCCTGAAGCAGACAGACAGGAGCTGCACATGAGTAATAGAGCGCAGCGCTTCCACTCCTGTCCTCCCATCATGCACTGCTCACAGGATGTTGGAGGCTATGGACAAGGGGGTGGGGGAGGGGAAAATGCGACAAGAGGTTAGAGGAAGTGAAGACAGACATTTTTCAGGCAGAGGGTCAGAAAATGAAGACAGTAGCTAGGCCAAGTACAGTTAAACCATTACTAAATGGCTTATTGTGATGATGTACATTAGATTTTAAAATGTTAAGGTCTATTTATACACAGATGATTGCTCAAAACGCGTCAGAAACTGACAGTCTTGTGCGTTAACTTTGCACTAGCTACAAATGGGATAATCAGCACATTGGTAGCTAACTAGCTTAATTTGCATGTATTTAGAGAACAGTGGGTGGTCTGGGTATTATTGTACCTTGTCACCACCAGAGGTTAGGGGTGGGGACAAGGGAGCAGCTGTCAAACAATTTAGTAACGCCCCCAGATTCTGGGTGGCAAGAGGAGGGGGGGGCATTCCTACATTGACACAGGGCAGGAGGACAGGCAGAGCCAGCGGAGGAGACCAGGCAGTGCTGTTCTCACACGGCACGAATACAGCGGCAAGCCTGGGAGCGGTGGCACATACAAAGTCGCCAGAGGACACCGGCGACGCTGGCTGCGGCGGCTGAGGCCATTATCCTGCAAGTGCCGTCCACAGATGGCAGGAGGATCACGGCAACACTGGGAGCAGCAGCAGAGGCGGCAGATGACGCACACCAACAGCCGACAAGAACAGTGAGTCACTGGGGGGAATTGGCGGCTGGGACCGAGGTGACAGCCAGCATAGCGGCAGCCAAAAACTGGCCGCATGTATAACTCAGGGGGGCACTGGGACACATGCAGCCTGTGTAGTGACGTTGTGCCCATGCTGGAGGGTTAGGGTAAGGGGTTATTTTTCCTATGAGCCTTACATTTTTAGGTATAAAGGCTTCAGCATTTACAGCTTCTTCTGTAAGCCTAACATGAAGACTAACCCCTTACCCTAACCCTCCTGCACGGGCAGAACATCACTATACACGCTTCTGCTAGGACCTTAAAAAGGACCTTACAGAAGTCACCCAATCGGGAGCTAGGGGTGTGACAGGGGCATTCCCACTTCCAACCCCTGTCAAACCCCTAGATTCCTGGTGGTAACAAGATACAATAATACCGGTGGTCTGTTCTCTAAATACATCACTATTGTTCTCCAGTGGGACAGTGGAACTCAGCGTACGGTCCCTCTTCTCAGGGACGATGGATTTTAAGTTGAACTGAACTCACCAATGGCCGAAAAGTACACAGTAAGTGCACGATGGGCACACATTTACAAGCAACGATTATCATTCAAAAGATGGCTTTTGAGCGATAATTGTTGTGTGTAAAAGGGTTTTTAGTCTTTCCCCAGAATACCCCTTTAAGAGGCGTTTGCCTCCGAGTCTATGCAAATTTTGCATTAAAAGGGCCATCCCATTCCTTTCAATTTTGGGGGTTTTCTTGAAAAAAAACAAAAACCAGGGGTGAAGCTTAAACAGAGTCCCACAATTTGCGGTTCAAATGCTGTTAAGTAGGCGCTAAGGATAGGAACACATAGTATGGCTAGATACATGTGGCCAAACCACACCAACCCATGATGGTCAATAGCAGCCCGGTTTTGGGTAGTAAAGCGTGCGTTCATCTGCCACTGTATGTGGGTGCTGTGTGGTCGGTTGCATCAAGCTGCAGTGTGTTCTCACCCTTGTGGACATCTCTGCCTAGAAATTCATTCTAATGACTGGACAACTGTTTTGCATAGATGTAATTAAAAGGGAACAGGCCATAAAAAATTAGCCTATTAAACTAACAGCAGAAGACAGAGGTAGCGAGAAAGTGTTCAAAACATTCCCCTGTCAAGCGTAAATTTGGTTACTTAGAAGTTTAATACCTTTTTAAACTTTGCCCTCACTGTATTGCTCAGAAGCTGAAAAGAATCAAATGTTCATCAAAAAGAATTGACTGGCTTGATTGAATTGATCGACTGGTGTATTCCACCACAAAATCTTGCTCCGGCGCTCTCACATGTACAGACAGGGCATTACGGCAATCCTTTACATTGACCGGCATTTTCTTCACCAAGCATGCACTGCACAGAAGTCCTAGATGTTACAGTGTCATACGTTGCGCTTTGCCCTGTACGTCGCTCAAAACTGTTCCTGCTGATTGGTCCTTTTAAGTTAAAAAGCTTTGATACTTTTTAGGAATTTTAACCATATGGGGACTTTACTGCCCTATTTTTTTTCCTTCAGCTACCAAAATTAATTTTTTCCAGGGACATATAGGGATATATTTTACATATTTCCTCACTGGACTTGTTTTTTAGTTTGTTTTTTTTTTGTTTTATTTGGGGTAAAAAGGTAGAGAAAAAAAAACTATTCTTTGTATATATTTTTATTTTATTCTGTAATTTTTTTTTTTTTTTTTTTACTTATTCCTGTAACAATTTTTTCCCCCAGTCGTCTCCACGACAGCACCAATTGAGATTGCCTCCTCCTGATAGGACAGGAACAAACTGAGAGGTTAAAAGCTCCCCCCCTTCCCCACTTTCCTCAGTGTCTTCCTGTCCTGCCAGGAGGCAGGATCTCTGAGAGGAGCTGGTGGAGAAGCCAGCCAGGATTACTTACAGGCGGATCGGAAGGCAGTGGCTCACCCTGTCCTCCCTTCCCAGCCAGACGACTCCCGGGACGCCACATGGGGTGGTGACTCCCGGGACGCCACATGGGGTGGTAACCCCCGGGCCAGGTTCCTCCCGCGGCGGCCCATGAGGGGTACAAAGCGGGAGCCTCAGTCCCCCTCGTCCTCCCTGCAGAAGTTACAGCGCGGCGCTCCAGGAAGCCCTCCGACGGCGGGGGGCGGGGCACCGCGTCACGTGTCCAGCGCGATGACGTCATCGCATCTGCATCAGGAGCGGAGGGGGCGGGGCTTAGCGCAGGAGCGCGAAAATTTAAAAAAAAAAAAAAAATAGGAACCTGAGAGAAGCCAGAACAAACCAGCACTACAGGTCGCAGGGTGTCTGCAGCACCGGTATAGTAATGAGTGCTCCAGCCCCAGAGACAGCTGAAACCTCAGCCTCAGCGGCCGTAAGTAGCCAGTGCGGCAAAAAATACAATGCAATTATCCAGTGTATTGTGTATGGAAAAATTGCATATGTACCCGCAAAAATACAATGCAATATCCAGTGTATTGTGTATGGAAAATTGCATATGTACCTGCAAAAATACAATGCAATATCCAGTGTATTGTGTATGGAAAATTGCATATTTACCCACAAAAAATGCTTTATTTGTCAGGGGGATATAAAAAGACATCACCCCCAGAACAAAACTCAGAAAATGCGCGGATTGCGGGATAAAACTGCCAGCTACGTACCAGAGGCCTCTGTGCAAGGCATGCGTAGCTAGGCTAGTTAAAGAGGAATCAGGAGGACGTTAGGAAGCTGGTGAAAGAAGAGGTAGATCAGCCCTAACGTCACAGCTGGCGCCGCCAGCGAAACGCCAGAAAAGGGCGTATGTTCCTGACGAGCCTTCCGACTCAGAGAGTTCCATCGGTCGGAGCAAGAGGAACAGGCGGCCGAGGAGTCCTCAGATTAGGAGGACTACAAAAAATACTTATTCCATCAGGACGACTTAATGGAATTGATTAAGTCAGTCAGGGCTACACTAAAAATGGAAGAGCCCAGAGAACCACGTACCCTACAAGATGAGATATTTGGGGGACTAGGGGAGAGGCGCAAGCATACCTTCCCTGTCCACAAGAATATCACCAAAATAATCCAAAAAGAGTGGAGGACGCCGCACAGTTAAAAGATCCCATGGATCGCAAAGCTGAGGGCCTTCTAAAGAAATCATGGGAGGCAGCGGCAAACAGACTTAGGCCAGGGATCGCAGCCACTTGTGTGGCGCGAACTCTGGGGGTACGGCTAGAACAGCTACAGCTACACCTAACCAATAAGATGCCGAGGGAACAGATCCTAAATTCCCTTCCGATCCTGCGTATGGCAACAAATTGCCTAGCGGACGCCGCGGCCGAAACTGTCAAACTCTCGGCGACGGCTACAGCCCGGTCTAACTCAGCCAGAAGAGTGTTATGGCTGAAATCGTGGTCAAAAATAAGCTATGCGCCCCAAAAACCCCGGAAGAAAAGCCACAGAGAGGGAAGACCTTCTTCCGGGCCCCAAGGCAACAGCCAGAGACCTACCGAGGCAGGGGCAAGACAGGCCGCTGGAGTTACCCCAAGGGGGGGCAGAGGAAGGAATATCCTCTTTTACCCCCACCAGGGGGAGCCAAATCAGAGACCCTGACGCCATCCCCGTAGGGGCAAGGCTGGAGGGCTTTGTGGATCAAGGGGCCACGATTTCCGAAGGCCCATGGATCCCAAAGATCTTACAGCAGGAATACCGGATAAAACTGGTGTCCCTCCCCAGAAGAAAATTCACTATCACGGGAGGCTCCAAACAGTTACACCTACTAAGGCAAACCGTTGGGGACCTGCAACAACTAAATGCAATATCCCCCGTACCGCAAAACGAGGAGACCCAGGGCCATTATTCCAGGCTCTTCCTAGCAAGGAAACCCTGTGGGAAACAGCGGATGATAGTGAACCTGAAACCTCTGAACACCTGCATCAGATACAGAAAATTCAAGATGGAGTCCATCTCCTCAACGATAAAGTTGATCCCCAAAGGAGCCTACAGGGCATCCATCGATTTAAAGGATGCTTATTTCCACGTACCGATCCACGAGGGGTCCCGGAAATACCTAAGGCTCGCAGTGGATATGGGCAAAGGAATAGAGCACCATCAATGCAGATGCCTGCCCTTTGGGATCTCCTCAGCACCCAGAATCTTCACCAAAATTATGGCGGAGGTAGCCGCCTACCTGAGGAAGAAGTCGGTCCAAATAATAGCAGAGTCTAGAGAACTCCTAACGAAAACACCTGAGGATAGTGCTAGAACTTCCCCAATCCTTGGGATGGATCATAAACTGGGAAAAATCCAGCCTAGATCCCGACAAACAGAAAACGTTTCTGGGTATAACGCTCGACTCAGAATCGCAATGCTCCTGCCTAACCGAGGAGAGAATACAAAAAATCCGACTGCTAGTCAAAACCTTTTTACGGAGACCATTATGCACAATTCGGAAAGCCAGGTCTCTCCTGGGAAGCTTGATTTCAGGCATTCCAGGAGTGGCATGGGCCCAGGCTGACACCAGAGCCCTGCAAGCCTCAGTCCTATCCACGTGGGACAAAAAGCGGTCCTCTCTAGGGACAAGAATGTACATTCCAAGCGCGGCGAAAACATGCCTGCGTTGGTGGGCATCCCCAGAGAACCCGCGGAGAGGGGTTCATTGGCTACAAAACCCAGCCACTCACATCACAACGGATGCAAGCGCCTGGGGATGGGGAGCGCACGTGGGGAACCAGTTCTTTCAGGGCCCATGACCTCAAAGAACAAAAGAACAGTCCTCAAATCACAGGGCGATCACGGCAACCCACTTGAAGGGGACGCTAAACCAAAAGCGGCCTTTCTCAGCAGGAGGCAAATAGACCCAGGAGAATGGTCTCTCTCCCTGAAAGCATTCAGAATCCTGATCAATCAGTGGGGGACCCCACAATTGGACCTGTTCGCAACCAGGGAAAAATGCCAAAGTAAGCAATTTCTTCTCCCTCCGGCCAGGAGATCGTCCGACAGCAGTAGACGCCCTAGGCCAAGACTGGGGAGAAGGGCTGGTGTACGCCTTCCCCCCTATACCGTTAATCCCCAGAGTCTTACAATATTTCAGAACCCAGGTATGCACACTAATCCTGGTGACCCCCTTCTGGGCCAAAAGAAGCTGGTTCGGTCTTGTAGCAACTGAGCGTCCGGGACCCAGTCATCTTCCCTACCTGGACAGGTCTTCTATCGCAGGGCCCACTGAGCCATCTGAGCCTAGACAGGTTCCACTTAACAGCATGGCTCTTGAGGAATCCTCACCAAAAGAGAAGGGATTCTCAGAGATAGGAGTAGAAACGTTAATGTCCAGCAGAAAAAAGACTACCCACCTTATCTACCAGAAAGTTGGAGAAGGGTCTCCTCATGGAGACAGGGAAGGGATCGCGGGGATTCTATCCCGGACATCCCTCTAATCTTAGAGTTCTTACAGAGGGGCCTAGAGACGGGCCTCTCTCCAAGCACCCTGAAGTTCCAGGTCACAGCCCTTAGCGCCATATGTGACACAAAGTTCTCCGACAACAGATGGGTCAACAGGTTCCTAGCAGCAGCAACTAGATTACGGCCTGGGCCCATAAATCTTTTTCCAGACTGGAACCTTAACTGGGCCCTAGGGGCCATGACAACGGTACCATTCGAGCCAATCGAAGCACTACCCATAAAAATGCTTACTATTAAGACCATTTTCTTAGTAGCCATCACCTCCGCAGGACGGGCTAGCGAGCTGTAGGCCTTGTCCATTCGCCACCTGTTCCTAAAAATCTCGGCCACCGAATTAGTACTTAAAACGGACCGGGCGTTTAGGCCAAAAGTAGGATCACATTTTCATAGGTCCCAGGACATAATAATCCCCTCAAATTTTAGTAAACCTAAAAACGAGGAAGAAAAAACCCTCAACTGCCTGGACGTTAGGAGAGCAGTCCTAGGCTACATAGAGGCGACAAGCCACTGGAAGCGGGACGACAACTTGTTCATCCAGTTCAGTGGCCCAAATAAAGGGAGCAAAGCAGCAAAAAGCTCCATAGCCAGGTGGATCCACCTGGCCATCAGAGTCCTATAAGGCCCTCGGGAAGGAAATCCCCTTAGCTCTTAAAGCCCATTCTACAAGGGCAGTAGCATCCTCATGGGCCGAACATAGCTCAGCTTCGGTCGAGCAGATATGCAAAGCCGCAGCCTGGAAGAAACCCCACACGTTCGTTAAACACTATAGGGTAAAAGTGCAGCAGAACGAGGACAGGGCCTTCGGCCGCAAAGTCCTCTCGGCAGCAATCCCACCCTAGGGAAACTTTAGTTGGTACGTCTCAATTGGTGCTGTCGTGGAGACGACTGGGGGGAAAAATGGATTATACCTACCTGATAATCGGGTTTCCAGTAGTCTCCACGACAGCACCCGTACCTTCCCTCCCTAAATTGATAGAAAAGAAACTATATAATATAAAGAAACATATATATATATATAATATAATTTTATCAAAAAAAAATAAAAATAAAAAAATTTTAAGTTGAGCTCCTACCCCGGCAATTCGTTAGAATCCACTGAGGAAAGTGGGGAAGGGGGGGAGCTTTTAACCTCTCAGTTTGTTCCTGTCCTATCAGGAGGAGACAATCTCAATTGGTGCTGTCGTGGAGACTACTGGAAACCCGATTATCAGGTAGGTATAATCCATTTTATTTTTACCATCTATGACACCTCTGTCATATAGGACCTCTAGGGGTTATTTACGGGTTTTTTCTAATTATTATTTTCTTGACACTGTACCTGGGAAAGGAGAGGGCAAAAACGGTTATAAAAAAAGAAAAAAAGAAAAAAAAATTCTCCCATGGGTTCTGAGTAAAGATGAGCGAACGTGTTCGGCTCCGCCCCTTTTCGCCCGAACACCGAACTTTGCGAGCAATTCCGTGCTCGGGCGAAAAAAGTTCGGGGGTCGCCGTGGCAGCGCGGGGGGGTGCGGCGGGGAGTGGGGGGGAGAGGGAGAGAGAGAGGGCTCCCCCCTGTTCCCCGCTGCTGCCACCCGCGCCGCCGCACCTCTCCCCGCCCCCCCGGCGCCCCCCGAATCTTTACGCGCGGACACTGAAGTCCTCGGTAAAGCCGGTGTCCGGGTGCGTAAGTGTTCGTTAAGAACACGTTCGCTCATCTCTAGTTCTGAGCTGTGATTTAGGCTTCATGGCCAGGTGCAGGTCAGATTCCGCATACAGGAGTCCACAGTGGAATCTGACCGTGCTCGCGGCCGAGAACAGTGCTTACCTGTCCGGGTTCTTACCGCAGAGGAGTGCGGGCCAGCGCAGTAGAGTTTTTTTCAAAAAATATCCTGCTTTCTTGTAAAATCCGCGGCCCAATTCAATTGCGGGTGTGCCACGGGTCAGACAGCAGGAACCGCAGCAAAATGGAGCATGCTGCGACTTGTTTTCCAGACCAAAAGGTCCGCAAAACAAATCCACGTGCTTTAATTCGGCTGCGGATGCCCAAGTCTTCCTATAGGAGGCTTCAACTGCGGATCATCCGCACGAGTGCACCGCGCAAAATTCCACAATTCCCATTTGCTCGTGGACATTGGGCCTAACAACTGAGAACCCGACCTGCTCCTGGTTGATTGCAGGGGCAGGAGCTTTAATCCCGTGTCGTACATCTGCTCTCGGGCGGAATTAAAGCCCAGGACCAAGTATCGTATATTTACCGCGTTTGGTCCATAGGAGTTAAAGAGGTTTCCCACTATATTAAGTAACGGTAAATCATTAGGTTATGCTTCCACTTACAAACGAGTGTAGTGACCTCACCGATCCTTAGCATAAAGTGGGTACACTGCTAAATGAGTCTTCATAATGCTTCCCTGCAATGCAACTGTGCAACAGAAGAGCTGTTCATTGAGGTCCCTTCATTTGCTGAGGTCCAATAGGTGGGGCGCCCACTAATCAGAAAGCTGGCATATCCTAGCGATATATCATTTTATCATGTTAAAGGGGTTGTCTCGCGAAATCAAGTGGGGTTATACACTTCTGTATAGCCATATTAATGCACTTTGTAATGTACATCGTGCATTAATTATGAGCCATACAGAAGTTATTCACTTACCTGCTCCGTTGCTAGCGTCCTCGTCTCCATGGTTCCGTCTAAATTGACGCGTGACTGACTGCCGCTGTGGCCCCGGGGCCTGCCGCGGGGGAGCCGGGGGGCTAGCGCGGGGGAGCCGGGGGGCTAGCGCCGGTTACCTGCTGCCTGGCGGTGGGTGACTGGTCGGCCGCGTTCAATCCCGGGGTCCGGTTGGCGGCTGCAGGGCGTCTGGTTGTCAGGGAGACACAGCTGGTAGCGTGTCGGGAGCGCGCACGTCGGGCTACAGCAAGCGACGGGAAAAGAGCCGGCGGCCATCTTGGGGAAACTTTTTATAAGTTGCTGAAACGCTGGAACTGTAAGTACAAACCAGCTAGAAAAGTCATTTACAGGGGGGCTTAGTAATGTTTGCTTAATTAGGGGGACTGGGCAAAAAAAAAAAAAATCACTGCTTCCTCAAGACAACCCCTTTAATCTCACTATTGATGATATAATTAAAGCAGTTTTACTTGTACACATAATGCCCAAAGAGATAGTTTGCTCTTCATTCGTAGGCCTTTTCCCGAACATATTCTTTATTTAGAATTTTTAACTAATGCAAATAATAGAGCACGAACAATACAGCCTGACATTTGTCTTAAAACAGTACTGCAGATAACATCTTCCATAGAAAAAAACTGCATAAACTAACAATTGTGAGCTTAAATTAGGGCAAACAAAGGACGGAGAACGTGTACAGAGCACTGAGCACTAGTATCAAGGTCTCCATTGGTTGGTCAAAAGTATAAAAATGACCCTAACGATCTGACTGCGAGGACCATGCATGGATCCTTTACATTTTATTGTATAGCTTTCATTAGTCATTATGAACATATGGAGATATTGAATGTCGATTCGGAGTAGCTGAAGGTGCACATTGTGTCCCTGCTCCTGTGCAGCCTTTGTGTGCATGGCTTAGCGCCAGGCACAAGAGAGGATGCAGACTGCTGTGCAGCGGCACTCACGTCACAGGCAATGTGCCAACTCAAGCTCACTGCAGACACCATGCACTTCCATAGGCATATTGTATTTGCTCTCTGGTCCCCATCGTTGCAACGGAATCTCGGCTGTTTATCACATGCGGCTCCCACTGCGGATGAAACAAGCTCGGCTCCTGAGTTCACACCATCCTTTTGCTATAACCATATGGAATTACATGGAAACCCCTTCCCTCCCATAACATACATCATGGGAATTGAAAGGGTTTAAAAAAAAAAAAAAACAACAACAAACACATAAAAAAAATACATCTAGAGTTTGCCAAAGAGCATGTGGGAGACTACCCAAACATATGAAAGGTCAGATGAGATTAAAATTGAACTTTTTGGCCATCATGGGAAACTATGTGAGGTGCAAACTCAACACTTCCCATCATCCAAGATCACCATTCCCACAGTGCGGTGGTGGCAGCATCATGTTGTAGGGGGGCTTTTCATCAGCAGGGGCTGAAAAACTGGTCAGGGTTGAAGGAACGGTGGATGGCAGGAAATACAGGGCAATTCTTGATGAAATCCTGTCAGTCTCCCAGAGATGAGATTGGAGCGGAGGTTCAGCTTCCAGCAGGACAAAGACCCTAAACATACTAAAGCCACAGTATAGAGGGGTCTAAGGGAAAACACGGACAGGTCTTGGAAGCGTCTAATCAAAGCCTAGATCTCAATCCAACTGAGAACCATAACTTGGAGACTGCTGTACACCAACACAACCCATCTAACTTGAAGGAGTTGAAGCAGTTTTGCCTGGAACAATAAGCAAGAATCCCAGTGTGTAGATGTGCTAAGGTAATAGAGACAAACCCCAAAAGACTATTAGCTCTAACTGCAACAAAAAGGTGGCTTCCCAAAAGTATTGCGCTTCAGGGAATAGATATTAATGCACGCCAAGGCCCCGTTCACACGAATGTATTTGCATGCAATTTCAATGGGTTAGTTCATATGCACGTATTTTTCCTACACATTTTGGTTGCTCAAACCCCCTCCCCCGCCCCCCAAAACATAAAATATAGGAAAAACATAGCATGCTCTATTTATATGTCCAGTACAAGAGTTATTTCCTGGGCTTATCATCTACTTTAATACAAATAACATGCACACTTGGTTTAGGTGGACCATTGTCTATAGGGACTTTTATACAGGCCATCTGAAAATTACCATTGTGCATATTAATTATTCTGTGTGCGGTCCCATCTATCAGGGAAACGATGGTAGCATTTACAAGCAACGATTATGGCTCAAAAGACATAGTTTGAGGGAATTTGGAGCAATAATCGTTCATGTAAATGGGGTTTGGGGAAGCGTTTACAGACAAGCTTTTTGACAGTTTTCAACGACAAACAGCAGAATTGTGAATGCAGCCCTGAAGTATAATACGGAATGTAAATTTGCTCAAAAATAATCTGCACAGTACTGATCCTATATGTATGCACAAGCGGATTGAGCTATGGATGAAGCAGAAGCCTGAGCACATCAATGTTCCCTTCATCCTCTGGATTGCAGGAGTTCCAGAGGCTGGACCGCCACTAACTGTAAAGTGATGGTACATCCTACCCATATGCTATCACTTTATAAGATGGGAATACCCCTCAGGAAATTGCAACAATGTATTTGGAGCGTCTTATTTCACAGCAGCTGACCACTACCACTGAACAATCCTTTTACATTTGCTGGCTTGATGCCATACAAGTCATTTCTCACAACATCTGCACTTGCATATAGCAGCAGAAGTCAAATAAATGGCAGCAAACGGGTTAATAAAGCACAGAAAGGTCACATTATCATAAAAAGGCTATATAACAGCATCCGCCTGTGACTGCTCACCATCTTGGCTCTGAGCATTATAATCAGGTGAACACATATCAGGGCGAGCTCATAATAACATAGGAAGCCTTCTGTAGAACAGGGTTTGGATTCAGTTTTATAACCTCCCCAATCCGCAGACCACAGATTCATCCAGTATTAGACAAAACAGTGTTTGCAAAGCTGACCAGCTGCTCCCTCCACGTCACCAATTCCTGCATGTGGGCGAGGGATGGGGGCTGCCATTACAACTGCACAGCCATGAGTCAAAATCATTAAAAATGCGAAAATTATGCGAAAAACACAAACATGAGAAAAAGAAATCCGTAACCCTTTCTGTGCCATGCTAAATTGCCAATTGCTCTAGAATGGAGAAAAGTCACATGCATGCTAGAGGCACCGATGCATGTAGCATTGCTTCCTTCAGATTCACGCAGGGCACACTCACACAGGTGTAAGCAGGTGCGGGCTGTGAAATACACAGCATATGCACGGACTGAAACCTTTTATATGCACTGCATATTATGGTCCATGGGTTTTGTTTTTTTTTAAATGTGCACAAAAAAACGCGAGAAGGGCGAAGGAATTGCTCTTGCCTGCTTGTTTAAGTACGTAGTGAACAATCATGTATATTAAGACTCCTATAGACTTGCATGGGCAATTTTGGTCCATAATAAAGGACTAATATAGGATATGCTGCTATTTTCTTCACATGCGTGAGAAACATGTTTGAGTACTACGATGCAAGTCTATGGGGTTTAATGCAGTCCGTATTACACGCACTATACAGAAGCCAAATACGCCCATGTGAGTGCGTCCTTATTCTTTAGTAAAAAACACACCATTAAAAGAGTACCAGTCACCGTCTTTTTTCAGCCCTCACTAAGAGCAGTACAAGATAGTGACGAGCTCACGGATTACATCAATATATGTCTGCTGTATGCATCTGTGCAGTAGTTTGGGAGAAACTTGCATTTTATTAGTGGCAGCTACACAGAGACCCAGTCCTCGATATTCTTGAGCTGGCTATGATTGGCAGCCCTCTCCAATCACAGTATTAAGCAGACAGCAGTTTTCATGCCACACCAGGGTGCCAAGGCACTCTGGTTGGGAATCTCTGCAAAATGGGGAGGAAGAAAAGACCTTTCGGAATGTAAAAAGTGGGGAAGAGTCCAATGTTTTGCAAAAAGGCACATGAAAACAGTTGATATTTTATGAAAACTGAAGAGAGACCATCAAACTGAAAAGGTATGTGAGTGATTCACAGCACAAGTGAATACAATCTGATAAAAGGCTCAATAAAGAAAGTTTCTGCCAAAAGGCCCATTTAGACACAACGATTATTGCTCAAAAGATGTTGCTCAAGCGACTTTTGAGCGATAATCGTTGTGTCATTTGCACAATCGTTGTGTCACCTTGCGCTGCCAGCGGTACCCCAGCTTGTCTTCTGCATCCAGCTGTTCTCTGCTCCGATCGCCCGGCTGTAATACAGCTGAGCACTCCGTGCAGAGGATGCTGAAGACTAGCAGGGTGTCCCCGCTTGTGTTCTGCATCCAGAGGTTTTCTGCACGAAGCGCCCGGCTGTTATACAAGTAGCTTTGTAGCTTTAACCTACCATCAAGGCCAGAGGCGCTACTTTTTTATTTTTGTTCTCCAGCAAGAATGGGGGTTGGGGGTTTGTCTCTATATCTTAAACAAAGAGGCAGAACTAGCACTTGCTAGTGGCATCAATGGCAGTTGTGCAGACTATTAGGGATAGTCCTGAGGCTCTTGTTAAAGCTGCAAAGCTAATTATATCCCCTTAGCCCCGTGTTGCTTTGGGTCCTATATCGGGGAACCCATCTTTGCAATCTGGCACGCTACGGGACTGATACTATATAGGAGGGTGACGTAATTTATTAGTCACCACTTCTGTATTCTCTGACACACGACTTTTCCTCTCAATTTACAATACATATTCGATTGAATTAAATATCAGTCTGTCAGCCTTATCTAGGCTCCCGTATCTCCTGAAGATCCGCCATATTGGCAGTGAAACGCGTAGAACTGGGAGGAGCAACACAATTAGTTGGCAGAGTTAGCAATCGAAACTAAGAGCTAAACTCTTTATTTGAATGTAATATACAGTGGATGAAATGTACGTCCTGGAGCGGGAAGGGGTTAAAACCAGATAATATTTGGCAATACTGTATTATTGTCTATGTAATAGTGCCGTGTATCTCAGAAATGTGACACGACAGATAGAATCTGATTCTTCCACTGAATTCAGCACCCCAAAATTAGTTGAACCAACCTGTTTTCAAACCAAATACAGAATTTTTTTTTTATTTGTTGACCAGTATAATTGGCCCCTATAAAAGGGCCCTAAGCTGAGAATCCCGCCTCACTGCCAGATCAACTTTTGAGAGCTATACTGCAGTTTCTATATACAGAGATATGTAGAAGCTGCAGAAGACAGTTACGGATGATGATCACACAGCTATAACAGAGGAGGTCACAGCTTACAGTCTGAGGCCTATATAGAAAACTATAGGAGCCAATGATTAAACATCCCCCAGAAAGAAAACTGTATAGTTGTGCTGATGCATCAGGGGATAGAAGGGAAACCAAAATCGTTCAGCATCAAAAAGGTGGCTGATAAGGGGACTACAATGTAGGGAAGTGACTGGAGTATACAAAGACGACCTCTAAAGTGTGGTAGGTAATCAGGAGAGGGGAGCAGAGATGGAAAAACAAAACTATATAGAATTTGATCTGTACACAATTTCATTTAATGCAGCACTTTCCTAACTGAATGAGACCTCCAGCACTGATCATTATAAGCATCTTGGTTCATGAACGGAATTCCAGAACAGTCAAGACTGACATCTACAGACAGAGCAATGGAAGAAAACTAGCAGGAAAGGTACGTAATGCTCCATAACATATGCAATTAAAAGTCTGGGAACAACCAGATTCCCGAATACGCATATTCAGTAAGGGGATTCTAAAAGCAGTCAGTATGGCCTCAAAGGGCGTCACCCAGCTTTCCCAAATACAGAGAATCTTGCATAAACATCACAGTTTAGATGGAAGTTCTCCTTAACATTCTGTGCGTTACTTGAATACAGACAAGTCTATCACTTATTTATAAGCCGCCAGACACAGTCTGCTGCTCGGGGCAATTAGCATTTCATGTACATACAGGTAAGACAGAGCTGCAGAGACAAGGAATTCCGCAGAGAGTCTGAGTGTTGAAAGTGGCGGCGGATGCGGACGACAAACATTGCAGAGGCTTGTTTATATACCTATGCAGGACTGCAGCCCATCCAAGGGTAGGAGAATACAGACAGCCACCACATTAGGCATCCTCTTCCTCAGAGATTCTATCAGTAATATTTTAAATCTCGGCATAATCTGGTTTTCCTTCATAAGAACCATTTCCAGCCCTGCTAAAATCAGCTTTTACATCCAGCGCACAGAATCCATTAGGGGAAAACATTTGATTACTGCGAGTCACAAACATCAATATAGATTATTTCAGGCAGATATAGCGGTAAAGAAGTGACCGCCGAGGTTTAAAGGGGCCTTTAAATAAATCATCAGAACCAGAAAGAGTTATTCTGGTTTTGGCAAATAAAAAGGGTTTTCTGTATTTCTGTGTCAAATCCTCGCAGCGTCCAGGATCTCTGAGAAATTTATACAGAGAGCATACTGGAAAAAGGGTGAAACTTTATTATACAATTTACCTTTTGGGGATTAAAAAAAATGCAATATCACTTCAACTAAGGATATACACAAAGATAAAAGCTCCATAAACAACACTGGACTATTTATAAACATCTATGAGTAACTAGTAACTTCAGTACTGCTCAAACTTCAGGGTATAATTACCAGAAACGCAGAATATAAATGTGCTAGGAGGTATATTAGGATAATGGAATTCATTCCTCTATCTCCATTTGCTACATGCTGCGGCTCATGTATCAAAACCTTGTGCAGTGATCATTAGTAGGGATATGCCAACAGATGAATCAAACTACTAACGACCACTTGTCAGTTAGTATGTGCGTGCTTCTCATGCTCCGCCCCCTGGTGAGGTCATCGAAGGTCCTACAACATATATAAAACAGAGCCTGACCAACAGAAGAACACAGTAAGGCCCCCTGCTCACAGCCATGTCGGGCTCCGCCAGTGAAATATCGCATCAGAGTCTGACGCGGCGCCCCACAAAGACACCATACTCACCTCTCCCGATCCGCCACAAGAGTCCCGTCTGGCGAGCCAGCGAAATGCAGTGCAGCGCATGACGCACCGGCGGTGACGCATCATCATGCGATACTACTGTTGTGCTCACAGCAGAAGTATCGAGTGACGGACGGCTTTCATTGACTGCAATGGAAGCCGGCCGCACGTTTTTCCGGGTCATGGAGATGAAATGGCATTTTGCTATTGAATACTATGGGCTGTATTTGCTGCGGAGTCCAGAGGCGGACGCCCGCCGTGGACTCCGCAACGCAAATACATCCGTGTGCAGGAGGCCTTAGGGCTCTTGAAAGGGGGAGGACAAAAATAACAATATGAGAATACAACTAAGCAGTTATCTCAGACACAAGTTAGCAGTCCTGACAGGAGACACTGACTTACCACCACCAAAGAGACCCGGTGGGCAGAAAGACCTGTGGTGACGTCAATGGTGTGGGAAGAGCCATTGTGCAGATTGGTAAAAGAGATCCGGTGGGCTGAAGGACCTGCGGTGACATCACTGCGGTGGGAGGGGCCATTATGCAGTTTGGTAGAAAGTACTCTATACTGGATCAACTGACAGCAGCTACCACCAGGACCTGTGATGACGTTACAGTCATGTGATCACCTGTGTGGGTGGAGACAGGAATCACATGACCAAGGGTGATCACTGTATCGAGGAGTCTGGTGTGGAGTAGCAGAGCTGTGTGTGCGAATCAGAGTGTGTCATGTCCTGTGTGTGGTGTGTGGGGATCGTAACGGATGTACCATGCAGTAGAGCTGTGTGGCACATTGGGCCACCAGAAACACTGGTACTATAACTTCTAATAATTACTAGTAGCCTCTTAAGGAGCTGTACTCTCTCCTCTTCCATGGACCATCAATAATACACAATACGGCCTCATGAACACTGGCGGATTTTTGCTGTGGATTCCGGGCTGATGTCCGCCTCCAGGTTCCGCAGCAATAACCCTCCATAGCATGCTATGGAAAAAGGATTCTTTATGCACATGAGCGGAAACTGCAGTTTCCGCTCGCAGATGAAAAATCACAGCATGCTCCATTTTCTTGCGGTTCCCGCTCTGATGGCTTCCATTGACGGCTTCCCGCTTGGATGGGCCGCAGATTCCGCAGGAAAAGCAGGAGTTTAAAAAAATAAATAAATAAAAACTGTACTGTGCATTTTCAATGGCGAGCCGTGTGGATCATCCACAGAACAGGAAAGCCAGATCCACCCGGACGCCGGCGTAGAAGCTGGAATCCGGACCTGCAGTGTGCATGAGTTCTTAATCAGAGAAACCTGGCTGCCAGAGATGTATTCTGCACTCCACCTCCCGGGGTAGAAGTCAGTAGAGTCATACCTGCACAGGTTGTTCCATTCTCAGATGGAGTTCCACAGTCCATGTAAAACTACATGTCTTTGGAATACAAATCAACCGAAGGGTATCTTCACCAATTGCCGAAAGCTACAGATTTTCCACAGTAGAATTGGCTGTGGGAATATGGAACACTTTACAATACAAGCAAGGTGAATGAGATTTCAATCTGCAGTATAAGTTGTCCAGTTTTACAGATCTTAAAAAGGACCAATCACTTTCATGCAGCGCAGCCCCCTATCTGATGCTTTTTCACTATTCTGTGCAATCAATGCCATAATGGATCAGCACAGCATTACATGAGCAGCTTGAGACTGTACAATCTCTGCCTGCTGGAGTACACTGGCATTAGATTCTGTATTCACCTAGATAAGCTATAGATCATAAGTACACAGCCAATCGATGAGCTGTGACCTCCTCTATTAGAACTGTGTCAGTAAGGCCTTATGCACATGGCCATGACTGGCTCCGCAAGCGGAATACCGCAGCGGAGTCAGTCACGGCGCCCCCCCCCCAAAGAACCCATACTTACCTCTGGATCCGCTTCCCGAAGTCCCGCATGACGCTCCGGCGCGCATGTGCAGTACAGCGCATGACGCAGCTGGCAGTGGGCGTGTATTCAGACTATACTTCCGCTGTGCTACAGCTGAAGAATGGCGTGACAGGCGGCTTCCATTGACCACAATGGAAGCCGTCCACATGTATACCCGTAGCAAATAGGACACGCTGCGGGTAATTTCATGCTGCAAAATTCTGCAGCATGTACATTGAGCTATTAGGTTCAGTCGAACCTAATAGCAGCAGTGAAACGCCGCAGATCTCCAACATGTTTTACGCGGCGGAAATCCGGCCGTGTGCATTAGGCCTAACTGTGATAGGAATGCCTGTGCTTCCCCCTGAAGAGCATGTGTGGTACACTCCATGTAATATCACACAGAAATTATGCAGACTTAGAAACAGACTAGTTTGAGAATACATAAACCCAAGTAAATCTGAGTTGATCAGAATGAGATCACATGACCACCTGAACAGAAAGATTCCAGGGATTTCAGATAGAAAAGAACTACACAAGGTAGTACTAGCTGATTCATAATTTATATACATATATACACACACATTCAATGGATATAAAAAAGGTCATGCTTTTGTCATATAAAAAAAAAAATGTGAGAAAGATGAATCATTTCAGATATATTTCACCTTCAATGTGACCCATTATGTTCAATACGTTTTTATTGAATTTATGCTACTGTGGAGCAGGTCAGACCAATCTGAATATAAAGAGCAAAGGAAAAAGTGGAGGATCGCTGCAACCATAAAACTTCTCCTTTATTAGTAAAAGAGCATAGCACACATTATTTACACATTTTTTGCACTCCTTTGAATATACCCCCACAGTATCAATATTTCTGCAGTCCCACAAGGTACAGGTGTCCAAACCAACTTAGTTGTTTTTGGTCCACAGTACTAAAGAGGACTTTACTTGAAAACAAGGCAAAATCTGCACTTAACACAGATTTTTTTCTTCCACGTGTGCAGTGGAATCCACAGCAGGAAGTCTCTGCAACATCTAAACAGCTTTCCTTTTAAACATACATATATAGCAGTGCTGCTGCATGAGCCTGTGACCATACTGGAAGCAGCTTACAGTCACACCATACTGTTCTCTAAATAAAACATTAGGGTATATTCACACCAAAATCTCTGCAACTCTCTGATGCGTCTGAAAGGGACTTGTAAAAATACAAGTGCTTGCCACCTAAACTACCAGAATCGGATACACGGAACTGTTGTTCAGTCACTGAAATCTCTGAAATAAATCTTCTATGTGCAAATATACCCTTTAAGAGCATATGGAGGTAATAGGGCACCCCCCTATAATCCAGAACAGAGAGCCCCCTTGGCTCCTGGTGGACCTGGCTCATGCATTTCATCAGACAGAAGGGCCAGATGCAGTTTGCTCTGGCTATAAGAGCTGATTGTTGGAAGTGGTGTTCCTCTAACAGAAAACTTCTGTATAATATGTTAAAGGGGTTATCCAATGAATTATTTTAATACCAAAATTCCAGAAATGCTGTTAGTAGCTGTCTTAAAGTAATTTGAAGTGTTTCTAGCAAGCAAATAACTTTTTAATTTTTTTTTATTTTTTATTCCATGTATGCCTTTTTTCAAAACCAGTCTCCCTCCCCCTCTGGCAGCTGACAATACAGTTCCTTCCTCCTCTATATGCAGAAGGTGTAGTCTCAGGAATACTGCCATGTACTTCAGAGACTTGGCTCCTTTCTGACAAGCAGGTTAGAAAGCTATTTCTATTGACTGCCCTGCAGTGAATAGTTGCTCACTATCAGGAGAACTAACTGTGGAGGATAGCAACTAAAGGCTTATTTACACAGAGCGATAATCGCTCAAAAATCACTCAAACGACAGTTTGAGTGACAGCTTTGAGCAATCATTTTGCATAAACTATTAAGTAGCTACTCAGCTACTTAATAGTTTATTAGCGTGCATTTAAGCCTTTAGCTGAATGCAGTTAATAGCCGGGGGGCTCTTATCTGCATTCAGCTCCCTTGTTCTCCGATGGGAAACAATGCCATCAGCGCTACCCACGGAGAACTCAGTGTGCGGTCTTGATGAGACCTCACAACGATTTTTAGGCCGGCTTGAATTTAACGATCAACTAGCAGTGCACGATGGGCATGCGTTTAGATGCAACGATTATCGCTCAATCGCTTTTGAGCGATCATCGCTCCGTGTAAATGGGCCTTAAGCATGTCTGTCCTCAGCTCATTAGGTGGACGTGAGCAATGCTATATACTTTAAGGGGTATTCTGGGCATTTAACGCCGCAGTATCAATAATCTACAGTCATGATAGGTCATCAATAGTTGATTGATGGGGGACCCCCAGCGATCAACCCATGCACTCACTGACAGCTGTGTTCACATTGGGGTAAGAGCAGAAGTGCAATATGAAAGTTATAGATCCTATAGATTTCAATAGGAGCAAAGCCTTCTATTACACTTACATTTCTGAGCCCGGGGTCAGAGTCGGAAGTGTAATAGGAGGCTCCTTTTCCATTTTAATCACTTCTGGCTCTGACCCAATGCGGACGCCCAGCTCCGCTGCAGTGAATACAGGGGCTAAGATCAGCTTATTGATGGGGCTTCTGGGGGCGGACCTCCACTAAATCAACTATTGATACACTATCCTGGAGGATACGTCATCAATACTGTAAGAGGTTAAATGTCTGTACTACCCCACCGTACTATGTGAGTCATACGTCTTCTCCGGTTTGTGTATATATAATCATGGGATATTCCCTTTACACCCTACCTTCAATCTTTAAAGCATCCTTGGCATGACCGATGGCCTCCCAGGGTGATGGTATGTCCAGGAAGACTGCATCTGCAACGTGAGACACCCCAAATCCATTCTTGCATACGTCCTGGTTTTTGACAGTTACCAGATGATCTATGTTGTGTTGCCGGAACTCTTCCATAGCTTTCTCCGCTCGCTGCTGGTGGAACTCCACTGTGTAGAGATGTCCTGTAGGGGCTATGGTGCGAATGATCGCGTGGGAAAGAGAACCACTGCCTGTACCTAAAGAAAAACGGGAGATCAAAAGGAAACATCAAAAGGAAGCATCAGCACAAAAACGTGTTAAGTACACAGTCGCCATCTTGGTTTGTAAAAGCAAATGAACAATCCATAGACTTCAACAACTTTTCTGAGTGACTACTGAACGATAGTTGCTTTATAGAAAAAGGTACCTTTAGTGCCACCGCTGTTGAGGTGATACTTTGTACATACAAAAGTATTTTTGCTCATAGGTTACCAAGTGGCTTTGCTTCATAAGGAGTGACTTTTTTTACCATCTCGAATTCTAGCTCATTTTTTCACTGTCCAGTATTCTAATAAAGCTATTCATATGAACTGAGAATTCCTTTGCAGATATGCCTTTTTTGTAGGTTTGGTTGTAAGACCATACACAGAGCAAGACAGGTTTACATCCATGGAACTACACGAGACCGGACTATTGGATGTTCTACATCTGGCTTATTCATATGGATGTAGTGGTCATACTTGTTTACAAATGACTGCACACAAACCCATTGCAATCAACAGGGATATTAAGATATCCGTTTTTATACTGACCACAGCATGTTCTATTTTGGTCCAATTTCAGGTGACAGATGCCCATTCAAGTTAGTGGGCCCCCCCCCCCCCAAAAAAAATAATAATAAATACCAGAATTGACATGGATTGCAGATTTTTCTGAATTGAACAGTTTAAAAAAAAAAAAAAAAAAAATTGGACCACTTCTGTTTTTTTTGTTTGTACATGCAAGAAAAATATGATACGTGAAAGTATAACACAAAGACAACATGCAATGCACCCAAATGACGCATGATCTACAATCAGCCTAGTAGTGTAGAGACTCACTAAGGACGGCTTCACACAATGAATAGAACCCATTGATTTCAATGGGTTCATTCACGCGTGAATACTTTGTGTGCCCATTTTGGCCATGCAAAAAAAAAGAAATATATATATATAAAACATGGTCTATCTTTCTGTGTATAGAAGTCAATGGGGGGGGGGGGGGGGGGGGGGCGTTTTTTTTTTCTAGACCATTGGGTGCAGAATGCTTAGTAAATTCTAGTGCCAAGTTCTTACAGTAAAGGCAGAGCATCACCTTTCTATCAGATCACCACATAGTTCGAGATCTTGAAATTATACAGTTTCCATCAAAGCACAAGCGGCCACCGCATCTCCAGACAAAAACTGTCTAACAGGTTAATAAGAGACGTGATGTCTGAGGCGGCTGCCGGATTTATTACGTGCCGCAGCATCAATCTCTAAAATAAAAGGGCAGAACAGGCTAGATTAAATTCTTGATTTAGAGATCCTGTTCTCTCCGTTCTGTCAGGCTTGATGAAATGCAGCACGCAAAACTCATTAAAAAAGCTAAAATTTTTAGTTGTCTAGTTATTGTGATTTTACTTCTACAATCTCTTATAGAGGGGCTCTAGAAGATCTGCCCATTTTAGATGCAGCGCCATTCTTGTCCAATGGCCGTGTCTGTTGCGGCTCAGCTCCGTTCAGCTGAGTGTTACAATACTAGACATAGCACATAGGCAAGAGTGGCGATGTTTCTGGAAAAGAGGAAGGTCCACCATAGCAATCAACTTGTTTTACTGTAAGAAGCGAATATGAAATACAAAAAAAAAAAAAAGTTGAAAATAATTTGAAATTCTCTAGTTTAGGGTCTTCAGCTCCTATGCAGACATAGGCGTCTCCATGGTGACAGACTACAAATAGAGATGAGCGAGTTCCAAAATGCTCGGGGGCTCGTTATTCGAGTCGAGCTTTTTGTAATATTCGAGAGCTGTATTCGAGTAACGAACCCCATTGAAATCAATGGGAGACCCGAGCATTTCTGTATTTGATCCACTGG
The DNA here is from genome assembly GCA_035609135.1 of Eleutherodactylus coqui. Lineage (NCBI taxonomy): Eukaryota > Metazoa > Chordata > Amphibia > Anura > Eleutherodactylidae > Eleutherodactylus > Eleutherodactylus coqui. Next base: position 162,910,130 of record CM069410.1, on the reverse strand, counting down.
GTGTCTGCCGGCCTCTCTCTCATCACAGCAGGAAGTGGTAATGCGGTGTGGGGTCAAAACGGGGCGGGGTCAAACTCGGCATGGTACTCGCTCAAGTAGCGAGCACCATTGAGTATGCTAATACTCGAACGAGCATCAAGCTCGGATGAGCATGTTCGCTCAACTCTAACTACGAATCCTACAGACATGCCTCTCTGAATCGGCTCCTAATTATTCGTAAAATAATGTATGGCTTTGTGCAAATTAAAAAAATAAATAAATAAATAAAAATTCTAAACCCGCTCTCATTCTGCACTTAATACCCCATAATGACAAAAGGAAACCAGCACGTTCAAAAATAACAAAGATTTCTAATTAAAGAAACAAAAAAAACTAACATTTTGCATTGACATTAGTATTGACACCCTGTACTCAGTACTTAGATTACAGCCTCCAGTCGTCTTGGTATGATGCCACAAGGTTTACACACCTGGATTTGGAGATTTTCTGCCATTCTTCTTTGCAGATTCTCTCAAGCTCTGTCAGGTTGGACGGGGGCCGTCTGTGGACAGCCATTTTCAGATCTCTCCAGAGCTGTTCGATTGGATTCAAGGACCCCCTCAATTACTTAGATTGGTAGGTCAGCAGCTCTAAGAGGAGTCCTGGTTGTTCCATTTAAGAATTATGGAGACCGCTGTGTTCTTGGGGACTTTCAGTGGAGCTGAATTTTTTTGTAACCTTCTCCAGATCTGTTCCTCCATACAATCCTGTCTTGGAGCTCTACAGGCAGTTTTTTCCTCCTTAAGGCTTAAGGCCCATTTACACACAACGATTATTGCACAAAGATGTCTTTTGAGCGATAATTGTTGTGTCTTTTACAGCACAAGATGATCCCTCAAGATGAGGATGCAGAAGGAGGATATAGAAGACAAGCGGGGTGTCCCCGTTTGTCTTCTGCATCCAGCTGTTCCCCGCTTTTAAGCCCAGCTGTTATACAGCCAGGCGCCCGAAGCGGAGGATGCAAAAGAAAAGCAGGGTGTCCCCGTTTGTCTTCTGCATCCAGCTGTTCTCCACTCCGAGCGCCAGGCTGTCATACAGCCGGATGCTCGGAGCGGAGGATGCAGAAGACAAGCAGGGTATCTCCTCTTGTCTTCTGCACCCAGGTGTTCCCCATTGGGAGCGCCCGGCTGTCATACAGCCGACAGCTTCTAGCGTAGGATGCAGAAGTCAAGCGGGGTGTCCCCGCTTGTCTTCTGCATCCAGCTGTTTTCTGCACAGAGTGCCTGGCTGTTATACACCTAAGTGCCCCATGTCGGGTATGGAGCACAGAGCTGGACCGCTCTGTTCTTCATACACCGCCTGTGATCAGGGAGCAGGATACAGCTGAAACAATAGTATCAGCTGTATCTCGCTGTGAATCCCTGATAAGGCTCATCGTTGTCTTTCAGCACGGTGAAAGACAACGATGAGCGATGGCGTAACGAAAACTGCACAATGTCAGTGCAGTTACACACAACGATTATAGCTAAAAAGATGGCTTTTGAGTGAATTTTGAGCGATAATCGTTATGTGAAAATGGGCCTTTAGTTTTGGCTCAGATATGCCTTGTGAGCTGTGAGACCTTCTATAGACAGATGTGGTTCTTTTAAAAATTACGTCTAATCAACTTAATTTACCAAAGGTGACTCCAGTCAAGGTATAGAAAACATCTCAAAAGATGATTAAGAGAAATGTGAGGTCAACAGAGCTAAATTTCAAGTGTCTTACCAAACGCTTATATCAATGCAAAATGTTAGTTTTTAATCTTTGAAAACAGAATGTTCGAAATCTTTGTACATTTTTTAACTTTGTCATGTTGGGGTATTGAATGCAGAACGATGGGGGAAAACTATATATTTATTTTTTTTATTTGCACAAGGCAACAACATAACATAATGTAAAAAAGTGAAAGGGTCTGAAGACTTTCCAAATGCATTGTATAGTCACACATTGAGCATTATGGTTTAATGGAAGTCTTTTCTGTAACTGTTTCTAAAATTAATTTGGTAGGTCAACTACACGGAGGGGCAAATAAATGGCAATATGACTACCGGATCAGACTACGTAGGGTCTATTTGTAGTCTGTAACCATGGCGACCCATAGGTCAGCTTAGGATTTTCAGACAGAAAACAGTTTTTAAAACGATTTGAAGACTTTATGTTTTAATATTAGATGCATTGGAACAATAAAAAATAAATAAAAACTGGTTACAAAGCTGGAGCACAATACATCAGAATAAATCCGTATGCCTATAGACACCATTAAAGACGAATCCCAGGGCACTGGTGAAACAGTGGTTGGGCGAGTTAGAATTTTTTTCTTTTTGCAGCTGTTCACCATGTTTTTTCTTATAGATATGGGGTTGCACTTCCTCCCCTTTCTGAAATTATTATGCCATTACAGTGCCAAATGAATAGTCGTTCAGGTTTGCAAAGAGCCCAAATGGCACTTAAAGGGGAACTTGTTACCGTGCTGCCAGAACGATAGGCAGCATGAACTCAGGACAAGTATGCCCACTGTCCTCATATATATGCAATTCTGAAACATTGCAGCATTCAAAATAACTATATTTTAAAGTAGGTTTATTCTGAAACGCTGCAATGTTTCAGACCACCACATACACGGGGACAATAGGCTGCCTCAGGTTCATGCTGCCCAAACCCAGTGAAAGGTTCCCTTTAAATCTACACTGTTATGTAGAACTCCCTATACCCCAAATCATATTGCATCATCTGCATGACAGTATTTCTGGAATTAGGTCCATGAACCAGGAAGCTCAGGATGAAAAGCTGTAGATGCCAAAAAAAAAAAGTTATATTGGCACAGATACAAATATATACAGCAACTGTCTAACTAGTGGAGGAAGAATATTTATAATGGTCTCTATAGCCTTCAGGCCAACAAAGTAAATTTGCTTTGGCAAGAGTCAGAGACCGATAAATCAAAGCAGGGGTGATTAATAGAATTTAACAATCCGGCTGTTTACTGGGTGAAGCTAGGAGCACTTCAGCCTCTGAAGGCACAGGCTCCCGTCACGTTCCCTTTGTCTCTTGTTCCAAGAACAATGTGTGAGTGACACGAGGCGCTACATTCATGCGGATCACGGCGCAGCGAGCAAAGCGTCCTCTAATGCAACCCAAGAGATTTCAGCCTGGTGGCCTGTGAATCATGTTACACAGACTGAGATTACAGTAACTGGAAGTACAGAACGAATGTGCTGGATCATGGAAGGACATTCAGCAGCGTTTACACTTGTCAAGTTTAATGTTAATAAAGCCTAATCACTGTATAATGGGAAGGTCTGCTTGCTGTCAGTGAATGGAAACCTGTGTCTTTATACACAAAGGCTGAAAACTTGTACAAAAAAAATAAAAAAACCGTTGCTGTGACTTTGGAAAGTGACACCAAAAACAGCAACTTGACGTGGACACATGTATAAAGCTTTAGAGCACTATCTAGGCTGATACATTCTGGAAAATATCAGGCCAGAGGTTTGTGCTGCTGAGGAGTTTAGCCCACAGAAAATGTGTGAAATTGCATACAATTGTAGCAAACCCTCAGCTATAAGCAGCATTTGGTCTATCCAGGTTTACTGCCTCTGGATGCAGACAATATTGTAACAGTTCTGAAAGGGTGGCTATATATGGGCCAACTATTGTGTAAGGAAAAAAACAAAACACTTAAATTGGTTTTGACAGATAGTTGCCCCGTGTAAAATGGGACCAGTCAGGGTCCCGAGCGAGAAATTGGTCATTAGTCGCTTCATTTCAGCGACTTCTCACTCAGCATAAATAGGCAGGGATTCATCTATGAGCGACTGCCTGTTCACACTGAACGGAGACAGATGGACGGAAGACATGTCCGACGCACGCCGTCTCCATTCAGTGAGTAACCATCGCTCCTGGGTGAAAGCACAGAAGTGACAGTCATTGGATTGTCTGTCAAGCACTTATCTGCCCGAGACCGTCTTCACACAGGCGAGAAAAATCACGCAAGATTTGTACATTGCACGACGCAGAAATATGAACCCCATTCTTTTGCATAGGGTCATACACATGAGCTATTTTTTTTTCCCACATGGCACTGTAATGCAGGAATCAAATTACAGCATTTCCCATCTTGTACGTGTTCTCACATCGCAGCGCCCATCGTTTTCAATGGGACTGGCAGCAGCATTGCACCATGTGCAAAGTGTATGCGATGCAATGTCTTCCATTGAAAGCAATGGGAGAAACTCCACGAACCTCCGCCACAGGTGACAGCATCCCCGAAGTGATGCGAGGTTGTTTTCACATGAAAACGCCTCGCATCCTCAGTGATTTCACATGGATGGTGAGGCGATATTGGGCTGTGAAGTGGAATCCTGACAGTTGTCCCTTGCAAAGCCACTCTAAGGCCTCATGTCCACGAGCAGGTTGGATTCCGCCCGCGCAAGCCTGCAGCGGAACCCAACCCTGCTGGTGGCCATGGACCTTTTCTAACCTGTCTGCATCCTGTGCGGGTGTTCTCCGTCCTGGCTGGATCTTCTTTCTTCTGCTTGGCAGATGCGTGCGGGTGCAGTACTTTGAAAAAAAAAAACAAAACTCCTGCTTTCTTGCAGATCCGCAGCATCAGCTGCGGGTGTGCCGCAGATTGGACAGAATCCCTTGACTTTAATGGAAGCTGTCCGTGCGGGATCTGCAGAAAAATTGATCATGCTGTGATTTGTTTTCCAGACCGAAAGGTCCGCAAATCAAATCCGCATGCTTTAATGTATTTGCAAACGCCCATGCTTCCCTATGGGCGTTTTGATTTGCACACTTTGGGCCTTAGACTGAAATAAGACTTATGTATGTCCATCCAGTTCAATCTATCATCATGCAAGGTTGATCCAGAAAAAGGCAAAAAAAAACATGAGGTAGAAGCCAGTTTTCTTCATCTCAGAAAAAAAAAAAAAAAAAGCCTTCCCAATTCGACATTTGGTAAATCTGAATAACTCTCTGGATTATTCCCATCTGCAGTAATCTAGTAATGCTAACATGTAATACTATTACACTCAAGAAAGGCGACCAGGCCCCTCCTGTACTGTTAGCGAGTTCTCCATCACCACATCCTCAGGCAGAGAGTTCCATAGTCTCACTGCTTTTACATTAAAGAACCCCCTTCTATATGAGTGTAGAAACCTTCTTTCTTCTACACGAAAACGATGATCCCTTGTTATAGCAATCTGTCTTTTCGAGCCTTTGGAGAGCTTACAGGTAACGCCTGTTAGAACCAAAATGGCTGCTATTAGTCATTGTAACTGTTATATTATAAGAGATAACACAACTGTAACCTATGTCGTAATGTCAGGTACTGAAGCTCTAAGATGAAAAAAAACAAAAAATTCATCTTCTTTCTATTTGCAAAATGCAATCTATTGTTACCTGTTATCAGGCAGAGAAAGGCCAAGTGTAGCCTTGGACTCTCGAAATACTTTATTTCTGCTCTAAGAACAAAGCACAATTTTCCCCTTACATAAGGCCATGTGACATTGAAATGACTCACAAGCTTTACAGATATGATTTCATATTACTGCCAATGAACATGACCTGCGTTCCCTCGCTACCCCAGCAGCTAAGGAGTTAATCTGGATAGCTGAAGGAGCAAAGCAGACTGACAATTCTCCTTATAAAATGTTCCTTTGCTGCCGCAGAGATACCATCTGTGACCTCGAGCCGAGCGCAGATCACATGTCCTGACTAAGCTCTTTGAACACCGGCTTATAGAGGTTTTCAAGCGGCAGGCTATTATCAAAATGAAACACACAAAGGTGCAGTATGGCACCGACAGAGCGGGACAATAAGGGGAGGATATGGGAATCCGGGGCTGGAATATATGCATTCATAGCGTACACTGAACATATGGAGCGCAGGAACAGACTAAATACCAGAAATATGGAGGACATAAGCTATTATCTACGTTAGATATTATAACGGTTTAACCTCTTTACTGTATAAGCAATGATTAGATACACCATCTTTGTCTGATCAATGGGGGTCTCCCCACAACTGCTGTGGGATTATAGGATGGGTCTGTCTTAAAGGGTATTCCAGGCATTTACTATGGATGACCTATCCATAGGATAGGTCATCAATAGATGATAGTCAGGGCTCCGCCTCTCAGGATCCCCGCCAATCAACTGATTCTCTGATCTACTATTAGTGTGACAGAGCCGAATGTCGACATTGGTGGTCAGGTCTAGAAGTGTAATAGACAATTTCACTCTTATTAGAATCAATGAGACTGATGCCTTCTATTATACTTCCCGGCCTGATCAGCTAGTACCCTTTTGGTCATTGACCACTCATGCAGAAATCTGGCCCAATGCGTTGGCAGCAGGCCAGAGGATCAGCTGATCGGCGGGAATCGCAAGCGTTGGACCCCTGCCGATCAACTATGGAGGACCTATACTGAGAATACGTCATCAATGGTAAATGCCTGGAATACCCTTTTAACAAGTGCAAGTCCATGGATACAACTGCACCAGCCAAGCACCTCAATCCTCCAACCAGAGGGATGTTTGAACTGTGGCACAGTATACCGACTGAGAGGTCCATGCTCAGATTCACCAAGTAACTTCTGAATTCACCAACCACTTCAATAAAATGTGGCAAATGAACTTAATATGGTGCGTCTGATCTGGTTGAGAGGTTATTTAAAAAGTAATATCCCATCTGAGTTGCAGCTGATGGCTGAAGAGAAAGGTGATATTACATGGTGCCCATATCATACATGTACACACTCCGAGGCAGATGCTCAAGGATGTGGCCATTAGTGCTGTCATATACTTACCTTTGGAATTCTTGTCCAGTCCATCGCTGCCAGCATCGGTCAGTATCCACAGCTCGAATGTCTACATTCTGGGGCGATAACGTGACATCTAATAAAGAACAATGCTCCTATACAGAAAATAATCCCATTACCTGATTCGCAGACCACTGATCCCGGTTTCAGCTCCAGCATCATAGTGATCATAGAAATATCAGTAGAGTATAGGATCTGGGTGCGGTGAGGAAGGTTCATAGTCCACAATTCTGGCGTTGGATATAGAATGTACACCCAGCCTCCTTTGCTGCAGGTCACCTTGGAGCCGTACCGCTTCCCTATTAAGTCAGTGGAATGTCTGAGGACTCCATATTTTGTTTGTGTCTGGCCTCCTTGTTGGATGGTCACCGGGAACATGGAGTCATGACCCAAAAACACAATAGCGGTATCTCCATCTTGAATCAGTTCTCTGTACTCCGCAAAACTCATGCTGATTCTTAAACCCTGAAAGATATTTTAATTAAAAAAGATGGTTAACAGAGGACCAAAAATTCAGATGTAACATTTGCACCTACGGAGAAGGGGAGGTGATTATACTTTATTTAAACAGGGTTTTAACATTTTTGGTCTACTCCTCCTGTATAGCCAACAACCTGTTCTGATGTACAACCTTACAGAGGGTATATCCACACTTCATACATGGACACAGGACCACATCCTCCAGGGCAGTACAGCTGTACTATTGCATGACACATTCACAAAAGATCAATCACAGAGTATATATCAATTTCTAATCATTTTTAATGATCCAATGTAGCTACTACATATAAAGTGAAGTAAACTCTCATAAAAAATAATCTACGACAGTTTCCTCTATAAAGCGCTTGTGCAGACTTATGCGTTTCCATGGTTACAGGCAGTAAACTTTCTTCCATCTGCCTTCTTCTGTCTGTAAGTCAGCAAGAAGAATGGACAACTCCTGACTGCAGGAGCAGACTACACACCGTGTTTGTAGTCTGTCACAACGATGATACATAGGTCAGGACAGGAGCTGTATACACTGTAGGAGACCATTTGTAAAGTTGGTAAAGAGAAGTGGGGCTCCTATAGCCCTAATGACATTGGATACGCTCTGTGGAATACTTTTTACTAACATCTGATACACTTCAGCAGATATTGCCCAACATTCATCCTGCAAATATCTGGCGAGTACCCTCCAAGAAAATGAACACTGTTCATATTTCCTGACCCAACGTTACAGTTCGTCCCAAACATGTTCAGTGGGATTCAGGTCGGGACTCTGTGCAGCCCAGTCCAGTAGTAGGACATCCATATCCTCAAACCAAAACAGCATTGCATTTATGACAATGTGCATCACTTTAAGAACTGATATCCTGTACTTTGTAGCATTCATTATCCAGAAAGGCATATAGATAGGCAGAATGGGCTGTATAGTGGCATCTACATCTGGTATTCTGTGTCCTGTAGATGAAGTTAGAGAGATGCTGGTGCAGGGAAGTAGTACATCTCTGCTAATTATATGTATAGTGGGATTGCCTGACATTGGCAGTTCTACAGCTTATGTGAAGAAAATGTTGCTTTTGCTATAAAAATTGCACATGCGTATGACAAGATAAGGGTCTTTTCACTTTAGCGTTTTGCTTTCTGATTTGCTGATCCGTCATGGGAACAGCAAAAATGGAAAGAAAACGTTTCAGTTTTTAAGCCTATAGAAATGTATTGAAGCGTAAGGTCTTCCGTTTCAATCGGTTTCTGTATTTTCCACCTACGTTCCGTTTTTTTCATTGGGGAAAAAAAAAAAAAAAAGAATATCGCAGACTGCTGCGCTTTTCCCCCCAGTTTCAGAAAACAGGTGGTGGTACCTCTTCAATGAATGCGGCTCAGTGGTTAGCACTGTTGCCTTCTAATGCTGGTGCCCCTGGTTCAAATCTCATTAAGGGCAACATAAACTTTGTAAAACTTCATACAACCATCACTCTTGGTCAGATTTGAAATTAAAACTGCAGCACTAATGAGTGAGCCACCATGCCTGAGAAAAATAAACACAATGACAACATTCAACCTCCATGCAGATGTTCTCCATAGTCAGATGTAAACCTAGAACCCCAGTGTTACAAGGTGTGTGGTGGCTCAATCTTTAGTGCTGGAATTGTAGGTTCAAATCGGACTATGGGTATTTTATCATCGCATATTACGTGTGCATTGTACGGCCGCATGATGTACAATGAATGGAGTCAATACTTTCTATGATACATGTGCATGTCGATATGCATGAGAAATAGATCGCAGCACGCTCTATTTCTCATGTGTACCATGCAGCGTGAGCCGTATACATTTGTATAGGCAGTGTATGCAATACATAGGCGATGGATGTATGGAGTTTTTAAAAGTTTGTTGCCTTTCATGAGATGGGGGCTGCATTCCCACGAACGTGTATCGGCTTGGTTTTCACGCTGAGCCGATATACGTAGTCCTCACGTGAAGGGGGGGGGGATTATGGAAGAGCCAGGAGCAGGAACTGAGCTCCCGCCCCCTCTCTGCCCCTCTGCACTATTTGCAATGGGGAGAGGCGGGATGGGGGCGGGGCTAATTCTTGGAACTTAGCCCCACCCCATCCCGCCTCATTTCATTGCAAATAGTGCAGAGCGGCGGAGAGGAGGCAGAGAGGGGGCGGGAGCTCAGTTCCTGCTCCTTGCTCTTCCATCCTCCCCCCCCCCCCCCTGCACATGAGGACGACGTATATCGTCTCGGCGTGAAAACCGAGCCGATATACGTTCGTGGGAATGCAGCCTTAAACATAGGATGTCAACATTGAAAGTCAACAGTGCTAACCACTGAGCCACATTCATTGAACCATCACATTTTAAATGCTGAAAACCAGAATAAAGCAGTTTAGATATGCTTTCCATTTTCTTATATCCGTTTTTAATAAGACTGGATCTGTCGAAGAAAACCCTGGTGTGAATATAACCTTAGCGTTTACACCAAATGATTATAGCTTGAACGATCCAATGACATCAGAGTTAGCCAATTAGCTCAGGTAGCCCGTTTATGCAGGCAGATACATCATTGGCTTGTTCAAATGTGAAATTAATTCGCAATCACTGTACAAGCGAATGAGGAAAAACTGAATGAGCACTATTTAAAGTGAACGAGCCAACGATGAGTTTTATGCCTGCAGAAAGTGAACAAAGTGAACAATTATCGTGTGTTTAGACTGCACAAATGAGCGATAATGGCATGAACACTGTCACCCAACAGAATGATAGTCAAAGCTATAAGTTACATGCACCATTTTCAAATCACAGGATTACTGTCTTCTGTGCCCGATCTTGGTCTCTAAAAAGTGATATCATAGAACACGGTTGCAGAAAAAAACATTTATTTACTAGCTAGCTTTTGGTCATGTATATAAAACACAACCATTGAAAATAAGTGGGAAAATACAACGAAGCTCATAGTGAAGAGACGAGTAGAATACAGAAAATAGCGTGTAATGTCTGCAGCTCCCAAGTCCCCATCAGCCAGTGTTGCCTGTAAAGGTCGCAGCGCCGTATAGACAGCGGCAGTAAAATGATTTACCTGCAAGACAGCAATGAATGATCACAGGTGATCAGCGGCGCAGCCGTCGCGTTTCAGTGTCCCTGTCATACACGTGGGCGCCGCTTCCGGGTCGCGCAGTGATGACGTAACAGCATTCTTGTCCGTGGAAGATGCTGACTTACTGCACCCTCCACACTTGGCTATGTGCAAAGATGAAAGTGGCTGGCACTTATGGCAAAAAGTGTGGCAGGGGTCTTGTTCCTGCACATTGTTATGAGGCAGACACTAGCTCTGTAGCAGACGTCCATAGTTACTGCTATTAGCTAATAACGGCCATAGCAACCAATCACATTGCTTCTTTCATGGCATAGTTTGCGCTCATAATAATGAAAGCCGGATTCTGATTGGCTACCACTTATTATTCTAAAGGAAGCCCATTATGTAAAAGTCAATGCAAAGGAAAAACAACAATTAAAGGGGTATTCCCATTTCAGATGTTTATGGCGTATCTGGTGGTACGCGGCAAAAGATGGTCGGATTACAGAAACAGCTGAGCGGATCACTATACACTTTACGTAACTTCCGTAAAAGTCACATAGCAGTTACGGAAACAGTAGCATTTCTGCAACTGCCCTATTTGGCCAAGATGGGAACACCCATAATCTCTTAGGCTGGTGACACATTTGTGCCGCGTATTTGTATACGTATTGTGTGCTTTAGTGGTCTATTTATGCAGGCAAATCGTGTGGTTTTGAGCATGAAAAAAAAACATTCATGCTCTATTCATTCAAAAACGCCTCGCATCACTTCTGTGAAATTCTGTGAAATTGCGATTCTCGGAGGAAGGGGGGTGTTCTATCGCATGTTCTATCTTGGCGCATTGCGTACTGGCTGCGTGCCGTGCACATATATCTTGCAGCCTGAATGCTGTGAGCACACGGACGAGTGCGATATCGGGCTGTGAATCTCGGCCCGATATCGCAATCGGGAACGTGTGATGTTCCTGCGGATGCGAGGCATTTTTGTGTCAAAAATGTGGGCCAATGACCACAGACGGATTATCGCTGCGGAATTTGCAGCCAGACGCCTGCCGCGAATTTCACAGCAATGTCCGCCCATAGTCATCCCATGGTAAATGATTCTGTCCTGCGCACAAGCGGAAACCAACTGCGATTTTTCGCTTGCGGGGGAGAATCGCAGCATGTTCTAATTTGTGCGTAAAATCGCACGGATGGCTTCCGTTGCAGTTAATTGAAGCCGTCCGTCCTGGGATACTTCCACTGTGAGCACTGCGGAAGTATCGCAGGAAATTGCGTCACAGCCAGCGGATCTGGAGAGGTGAGTATGTGGTCTCTAGGGGGCACCAGGTCTAATTCCATTGCGAGATTTCGCAGTTGGAATCCAACCCGGCCGTGGGCAGGAGGCCTTATGGCGCTCGCCACAGTGTTTTGTTGCTTTTTACCATTTGGCTCTTCTTTCAACACTTTTCTAAAGTGGAGTGAAAATTAGGAAGGGCTTAGCAAGGAGGGGCATCACCTCCCATAGCCTGCCATGTATACTATAATTTACCCAGAGGCTGGCTTAAAGGGATTGTTCAGGGATAGAAAAACTTGGCTGCTTTCTTCCAAATACAGCGCCACCGTTGTCTGTGGGTTGTGTTTGGTATTGCAGCTCAGCTCCCATTCACTTCGATGGAGCTGAACTGCAATACCACACACAACGATATGAACAAAGGTGGCACTGTATTTGGAAGAAAGCAGCCATGTTTTTCTAACCCTCAACAATCCCTTTAATCAACACAAATCTTCACCAGCTTGTAACCGTCATACAGTTACATTTCTAAAAACAAAAGACGCACCAAACTTATTGAAAAGCATTGTCTTTTAATACATTTCCTGTTTCTGATGCCTGGCTGATTGCTGTTAAAGGGGTTGTCTGGGTCTTTTTAGATTTTTTCCTATGGATAAACTGCCATTAGTAGATGATCGGTGGGGATCCACCACTTGGACCCCCGCTGATCAGCTGGTTATAGGCGGTGCTCCCAGTAAGGAAAGTGCAGGAAGCACATCCTGCCGACTGCAGCTCAGTGGCCCAGGTTGGTATTGCAGGTGCAGTTCCCACTGAAATCATTCTTTGTAGAGTGGCTGCTGGTGCTGCATCGATAGACTCAGTGATCTAATGGTAAATTCTTGGGTGAACCACGACTGGCAGCCATGAAGGGTAGTTGGGGGACATGCTAAACTCTCACCATGGCCCATGATCGCTAAGGAAAACCATGTTGACACAGCCTACGTAAGCAGCATTCCCCAGTGTATGGTAGGTGTGTGAGTGGTTGCTCAGCAGTATTTTGCACCTGTGCCTCTCCTCCACATGGGACCTTTCCCACAGGACGGAACATGACGTCCCTGAATCCTACCCCAAACGGCTAACGGTGGATTTTGATACGGAATTGCCAGCAGGATTCTGATATCTTCAATTCTGCACCAAAATCCACACATTAGCAGTGTGCAAAACCGCTGACTATTCCGCAGGAGGGCATATTCTGTCCTGTCACAAAGTCCCTGTAGCATTTTACCTTTCTGCACGCTGCTGGAAAATAGTGTTTGTACGAGTTATGGCTTTGATCCCTCTTTCAGTGACTTCTTTGTAATGGTGAGATTGAAATACTTTCCGACGCAGAAGAGCGCATGCATTAGATTTGTGTGATTTGTTTCTGCGTTGTACGAACGGGGTATTAAACTGTAGTCTGCAGTGGACTTTCATGGTGGCGAGTCTGTATGGAAAAGTCCCCATCTTTTTATTTGCGTATATTCAGCCATTCACACGTATCGCATTGGTGCTGCGTATCGGCAAAAAAAGCGCCGAAGTGATGCAAATCGATTGCTGTAAAGTCCTTGGAATGACCAATGATGCCTAATTAGGGCCAGCTGTGTTTTTCCCAGCATTGTACACAGGGTAACTCCCTCCCTTTTTTTTTCAGTTTCCATTGAAGTCTATGGGAGCTTCCTGCGTATCTCTGCAAAAGATAGAGCAAAACCTATGTTTTCATGCGGCGTATAAAATCGTCGACCAAAATAGTCACGTGCTATTTTTTTTTTTCTCAGCGTGATTTATTTATTTTTTACGTGGCCCGATATTGCGCTTGCCCATGTGCAGGTAGCCTAAGGATTCACATGGGCATATGTTTACTGTGTATTACATGTGTATCTTATACGCATGTAATACATAGTGCGCAGCAAATAGATATGTAATGTGCATATTCAAGGTATATTTTAACACACACACACACACACCCCCATTGCCTATAATTTTACAGAAGTTTCATGAAATTCATGAAAAATGCAGTGGCTAGTTGTTACTTTTAGAGTATATTAGGACTTGTGGTGTGTTTTTCAGAATGTTCTGGGCATGGTGTATTTACAGGTGTTTTTTCTTTTATATAGGTGTCTCTTATTGCAGTTTTACAAAATAAAAAATATTCCCCAAAACTCTTGTTTGAGACAAAAAAAAATTCATGATTTTTTTATTTTCTTTTGACAACTGTGCTAAGCAGGCTCTTGTTGAATGAGTTTGAATGGAGCGATAGAGCTCTTTGTCAGTCCTGTAGACTCTGATTGGAGGAGCTCCCCTCCCCCCTGTTCCTTACGAATGATATGTATGTAGGGAACATGGAGACTGTTTTCAAGTGACACTGCAATATGAGTCCATGAGGCTACTGCAAGTCTCATCTGACCTCTGTTTCCCTATGGAGGAGAAAGTTGAAAATATTTAAAAAAAAGTAAAAATGCCATATGGTCTACTTTTTTTTTTTTTCAGCAGCTGCAAGGTGACTTGCTAACTGTGGGGAAGTCTTCAACTTTGTGCAAAATGCCTATATATATATATATATATATATATATATATATATATATATATATATATGCGCTTCCTCTTTACAAATGGCTTGTGGTTAGGTTTTTTCCAACCCTATACAGGAATTGAGCGGTACAAATTTTGGATATACTATGCTATTAATATCAACGTGAGAAAAGTGGGAGGTTCTTTCTGGTAATGTAAAGTTATTGCTTCCTCTGAAATATGGTATTATATTCATTAAAGGAAACCTCTGCTATAGTGTTTGTATACTTATCCTCTTTGTGCTCCCTGTAATCTGTTATGGTAGTTTATAAACCCATGCTATTATCCCCATTGTACATATTGTAAGTAAATGTCTATTTTTATTTATTTTTTTATCACTTCCGTTTGTGCGCACCTAGCAATCAAGTGACAACTAAGGGTCTATGCAAACTGCATTTGCAGTGTACGATAGAGGTATTAATGTGAGGAATACTTGATGTATGCCACTGTATAGCCATACGGTCTCATACATTGCCCATAAGCCCTTATTGTAAAGGGGGAAAAGACTTCAGCATATCCTTTTTGCATATGCCTCTGCATGGAGTGGTGCCGCAGACAGTACTATGCGGTACAGCAGATTGGGGGCAATTCCTTCACATGGACGTATGCAATTATCAGTTGCATGATACGCAGTGAATTTACGCAACTCAATCACATATTTCAGCCATTTCGCGTGTCTTTGAGCTTGTAAATATGCAGCGTATTTACACATGTGCCAAAAAGCAGAAGGGTCCATTGTTCAGATGCCCAAATACACTAATTGTAAGGCCAGGTAGGATTCTGCATGCGATCTTCCCACAGTGAAATCTGGCTATGACTCTGGCCGATGACACAGAGACCTTTAAAATCTGTATTGCGGATGATCGCAGAGGCTCGCAGGCAGTCATGCACAGTACAGACTTATTTTTTATAATATTTGTATTTCCAGCACCCTAGCCAGGCGATGACACAGGTATCCGTGGACCATTCACAATGTTAATGGAGCATGCTGCGTTTTTTGTTTTTTTTTCTTTCTCCTTGCCTTGTGGAATATGCAATTTGTATCCGCAAGTATTAATGAAAAAGCAAAAGTACATACCTTTTCAATGCGTGTGATTTGCTGCGGATCCTCCATGGATTCCTCCATAGGAATCCGTTCGTGTTGTTGGAAGGAGTTGTTGGAATAGAATGAAACTTTCTCTGTGTGATTGTAACGTGGATATAAGTGATTGCAATATCAGAGCAAAAGGGTAATTTATTGCTGAAAACTGAACACATGAAGGGAGGTTCTAGTACCCTGTTGTACCACCTCTAGCTTGGATACAAGATGTGATACAGGCAGGCATGGAGGCTCTAGTACCCTGTTGTACCACCTCTAGCTTGGATACAAGATGTGATACAGGCGGTCATGGAGGCTCTAGTACCCTGTTGTACGACCTCTAGCTGGGATACAAGATGTGATATGGGCAGGCATGGAGGCTCTAGTACCCTGTTGTACCGCCTCTAGCTTGGATACAAGATGTGATACAGGCGGGCATGGAGGCTCTAGTACTCTGTTGTACTGCCTCTAGCTTGGATACAAGATGTGATATGGGCAGGCATGAAGGCTCTGGTACTTTGTTGCACTGCCTCTAGCTTGGTTACAAGATGTGATATGAGCGGGCATGGAGGTTCTAGTACCCTGTTGGGCTGCCTCTAGCTTGGATTGTTCTTGTTAGCCGTTTAGCAATTCGCGACCCTAAAGGTGAGTCCCCTTCATGTTTTTCGGGCAGGCATGGAGGCTCTAGTGCCCTGTTGGGCTGCCTCTAGCTTGGATGCAAGATGTGATGCTGGCGGCATGGAGATATACAGGTTTTGTATGGTATTCTGTGGTATAACGCTCTGTTTGCTCTGAGTCTCTACATTGTGCAAACATGCAGGTTGTGGAAGTTGGCATCCTAGATGATCCCATACATGTTCTATTGGTGACAAATTGGGTGACCGGGCAAGTCACAGAAATGTAACAAGGTTGTGGAGGAATTTCTGTGACACCCTTGCTGTGTGCGGCCGAGCAATATCCTGCCTCTTGTAAGCTGCCAAGAGAGGCAACACGTGGCTGCAGGATGTCCTGAACATATCGCTGAGCTGTCATTGTCCCTCGTACAATTACTGGGGGTGAATGACTGTCATATGTGATGTCACCCTGGACTATCACACCAGCAGTGGGGGCAGTGTGCCGATCTACAGCAAAGGCAGGATTGAGGTGCTCACCCCTAGGTCTCCAGACACATACAGAGCCATCATCTGTGCCCAAATTAAACCTGAAGACAACGCAGTTCCACTCCATACCTCTCCCGTCTCATTGTTCACGAGACCCCTGCAAACAAAGGCAACGGTAAGTGGGTATCAAAGGTAGCATACACAATGGGCGCTATGAGACTAAATGTCCTTCTGTAATGATGGTGCCACCTGTCTCTGGTTGGCGGACAATGAAACAGTTGGAGATGCTCGTGCTTGTCGGACGATCAGGTGATCCTCTCTACCCCCTTGAAGCCAACAAGGCAGAGATAGGATTTGGCTAATTGTCAGAATTTTGACAGAACCAGTTGTTAAAGCTACAGTTGGTTCGCTGAATTGGTGAGAAGCAGTGCCCAAATCCAGCTCTGCCCACATGACACACCTGGATACCCGCAAGTCATGAAGTAGTCACTTTGTCCCTGGAGATGACAGCCTTGTAACCAGGTTGTCTCTTCCTACCTCTTCTTGTGCGACTGTCCGTAACATTCCACAGCATTGGCACAGGCAGCATGCCAGTACTGCTTCAATTACTATTGGTTAGCAGCAGTTATCACAGGAGGGCACTTGGCACAGGCAAGCGATTGGGAAATAAAGCAAGCTAGGATTGGTGAGCAGGATTGAAGAGGGCAGGCTGGCTATTCACTTATAAAAGAGTGGGAGGCAGGGCTAAAACGTTTATTCATTTTTATAGAATAAGTATTAAGAAGCACCATACCTCAGAACTCCAGGTGAGTTTAATACGGTACCATGTCTAATATATTCATTTTTTTTTTCTTTTGTATACCCTCAAATAAACCACTAACCTCAAATGTGCTGGTTCTGGTGCCATATTGATGGAACAAACTTGATTTTGGTGCTGTATTATATAGGGTGTCAGACATATAATATATATATAAAAAAAATTTTCTTAAATTTGTGCTGCCAGATGTAAAAATGGAACACCCCAAATTTATACCTATCGGCTCCACACATCTCAGTATTTGAGCCCTGAGGTTTCTGATTGGCTGCAGCAGCCGCTGACATCCCATACACAAGCCGAGTGCAGCCTGTAAACACAGAACCTGCACCAAGAGCGAAGCTGCGGGAGGCCAAGAGAGATGAGTATAGGAGGTTTCATTATTTTTATGTTGCACAAATGTAAAAAAATTATAAAACTCTTAACCTCTAAATGTTACCAGCTTGGTTCTGGTGCTGTATTTTTGTGTAATGAGGCTTGTTATAATGTTGCAGATTATTATTGTATTGGAATTGTCTTATTTGTTTAGGGAATTTTCTTTACTGTGCTACACCACAAGTACCTCACGTGTGTTTTAATGAGTCCACTAGGGAATGTGTTAAGAAAAAAAAAATCTCGCCTCTGCAACAAGGTGACGGGTATAGCTCTGCTCCTCCTCCCTCTCTGCACACAATGACTGTCAGTACCTTCAATGAGAAAATATGGGAGCATCTCGCCAATATGGCGGTCCCATTTTCAGGTACAGGAAATAGAGTAAAGATACAATAAAAAACATATTCTAGAAGAGATGGGTTTTATGTAGATTTTCGATTAGTAAATTAGTGGAAAAAAACATTCCTTTAAGCTACATTTAAATACCGTAACAGAATGATTTGTCTTGGGGGATGGGGGACGGAAAATTTAAGTGCAATTAATACAGCTATATCTGTACGTATGGACATCATCTTTTGCCTATGCTGTGCCGCAGTTATTCCAATGACCGTCCCCAGGATTAGTTTGTGCTTAATTCTTGGATTCCTTGTTTTTCAAGTAGAAGTAAAGCAGTAAGTGAGTGATCTATCCTCCATGTATCTTTACAGAGCGCAAGAGAATAAGAGACATGTGGGAAGTCTGCTAGTGACTACTGTGCGTGCCAGTGTATTCCCAATGTTAGGGGCAGTATGTGGTCCTTATCAGATTTCTTCTCATTCTGTTTTCCAAATCTTTTTATATATTACATAGTTTTAACATTTTTGAAATGAGCATATTTAAAGAGACTCTCTGTTTTTGCCTGGAGGATAGAATAACATTCCCAATACGTATTGCAATGCCTTGGTCCTTCAACCTTGAGATTCTCAGTAATCGGGAGCCTTTTGAAGTGCCTGAGGCAGTATGGTTTGCATCAGGACCTATACTGCCATGCATCCCAGATATAGCATTTATACATAGCATAAGGCGCAGTACATCTTTCTATTAGGACATGGGTGCATAAATGTCAAGGTGGGAGGTGTCGTGTAAGAGGCATATAAAAATCTGTCAATGGTGGTAGGTGAGTGCTATCATGTAGTAGTCTTTTTTTTTTTTTTTTTTTTCCTTAATCTATCCTGAGCGTACGACCTAGAAAGACCTATACTCCATCTTAGATTAAGGCCGCCTGCAGACGGCCGGGTCAGCCCCACACAGAAATAGAGCATGCCGCGATTTGTTTACCGCACGAGATTTCGTGCGGCCAAACCGCGGCCGTCTGCATAGGATTGCATTTGTTAACGCAATCCTATGCAGGCTTCCAGCGGCGTAAATCCCGCTGCGGAATTTCCGCCCGACTGCAGGCAGCCTAAGAAGAGATAGATATGTATAGGTACTCTCCATCCCTCCTTATTTGTTTCCCCCTATTCCCCTTCCCCATCTGTTCTATATACCCAGGGTTGTTTGGGTGTAGTTGACTGGGTTTTGTAACGGCACTTATCTTATACAAAACTGACAGCGGTGTTTATTTCTGTTCTCCAGGCCCGGGCCGGTCCTGGTGGATGTGTACTCAATTGTATGGCTTATATACTTAATATATACTGTACATGCTGATGTCAAATTTGATATTGGCGGTCTAATAAAGTACTTTTGAACATATAAAAAAAAAACTATCCTATTGCATGTTGGCCAATCCAGAGAGTAAAGCTGCGGATGAGTTGCAATATATGATATGTGATATTAAGTACTTTGAGGTCCAAAAAAGACTAAAGTATTTTAGGAATGATACCATTTATTGACTAAGACTGGGTTCGCTGATTCTGGCAAATGACAGGCATTAATGGAGCCTGATGGACCCCATTAGCTCGTATAATGGGGTCCATCAGCTTTTCATCATGTCCGTCAGCATTTTACTAGACGAAATATCGTAGAATGTTCTATTTAGTTGTGCGTTGCGCTCTGACTGCAGCCTCGTACACGGATGTGAACATTGCCTAATCAGAAAAAAATTAGATTTACAAGCCTTCGGCGCACAGAGGCATTTTCTGAGCCAAGTTTACAAATGAATGATTAAAAGAAGAGTTCAACATTTTACATAGATGAAATCTAAGCTATATGACTTCTATTTACATATTTACAATTTTTAGGTTCACTGCCACTTGAAAATTTTACACAATTAGTCATTCACAATTGCTAATGACACTCATATCTGCCAAAACACTGATCTGTCAAGTTGGAAAATTTTGGCCATGGTACAAATTTTGTCTTTGTTTTTCTTTTTTTTGACACACAACAATATTTAACGTCATAGATTTTTCTAGCTAACACAGTACCACACAAAATGTATTTTTTTTTTTTTTTTGCTTTACATTTTGTGTTTCTTATTGCCAAGAATTTCAGTTATTAGGGTAGATCCTAAGTGTGAGAATCGCCCCCTCCCAATCGTATCAAAATATTTTATGAGGAAACGATGAAACTCATGCTGTTCTGTTCAAATATACAATTCATTTATAATGTGGACACAGTATATAGATGCTGGACTCTGGTCCAGTGGGATCTATAGTGAGCACTGTTGGTGACCACTAAGTTAACCCTTTACAAACAAGGCATCCAATCAGGAACTGAGATGGCTTGGCAATTATAAGATGACTAAACTCGCAGTCTCTCTTAGGCCGGGGCTCTCATGGGTGTATGATTACCATGTATTACACATGAACTGTACGCCCATGTGATACACAGTAAGGGCGCATTCAGATGACCGTATATAATTCCCAGAACTTAGCCCCGCCCCGTTCCGTCTCCTCTTATTGCAAATAGTGCAGAGGGGGAAGAAAAGGGGTGGAGAGGGGGCGGGAGCTCAGAGTACTGCTCCCGACTCTTCCAGCCTGCTCCCCCTGCAGAGAGAGACGCCGTATATCGGCAGGGTGTGAAAACCCAGCCGATATACGGTCGTCTGAATGCGCCCTAACTCACAGGCAATCGTTTACATTGCCTTACACAGTTCCGCTCCCATTAGCAGGTTGGAATTGCATAATATGTAGGTGCAAAAAAAATGCAGCATGTTCTATTTTGCAGCGTATATGTGTATGATACAGCCCACTGTTCTCTATGGGCGCTATTACATTACGCATGGGTGGCTTGTATACACGATGGCATGGGAAATTAAAAAAAAAAAGGTGGGAAATGCTGTCATGCGCAGTACAACTTTTTCCGCCTTACACAGCAGTACGTCGGGTCACTCCTGGCTCGACAGCCATAAAATGCTGTGTGACCCACACAGTGTTTTACGCTTATGGCCATGTGAGCCCGGCCTTATAAATGTATATTTTTTTTAAAAACATGAGGACACATGTACATGTTTGATAAAGGGCCACCCAGCCCAAAACATTGTGCTACAACTGTGGCCGAATCATTGATGCTCCTGTGAAACTGATAAAAGCTTCAACCACAATCTAAAAACCCTCTTGTGCTGTTCTGGTCTAAACGGTATCCGATTGTTCACACTGATGTATATGACTACTTCTGGAGGTCCTTAGAACTGACGTGAATAGAGATCAGCTGAGCTGTGTGTGTATATAAAAAAAATATATATGTATATTTTACCGCATATTACTTGCTATAGAGCCCTATTGTTCTCCATGGGCACATAATAAACACTGTACATATGTGTAAAATATGCTGTCGTGCAGTGCAAAATCGCTGCCCTATATGCCTGCACACCGCTGGCTCACACAGCAGTAAAACGCTGCGTTATATATGCAGTATCTTATGTATATGCTTGTGTGAGACTGTCCTTAGCTGTAATTTACAGCTTTCACACCTGCGTTAGCGCTACAATTCAGGGTTTCCATCTCTCTGCCTCTGATCCTTTTTTCTTCCCCCACTGATTCTGTTCCGTTAGGTTTCAGTTCTTTTTGGGTAGAAGAATAGCGCAGTCTGCAGTGTTACTTTTGTATCCAAAAAGCAGAAACCTAATGGAATGGAAGCAAACATATTCCCCCCCCCCCCATTTTTAAAACCCCATCGAAATCAGGCTACAGAGCACTGTAGTGTACGGTGTCTCTATGATTTCATAATGTGAACCTGTGGGGACTTACGCAGTGGGATGGCATGTATTGCAGCAGGAGAGGTGGAGCAGTACAGTTACCTTTTGAAATCCATGTTATGCATGGTCCTCAAAATTGGATATCCACTACATATATACAGAGGTATTGAACAGGTGTCCTCCATTTATTAATCAGCATGCAATTTTTAGAGCATTTGTAATGGGACTGTAATCAGTTCTTTGCATTTTATCATCAAAGTACCACAAATGGAAGAAATTATAAATAATTTGACTGATATATGGCTGTGGTTTCTTGCAATGTGAGATTGCACCACAAAGTCTCATGTTAAGTTCATTGTGAGTTTATGCGCTACTGCATCACAGAAAATCACATTTTATCTTACTGGAATTTGGGGAGGAGCCCTTTTTACATAAAATAGTCTCCATTTACAATAACAGCAATTTACAGAAGTGGTCCAAAAAATGTGCATATAATGTTCTGTTCATCATGTAGATGCTCCAAGAAAATGGCATGTACTGCCCCTATATACTGTGACATTATATGGCTCTGTGCACAATGCAGTAAGCTCCAGCCCTGATAAAATGGAAGAGCATTGATTAGAAGGTCTAGCTGACACTTCCCTCTGCCAGCCTACCAATCCAATGAATGGAATATAAATATCAGCCAATGGCTGCTTGTCCTGGCATTGATATATAAAGGGGTTGGGCTCCTTCTCTCACACACATCCCTTCAGGTCTGGGGAGTTGTTGGTCCTGAAGTCATTCAGGATCCTTAATAATTTGCCTCCAGTAACATAAGTACCTGGTAAGTAACAGTCCTGTCCCTTGCTGATCGTCGTGGCTCCCCCTCTGCTGCAGCTTCTGCATAGGATGTAATGCATTATTGATGTATCCTTGTTTTGTTATTATGGATACAATGTATCAGTGCATTGGTGCAGATCTAGAGCTACATGGGTTAATCGAGGCGTTGTGTTCAGATGCTTGCAGATCCTTTTGCTTTCCTGGCCGAGATCTCATGCTGAGATGTAAGTGATTGAATCAGCAGCTTGGATCGTAAGCAGGGACCCCTTGATCTCCTGGAATTGGGTGGTCTGGGTGTGATGCAGCCTGTGATGGGAAGTTCTTGGGGCTCACAAACAGGGAAGCTGCAGCTAATAGCGCATGTCCTTGAGATGTGTCCCTTTATCCAGACTGGGGCGTTGCTGCTTTTGCTTCTTACCATTTTTTCTTCTCTGGATTGCTACAGATTCTTAGTTTTGATGATGCTGAGACTTGGTGCAGGCTCGCTGGTGAACATTACTGCAGATCCCCTGCAGTCTATCACTTCTCTGCACAGAACTCCCTCCCTCCTGAGGAGACTCCGCAGCAAACAGAAATGTCTATACAAGGAATATTATGTGAAGGAGTTAATGGAAGTTTTTTTTTTTTCCAGTGTCCCAGGTCTGACACTGCCCCCTACCGGTACTACTTGTACCAGTGGTGCAGCCAGTGGGCTCAGGGCCAGCAGTACTAAGGGGTGACAGATTAATGCAGCGTTTGGTTTCAAAGGTGTCTGATAAGGCTAAGACTATTTAGAAGTTCATCTATTGAACCTGTCTTCATCTGATAATCAGGACTGACCTTCCATTCCTTTTATATGACATAACTATATACAGTGCAATGACTGATAGTCCTATTATCCATTTTACTGCATCTGCACAGTATTCGCATAATATCTATCATATTATGTTGGCAGACCTGGATTTGCAGTTGCACAGCAGACTTAATTCTACAGACTGTGCAGAAACATTAAAGCGGTTACCATTAAATTTATCCTCCCCCTAAATTAAATGAACACTCTTAAAGCTGCAGCCCAACTTTCCCACAGCTTTGAAATGTGTTGGCACAGCTTCCCTGGAGTCCTGTTGGCTATTCCCACCTTCTTTTTTTTATATGTAGCAATGGATCCCTCTTGCGTATATGATTGCAGAACTAGGAAAAGTTTCCTTTGCAGGAGAGTAGGAAAGCTGGGTGGCAAGCATTGTGCAAACTGCAATAGCAGCAACTACTGGTATGTCACCCAGTATTCCCTGGATCAATGTAATTAAAATAGAGAAGTTTTAGAAATTTGTAGAACAAACACGGACATGCATTTTTATTGGTAATTTCTTAATTATGGGGAAAATGGTCTTTTAATAATCTTCATTTTACTTTTATTTACAATTTGATTAACACTTGGAAACATGGTGGTACGTGAAAGTGACCATATTGTCAGTACCTGGTAAAAATGGCCTCTGCTCTTAACCCAAGGTCATTGTAAAGGTCATATATGAGCTTGTGAATCTTTTACCCTTTGTTCTCCAGTAAAGTGCAATCATGCCTTTCGGCAACTCCCACAACCAGCTGAAAATGAAGTACTGTATTGATGATGAGTACCCAGACCTGAGCCTCCACAACAATCATATGGCCAAGATACTGACTACGGAGCTGTATGAAAAACTGAGGGGCAAACAGACGCCAAGTGGATTTACCTTGGATGATGTCATTCAGACTGGGGTTGACAACCCAGGTAAAGACTCTCATCCTCTTTCTCCCTCTATCCTCTCATCCACTTTATTATCTGTTCACCCTCATTACTGGAAGTGCTCAAACCCATCTTTCCAGGCTGTTCAGAGGCTTAAAAGGCCAGTCCATGACTTAATGGGAATTGAAAGCGTTCTTCAAAATGTCATTACAATTACAACTCTGCAGCACTATTGACAAGGGGCACATATGTTAATCTGTACACTGTTTATTCTCACCCTAGTCAACTCCATAAAGCCCAGCTAATAACTTATGAGGCTGTCTAAGAGAGAATATCACAACAGTCCTATGTCCAAGGTGTAAACTTTTGAAGACCTGCAGCATCCAGACACTTAATTTATACCAGATATGGATTTCTATCTAACAACATTAAGGAAGATTCACTAGGAACGAATGTCACTTGGTGCATCTATTGACTGAATTCAGAGCAGCCCAAAACATGGAAGCCTCGGCTTCCTGTACACGACAGGCCAACCTTAATTACTCTGCTGGCCTTTTATTAAAGGGGTATTCCAGGCTTTTACGAATGATGACCTAATCTTAGTTAATTGGCAGGGATCCACTGCACAAGATCCCCTACCAATTAGCTGATCCTCCAGCCCACTGCCAGTGCAGCAGGGACGGATGTCATCAGTGGTCAAGGCCAGAAGTGAAATTTAATGGGAGGGATGCCTGCTATTACACTTCCGGCTCTTCATTGCAGTCACAGCTAGAATCTGAAATGGGAGGCATTGCTCTCCTTTGCTTCACTCCCCACTGAAATTATCTATTACACTTCTGGCCCTGACCACGATTAACTATGTCCGGCCTTGCTGCACTGATGGTGGGATGGAAGATCAGCTGATCGGTAGGGATCCCGATCAATTGATGACCTATCCTCAGGATGAGTCCTCACTAATAAAAGCCTGGACTATCCCTCTTAATCCATTTAGGACCAGGCACTGTAAATTTACGGCTCCTGGGCTTAAAGCCTAGCCGTATGTAAAATTACGGCGGTGCTTTAAGCCTCTGCAATCAATCAGAGGCAGGACGGGTTATCAGCTGTTATTCACAACTGTTAACCCAGAGGAGAAGGCAGGAGGGGTTTTTAACCCTTTCTACCTTTTCCTTTCCCGAGTACACAGCGCTCAATGAGCACTGTGTACTCGAAAGTGTAACTTCTACCTCGGGAGTCGGGTGGTCATGTGACCGCCAGGGTTCCCAGCTACAGCAGAGCTACAGGGTCGTACTAGACCCTGGCCAGCCTTGCCAGTGACTAATGTCACTACATGGGTTATTTTCCCCTGTAACTGGGGCTCCTATGGATGCCCCAGCTACAGGGGGAAAGTGTCAAATTAACAAAAAAAAACAAACCTGTGAATGTCCCCCAGAGGTCTTACATGACGTCATGGGGAACATGGATAGTAAAAAACATAATTACGTACATAAGTAAAACAAAATTACAGAATAAAACAACAATATATACATAAGAATCCATATACATAATCCAAAACCATACATATTATATATCAAAACATCTGACGCAAAATGAGTAATCCATTCACATGCTTTATTTTAGTGTAAATATACTAATTTAAGAAAAAACTAGAAATGTTAAAATAAAAAAACTTTTTTAACTTTTTACACCCAATAAAACTAAAAAACAGTAAAAAAAAAGTCAGTGAAAAAAAGATTCTTAAAAAATAGCCCTATATGTCACTGAACAAAAACACATCAAAAATAATTTTGGTAGCTAAAGGAAAAAAAATAGGGCAGTAAAACTGCCACATGGGTAAAATCCCTAAAAAGTATCTGGTCCTTAAGAGGTTAAAGATGGTTATATTCCAATATAGTATAGCCTAAATCTGGACTGCAACTCATGCGTTTATGAAGGTGAAGTAAACCTCGGCACTAAAAACTCATTCACACGGGCGTATTTCGATTCATGAATGTACAGCACATTCACAAGCTGGAATATACTGTAGCGCAGCGTTTTCTTGCCTATCAGGAGTCTTTATGCCCACAAATATGCAGCGTATTTACGTGCGTCTAGGCGCTCAAAATCCCATTGTTTGAAGTTTCCTGCATATTCGCGCATGCCCATTGACTTCAGTGGGCTCCTATTGTGCATAATACGCCTAAAGATAGGACAGGTCACATATTATTTTTTCATACTGTCAAACATCGCGTGAAAAAAATGCGCTCAGGTTAGCGAACCTATTGAAATGAACGGGTTCTATTTACAGCGTACTATGTGCGTATGCACACGCGTGTGAACGAGCCCTAACACCTACAGCAATAGTGTGTGTTCTGCCCTTTAACTCTGCACGTATATGACTTGTCCAACATGGGTTTTCTGTATTTCTTGAATACTCCTTCTTGATCACAATCGTGCAAGTAAGATAAGCGTGCAGAAAACATCAGGTCAGGTATTAACCCCTTGTTCTCTAAGTTTCCATAGGCACCACGTATATTTTGCAGAAAGTACAAAGCACACCCTACACATCTACAATGCTTTCATCCTGGAGTTCTACTACTCTTGTTCAAGGGAATATTGTATAGTAGGTAGTGATGAGATCAGCCTAACATTATGCATCTAGCATGTTGGATGGTTTCTGACTCTTGAATTTCTTGTGGATTATGTAATCATCACAAGCACCAAGCTACATCTCTCCACATGCTAGAAGCATAGAAACTGTCAAAGCTTGGTCAAATTGTAGGATATTGTGACATTTAATGGACTTGGTGCCTACAACACTTTAAACCAATTAAGTGATATGTTGGTATTTCTTGCCAGCACTTCCACTTCCCAAATTCGGGTATCTTAAACATATTCTACCTCCGCTCACTTAGCATTATGTTCTTCTCGGCCTTATTTTTCTAGACTTGTATAACAAATAATTAAAACTATTCATATTTTCCATAGGAATTGGTGCATTCTGCCCATTACTAGACATCTCTGACAGTTCAAAAAACATTCCCTATGGGCTCAGCTCAAACAACAAGAAGTATTCTCCAGTGGAATCCCTTACACATGGTTATGCCCATAACCTAACCCATTTCATCTATAGAGTATGGGTATTGGCTACTTTTAAGTAATGACATATAAACTTCATACTTTGGCCCACGTTTATAAAGACTGGGGTTTTCTGCAACAGTCTTTAAAGGACTAAAAAATGAGGGTGGCTTACACCAAACTTACTGAAGGGCCCATGCCTCTTAATAAACTTGGCTATGGGCTGATATAGATTTGTGCCATCTTCTTACTTCAATTTAAAAGTTTACTTCTTGCAGTACTAATGACCTATTTGGAGGATAGGTCATCAGTAGTTGATCGCCGATTGATCCACCACTTAGGACCATTGGTGATCAGCTGATCTTAGCCCCCACACTCACTGTAGCAAAGCCAGATGTCCGCGTTGGGATCGGAGCCAGAAGTGCTATAAAAGGTATTGCTCCCACTGATTTAGGTTGGAACTAGAAGTGTAATAGACAGCTTTGCTCCCATGAACTCTGTGGGAGTTATAGTTTCTGTGGCACTTCTGGCTCTGACCCCAATGTGGACGTCCCGCCCTGCTGCAGTGAGTGCAGTGGCTGAGATCAGCTGATTACTGAGGGTCCTTATTGAAGACCTACCCTGAAGATAGGTAATCAGTACTGCAAAAGCTTAAATGCCCAGAAAATCCCTTTTACAAATTTGTCTTAAACATGAAAACCACACCCAGTCCATAGTAACAATGCCTACTTTTACACACTTTGGCAAGTGTGGCATCAGAATTTGTGACTTTTTGTGTGTGTGTGTGTGTGTGTGTGTGTGTGTGTGTGTGCAGTTTATGTGAACCCCCCCCCCCCCCCAAAAAAAAAAAAACTGTCAAAGTAATGTGGGCCTTAGTATATGTTCATGTCATTCTATATTGATGTCTTCAATAATGACTATTACTACTTGTATTTTTAGGCTGGTGACTAACTGCCATATTTTGGCCTCCGTTTTGTGTCTGTAATACGAAAGTGTGTTCTTGGCCTGACCGCGGGTCTCCTGATCTGAACTCCGAACATCATACATTTCTATAATGCTCTTAGCTGAGATCAAGAGACCCGCGGTCAGGCCAGGACACACTTCCATATTACGGATGCAAAATAGAGGCCAAAATCTGGCAATGTGTCACTGGCTTAAAGCTGCTATCACGAGTGCTGTTAATCCTAGTATATTAATGCTAACTGCTGCATTACACCTGCGCTTGCAGGTTAGGAAAACGTGAGTACTAGCAACAGCCGCTAGTGCACCTGTAATGTTGTGTCTTCCTTTATTATTGGCTGGCCTTATTTGAGTAAGGACAATAGTCTTGTTGAGCTTGTGCTACATTCTACACAACTATGGTGTTTTTTGGATACACACGTCTCTATGCCTTTTGTGAGGGGGCATTACTGGGGGGGAGGAGGGGGTTATCTCTTTAAACTTTTTTTTATTCTGTTTGTGATAAAGACCTGTTGTTCTTGTGTAGGCCACCCTTATATTATGACAGTAGGATGTGTTGCTGGGGATGAAGAGTGTTATGATGTGTTCAAGGACCTTTTAGACCCTATCATTGAGGACAGACATGGCGGCTACAAGCCAACAGATCAGCACAAAACAGACTTGAACTCTGACAATCTGAAGGTAATTGGTAAAAGTTTGTATTTTGTATTAATGCTTTACAAAACTGTAGTTGTTTTAGTGTATAAAAACCTTTTATGTGACGTAACATATTAATTGTAATTAGTAAAGTGGGGCAAGGTCAACCTCAACTGGTTGTCTACATAACGCATGGTGTTGGGGAATAACAGCAAAATGTAGGATGTATAAGAAACCCTTGGTGCCAGCACATTTATAATTTGGATGACCGTGTGGTCTTGCTGTAAAGATGCATTAAGGCCCAGTAATAGACCTCACTGCCAGACGCATTCAAGTGCAAGCTAGAGCTGCATAGGCTATTCATTTGGAAGTCTGAGAGACTCGTGCAATATTCTCTAAAATTTGTAGTTCCTACACCTTTTTTAAATTTTATTTTCAGGGTGGTGATGACCTGGACCCAAACTATGTTATCAGCTCACGTGTCCGAACTGGCAGAAGCATCCGTGGATTCTGCCTCCCACCTCACTGCAGCCGTGGGGAAAGACGAGCCATTGAGAAGCTCTCCATTGAAGGTAGTCTTTCTCTTGTGAATAAATAATAATGAACCTTGCTTTAATTAGAAATTCTGCTTGCTCCAAGTATTCCTTCCACATGCTCAATGACAGTTTCCATGAGCTGAATCTGTAAATAAGACCTTCACAACCTGCTTAGTCTTCTGTTTTAAGAAATGGCACAACCTATTGAATGGAGAGTATTGCATTTTGTTGAGCTCAGGGATTCAGAATCTGGATGTTATGAGCTTCAGAAGGCCTTTTAAGGATTTGCCTTTCTACAAGCAAACCCTAGTAAATACCTGGCTGTATATGGCAATGGAGCAAAGTGCTTCCTGGCTTTTGGCAAAAAGACTCCTCTTTCCATCCAACTCTAATATAGAATTCGTGTAACCTATTAACCAGACATGATAAACTCATTAGCTGTACATCTCGGCAGATCCTGTTTAGTAGAGAAATCATGCTGTTTAAAGACGTATTGTATCTATTATTTATTGTACTTAAGTATCCCACCCATTAGGCTGTATTTACATGGTCATTTAACCCTTTCCAATCCAATTTGTATCCTGGTTTTCCTAGGGGGCTTACTCTTTTTCTGCCGTTATACAACGGCGCTATATGCTGGCTAAAGCCAGTACTGCATGAGGTGTCACGTTGGATAGGCTCTGACAGCAGAGAGGCCGGCAATATACAGTAAGAGAATCCGACAGATGTCTTCCAACATCGGAGATGTACAGCCTTAAATCATAAGGTCTTCTGATGTCAGACAGTCGATTGGAAAGGGTTAAGAGTAGAGATGAGCGAGCATACACGCTAAGGGCAATTGCTCAAGGGAGCATTGCCCTTAGCGAGTACCTGCCCGCTCGAGAGACAAGGTTCGGGTGCCGGCGCGGGGGAGCAGTGAGTTGCGGCAGTCAGCTGGGGAGAGAGAGGGAGAGAGAGATCTCCCTGCCCGCCGCCGACACCCGAACCTTTTCTCTCGAGCGGGCAGGTACTCGCTAAGGGCAATGCTCGCTCAAGCAATTGCCCTTAGCGCGTATGCTCGCTCATCACTAGTTAATAGATGGACAGAACACTTGTGCAAAAATGACCCATTCGTTTGAATGGGTCAATTTACACGTATTTGTTTTTTTTCCCTACCACTCAGACCAATAAGTATTTATAAACATGCATGAAACATTGATGCTAATTGTGTGTGAAAAAACACATAAAATTGCTTGGAAAAAGCTTAGTTTTTCACTGACTCACCCCGTGAATACAGCCTTATTAAGCGGTTCTCCTCCATATCTAGAGGGCAGCATGTTGAAGAATGGTCCACAGCAAAAATAGAACTAACCTGTAGGAATGGGCCACCAAGTCTATAGAATTAGAAAACCATGCCTGCTTTTTGCCAAAAACCTAGCAGATTATGTTTTGTGGCTCTGCTCCATTGACGTGAGCGCGGCTAAGCTGCAATGCCGCACAGGCGCACACCACTTGCAAACAGGAGTGGCACTCTTTTTGACAATGGCCATGTTTTTCTGACTCTTTTTAACCTCCATGATAAAGTAAGCCATCGGAATTTTGCTTCTTTTTAGTTGGATATGTTAACTTGTTAGAGCTTTGCTGTAAAACACTATGGAGATTGTTTGTCTGTGAAGGCTGTGCCAGTAAATGAGGCTGATATTTGGCAATATTAACGGAAAACTATTCACCATGTGTCATCTCTTAGCAGGATTACATCTTGTGATTGCTTTTTCATGCAGTATCTCTCTCCATTCCCTATGTGTATACAGTGTATTTGTAGTCTACACATTCATCTTGAGGATCCTATATAAATGGCAAAGAAGGCCATTCTTCTACTGGAATTGGAAGTAATGATGGCAATACAATTTTTCTTTGGCTAGACCCTATCTCATGTTGCTGAGCATTTGCAAGTGTGAAACGGGCTAATATATCGGAGAGTAGAGTTCGTATTCTTAAATCCTATATTGAAAGCACTTTGAGAAGCCCTGTCTGCTTTGGATGTTGTAGAATTCATTGCCTGCTGCATTACTTCTGTAGTATGGATATTGTAATACGCTATTGACTGCTATGAACCCACACTGCCTCCATATTTTTTAGATGGCTTTGTCTTAATTTTTCTTCCAGATGATGTACAAATCTATGCCATGTTCCATTCCATATCAGGAGTAGACCTAACATTATGTAACCTGTTCAGGGACCTGGCTACTACCTTTTTTTTTCCCCACCCCAAAAAGTGCTCCCTACTATAAAATCATTTCAGTTCATGTCTCGTAATTGCTGGTAGATTGGCACACTGAGGGATTTAGGACACTTTTACACTATCCAATTCTTCGCTGGTATAACAAGCTCAAAAGCATGTCAGCTGGCACTCGTTACTGCTGTTCACATACAGCAGAGCATCGCTGGCATAGGGGATGAGTGGCGATGAGCAATTTCTACTATGATCCATTGTACCCGTACCCATACAATAGCATTTGTCAGCAGCACGTTCCCCACATCCCATGTATGTGAAGGAGTGGGGGGTGGGTGTTTCCAACAAGCAGGTATTTTTCTTTTTTGTTTATGTCTTTATTTTTTATTATGCCCACATGAAAGATCCAATCAGCCAGTGAATGGGGTATTTTCTTATTTGGCTGATTACTAGGATATTCCAGGTTTTGACTATTCATGCCCAATCATCAGTCCATGTAAAGGCCTTAACTTTGAGTGATGATCCAAGGTGGTCTATAGCTAGCACCCTGCTGTTATCACATTGGCCATTGGAGGCCTTCTTTTAGTCCCCTCCAGCATTACAGAGCTATGAAATGCCTATGTGCTTCACATGAATGGCTAGCATCTAATGTTTTCCCTGTACTTCCCTTTTACAACCCAATTCTACCATGCATCACTCTGCGGGTTTCACCTGTGTGTTAGAGCAAAAAGTGAGTCTGAAATGTTTTGGCCTGCAACCTTACAAGCTGTGTTTAGATAGTCGCCCATCTCTTGTGGTACCGGAGTATAGCTTAGCACTGAATGAATGGGAAGAGGAGGAGGAGGAAGGGAAGGGGGGGGGGGAGGTTGATGCTAAATGGGCTTATTGTGCCCTGGCTTGTGGATGGGTGGAGGAGCTGAGGTTCTAGGCCACAAACCAGTGAAGGGGCTATTTTACAGCCTAATATTTATAGTTCTGGGAAAGTGAATTGACTCCTGTGTGAACCTGAGTTGTTTTTCCTTTTCCTCTTAGCTCTCGCCAGCCTGGAAGGGGACTTAAAAGGCAAATACTATGCCCTCAAGAGCATGACTGACCAAGAGCAACAGCAGCTGATCGATGATCACTTCCTCTTTGACAAACCAGTCTCTCCTCTTCTTCTGGCCTCTGGAATGGCCCGGGATTGGCCAGATGCCAGGGGTATCTGGTATGTATTCTTGGTAGTCACCATTATGGGCAATTCCCTAATTCAGCCCTATTCCACAACTTACTCCCTTTACAAGCATAGTATTATAGGCAATCAAACGCCCATACTGATACAGGGTAATGTGCATTTCAGTCAGTAGGTGCAAAAAAAAAAAGTTTCATGCCTCAGTTGTGTTCTCATGTTAAAGGTAACTTGTCACTTGCCTAACTTATGGTAAAAAACTGTCTCCCTGTCACTTAGACTAACAGCACTATAAACTAGTTTACGGTGCTTTAGCAAGGTGACAAGTTCCCTTTAAGCCAAGATCCTATGTACACAATAGTCCCCTAGCTTGGACTCACTCACCCATGGCAGTTTGCCATCGTACTTGGAGTCTGATTATAATCTGCCTCTTCGCAGTCTGTTAGGATGGTGATGTCTGATCAGTTGTCTGTCTTGTATGTTGCTAGCGGTTACATTAAGCTGGTTAAATCCAGGATAATGGCCTAATCTGAGCTTCTCTTAGTAACTGCACCTTGACCTATTATAAAACGTAAGAGCTGTACGGTGAAGTGACAGCAGCAACAGGGAACAATCAGTTGCTCAGAAAAAGGGGTGGTAGTAGTCTTGCATCTTCTTGGATGATCTTCTGCATCACTCAAGTGAATGGTGCGTTTATTGCAATAAAGCCACGTTCATCTAATCTTGGACAACCCCTATAATGTGTCTTTACACAAACTAAATGCTGTAGGGCTTAATATCAAACAACTCTAATAACTTTTGATAGGGTGTAAGCAATTTTGAGTACTTTGATTGTGACGCCCAGATATCTCCAAACTAGAGATGAGCGAGCATACTCGCTAAGGCAAATTACTCGAGCGAGTATTGCCATTTTCGAGTACGTGCCCACTCGTCTCAAAAGATTCGGGGGCCGGCGGTGGTGAGTGGTGAGTTGCAGGAGTGAGCATGGAGGAGCGGGGGGAGGGGGGGGGGAAGAGAGAGATATATCTCCCGCCCCCCGACGGTCCCTGAATCTTTTGAGACGAGTGGGCATGTACTCGAAAATGGCAATACTCGCTCAAGTAATTTGCCGTAGCAAGTACGCTCACTCATCTCTACTCTAAAGTAATTACCATTAGTTTGAAGTGGTAGTCCCATTTTCTAGCTTTTTTTGCTGCAGGATGTAGACTGCTCCGTACATTGAGCAATGCCCTGGGTTGGGGCTTGCAGGCTGAGTCCCATTCGCTTCAAAAGATTTTAGCCTGACTGCCAGAGGTGGGACAACCCCTTTAAATCTATGGTCAGCTATGTCTTGTGCAGCTTTAAAATAGTAATTTGCAGGATGTCTTACTGGAAAATGCTTTGCTTTTTCTTTTTTTGGGGGGCGGCATGTCACAAACAAAGGCTAGTTTATGCCCAGGGTCTGAAGCATAAAATGTGGCATATGTTGCAGGTAGTGGGTAGATGCATACTAATGCAAAATTTACAGGGAGAGATCGGACTAATTATGACTATTACACATTTTTACTCAGCAAGGAAAATGTAAAGTTTCTAATATCTGGCAAAATTGGTGCCTGGCGGTACTTGCAAGATAATTGCGGTGATGTATACCACAAAATCATATCTACAGTACTGCTTAATGGTAAAAATGGCCTTAAGGGTCCAGTCTGCAATTTCTAATTTATGTTGTATTATGGAGTTGTGTTTTTTTTGTTTGTTTGTTTTTTTGTTTTTTTTTACATGGCCCAACTGGGGTTATTGCATTTAAATTGATGTAATGTGTTTTTATTAAAAGGCACAATGACAACAAGACTTTCCTTGTCTGGATCAATGAGGAGGATCATCTTCGCGTCATTTCTATGCAGAAGGGTGGCAACATGAAGGAGGTCTTCAAGAGGTTCTGTGATGGTCTAACAACTGTAAGTTCTAAACATTGTGTATCTGAGATCTGTTCTTAATCTTTTAGTCATGGCACATTTATTGGTCTAAACTCAGCTGGACTATATTTTATCCAGCATTTTAAATGGTTTGTCCAGGACTGAACACATGGCTGCTTTCTATGCCTATGCCTATAATGTCTAATATGGCTGCTGAGCTTTATAGTTTCACAACAGTTTTGAGTCTTCATTATACCAAACCGTAATATGACCAAAATAAGCAGGTACATGAAAGTACAACCTCTTGAATGATAGAGGGGGGTCATTGTTTAACTGAAACCCACCAGAGGGGAAGAGGCACTCATTATCCCCGATTGCTGAGCTATATTGAAGTGAATGGGGGTAAGCTGTAATACCGCACACTACCTATAAACAGTTGCGGCACGCTTTTTGGAATAAAGCAGTCATGTGCTTCTAATCCTGGATAAAAAGTCACAGCCATATCTGTTAAGCAATTAAAGTAGGAACTCGTGTAAACGACACCATGACTTATGAGCGACTGCCTGCTTACTGTGAACGGAGGCGGGTGGATCCCCTCCACATCCATTCACTAGCACAGGAACGATTATTGCTGAGACGACCTGTCGGGCATCTGTAGCCGACTTATCGTCTTGTGTTAAAGCACCCTTATTATCCATGAGTTATGTGTGATATTGCAGCTCTTCCCTTTTAATGTTTTAGCTTTTCTTGGACGACTGCTAAATATTAGGGCAGTCATTTCATCATAAATTCGCTGTTGGTTTTAACTGAAATCTTGTTCTATTCTTTGCATTCTGAATGATGGTATAATATGTAGACATAATAATTCAGTCAGCCACAACATTAATATATAGGTTTATCTGGTGCCACCAAAAGGAATTTTAACTAGGGGAGGCATGGACTATGGTATCTTGCACCAATCTGTCAGCAGCAGATCCTCTACGTCCCATGCGGTGGAACCTCCTGGATCTGGCTTGTTTCTTCAGCACAACCCACAGATGCTCCATTAAAATAAGATCTGGGAAATTTAGAGTCCAAGTTATCACCTTGAACTCTTTGTCATGTTCTTCAAACCATTCCTGAACAACTCTCTCACAGTGGGGCAGGGCCATTAACCTGCTGGAAAAGGCCACTGGCATTAGGGAATAGTGTTGACATGAACCACTTACCTAAACACTGTTGTAAACCAAAGTAAGGCCCACATGAACACCAAGACCCAAGGTTTTACAGCAGAACTTTGCCCAGAGCATCATACTGTTTCTGGTGACTTGGCACCAGGATGTACTATTGGAAGGATACATCTCTTTCCCAAGTAAGTAATGCACATCCACCCAACCATCCATATGATGTCAAGGAAAATGTGATTCATTGCTCCATGGTTCAGTTTTGATGCCTATTGTAGGAGCTTTCAGTGATGGACAGGAGGTCATCATGGACAGTCTGGCTGGCCTGCAGCTACATAGCCCAATAGTCAGGACGTTGTGATGCACTGTGTTCTGACATCTTTCAATTGTAGCTAGCAGCAAATCGTTCAGCAATTTGTGCTATAATAGCTTCTCTGTGATGCCCAGGTAGACTAGCCTTGGCTACCCAAATGCATTGGTGAGCTTTGGGCACCATTGCTGTTGCTAGAACATCATTTTGGCCTTCCTTGGCCCCTTCTTCGTAGGTACTAACCACTGTATATCAGGAACCCCCACCACAATATTTGCTGTTTTGGAGGTGCTCTGACCCAGTCAGCTAGCCATTACAATTTAACCATAGTCTGTTATTCGCACTTGAGTTTTTTGTTTTTTTTCCCCCTCTTACTTCCAAACCAACTGTTCACTTATTGCCTAATACACCCCATTCCTTGACAGCTGCCATTGATGTATGATGATCAATGTTTGCTGCACCTGTCAATGGTATTAATGTTATGGCTGATCTTTCTGTGGATAGTTAGCCTGTTGGGTTATTCTGGACTTGCTGTATCAAAGAGATTAAAAACTTGTGGTTGTTCTTTCCAGATTGAGTCTTTGTTTAAAAACAAGGGTTACCAATTCATGTGGAATCAGCACCTTGGCTATATCTTGACCTGCCCCTCCAACCTTGGAACCGGTCTCCGTGCTGGAGTCCACGTTAAGTTGCCAAATCTGAGCAAACATGAGAAGTTTGGTGAAATCTTGAAGAGGCTGAGACTGCAGAAGAGAGGAACAGGTAACAGTGCTCAGTGTAATTCCTTTTTCAATAAGGGCCCTACAAGGCACATAAGTCAACTACCTTGTCACTAGGATTGATTAGGACATGAAGTCTTCTTGGCTCTGAGCTACATAGTATTCTCCTTAGTTGATTTCTGACTTGCTTTGGTCTCCTAGTTGGAAACCGGATACAAGGTGACAGCCACTTACTGCCATCAAACCAGTAGGCCACGTTTTCACACCCTGAAAGACGCATGCACTGATATCTACAGTACAGCGTAGATGTATATGCAACATTCTGAGTCTTTGGCATTGTAATGGTTGTTACCCAACTGTCCTTATAGAAGGTTTAACAGAACTGTCCACTTTCTATGCATAAAAAATGCAATCAGCAACTTTTCGTTAGCCTAAGGTCACACACTGCTCAATATTTCATCCCTCTGCTAGAAAAGCTCTAAAATTGACCCATAGACATTATATTCTTCCCTGAAAACACAACCAAAGTTCATACACTGTTGCAGATTGGCTTTTGCAACAAATACGCAAAGGACAATGCAAGTGACTTGGGAATTTTTTTCAAAATTCCATTCACATGCAGAATACAGAAGTTTGATTACATGCAAATATTACACTTTGGCCTTATTTTGTATGCATATTGCATTTACTGCAAGGGTTCGCCCTAGATCCACAGCATATCTTCTGGTGAGTGAACTCGCATAGGGCAGCTATACAAATATTGCTCCACTTTTAAGGTGAGATGAACTATCCAATGTCTTTTCCTAACAAAACTTTAGGGTTGTTGGACCCGTTTTCTATTTGCACCACTGTACTGCTTCACATTCTATTATGAAGCTACAGGCGCCTCCTGAAGGACCTTATTTCAGTAAAAAAAAAAAAAAAAACTGTATCATAAGACCTGTTAGGCCATACTACTTTTTCCCATTTTTCTGTCTAAGGGCGCGGTCACACGAGCGTAGGCGTATTTACGTTCGCACGTGCGCAGCGTTTAATCGCCAGGAAAGAACGTTTTTCGGCGATCATGACCAGAGCTAGAAGGTGTATTATAGTTTGTTCCTACTTTGCGTATTTCGGTTGCATATGTTCTGTCTTTTTTTCGGGTTGCCGTTTTTACGCGCCGTAAAATCGCCCGTGCGAACGAATACATTGGAAACCAACGCCTCAGATGGTCACGTTTATACGATTGGGCGCAAAAACGCGCCGTTTATGCGCTTGTGTGAACGCACCCTAAGCCTGTTTTAGAAACTTCACTATCTTGGCACAGTTCCTTCTTTAACCCTAATTCCTTTGCTTTTCCCATAAGGTGGTGTTGACACGGCAGCTGTTGGTGGAGTCTTTGATGTTTCAAATGCCGATCGTCTAGGCTTTTCAGAGGTAGAACTGGTTCAGATGGTGGTTGATGGTGTAAAGCTCCTTATTGAAATGGAAAAACGTCTGGAGAAAGGCCAGTGCA
Organism: Eleutherodactylus coqui; assembly: GCA_035609135.1. Classification (NCBI taxonomy): domain Eukaryota; kingdom Metazoa; phylum Chordata; class Amphibia; order Anura; family Eleutherodactylidae; genus Eleutherodactylus; species Eleutherodactylus coqui. The sequence goes on along the minus strand of CM069410.1, from coordinate 162,871,714 downwards.
TCGATGACATCTTCCCAGCACAAAAATGAATGCACTTTAATGGCCATGCTTTCTAATTTATTGGATCAATAGCCTCACTGAGATCTTGGGACCCAACTCCTGCTTAGTAACAGTGTAGAAATGTCTTCCATCTGTTCATGGATTTTGTTTAGAGTTTTTATTTTTTTTTCTCTTGATGGCTGCAATGTTACTGAAAAATAGAAAAATAAACATTGGTCTTGCCTTGATGTCATCTGTTTAATTTCAGTCCACCATGAAATTGACCTACAAATGGTCTAGGATTGCAAACCGTTCTCTGTATGCTCCTGAATAGGGTCTATACAACAGGTACTTCAGGACAACTCATTACTAACCTCTTTCAGTGGCTCTCTTTATAATTGAGGGCTGTTACAGCCCCTCTTTCATCTTCACAAAGGGGTAGCTGTAAAAGGAATAGTAGACTGCAGAAAAGTTGTTGCATAAACTTCTAAGACTGCTATTTATGTGAATGAGCCTTGCAGAAGTCGATGCACTTGCTGTATAAGCATCCTCATTCAGATATATGGAGTGAATTTAATTTGCCAAGCTTCAATATGAAATCTGCCACCCTTTACTTTAAGCTACAAAAATTGACTAAGTAATGGGTAGCCATGGTGGATCTCGTAAACCTGTGATCAAATGATTATAGCCCAAAATGCATAAGCTATGCCTGGCCTTTTGATAACTTAAATGTTGACAATAACGAATTGAACTACATTTTAAACAACCCATGTCCTCCTGATCCAGAAGGTGCTGCTTCGTTCTAGCTCATTTTGTGTAGCTGGGGTGTCCATTAATGGCAGCAACCAATGTTTCTTACTTACTAGCTACAAAGGTTCAGAGGGAAGATAAGAATCCAAGAGCTGTTGATTTCTACATTTGGTCAATACAAAACAAACGGCACTACTGCTTTATAGTTCAAATTGGCATTAATTAGCTAGAGTACTAAAGGGTTTATACAGTAGTACCTTCCTAGGTTCTAGGGAAGAAAAGGGGGTTAATCACCTCTATAGACTCCAACATTGTTCCTGTAGTAGACTAGAATGCACATGTATCCCCATCTCATATGTACTCCTTATGCCCCCTCTTACAGTCCCTAGAAGCAAGAAGATAAACACTGATTGGGCAATCATAGAAGGAAAAGACTACCTTATGGTTAATGAAATTACTCAAATGGCAATAAAGGGAAGATATGGAAATAATGGGCGATTTTTGAATATCTGTATTGCACTTACAAGCAGGAGCAGGAATTTGATGCACTTGAAGCAGCATCTCTAAAACAGCTTGTTAGGTCATCAACCAGAGGAGATAACATCCTAGACTTAGTATTTACTAATGGGCATCTGATGCTAAGGTGGAAAAGAATTTGGGTTTGAGAGTATATAATTTTTTAAAAATTAACAGAGTGGAATAAAACTGCAGGAGCTGGTCTGTCTACCTGGAAGTTGCAGGAACAGGTGAATATATCCTAGTTTGTTCTAGGCAGGGCCCAGCTGTTTTAATGACAAAAACCCCTTAAGGAGGGGATAAAACCTTTTCGTATATACATTAGTTACCCAAGAAAAACTATAGGATAACAACATTTAGAAATGGGGAAAATACTTATTACTGTAGATAAGGCTTTTTTAAATAGCTACTTTTTTGTTCAGTATTTTCAGAAGCCAGTTTTCAGAATGGGCCCGGGAGTACCTCTAGTTGTAAGAGCTCACATCTAGTGTGTTTTGTCATGCAGGGTTTTCGGAGGCTGATGATGTAGGTAAACCTGCACATTTAAAGTTAAATATGGTGATTGGCTCAGATGATGTCCACCCCAGAGTTTTCAAAGAGCTCCGATCTGTGATTGCCCATCTCTTATTTAACCAGTCCCTTCTAACGGGTCATGTTCCTGATGACTGGAGAATGACCAATGTTGTACCCCATAAGCAGGGTAGTAGAGCGAAGTGGGAATTGCAGGCCAGTTAGTTTGTGCCAGTAGTAGTTACATTAATGGAAACTCTCCCACTTTAAAGAGGATAAGATAATGACAAAACCCTTTTTAATGTTAAGTGACATAGAAAGTTTAACAGGTAAGATTTGTACCTTTGCTGATAACACAAGTGCGTAATAGTGTTGATGCTCCTGGTGGTGTCTTAAACATGGAGAACAATTAAGCGGTATTATTGTATCTTGTCACCACCGGAAGCTAGGGGTTGGACAGGGCTTGGGTGGAGGAATGCCCCTGTCACACCCCTAGCTCCCAATTGGGTGACTTTTATGTAAGGTCCTCACAGCAGCGTCTGTATAGAGTGTTGCATGGGCTGCACGGTTAGGGGTTCGTGTCCGGCTTACGTTGTTAGCTGTAAATCCATGGTACAGGGGGAACATGGCAGCATTTACATTTAATAATCTAAGCCTAACATGAACACGAACACCTAACTGTAACTGCAGCCCATGCAACAATCTATACAGACGCTGCTGCTTGCTGTTTACCCAGAGCAGCCATCCCCTTAGCATCTCCCCTGGCCAACTGTTATCTGGAACCTCCGGTCTGCAGCAACCCCCCCCCCCCCCCCCAGCAGTGAAGCAGTGCCTCCGTTGCCTCAGTGCTCCTGCTGTGCTTGCGCCACCGCACTGACAGTGTCTCTCCTGCCGGCACCACAGTCGTTCTGCCGCTGGCTCTGCATCTCCTGTCCGCGTTGCCAACGGCGGCGCCACCTCTCGCAGCCTTGCCAGTCTTCTCCCCTGCTGCTGAAGCCTGCGCATGCTTGAGATCTCCTGCCGCTGCTGCTCCCAAATTTCTGGCTGTCCTCTGCATGCTGCCTCTGAACGCCGCCAATGCTCCCAGGTTTGATGCGGTCCTCCTCTGCACACTGCCTCTGGAACTTTAGTGCCCTGCCAGGACCTGCATGCCAGCCTGCTTTGCAGCCAATCAGGTACAGGGGGCGTCACAAGCCTGTCACTCTTGTCTCCAACAGTATTCCCTGGTGGTGATGAGATACAATAATACCCAATTTAGCCTTAATGGATAAATGGTTAAAACAATGGAAACTGCAGTTTCCAATTGTAAAATAATGCACTTGGGGAGAAGAAATCCTCAGAGTGAATATCCTAGCGGGTCTTCTGTGTTATCCAGAACCTCAGAAGAGAAGGATTTAGGAGTTCTAATTTCTGACAGCTTTCAAATGAGTTCACGGTGCAGTCAGGCAGCAAAGAAAGCAAGTAGAATGCTTGGCTGCATAGTTAGAGGTATGACTAGTAGAAAGAGAGAGATTGTGATCCCGCTGTAATGAACTCTGGTGAGACCACTGGAATACTATGTTCCGTTCTAGAGACCTCACCTACAGAAAGATATTGATTAGAGATGAGCGAGTATACTCGCTCAGGCTAACTACTCGAGCGAGTAGTGCCTTAGTCGAGTATTTGCCCTCTCGTCTCTAAAGATTCGGGGAGTGGCGGGGAGGAACGGAGGGGAGATCTCTCTCTCCCCCCTGCTCACCGCCGCAACTCACCTGTCACCCGCGCCAGCACCCGAATCTTTAGAGACGAGCGGGCAGATACCCGACTAAGGCACTACTCGCTCGAGTAGTTAGCCTTAGCGAGTATGCTCGCTCATCTCTAATATTGATATTATAGAACAGGTCCAAAGACGGACTACAAAAATGGTGGAAGTTGGAAAATTGAAAATAAAGAATTTAAGCATGCTCGAGATAAGCATAGCTCTATCCTAAGAGAAATAAGGAAAGGTAAGGGCAGGCTAGATGGGCCATGTGCTCTTTAACTGCCATCAATTTTATGTATCTGTTTGGTGCTAGAGGGATACAAACAAGTGACTACTGCTCCAGCCCTGAATCTAGTTTCAAAGGGTTTTTATTGTATTTTTTAATCCTACATATTATAGCATTCTAAAGTCCCCTGGCAGGGGGCCAAATATTGCTATCAAAAATAGTATTTGTCTATAGCGGCTAATAGATCACAGAATTATAGGGTTAAAACAAAACAAAAAAGGGTCAACATAGAAATTTAAACCAATAGGTCGCAAAGAGTCCACATCATCGTTCAGAAATATCTAAACGTGTATATTTATATCTAGTCACTAGAATAAAAGCTAAGTAGATAATATAATATGGCGCAGTCCTGGGATCTCTAGACATTTAATCCAAGGTTGCCACATTTTCTGGAACTTTGTCATCGTGTCTGTTCTAATCGCATGAATCCTTTCATATAGCCCCAGCCCTGACTCTAAATACCACAACCTATATATTTTCCCCAGGTGAATGAAGGTCTAGCTGCAATTCTGCACTAAATGGTCTAGTTTTTTTTTTCTTTTTAGATCTTCTTCCAGCATTACTTCTCAATACAAACTGAAATTTAAAAGAACAGTGGTTATATGTTTGGAGGAATATGAGGGTCAAAATGGACTACAGAAAATGGCTGAAACTCGTCCCTCCTCTGGATGTCTATAAACATCACAAATCCCCAGAAAAATATATATATATTTAGTATTGCTTATTTCTCCTGCCTCCTATTCAAACAGTTGGTGGTTTGTGTGAGTTTTATTAGTAGCTAAAAAGGCCTCTATAAAATAAGCAGTTGGGTTTATAAGCCATCTACTAACCTATCCTATCTCTGTGAAGGACTAATTGTAGGGGAAGTCTGTAATATGGAAAGCAATGGATCACGTACTAGATCCTGAAGGTGTCCTTGAGGGGAAACCCTTTGTCTGAAATCAGAGGCCCAATATGGGCACTATGTTGCACAGTTAATAGGATGTCAGGGAAAAAAAATCAGCGCTCAATATGGAGTAAAAGCTGAGGACAACTTCACGTACAAGGAATGGTTTGTTATAACACTTACTTGGAAGGAGGGGGGTATGATGCACAGATACCAGGTATGGCTTGAGAAAGGTGCTGCATATTGCACTGAAACGCGTTGCCTGATTAAAGTATCCCATTTTTCACTATGTGCCCTGGAACATAGTTCTGTACTTTGTGGAAGACACTCATAGGAGAGGGCATCTGTGCATCATACCCCCCTCCTTCCAAGTAAGTGTTATAACAAACCATTCCTTGTACGTGAAGTTGTCCTCAGCTTTTACTCCATATTGAGCGTGGATTTTTTTTCCTGACATCCTATTTTCTGTTATACCTGGGGGAGTTCTGGTTCCAGACCCCCCGGTTTGTATCTGCAGCTCTCCTTTGACTCAGAGGATCGGAGTTTTGAGGAAAGGATTCACCGTGATTGTCTATACATATTCCATCAGCCTTGGATCATACCGACCTGTGGCGCTCTCTACTATTTTCTGGACTTTATGTTGCACAGTTGGCATTGTTGGGGCCATCTATAAATGTCAGTTTGAAAAGAACCCTTACGTTTTCACTCCGTGTGTATTGACCGCTTCATTGGGAATATGGTCTTATAATTGATATGGAGTTTGGACTGTTCCTTCAGTGGGCCCTGTCTCTGACACAATGAGTCCCAAGCTCCAGCAGAAGAAAACCCTATATGCAGGTAATTTTGGAGCCAATGGCTTGTTACTAGGGCTCATTTCCTAAAATGAGATTCACAAATAACCTATGAGACCTTATTGATGTCTTGTGTGCACAATCAAAGCATCAAAGATAAAAATTACAATGCAGAAAGTGGATGTGCACATGTTCTGCATTGAAAGACTGTAGTACTCAAATTCATCTCATCAGCTGAGCCCAAGGAACCCAGGTCTGATATTGTGTGAGACTTAAAAGCACAGGTTAGATTTCAGCTTGAGATCAGATGACTGTTCAGGTTTCTTATGTCAGTCCACTTACCACCTTGGTCGAGGGTATTAATAATTTACCCACTGTGAGTCTTGTCCAGACTTGCCTTGCTTATGTCACCAGCTTAGTGAACCCAGGATGTGGTGGAGGCTCCATCAGCAAACGTTCCTCTTGTGCTCCAAGTGCCAATAAGATGTGTTAACCACTAATTGTGATTGAAGTTTACAAAGTCATAATAAAATTCCTCTTTTTAAAACCCACACAATTAATTACACAACATTTCCTCTGTTCTACACCCCCAGGGCCTCTGAGCTGCAGAACAGCAATAATATCTGCTCCATAAATGAATTCCTCTGCTAAAGAACTATGTGTGGTTACCATGGAAATCATGTTACTGTCCCCAAGGTTAGAAATACCTTTGAATATGAATGTTCACCTGTTAATATTTAATAACAGCCTTAGCTGATGTACACAATTTAATGGACGTGGTGATCAACGTGCCAAAAGTGCACTCACCTCCATCCTGTACTTAAGAGAACAGATGCACCCTTCACAGATTAACCACAATGGTGCCCAGAGACTAAAGACCTATTTAGACAAGATTATTGCTGAAAAGCCATCATTTGAGCGATAATCGTTGTGTAAATGTGCGCCCATCGTGCACTATTCGTTCATCCCTGACTTACAGTCAAGGATTAAAGTCAGCGATGAGCCTTATTAGTGCCGCACGCTAAGTTCTCAGCGGGATACTGCTGATAGTATTATTTCAGCTGCTATCCTGTCTGAGTTTTTGGCGGGATACTACAGACAGCTCCACGAACAAAGCAGCTGTTTGCAGATAACAGCACTCCTGCTGTCATCTGCATGCAGCAGGAGCCTTCATTTACACACTAACTCTTAAGTAGCTAATTTGCAAAGTGATCACTCGAAACTGTCACCCAAACTGCCAACTGAGCGATCATCTTTCAGTGTAAATGGGCCTTGAGATTTTGTGCAGTTATATAGGATCTACCGTATTAGTGTTGCATATAATAGGCGAGACTCATGCCTGTGGCAGCAACAACTGAAGGGGGCAAGACCAAGGGCAGAAGTATCAATATACTGCTTTATATTAAACACTTGCAACACTCCAGAGGGGTGCCCTGGACACTTGACTAACGTGAAGAGCTGGGAGGGATAAGTGTTGGCTTGTCACGGCGGCACTTACCAAGCTCTGGTCCCAGAGGGATGACACATAGACAAGGCCAGAGCAGGATTGCAGGCCACCTTCGACACCCCTAGGATAGGGAATGGCAATAAAGAGGATGATGGGGGTAGTAGTTATCACTCATGATGCCACCGTTACCACACACCAGTATGCTACGCGGCGGAGAATAAACACAGACCCTTGTGTATCGTACTTCGGGTCCCCAGGAATGGTTAGGGCCCGGTAGAACTTTACTTGAAGTAACTTAGACGAAAACAATTATTCACAGCAATGCAAGTACAATTCTTCAAAGTGTAGCAGAACAGAGCTCATGGAGGATACACAGGATGAAACCGGTCCTACAGTCTGTGTTATCTGTACGGTACCACTCCTGGACTGGGAGCACTCCATAGGAGGAAGAGGGGTAGGAACCACTCTGCAGACACTCTGGTGACAATTATTTACTTAAAGGATTAGTGATAACACCCCACACAGCAGGCGCGTGGGTGTGACTCAGTAGCGTACCTCTATACCGTGATCCTGGAGTTGGACAGCCGCATAGGAAAACTTGTGGTTTGAATTGGTACCTGTATGATGGGTCTCTATACACAGAATTGCTAGGGGAAGCTCTTTCTTAGGGTCTTGGGATTCACTTCGCTCACATCCAGACTCCAATCGCTATAGGATATCACTTCTTTTCCTCCATCTTCACCTACATGGAAGCTGAAGGTGCTTCCATGTGGCTCTGTGTTAGGTAGTCAGCAGTTGGAACTCTCTGAAGATGGAGTTGAACTCCTTTCCCGCTCTCAATCACTTCTATTTTCACCTTCACTCATACCATATGACATGACAAACTGATACATTTACATGCAAGCAATGATTTTAATTAAGTTAACCTCTCAAGCGCCACAGCTGTGCAACACACACACATTGGAAATGGCAAGACAGGCTTTGCACAGTGCATCTACATAGGACAAACATATATGACATTTATGGAGGGGACCAGGATGGTGTTCTGTGCCACTACACAATCACTGGTGGATTGGCACATGTTGGAGAGCTAGGAATAAGAATCTGGTATTATTGTATCTTGACGCTACCAGCAAGGCCTGGTGGAGTCAAGATTGATGGGGGTGATGCCCCTTGTACCTGATTCGCTGCCCAGCTGCAAAGCCTGTAGGTCATGGAAGTGCACTAGACATGTGCTTAAAAGGCTTACAGCGGCCCCTGCGGCAAGGGCCTTACCGAGGCAGAAGGTGGAATATCCCCCCCCCCCCCCCCCCCTCATTGTTTTACAGGAGCACGACTTTCAAAACACCATGGCAAAAGCACACTTAAGGTTATTCCCCCCACCCCACCCCACCCCACATGTCACCTTCACATCGCGGCCGCAGGACAGAGGGCAGAGCAACGGGGAAAGCCACTGTGACAAGCGACCGGACAGGAGAGCATCATGACAGCAGGGATCCCAGTACGGCGCGGAACAGCAGAGCTGGAGCTACTCTTTAACAGGCTGAACTAGATGGACATTGTCTTCATTCGGTCTAACATACTATGTTACTATGGAAAAACAGTCTACAATATTCCTCCCTATCTATGCATAACCATTTCCAGTTTACAAATGTGTCTTAAAGCTTAGTGCCATATGAATAGATGCTGCTGTGCTTCATAGAAAAGCCGAAAAGCCAAGGAGAGGTGCTCAAGTGGGCGCAGAGGAAGTAGGGGCAAATGGGTCCTGGTGCTTGACTTATGTCCGTGCGCTGTCCAACGAGAGTTGAGCCCAAGCCTCTCTGGCACAAGTCACATGGTTAGTGCCTGTGCGGATCAGACAGCACACAGATGGGAGTCCATGTTGTGTCCAATGTGAACTGTATCTGAGCTTCTTGGGCGCAACACACATTGCTTATGTGAATTTGACCTTTATGTGACTTCACAATACGTCAGTAATTCTACATGAACACTCACTGGCTGTTGTTCAGTGTTATAAAGTACTGCCTTGGGTTAAGAGTTTAATTTGTTCCGTGATGGAGCTCTTAACCCAAAACACTGTTATCTCAAAACCAGTTTTCCCATTAAAGGGAATGGAAAAGCCATTAATCCGTTCTGGATCGTGAAGCTCTCCCACTGATTTCAATGGGGATGGCGTTACCCCATTGAAAGCAATAGTACGCTGGCATCCCTGCACTGATTTTCAGGGAAGGGCTTTAAATATAAGCCCTTCCCTGAAATCATCCCTAGCTGCAGTAAAAAAAAAAAAAAATATATAAATATATATAATTTTATATATATATAATAAATATATATATTATATATATAACATAAATATATATATTTCTCACCTGTCTGTCAGGTCTCAGGCATGTCTAGCGTCTGTTTGTTCCCCCTGCACTGCTCTAAAACTTTTCAGCAGGCAGGGATTAAAAATGCAGAGAGAACAAGCGGCGGCTAGACACGCCTGAGCCCCGGCAGCAGCGGACAGGGGAGTATATATTTTTTTACTACAGCTAGGGAAGATTTTTCAGGGAAGGGCTTATATTTAAAGCCCTTCCCCGAAAATCACTGCAGAGGTTGCCAGCAGGCCATTGCTTTCAGTTGGGCCACCAGCCGCAGTGGCGGCCCCATTGAGAGCAAGGCTCTTAACTCATGTTTTTGCTCTTAAGTCAAAGCAAAAATTCGGGAGAGAGCCTGCTCCCAAGTCAAAAAGCTTGTAAGTTGAGGCACTCTTAAAGGGGTTGTCTCGCGGCGAAAGCTTTTTTTTTTTGTTTTTTTTTAAATGGACCCCTGCATTATGCCCTGTGAAAAAGAAAGCATGTGTTAGTTTTTAACAAGCACATTGCACTTACCTGCATCAGCGTTCTGCAGCTTCTTCATTTCTTCTTTTAAAGATGGCGCCGCTGGTCTTCTCCCACGGTGCACCGCGGGTCTTCCCATGGTGCACCGTGGAGTTTCTTCTTCTGTCTTCCGCGTTCCACTGCCGATACAGCCACCTCATTGGCTGATCGGCACCACGTGACGGAGGCGGAGCTACGATGACGACGCGGTGACCAGCTCTCCGGCACGAGCGGCCCCATTCACCAGGCAGAAGACCGCACAGCGCAAGCGCGTCTAAAAAAGCAGGAAGCCAGCGAAATTAGACGGAGCCATGGAGACGGGGACGCTAGCAACGGTGCAGGTAAGTGAATAACTTCTGTATGGCTCATATTTAATGCACGATGTACATTACAAAGTGCATTAATATGGCCATACAGAAGTGCTTAACCCCACTTGGTTTCGCGAGACAACCCCTTTAACCCAAGGATCACTGTATGTTCCTAATAGAAATAAAGAATATAAACTCACTACAATATGTATATTCTCAATACGGAGAAAAGCTCCTGCTTGTGTTAGAGTGCCTGGACACATTGCTAGCCAACAGCCATAAGAGGCTGGACACTGGCAAAGCCATCTGCTGTGGAAAACAACCGGTTCAAAAACCGTAGAGTGAGATGCTGTGATTTTTTTAAACCTTTTATGAATAGTTAAATTGTGCATTAATAAAGTAACTTTTTTATGTGGATGTGCCAGCATCCAGTCTCTACTTGTCAATAGCCACAGCAATCAGTCACTCCTATCCATTATACGTCTTCCCAATGGTGCAGAACATTTCTTTTTTCTAGATATACTGCCAGGAGACCAGGAGTGATTAGAAATCAAACAAAGACTGCTTGATCAAACATGCACAGGTTGATACAGCATGAAATATTAAGCTCCATCGCCAAGGACACTGTCAAGGTCACAAGTGACTTCCCACAAGCTGGAAAACACTTTCTTTGTTTATAGGAGAACTGTCCGCTCTGGCGACATGTCTGTTTTAGTAAGTACTTGCATTCCCTATAAAATAATGCTTGAGCATCTTTTCCTAGAATTGTGTTCTGTCATTCTTCTGTTATTTCTCCTGGAAATGTAGTAAATTGGCAAATGGGTGTTACCATTTCCTGGTCAGTGGGTTGTATAGGGGTTGTCCGGTTAAAAACTTGTTAAAATTAGAGAACATAGTTATAATGGAAATATTCATCCAATGTTTATCAATACTGTGGACAGATATGCACATCTGTATGTATCGGAATATCTATGCTTGTTTATAATGTACTTTATTTCCACTGTGAAAATTAATAAAATATTTGTTTAAAAACAAAAAGAACTTGTTAAAATTAGATCTAAATGACTTAAAACAATAAAAGAAATGACAATTACCCTCCTCAGCTCCGCGAGTCTTCCAGTCTGTGTTAACAGTGAAAGTCAGGTGACCGCTGCCTGCCAATCTGAGGCTACAGTGCTCATACCCTGGGCGCCACGATGCCAATAGTTCACTGTGGCCTCTTGCAGGAAACGATCACTCGACTTCCGCTGTCAACAGAATCACGGAGCTGCAGCGCTGGATCGCCAAGGCTGCGGAGGGCAAGTATTGTTTTAAATAATTTGGCTCCAATTTTAAAAAGTTAATTTATAACCAGACCACCCCTTTAATAGAGGAACAATAAATCAGAGTTCTAAGACAAAATGCTCCAAAATTTCTGTTTTCATGTGGGATATAGATGCAATTCAGAATAACAGACAGATCCTATTAAAGGCACTCACCTGGACAATATAAAGAACTCTATATGCACATTGCCTGTCCTGGATGTACTGTATACAAATAAAAACTGCACTACCTCCAGCCGTGGCTCCAAAGACCTATCAGGGTCCGTATTGCTACAGGACATATTACAAGGTGAGAGCCCATGCAATTCACCTTTATTCATAATGTCTAGAGATGAGCGAGCGTACTCGGAAAAGCCCTACTCGCTCGAGTAATTTGCTTTATCCGAGTATCGCTGTGCTCGTCCCTGAAGATTCGGGTGCCGGCACGGAGCGGGGAGCTGCAGGGGAGAGCGGGGAGGAACGGAGGTAAGATCTTTCTCTCCCTCTCTCCCGCCCGCTCTCCCCTGCTCCCCGCTGCGACTCACCTGTCAGCCGCAGCGGCACCCGAATCTTCAGGGACGAGCACAGCGATACTCGGATAAAGCAAATTACTCGAGCGAGTAGTGCTTTTCCGAGTACGCTCGCTCATCTCTAATTAATGTCCTTCTGGAATGCAGGGTGCTAGGATGCTCACATTTTAACCTAAGAGTCTGCTCCTTTAAACCCCTTTTGGCTTTCCAATACTGATACAAGATACTGCTGTCTGAATGCGGACCTTCTGTAGTGCAATGTTCACTCTGTGAACTGCTGGCATCACAATAGTTAAAACTGGAAAGTCGTGCTCCAAAAACTCTCCATATAGCTCCAGACTTAGTCAAGCTGTCAGCTTGGGCCAGTGTTAGACAAAGTGTGGCCCTGGGCAAAATTAAAAGTGGGGCCCGAAATTCTGCAACATGGTTATATTCAGGGATTTTTTAAGTTTTTTTTTTTTTAGTTCATGCTTCTCTTAGCCAAACATAATACAAGATCCCATACTCGCCTCTCCCAGGTCCCGTCTCCCCTCTGATGCTGTGTTTTCTGGCTTAAGTCAGGCTGTTGATGGGATGCCACAGACTGCTGCAGCCAATGACAGAGCTCAGCGTGTGCCTGCAGCCTGTAAACAAACCCGGAACAGAATACAGAGGTGCAGCACTGTACTTGTGGAAAGCCAGCAGAGACAAGAAAAGTCATGTTTATTATGTCTGGCTATGGAAGCACAGAAAAATAAATAACTGCAGCAACTCCTTTAGGAATACCATGCATCCTGGGCTGTATGGAGATTGTGGGTGCCACAGCAGTATACAGATTTAATGATGATCTGATACTTACTATATAGATCAAATACCAGGACCAAGCTTAGTGCATAGATATGGTACTAGAACCGAGCTTACTACATAGATACAGTGTCAAAACTAAGATTACTGTGATTGTTCTGAGTAAGAGAAACCAAGTAATCTTGTAGAATATGATACCTTTTAATATCTAACAAAAATACATGATGTTACAGCAAGCTTTCGAACTTTACTGCTATTGTAAAGTAAGAAAAACCAAATCCATCAAAAACAGAAAATAGTTGACAGTTGTATCGACTTTTATATATCCCTATTTGTGGATTTTGCAGTGGATCAATAATTTGGATTCATTGTGGATTTTGACACCTCCCATTGAACTCAATGGGGTAAATCTCTATCAAATTTGCAATCAATCTGCAGCACTGGTGTAGCTATAGGGGATGCAGTTGCATCTTAGCCTTGGAGCCTTAGGGGGCCCATAAGGCCTGTCTTCTCTATATAGGGAGCTAAGTACTATGAATAAACCATTATAGTTGGGGGCCCTGGTACAGGTTTTGCATTGGGGCCCAGGAGCTTCAGGTTACGCCTCCGCGTTAAGAGAAGTTGGGGATAAACTTTTGCACCTGGGCCCATGAGCCTTTAGCTATACCCCTGATCTGCAACATAAATTGGAATACTGCGGTTTTAAAATGCCACAGGTCAATTTCTGAAACGTGTGGATAAGATTTCTTGAAGTTTCCTCCACTTTGCTGGTACTGTAAACGTTGTATATTTTCCCACAGCCGATTTTGCTGTAGAAAATCTGTAGTTTATCTACCCTGTGTGAAAGTATCCTTAGGTTATGTCCACACATCTTCCTGCACCCTGAACGAAGCTGGAAAATGACACCTCTGAAAGCAGATGTGAAAGAGCCCTAGGACATACCTATACACACGTATGGGCTTAGTTCTACACACACACACTAGTGGAATATTCAGCCTCGGAGTAGGAGCAGCAGTCATCCAGCACCCAGAGAAGAGCAATGGCTATTCTGCTCAGGCTGTTTTTTGATTGGTGTAGAGGAGCTGCTGCTAAACAGAACATTCTCAGCTCCTTACCCTCCTCATCCGTTAGTGTGACCGGCCACAGAGCAACTGTGGCAGCCGCAGTCCGATTACAAGGAGCAGACAGTCCGTGGGCTATTTAGCCAGCCATTGGACCCTGGAAGTTCTATTTCCCAGATGGCAGCCAAAATTATGGTCCCCCATTGGTTGTGGTGCTGTTGATGAGGGGCCGCCCGGAAGGACATGAGCAGAGCACCGTTCCCCAGCACTTCTGCTTCTAGTTGCAGTCAGATTCAGAGAGACACTCCAAAGTCCTCTGCCTCCGTGTCTTCCTCCCTCTGTGCCTTTCAGCTGCGGCACTGCCTGACTTTCAAGGAAGGGCAGTGTCGCAGCTGATCAGTGGTGGTGGTACTTAAGGAACCCCCCCCCCCACAAACACCCGAGCGCTGACCCTGGCTGTTAGATTCAAAGGATAACATGATCTTCTATGGAGTTGAGTAGAGCCAACAGGAGACTGAGTGGTATGGCACTTTTTAGGGTGCTTTTACACGGAACGATTACTGTTCAGATTATGGCTGGCTTGTGATAATCATTCAGTGTAAATGCTGCCAGCAACTGAACAACGAAAGAGAATTCATTTAACGTTCAGTTTGCGGAGACATAAAAATCAAACAACGAGTTACATGTGGTTGGCGCCTTAGTGTCAATATTACAGCCCCAGAAAACCCCTTTAAAAGAGATGTAGGGTTGAGTGCTCTACTACAAGGTATTGCAGTAACATGGGAGCCTCTATGTCCACCTCTGGATCATTGCAGGTTTTTTTATTTCTTACTTTAATCTTCTCATGTAATGATTGATCAAAATAATTCAAATACAAACACACATTTTATGTCATTTAGGGTTAATTCTGGACCCATAATATAAAGCAGTATATACAGCTGCATGGCTATCCAAGATCGCAGCAATTAGGATCTGGAGCCAGGGCTCAGAGGCAGAAAATATTTACCTACCTTTCTTTTTCCAGGATGTTCCTCTCCTTGGGTGAATTTCTCAATCATCCAATTCTACACACTTTGTTCTAGCGCCCTCTGGTGGACATTGTATGTAATTGCTGTAAATCTGAATAGAACTTAAAGGGGTTGTCCCGCAAAAGCAAGTGAAGTTAAACACTTCTGTATGGCCATATAAATGCACTTTGTAATATACATCTTGCATTAAATATTGGTTATACAGAAGTTATACACTTACCCCCCGGTGTTGGCATCCCCGTCTCCATGGCGCCGACCGAAGCCTTCTTCTGCCTCGATTAGACGCGCTTGCGCAGTCTGCCTCTTCTGTCTCGCTGAATGGGGCCGCTCCGGCGTGCTCGCGCCGCACAGGTCGTCCGCGCACAGAGCATTCCTCCTATTATTCTTTATCTTCCCATTCATTCACAGCAAGCAGAAATCTTCAAAGTAGCTGCAACTTGTAAGCCAACACTGTGCAGCAATCTCTATGGATAGTCTACATATAAAGCTGTCATTTCTGAATAGGCCTCTTGATTTCAAGAGCTCTAAATCTTCCCATCTATAGCCTATGCAACATACAATAGGTATTCTTGTATCTTGATGCCACCAGAAGCTAGGGGTGTGACAGGGGAACGCCTCTGTCACACCCCTAGCTTCCGATTAGCTAGATTCAAGAAGGTCCTAGGATCAGCGTCTGAAAACACATCTGGGGACCGCCGACTCTCATCTTCCTCCACGCTGTCACATTGAATGTGAAGGGAGGTGTGAGAAGAAAGCTGACAGGGTGCGACACCTACAGCACCTGTGAGCCCCAGAAACGGCCTGCTCTGCTGTATGGAGACACGCTGCGGGACCTAGAACACGGAGCCGGCCACAGGACATAAAGCACTGCTGCTAAGTCGCCAGCTGCAGGATCTGTGAGGCTGAGCAAGGGGACAGTGTGCAGCCAATCACAAACCTCCTGTCAAAAACCCTGTATCTTTAGTCCACCAGTACTTCTGGTGGCGTCAAGATTCAAGAATACCCATACAATGTAGCCGATAGTTGTCTCAAACTCTATTACAAAGTCAGTAGAGCCAAAAACAATGCGTCTGATCGGTTTTGGTTTTACAGACTTTGATGTTCATACCCTATAGTCAGTAGCTTGATCATAAAATGTGGCCCTGACAAGTTACTTTGCAAATCACACAGGCAACTAGTAGTTGCTATCATGGCTGAGGATAGTTATTCAACTTCCAAATATACTTTGCATTTTAATTTATAATTTTCCACTTTCTACTTGGGATCAATGAACTAAATTGTAATTTATGATCAAATGCTGAAAACCTGTACTCACCCATGTTTAACATCTTGTGATCCACTATAGATCTACTTGTAGCATTTATGTTCTGAGCTTGGTTTAGGTGCTGTATGTATATATCGAGGGTAATTCTGGTGCCATATTCATATTAACCCTTTAAAGACCAGGATGTTTGGTCATAAAGGACCAGACACCTTTTAGGGATTTTACTTACCCATCTGGTGGTTTTACTGCCCTATTTTTTTTATCCAGCTGCCAAAATTATTTTTGCTGTATTTTTTTCCTATTACATATAGGGCCATTTTTAATATCTTTTTTTCACTGACTTTTTTCCCCTTTTTTAATTAAATTATTCTTTAAAAGTTAGAGTTGTTTATTTTTAAAACTACTACATTACGCTAAAATAAAATACAGTTAATAGATTCATCATTTTGTTTCAGACGTTCTGAAAAATAATTTGTGTAGACTCAGATTACAGGGCGCATATGGCGACAGTTTTCGTTGGCATCAGCAGTGGGTCATTTTATATATTTTTTGTTATTCCTGTAACTTCTTTTTTTACCTATTTTTGTATTTATTTTTTTACATCTATGTCCCTATCACACCATTCAAGACCTCTGGGCGTCTTTCATATTGGAAAAATGTGAACTAAAAAAAAAATGACAATGTAAGTGGAGCATCCATAGGAGCCCCAGTTACAGGTGAAAACATTTACCTGTAGTGACACTAGTCAGGACCCTATCTGCAAGGACCCTACAGCTCTGCCTTGGAGGAGGCACCCAGTGGTCATGTGATTGCCAGGTCCAATAGCGTATGTGACACTTCCACTTTCTCAATTTACTACATAGCGTTCATTGAGCGCTATGTAGCCTGCAAAGGAGAAGGCAGAATCAGTAAAAAAAAAAAAAAAACACTTCTGCCTTCTCCTCAGGGTCCTCGGCTGTGACTAACAGCTGCGGACCCGACCTGGTCCCGCTTGATTGCAGGAGCTTTAATTTTTGCTATCCAAGATTAGCCCCTTTCCGCTCCAGGACGTAAATGTACGTCGGGGTATGTATGAAGAGAGGCTGTGGGGCGACCTTTCTTCATACAGCGTGGGTGTCAGCTGTTTATCGGCGAGATCGGGGGAGCCGTGCAGTTGTCATGGCAGCCCAGGGTCTTCTGAAAGGCCCCAGGGCTGCCTTAGGTGATTGGGTGTCTTGATAGACTGCCTGTCAAATCGCAGTATGACGTAATGCTATAGCATTACGTCATACTGCAGGAGTGATCAAAGCATCGCATGTTGCAGTCCCCCAGGGAACTTAAGTAACACTTTTAAATAAGATCCAAAAAAAAAAAAAAGTCCAATCTATCAAAGTAGCGTATTATTCACCCTGCTTGGTGAACTTCGTTCCAAAAAAAACAAAAAAAAGAACGAACGCCAGAAATGTACTTTTTCCGTTACCCGGTCTCCTAGAAAAAAATGCAATAAAAAGCGATCGAAAGGTCGCATGTATTCCGAATTGGTACTAACGTAAACTATCAGCAAAAAATGAGCCCTCGCACAACTACGTCAATGGAAAAATAAGAAAATTGTGTTATAAAATTAAATGTCTTAAAAAAAAAATAAAGTAGTACAGTAAAAAAAAAAAAAAAAACTATACAAGTCTGGTATCATAGCAACCGTACTGACCCATAGAATAAAGTTATCATGTCAGGTTTGTTGCAATTTGTGCACTGTAGAAACATGACACTCTGAAAGATGGCGGAATGTCATTTTTTTTCCATTTTACTCCACTTAGAATTTTTTTTAAAAGTTTTTCAGTACATTATATGCTACATTAAATAGCACCATTGAAAAATATAACTTGTCCTGCAAAATACGATTTTTTTTAAAGGGGGAAGGAAAAAAAAAGGAAATGGGAAAAAAAAGGGGGCCGCGTCATTGAAGGGTTAAAGCTCAGAAACAAGCGCCAAATATTTACAGTGCTTGCTCTTTAATGGGTTGAATTTACAGGTTAAAGGGGTTTTGTCATTAGAAAAAAATCAATACTTACCTATTCTTCCCCAGGCAGTCTTCTTACCAGATCTTCTCTTGTCTCCGGGGTCACCTCACCTCCAGCCAGCCGGATCCTCTTCTTCCCGTTTTGCAGCATCCATTCTTGGCAGTTTCCTTCCTGGTGACGTAGCGTTCACTGCCTAGCAGGGAGTGCCAGGGGAAGATTGGCGAGGAGAAGATGTGGTAAGAAGACTGACGGGGGAGGAATAGGTAAGTATTGATTTTTCTTTTTAATGACAGAACCCCTTTAAGGGTAGAAACACATGGTACAGTTGGCTTTACACTGACAAAAGTACCACCGACCTGCGGCAGCCACTGGCCTCATAATTTGGGCGGAAATTTGTGCTGCTATGAGCTGCAGAAGGTGAGCATCTTTGGGCTGCATGTGGCCATCCACACGGTGTTTCCACTTTTAGGGGGGGAATCTACTCATGGGCCAGTGCTGCATGCTTGTCCCTTAGGCTAAAATTTGTCATCCAGCCTCTGGGTGAGTCCACAATGCTATGCATGGACAGCTGCTTCCCATTACTTCTGTGAGTGAGCCCGTTACTTAATTGACACAGTCACAGTGACAATCTTGCTCAGGGTCAGGGACACAGCTGCAATAAGCAGTGTATAATGGTTAAATGGAGTCTCTAGGCAGATTCTGCTGACAGTGCTGGAATACATTTCAATATGCAAGGACTCCCAACTTTTCTATTTAGCTTACAAAGAGCAATACTGATCAGACCCCTGTGTAGGAGCTGGCACTTGGAATTGCAGGAGCAGCTTTCATTGCGTTGGCTGGAAAATTCCTTTAAGGGCTGGCTGAGTACAATGACGTGGGGTAAAGGGTGGGGCATCTAGAGGGCTGCTTCTGACTGGAGTCTAGTCCCAGGGCCCAGTATAGACAGACAGTACAGGCTCTATGGGCTTAGTATTCCTCTATTGGCTTCTGCTATCATATTAGCGTAGAGTGAATGGAGTTGGTGAAGATCTTTACTAAATAAACTATTTTATGCCCTTCTGCCTCATTTGAGCAAATGGCAGGCAGGAGGAGGCAACAGAAAGAAGCAGATCCCTACAAACATGGTTCCCTGCAATACCCTGTAATTATTGTTGGCATTCTCAACATTGCTGGGGGTTGGGGACACTTTTTTGGTGTTCGCCCTATAGGTCAAATTCCCTAGAAACTGCCCTGACTAAAACCAGAACAAAACCTCCAATGTACTTAACTGTTGGCGCAGCATACTCAAAGGTGTTCCCCAGGCATCCTCCAATCCAGGTACATCCATCTGATTTGAAGAAGTAGTGTTATTCGTCACTCCATAGAACGCTCTTCCATTGCTCAACTGTTCAATGACAATTCTCCTTGCACCATTGTAGATGGACCGATGCATTGCACTTCATGATGGATGGCATTTATGCAGCAGCATAGCCTGTATATCCATTAGCATACAGTTCCCATAAACTATGGCTTAAACCTCCAAGGGTCTGCATCTTAGATATTCGTTCAGAGGGGTGGCCAAATACTTTTGGTAGGATAGTGTATTGCCATTTCCCTTATCTTGTACAGCCCCTTTATAACTATTCAAATATATATAAAACAGACTGGAGACCTTACATTTCGTATTGGTGAGGATATGTTAAGGTTTGTGCGCCTGGAAGACCCGTACATCCACAAGAAGGTATATATCCAGTATAAAGAGGTACTAAGGAAGGCTGCAAAGAAACTCCATCATACCCTACACAAGAATGTCCGTCTGAAAACCATATTCCCGGACCCTCCCTTCTAATGTTACAGGCAAACTCCAAATTTGAGGAATTTTATAAATCAGGAGTGCCTTGCCCTTTGACACACAAAAAGGAATTTATCCCTGTAAGGTAAGGAGCTGCAAGACCTGCTCACATGTACTGAGCAGGGACAGGATACACACAACAGGACTATAAGATCCCGGGGACATTCACATGTTCCATGTCCGATGTTGTGTACCTGATCTGGTGCAGTGAATGTCCTGTTGGGGGCTTTTTAATCGAGGAAACTGGACAAAACAAAGCCAGGATGAGATCTCATCACCACTCAATTAGAGAGGGAAAGACGGAATTACCTGTGGCAAAACATTTTACTGGTGACGACACAATATAGAACAGATGAGAGTTATCATACTGATGGGCAACTTCAAGTCACAGCATCACAGAAGAATAGGGAGTATAAATTTATGACCATTTTTGATACCCTCAAGAATGGAATGCACTTCGGAGCGGGGTTCTTGCATCAGTGGAGGATATGTAAGGTCTAAAAGGAGGACGGGAGGGGTGTCCTTGGGGAGCGCGCCCCGGTAGGTTATGTGGGGACGCCTAGTGGGTGGGCGGGCCAGGGGATGGCATCATCTCTCCGCAGGAGGGGAATGCACCCAGAAGGGGTGCCTTTCCCAATCATTGTTTTAAAGACTTTTTAAAAAGTTGGTAAAAAGCCATACATTGATTTGAAGGAATGCTGCCAGCCAGTAGGTGGCTCTGCAGAGGTATTGTTTCATCTCCCTTATTTGTAGGTCTGAGGCTTCTTTCTTACGCGCGCATATCGGCCGGCCGTTTTCACAGCCGACTGATATACGCTGTGATCTGATGCATTAGATTCCAATGCGTAAGATCACATGGCCGTATTCCTGAGACGTAAAAGCACCCGGCCAAACCAATATAGCACTGGGCGTTTTTACGTTGGGCCCAAAAGAGTCCAGCAACTATCTTTTGGGCTGAAATACGTGGGCTGCTGCATGGACTCTTATGGGAGCCCATGGCAGCGGCCATAGGAGGGAGGGAGTTTAGCAGTGTGGGTGGTAAACTCTCTCCCTATGCTCTCCTCCCTCTGTGCAGGCTCACCTCTGCTCTCCTCCTCGCTTGCTCTTTGCAATGGGAGGGAGTGGGAAAGGGGCGGAGCTAAGTGTCAACCCATCCTGCCTCCTCCTATTGCTGGCTGCGGACAAGGGGCGGGATGTGGGTAGAGCTAAGATCCCACCCCTCGTCCATAGCCATCAATGGGAGGAGGCGGGATGGGCTGGCACTTTGCTCCACCCCCTCTCATTGCAAAGAACAAGCAGAGAGAAGAGCAGAGGCGAGCTTGCGATGTGGAGGGAGGGGAAAGGGGTGATGGGATGGTAGTCTTGGCGTATATGCGCCGGGACCCATGCCATCTGAACAGGTGTACAAACATTCGATTTGTGCACCCGGTCACCAGTTTTATCTCTCCCCACGTAGCGTATATCGGCCAGCCATGAAAACGGTGGCCAATATACGCTCATGGGAAAGAAGCCTGAATGAGAGATAACACACAGGCCTATAACCTCTAAGCAGGAATGTAGAGATCATAAAACTGTCACATTCTTTGCCAGTGTAAGTATTTACTTCTCTGTTCCTCTTATCTGGTATTGTTTTAAGCACAAATTAGTCTCCGATTTCTGTGCCTTTTCATGTGTGAATGTTTATATTTATATATGTTCCATCCAAATCTGTTTCATTATGCCTGAGGAAGGTTCCTAAGTAGGCCAGAAAGCTTGCAATAAGATCATGTATTTTTGTTAGCCATTAAAAGCTATCATATCTATAGGGTTACTTGATTTGTTTTTGAGATCACATTGGCTAACACGGTACCAAAACATTTTTTCGTATATCCAGTACTGGCATGACAAATGGAGCACACAGGTGACCACAAACTAGCAAAGCGATTGTATCTGTTGCTATTGCAAAATATGTCCATCTTGTCCACATAGTAAAGGGAGTGTACAAGACTACTGGCCATCATTATGTACATTTAGTTTCTGAACCTGTAGTCTGAAACATCTACGAATGGCTATTATGTAGCTCTAGGCAGTAGAGCAGGAAGATGAATTTGTGTTCCAAACTTTGAGTCTGCCCAATGACTCTGTTGTGAGACAGTAAGAGGAATATGCAGAAGCTGGTTGGTGGGAGAACCCAGGATATAAAGGCAAGCAGTGTGTTTATATTAGGTTCTGATCACCTCTGTATTGGAAGCAGATTCAGAAATGACGACCTCGGTATTAGGCAATGAAATCTGTTAGGGTCCATAGCTCAATTCATGAATCGTAGTTTGCATCGAGGATAGAAACTCCAACACTGAGCCTTAGAAATGTGTAAAAAAAAAACATGTATATCCAGCACCCCCACAAAAAGTTTCATATTACTCCAGGATCCACAAGTGTAATAAGTCTGAAGTAGTCTTCATCACAGTTCAGCCGCAGTCTTCTTACCGTGGTACTTTCTTCAAATTGCAGTCTACCTTCCTATTTAGGATCCAAAGAGAAAAGCAAGGCCCACACTGTGCATGTAGTTACTCCACTCCACTAAGAGAGGCAAGCAATGTCAGCGAGGAGAAAGATCCTGGCAGGTCTACCAAGATCTGTATCTAAACAATTTTATTGTGCCATGAAAACCTAGTACAACATGTTTCCACCCACAGGGGGTCTTCATCAGTGCCATTTTGAAATGCCTATAGTATATTCATAGAAGGTTCTGCAAGCAGCACCCTCAAGTGATGCTCTGAGTTAGTTCAATTTTATAATATGGAAGTGGGTTGAGGTTCTTTGGACCTGAACCTTCCCATTTTCATCACGGCTTGCGGCAGCTAACCTTGGATGTTATTGACACACCGACAATTTGAGTTGTGTCCAACGTTTACACAACCATATCAGTTGAGCGTTATAGATCAGCTTTTTATGATTCATTGTTTTAATTTATCAACCCTCCGCCCAGTTTTTCTTCTGTACTTTTTCCGAGCTGGGTCCTAGAGAAATAATTTACATGATAGGGATTGGGGAGAGTTACCATTCCATTTTCTAGCTTATTTAATTTTGTCTGATGTATATTAACCACAAATGAATGAATGTTAAATTTACAATTATGTTATGACGATGGAGTTAAAATAGACTTCAGGCTGGTTTGCCAATTTTTCTTCGCTGCAAAGGTAACAATGGCTATGTGTATTCATAGAACATCCAAAAACCATATTATACCAGATACAGACACTGAGATGTATCAAAACCAACAAAAAGGAAAAGCATTGACTACTTACTATAGGAAGCAGATTGTATCTTTAATATTTACAACTACTTTTTAAAAATAAGACAAAATTGCCCCACTTTACGTTGACGAGTTATATCCCCCATCCGTATTGTGTTTTGTGGTGGCCTGAAAGAATGTATTGCATCATACTCAAGCCCCATTTATACGGGAAGATGAGAGCTCAAAATAAATAAATAAATCGCTGAAATGAGTTGGAGGGCCCCTGCACACTAGCATTTTTCCCGCGATTTTTAATGCATTTTTTTTTAACAGAAAAGTTAATAGGAATTTCTAATGTTAAAGACGCATTGCACGAAAATTACAAGTTTGTGCTTTGCGATTTTTGTGCGTCGCGTGAAAAACACAAGTGTGCAGGGGCCCTGAGTGAGTTTTGAGCGATCATCTTTGCATAAACTCTTAAGTAGCTAATTAGCTACTTAGGGGTTAAATGAAGGCGGAGCAGGACACCACTGAAAGCTCACAGCAGCTGCTTTGTATATGCAAACAGCTGCTTCGTTCTCAGAGCTTTCAGCTGGTATCCCGCTGAGAAGTCCTGAGCGAGATACCAGCTGAAAGAATGCTATTAGCGGTATCCCGCTGAGAAATCAGCATGCGGCGCTGATTAGAGTCATCACTGGCTTTTAGCTAGTCTGTGTGTGCTTGAGTGGGTTTGTGAGTGACTTACATGCTGCGACCCTCATCACATGACGGTGACATCATCAAAGGTCCTTCATCCCCAGTGAGTGTTACATGCTCTGCCCCTGATCACATGACTGTAACATCATCACAGGCCCTGTACGCACACGGCTGCTGTCCGGCTAGGTGTTCGTTAGTATTCCATAGCAACTGAGACAGCAGGGGGCATATATCTATATCACGCTCAAGCTCAGTACTAGGGAACAATTCCAGCAACCTCATTGGTTCTGATTCAAAATTCCAGCAACCTGATTGGTTGTTTGGGTTGTCTGATTCAACCCGATTGGTTGTTAGTGTCGAGCAGTAGGTATATATGCCTGCAGTGGGTTTGTAGTCCACCCGTACTCTGCACAAGGATGCAGGACCTTTGATGACATCAACAACATGTGATAAGGGGTGGAGCATGTAACTCCCTCACTGACAATGAGGGATCTTTGATGACGTCATCATGTGATCATAGGCAGAGCATGTAAGTCCTTCACTCGGTATGAGCGTCACCATCGTGATCAGGGGTAGAGCAGGACAGTGACATGATCACAGGTCCTTCATCTCCAGTGCTGTGCCGCTTCTGATCTCTGTTGTATGGGATGACAATGTATGTTATGTAGCACAGCTGTGTGGCGCATTGCGCCACCAGAAACACTGGTACTATAATTTCCTAATAATTACTACTACTATAGAAAATAAGGCAATGGTACCATGATAACTCTTATTGCTGCGATTATACCACCATTTCCAATACGGAATCACAACGATCCAGGATGTCTAGTTCTAGCGATCGTTTACATGTGTCCTCAACCTGCAGAGCAGTCCTGACTCTTGCCTTCAACTTTCAGCAAAGAATAAAGTTTGACAGAGACAACATTGCCCCATCAATGTGACAAGTACAACCGAATTAGATATACAATCCTGCACCGCATCTGTCCACAAAAGAAGTTGAACTGCAATAACAGACAACCTATGGACTTTTTAACTCTGTACAATTATTTTAACGAGGACCCATCATGTCCTCATACCTGCGTAGCTGGCTGCAGTTTTACAGCCTTGGTCCTGCCAACTCCAGCAATGTCTCTTGTTTATACTCAACCCCATGTGGGCTCTTAGTTTTGACTCTGCGCCATGTGTCAAGTGGGTGGTCTCCACTCACTCAAGTCTGATGTCACCCATTGGCTTAGCAGAGGGGACCACCCACTTGACACATTCACAGCAAAAGGAAGCTGAAAATAAAAACCTATAGAGGGGAACAGGGTGAATCATAAACAAAAAGACGTTGATGGAGTCAGTGCAACAGTGGCTGCAAAGCTATGCAGCTGGCCACACCATGAGAACGTGAGTTTCTCTAAGGATATTTTCACACAACCATAAATACGCAGCCTATTTCTTTTGTACATAATCTGCATTGAATAGAGCCCATTGATTTCAACGGGTTCATTCACAGCGGTGTATCTTTCACATGACTTTCGTTCCGGTGGAAAAAAAATACAGCATGTCTTATCTTTGTACGTATTACACACCGAAATAGCCCATTGAAATCAATAGGTGTGCATAAATATGCAGGAAACCTGTGTATTCGCTATGTATATATGCACAAAATTAATCGCGCATTTGTTTTGTTTTTTTACAAACGCGCCGACAGGCAGAAACACGTAGGGAATCCGTGTATTTTGGACTGTGAATACGCTGCGTATTCATAAACCAAAATATGCAATACAACTGTGTCAAAGAGCCCTAAAACTCAGTTTAAGCATTCCGCCTGCAACCAGTTTTGGCCTTACCGCCCAAGCCTCACTTGTTCAAATTTGACGTGTATATATCAAGATATTTGCAGGCCTATCTCTGAACCAAGATCCCATCCAAAACAAAGAAAAGTGGAAATCGGTCCTATATGGTTCCCACAAGACAGGCTCTGTCCGTAGACAGACTTAAAGCTTTCACCATAGGAGAAACCCAAAATGACCCAGATCCCTCTCCAACTACATGAAACAATGCCTCCTGGTCCCCCAGCCCCGTCAAAACTCTTGTGAACACGGATCTGACTCTGCACCAACTTTCTGATCAACTCCTGACAGCCATCCAGACATCCACCACGGCGCTCACAGGAAAAATCGACAAGGTCAAAGCAGATGTCGGACGCATACGAAAAGACCTGAAAAATCTAAGGGACAATGTGACCCATGCAGACAAAAGAACATCCAATTATGGAAGCTATGTCCCCAATGTCAAACCCAGTGCAGGAAGCTCACTCGAAAGGTTGAAACATGGTGGCAAAAAGTGGATGACCTGGGGAACTGCTCCAGGCGTAACCACCTCAGAATTGTAGGCCTTTCAGAGCATATCGAAATACGGCGTGCAGAGACATTCACGGAGCACTGGCTGTGTGAGCGGCTTCCTGGAGCCCCTCTGAGATGCTTACTGGCACAACTCCTTAACTGCAGAGACTGAGATGTGATCTTGCAAGCAACCCATAAACATGGTCCGATCCACGAAGACTATGCATCGGTATCAATCTTCCCCTACTTCTCCGCAGACCTCCAAAAGCAAAGAGCATCTTTCACTGGGATTAAAACACAATCTGCAAGACCTCCAGCTGCCCTACTCTATGGCGTATCCTGCTCGGCTGAGAGCGCTGGATGGTTACCGTATGTGGTTCTTCATGGCTCCAGTGGAAGAGTGGCTGCTTACTAGACGATGCGCCGAGAAGCCGTAACCTCTGTCTGCCGATCTCCAGTCATAAATACAGGACTGATGTGAGTTACCCCGTTTAACCACCAAGTACTTTTGTGAGTTATGACCCTGTTATGCCTATTCTATATGGGTGATAGTTATCAGACACGCAGAGCACAGGTGATCCGTCCGTTGGTCGACCCTGTCCGTACATGATGGGAGAAAGGGACACTACCCGCTGATCAAGAAATCCTATCGTGCTCTGGATAAGGACAGTATGTCTATTTTTTGAAAATACATGTTCCCCCTTTCCTTAAGTTCTATATTTGCCTTTAGCAGGGAACCCCTTTGAGCTATCCGAGTACAGTGATGGTCTAAGCTATTGATAGTACTGAATCGACTGTAGTACCCCATGTGTAGAGAATCGGATTTCATATTACACACTACCATTGCTGGCTTGCTAATTTCCACCCCTCTTGTACACAGCCAGTAATGGAAGGCAGTGGGATGGAGCAGCGCTTAGCTCCGCCCCTCCCATTGCAAAGAGCGAGCAGGGAGGAGAGCAGAGGTGAGCCTGCGAAGGGGAAGGGAGAGGAAAGGGGCAATGACATGGCAGCCTCGGCCTATGCCGTGTAAACGGGCGCACAAACGTTAGATTTGTGTGCCTGTTCATGGGCTTTAACGCCACAGCAGGAAGCACTAGCTCTGATTGGTTTAAACAAGCACTCGAAAAACAATCACAGTCCTCTTCTTGAATGGCTAGGATTGGTTCACCGAGCACTGCACTGATTGGCTGAGCTGTGGCGCTTGAGAACCAAATCAGAGCCAGTGCTTACCGGAGGCGGGATTTTTGAACCCCCTGACCAGGAAACGCTGGCTGAAGACTACAAGCAAATATAGCAGAACAAGTGCGGTGGAGTGGACAGCGCCTGTAATTTTTTTTTTTTTAAATGAAGCCAGAGCTTATTTTCAGGGTAGGGCTTATATTTGATGGCCTCCCTCTGGAAGTATACTTACAGTATAGGGAGCTGTTGGGCTGGCAGCTGCTTCTGCTTTATAATGCTGCCCTTGATGAGAGATGGCCCCCTTAAACCTGATAAAGGATTGCGGCTCATATAGGCCCATCTCCATACTCAACCTTGATTATAAAATTTTTAACAAAAATGTAGGCACTTCACTTAAACTTAGCTATACAGGACCCTGCTCATCCCAATCAATCAGGAATTCCACCTCAACTAACATACGAAGAGTGCAGGTAGTCACACAGATGGATTGAAGGTGGCAATCTGATTGGGCTTTAGTTTCCCTTGATGCTGCCAAGGCATTTGACTCAGTTGAGTGGTTTTATCTACTGGCATTGCTCCAAAGTCTAGAGTTTGGATAAATATTTATTAGATGCATCTCCATAATATATAGTTCTCCAGTTGCTACTGTAATCAGGAATCATCATGACGTCTACCTCCTTTCAGTTTACCAGAGGAACTCGCCAGGGCTGTCCTCTTTCCCCTTTGTTTGCACTGCCCACAGAACCTTTAGCTTTACTCCTATGTCAAGACCCCATTTATGAAGGCATAGGGAAAACCAGGTTGGGCTATATGCAGATAACTTGATCTGGTTTATGTCAAACCCTAAAGAAAACTGTCACATACTATCTCCTGATTAATAGGTTTGGAAGTTTTTCAGGCCTATACATAAATTGACTAAAATTCAAATTTATTCCGCTGCGAAGGGATTGGATCATATGTGGAAAGGGGGGGGGGGGTTAAGAGATGCAACTTCCAAGTCTCCCCAAGTTTTAACTACCTGGAAATTCACATATCTAGAGACTTCGCTTACAGCTTTAATCTGAATGTGGCCCCTCTCCTCTTCTTTCGGATAAATTTAAGATTTGGAGTTCATTGCCCCCATCTGTAGCAGGCCGCATTAATCATGATAATCAGTACAGAAGTTTCTGTACTGTTTTGAACATGTAGATCGTTTTATTAAACTTTTGTGGTACTATTCTAACCCTCTATTAACCTCCATCTGTGGAAAATCCTTTGTGCCCAAAAGATGTGGCAAGCAAGGCCCGGACGGACTTTAAACTGTAGTATCTGGCAGACCAAATTAGATAGATTACTCACTGGCTTTCTGATTCAGACCTCCCAAATTCGGGGACATCCTTTGATGCACTTATGTGAGACTTCCCTCTTGATTGTACTGGAAAAAAACAGACCGGCATACTAGACTGCTACTCCTTATACACAGATTAGCCATCGGAGGCTGGCAGATGTGTAAAAACATCAATAGGTATGAAGGCACTCCCCTGGAAACCCCTTATGGGGTAATAGAGTGCTCCCACACTTGCTGAACCTCCCAGACATGCAATACTGGATAGATCTTGGAATCACCTCCTTGGAACACTTGTAATGGTGTTTTGGCCTCCTTTGAGCAGCTGCAGCAGCTTTACCAGATGCCCAGAACCAGCTTTTACAGATACCTCCAACTAAGACATGCGCTCAATGCTCAGTATCCAGAGCCACATCAATCCCTTTCCACCATGCCTCGATAGGAGTTTTGCAGGCGCAGGACCTAGGGGGTTAATTTTGCAGATCTGTACACACCTCATTCAAGCTAAAATGTTATATGTAGAGCTGGGTGTGACAAATTGAGAGAAATAATCCCCTCACTCTCTAAAGAGGAGTGGAGTACTACAATGTCCTCCTACACTTCAGTCACGCCAGCAGCCAAGATAATGCAATTGCACATTATACATCAATGTTACTTGTCACAGTAGAGTCTTTAAAGAGGAATAGAACCCCTAACACACAATGTCATTGCTGTCAGATACCCAATGCTAACTTTAACCATTTGATGTGGAGTTGCCCGATGGTATACTCCTCCTGGACAGAGGTACAGAGTTCTTGGGACAACTATTGGGGGTGCTACTTCCACCAAACCCCGCTGAATGTTTGTT
This sequence comes from Eleutherodactylus coqui, assembly GCA_035609135.1. Lineage (NCBI taxonomy): Eukaryota > Metazoa > Chordata > Amphibia > Anura > Eleutherodactylidae > Eleutherodactylus > Eleutherodactylus coqui. Next base: position 162,842,248 of record CM069410.1, on the reverse strand, counting down.
AGGTATACTGAATGAAGAGCCGTGGCAATTCCATATCCGCATTTTTTTTGGTGAGGTGCTGATTCTGGCCCATAAGGCTGTATCATTGTGTTGCATGTATAGGGGACCCCTGGCACTCCCCCAATGGAGTCATCTAATCAATTCTATTCTCCCATATGAAAAGAAAGTATGTAAAAATAGAAGGTGCTCAGATAAATGTTATAAAATCTGGGAAATTTGGATTTTGACTGATGTAAAATATATATAGAATATTTGTCGTGTCAAACATTTAATTTCGGCTCCCAAATGTGAGAAATTCTAATTTATTGGAGGATTTTCATATCACCAAGGCCGCCTGCACACGGGCGGAAATCCCGCGGGATTTCCGCCGCTCAAAGCCTGCATAGGAGTGCATTACAATACGCACTCCTATGCAGATGGCCGCGCGAAATCTCGCGCGACAAACAAACCGCGGCATGTCCTATTTTTGTGCGGGGCTCGCAGAGCCTCGCACAGAAACGTCACTCACCCGGCCGCCGGCTCCGGTCTGCGCATGGCATGAGCCGGCACATGAAAGAGCCGGGGCCACCGGGCACGGGTGAGTACGCGCTCGTCTCTGCAGGCGCTCGGGTCTCGCAGCGAGAATTCTCGCCGCCGGATCCGACCTGCTCGTCTGCAGGCAGCCTAAGATAAACACCTATAAAACCGTTGTAAGTAGGGCAACCGCCCTGAAAAGAGTGGCCCTCCATAGCAACCTGTCCTTACCCTATAATTGCTCTGTCCTCTGGGAAGAGACAGGTTTCTGTAGAGTAATGAAAGAAGAGATGGGGGGGGAAAAAAAAAAAAAGAGGGAGTGGAACATGTACTTGAGCGTTTCAGAGTCTATAAACCAATGTTTTGGTTTGGGAATGTAATTTGATTTTCTCCTCACTTTATTTTATATAAGGGAGTGAGATTCTTTAATTCCTGATGAGTTTGAAAGCGTGCAGACAATCCACAAAACATTACACCTTCCGCTGTTGAGTCGAGTTTAGAAGTCAGCCTCGTGTCTCTTTAAGAAAAGGGATTACGCCTACAACCACTTTTTCTCCTACATTTATTCTAAGTTCCTCTAGGGGGCTCTTTTTTTTATGGTGATCGCTTTACTTGACAAAGGCCTTCTAGGTGTTTATCATAGGGATATGACAATCTTCAAAAAAGGTGAGGAATTCTAATTAGTGAGAACTGAAATTATAGGTTTGTGATCTAAGTTATTTTAAAGCTATCAAACTCTAGTGACTACTAATACAAGGCAAATACGGTTATCCTTCACGGGAAGTGGTGACCCTCCAGTGAACAGTATAGCTTGTGTACTTTGTGTTAATCAATTTTGCTCAACAGTATTTTTTTAAATGCTTATATATACAGATTTTGAAAAATTTGCAATTTTTAAACAATTTTTTTTGCTTGTAGGACAGTCATACCACACAAAGTAGTTAAACATTTATCATATGGCAATTGTACTTTGCAAGGGTCTTTAACGTGGACATCAGAAAGCCTATAAAATGGCAAAACCCATTATTAAAAGGGACCAATTTAATGCTGAAGCAACAATGAGGCCTATATAATAGAAACCTCCATAACGTCACCTCATTTTAGAAACTGCTGTCCTGTTTTCATTTATAAGGCCAGTTAACTCTTCAGGTGTTTCACAGAAATTAAGGCAAAGTGGAGGACGAATTCGAACTTTTCTTGCAGATTTTCTATTTTGATATTTTTCTCCGTAACAAAGCAGAACTTGGCAAATAAGACTCAACATATGTTGCCCTGAATCTACAGTTTTCAGAAATATCCTTCATGTGGCTCTAGTTTGCAACAGGCCTCGAAAATTAAGGAGCACCTTGCAGATTTTTTGGCCTCCCCTTTATTGAAAAATTTTTCTAGGCACCATTTCAGGTTTGCAGAGTGCCAAGACAAACACCCCTCAAGCAATTCGTAAAGGGGTATAACAGTGTTTCAACTGCAGAGGTGGTTTAGAATTGGACTTCAAATTGTTTTTAATTTATTCTTGACCCTCTATTTTTTTCCACTTTAGCAAGGATTAATAGGGTAACAAATTGTGGGGTGCTTTTACTCACGAGTATGTAAATGCCCCATACGTGGATACAAACTGCTGTTTGGGCACATAGGCTCAGAGGTACCCAGTACAGTGGACCACCACCTATAAAATTGACCTCATTTTGGAAAGACCCTTTAGGGTATTATTCTGGGGTATAACTGACAGCAGTTGTGTTTGGGGTCTTATTAGCATGCTAATGTATAGCTTGGGAACAGCTTGCCAAGCACATCAGGACTTTTTTGTAGAAGGGAGGGAATATGAAAAACAGTAATTCCGTCATTGTGCTGGTTTCGTTTTTATTGCATTGACCACATGGTATAAATGACATGTTAACCTTGTTTTGCATGTGAGTATTCCGGTCATACCAAGAAGTTCATAAAGTATTTTACTTTGACTATGGCAATGAAAAATTCTCTTCTTGAGCAAAAATCGTAAAACAACCTTAACTTTTATTTTTCCCTTTACAATGCTGTCTAAGAGCTTGTATTTTACAGGATAAGCTGAAGTTTTCACTAACATTTTTGGGATGCAGACATTTTTAAATAGCTTTTATTTAAAAGAGCTGAAACTAGTTCAGTTCACACTAGTGCAGACCAGACTTGGGCAGAGTTGAACGTTAAGGTGAACTGCAGCCGCATCAAATGCTTATGTCTTCAGAAAATTGGAATTTTAAGTACCGATTTCTATGAAACATCCCGAGCATCTACCAAGGAACACAGACTTCATTGTAGGTATCTTTAGAAGGAACACTGTTTAATCGCTGCCCATATCATCACTCTCATAAATTACAATTCTCACACCATCACTGAATTTTTCCTTTAACCTTCCCAAACAGGACAATGCAAAAGTCTGTCGAAATATAACATGTGCAGTTAACACTTGTGCAATCTAAGGTGTGTTTTTCTTTAAAAAAAAAGTTAAACCGTACTAAAAAAAAAAAAAAAAAAACTATTACAGGAGGTCTGTGTTTAATAACCACCATTATTTTTTGGAAACAATTGTGTGCTCAACGCAAACGTAACATCCATACCTGCACACACATACATGATGGATATCAATACAGAAATATACTAGGTGATAACAAATCACCATGACCCAGAAAAAAAGCCAAAAGTAAATAATTTACATGGTAGGCAACTTTAATGCTGTAGTGCACTTATATATATTTATATATAAAAAAAAGTCCAACTCTCCCCCTTCCAGCAGCTTGTTCCGTTTGTAATATCATAATTCAGGAGATGCAGGAATTATTGCCTAAATAATTCTATACATTAAACCAGTGTTCTCAGGGAAAACACTCTTTGAATTGCTATGTAATTTACAACTTGATTGTTCATCTTTACCCCCATATTTTACAGTTTTAACTCATTGGCAATTTTGGAAGCAATGTTTTTGAAAGCTATGGATGTCCCAGATATCCGCTTGAAGCGTACCCCATTCAGAGAGAGCCTTGGCAGTTTGCACACTTCCATCTCCCATTGGACAAGATTTTCGGCATGGCCGTCACCGTGGACGCAGAAGAGTAAGAAGCGCTCTCTCTGCTCATAGTCACAATTGTTGGCATCTAGAACTTTACGAATCTCACGCATCATGTCATTGGGGTCCATGGAACTGGTGGTTTTCATGCTCCAGGTAAACCGCAGCGACCTTGGCTTCGATTCTTTGTTCTCGTCTTTCTGGTCCCCTGACACATTACGACTAGAAGAAAAGAGAAGTTACTCTTTTGTAGGCAGTCACTCCAGGGTGGATGGTCAAGATGGGCAAAAACTGAACTTCTTAAAAAAGTGCTATTCTTACATAATAGACCCAGAGGAAAAAAAAAAAGTCCACGAGTACTAGGAGAGTCAACATATGTACAAAAAGACCTTTTTTCCTCCCCCAAATACATAAAGCTACAAGCAGCCCTGGAATCGGTTTCTACTGTCAAGCTAAATAATTCTATTCAGTTACGTGTTTGGAAGAATTGTGTAGCAAATATATCCTCCATCACACGTGTCAAAGTAGTGGACTCCTAGCCATTCAAGACTTCTCCAATAGTGACCTATTTTAATGTGATTTACAATTACGGTTTTACAATTTTAATGTGATTTATCTGTGCTAGCTACTGAACCACAGCCATTCACTGTAGAATTTGTTTTTGCCAAGTGGTTAATGGTCTCATGGCAAGAGCCACACCAACCGGTGAACTGCACGATATAAAAAGTTGTAATTAAGGTCATATGAGGGGTTACTTGTCCCCCCAAAATCCAATTTTTTTTTTTTTTTTTATAATTAGGGGGAAAAAAGCAATATAGCTATTTTGTCAGTTGAAGTGGTGGGGAGAGAGTTAACCCTTTCCAATCCAATTAGTATGTTGGTTTTTCTAGGGGGCTTACTCTTTTTCTATCGTTATACAACAGCGCCATATGCTGGCTAAAGCCAGTACTGCATGAGGTGAGACATTGGATAGGCTCCGACAGCAGAGAGGCTGGCAATATACAGTAAAAGAACCCCGACGGGCATCTTCCAGCATTGGAGGTGTAAAGCCTTAAATCATAATGTCTTCAGAGGTCAGACAGTGGATTGGAAAGGGTTAAATGTACCTACCATAAAATACCCTCTATGTAATTATGCCATTTTAGTGGATGGGGTACAATATGACTTAAGGTCATATTCAGTTATAAGGCTATGTACACTTTTGCACCCAATTTTTACAGCTCAAATGTAAAGGGAATCTGTCAGTGTTTTTGCAGTCCTCATCGACGGCACCGTAAGATAGTGCGTGACACCGTTTGCCATAATATGTCTGCAGTATCTGTGCAGCAGTTTTAGAGAAACTTCTATTAGTAGCAAACAGACACAGAACTAGTCCTGCATATTCATGAGCTGCAAGTTAGGCACACCCACTCCACCCTGCAGCCAATGATTGGCAGCTCTGATTCTCTATGCACAGTAGGCAGATAGCAGTCAATCTAGTTGTAGCTAGCCTGCAGCTCATGTATATCCAGGACTACTTCAAGTAGTCCTCTATGCTGTGCTGCTACTGATAAAATGCAAGTTTCTTCAAAACTACTGCACAGATACATACAAATATATCACTGTGTCTGTCACTACATTGTGCGGTCCTCAGAGAAGGGGGCAAAAAGATTGCAACAGTCTCCTTTAGAAGAAAAATGAAGCAACTGTGAAAACCTGTTTTTAATAGAGTACACGGCTCTCAAAACAGACCTGTCTCCACAGTCAGAATACAAACAAGCCCAGAGTGCAGACAGGTCCAGCAGTCATGTGTTACTGACTCTTTTGTCCCTATTCTTCTGCAGTCTAACACAGCAAGGAGGAAGCGAGTAGGACAGGACTTTGCAACCTGTAGCAACTGACATAATTCTGCATAAAAAGGTATACAGAAAATGGAAACATCTGTAAAGTTGTTTTTTTTTAAATAAAGCTGCTTTGGAGTAATAAAGGTTGCGAAATTGTACATACCCCTGAAGTAGATTAGAAAGTTGCAATCTCCACTATTTCCCTCTCTTTAGGCTGTAATAAGTTGCAGCTGAGAACCCAGGTGCAACTCACACTAGACAGCACAGACACCCGTCAGCAAGCTGTCTGATATGCACAAACACTGCATGTCCTATTCTTATTTGTGAAAATGGACATGAATAGGACATGCCATAAATTTTTTAATGTGGACCATTGGTCTGTTTCAATAAGCTTGCATATGTAATGCCTCATAGGCTATAATGGGTCGGTTTGGAATACACAGGACCTTTGGCTAGGTGCACATGGCCATAAAAACAAGTTGTGCCCAACCATGGCACTCAGGCTCAACTTGCATTGGACAAGCATGCATATACAGAAGGCCGGTGCACATTATGGGGAATTGTATGCCCTATTTCTTGACCCTAAGACAGACAGGAATAGGACATGCCACAAGTTTTTGGTTTTTTTTTCATACAGAGCACGAGTCCGTGTGAAAAAATGTCAGTGTATAGCGCCTTATAAGTCATAATGGGGCCATATGCTGTCTGGAATTATAGTGACAGCAAATATGCCAGCATGCCCCAAGCCTTAGAACAAAAACAGATCTTCCCAAAAAGGTTATAAGCCTATAGAGAATGTCCCATGAAGCTTACCAATGTATTAGGCACCTGTAATGAAAATTATATAGTATAGTATAGGCCTCCAACAAAGTTTAGATTCTGTCCCCTCTGCCCCCTAGACATCTTTTTCCATGTACAGACACAATATTCCCCTAACACATAGATTCACATGCAAAGACTCACAGGATCAACACTTAAGTAGATGCAAAAAAAAAGTATTTGATGCAAGAATGACATGCAAAACACATTCATATGAAAGGGTTAACTGAATGTTTATGGGTGGGTGGTGTTAAAATAAAAATATATATTGCCCTCACCTGGAGCCCTCATATCTCCCGTTTCTTTCAGATTCAGTCGGGAGCCTCATTGAAAACAACGCAAAAGCAAAGACAAGCAGAAGAGAAAAGAAATCTTACATTGGTGTTCAAATGCTTAGACCAACGAGTCAGCTAATCAGATTTACAACAGACATCACAGGAGATGTGGAACAATTTACAGTAAGTCATCTGTATATAGTGGTGGCACCAAGGTATGGGGTGCCCGATTATGTGAAGATAATGAACTCCCTCTCGTTAATAAATTGTTAGACGGCCACCACCTTTTCGACATTGCCTACATATACCGCACCTTGGTAAATTGACTGCAAAGATAATCAACCCAGTCTATACATGCCTTCATAAAGGTTCTAATGGGCTTTACGGAATTAGAATATGGCTGCTTTCTAACACATAGCCCCAAAACTGTCCACAGGGCATGTGTGGTATAACATAGGCCCATTCACTTCAACAGTACTCAGCTGTAATACCAGCCAGAAGCCATGGACAGGTGTGGCCCTTCTTTTAGAAGACAGTAGCCATGTTTTTTTAAGTGTTAATTCCCTTTAAAGCTTGTAGCCATATTAGTATGTTTAGGGCGGTATGAACTTCTCAGGGCCAAAAATTTCAAGCAAATGGGAGGGGATTTAAAAAAAAAATTTGTGCAAAGGAAAACCGCGATAAGGACAACGTTAGGACACGCAATGAGTTTTCACGCGGACCTGTAATCCATGTGCAAAGCCCATAGGCTATAATGGATCTGTGTGCTGCCCATGAATTAACACCAACAGTGCATGAACTCCAAATGTGCCAGAAGCATTACTCACTATGGCTGTGGTCTTTAACTTGTGGCCAAAATAGTTTTCGAATCGTAAGACCCCTATGGAAACTATACATTTTATGTATAAGAAAGATGTAAGCGCGGACTTTGAAGCTCTAATTGACTTTTTGGATGCGCAGCAAACTTTACCTGCTAATCACAATGAATTCCCTTGCTATGAAAGTGGGCTAAAACTCATAGTTTCAGCCATCTAACCTACATGGGGGCAACCCCAACTATCTCTAGACTCATGTCTGTGTAACATGCGTGGGAATATTTGATTTTAACAAGCTGATCATTTGGTGCCCTAGTAGATAACCTATATACACTTCAATGAGATAATATGGTCTCAGATCACCTTCAGGATGCTACAGGTTTTTTCTTCTTCTATTTCTCGTGCCTGCGTTCGTATAAGCGCACCCACACGAAAAGCCCAAGCCTACAGGCTAGGCCTCCTGTCCACGGGCGATATATTTTACTGCGTTACCCGCGGCGATCATCCGCACACTGGTAACGCAATGAACGCTTTCCATATGACAACTATGGAAAGCGCAGCCCGATGTGTTGCAATGCCCACGGACAGCCGGTTTTACTCGAAAAGCTTCATATTTTGTGCATGAGCCTCAACTGTGTAAGGATGTTTGGTCATGTGACGTCCATTTATTTCTCAAGGACTCTGGCATGTACTCTGTTTTAATGTTATCGTTGCAACCTTGAAATCCAGCACAATATTAGCACTGCATCAACAGTAAAGATATCAGGAAGGAAAGAGAAGCGGAAATATGGTGCATATTAGCAACTTGTGATTCTCAATATGAAACCCACTAGATAAAGTGCAGAGCTCCCAAGTATATGTAATTGTCATAACTACTCTCCCTGTGAGGTGTGGATGCCAAGCTAGAATAGTATGTAGGAAAGCAATTTTAAAAAAAAAAGCATTAAAAAATGAGTTTTCGAAACCCCACAAACTTACCTTACAATACATTAACCTTTGATTTGCACACTAACACCACAAACCACCTGCTGTAGCATGCCAAGTGTGTATTAGTAAAAATAAAACATGACATTTTATGACACTCATGACTAATGGTTGCAAAGTGCACAGGACATGCTCAGCGCAGAGTAAAAGTTATATCATCCAGTGAAAAGGAGGAAAGACGTGGTCTTGATCAAATTTAGTTTTCAGCAGAAAGTTTAGTATTCAGAAAAAAATCAGATCCAAGAAGGCAAGTTATACAAGAAAAAAAAATACATAGCAACTTAAATCCTACCTTTTTATAAATCTGAATGACATGTTTCTAAAAAACAAGAAAAATCAAAGTAAAAAAAATTAAGATGTGCAAAAAAAAAGCAAAAACAAATCAGGACTTCTGCATTATATAACAATTAGAGATGAGTGAGCGTACTCGGTAAAGGCAGATCCTCGAGCGAGTATCATCCTTACAAAGTACCTGCCTGATCGCCCGCAAAGATTTGGGTGCCGGCGGGGGTGAGCAGTGGGTTGCGGAAATGAGCGGGAGCTAGCGGGGAGGAGAGAGAGATTCCTCTCCCCCTCCTCGTTCACCGCAGCTTTCCGCCAGAACCCGAATCTTTGCGGGCGAGCAGGCACTTGGTAAGAACGATACTCGCTCGAGTATCTGTCCTTACCGAGTACACTCGCTCATCTCTAGTAACAATCATATCCAGCAATAACCACCTCCCAGAGTCACAGATCCTGATGGGAACATACAGAGGAAAGGTTACACCAGGCATGCAGGTTTAACAAAAAGTGGGAAAAACTCATTTCCTCATCAAATGATACTTTGATATCTGCAAGCTCCCAGGCGCTCCATTTTTTTTTTATTTTTAATTTATTTTACTCATTCATATATTCTGCAGTGCTTGTCCTCACTTGATATAGGGCACTGTCCCCATTGGGGCTCACATTCTAGAATTACACAATTAGGATTCATCCCACACTCCATATTTGCATGGCTTTCCTCTGAACACTCAGTATATTTTTTTGAAGGAAACCCGCACAAACTCCACACAGATGTTACCATTGATTGGATTTGAACCCAGGATTTCAGAGCTTAATGGCAACAGTGCTAACCACTGAGCCCACTATGCTACCCTAAGGCAGTAGAAGATAGGAAAGTATAGACCAAGCACGGCCAAGTCTCCCAAGTACTTTGCTTCCAGATTAATGTGACTCAGCTTAACCAATATGATGATTGGTTGCTAGGCATGCTTTACTGAACAACCCTGTTATGTTAGACTGGTTTTAGGGTAGTACATCCCTGAAGGGGTATGTGTAATTAAAAAAAAATCTTAAACAGGTCCCCTAGTGTGTAAACATAATCAAGAGCTCCTATTCACCTTTCCCTGCTTAATCCACCAGCAGGGATACCCATAGATGCCTGCAGATGACAAATTAACAGGCTTCAGTCAGCCTGTGCCATCCCACAAACAAGCTGCTGCAGCCAATGACAGGGCTCAGCGATCATTGTTGAACTCTGTCATTGGCTGCAGCAACAGGCTTGCGGGACGTCACAGCCCGACTGCAGCCTTTAAACAAAACAGCAGAGCAGAGGCCCAAAGCGGCAGCATGGGAAACACGGTGCAGCGAGTATGAGTTCTATGAACCCTTATGTTTACAGACTAGAGGACCAGTTTAAAAAAAAATAAAAAATTTGGGACAACCCCTTTAAAAGAAACCTGTCCTTATCCTTTCACCCCTAACCCTAACTGCACTGTCTGATTTTATTTTTCGGCCCCTATCACTTCTAATGCTCCCTTTTCCTTACAAGCCCATAAACCTCTTCAATTCGGTTCCAAAGTTATTCCTTGTCCTATGCAAATGAGCAAAGAAGAGTCATCTAGCTGAGAAGAGGCATGCTGATTCATGAGCTACTGAACTAACCATGCCCCTCCCTTTCACGTCTTAAATATCTTCCGTCACATAGAAAACCCCATCAAGAGAAAGGGGATGTGGTTAACTCTGAGGCTCACGAATCATTAGGACTTTTAGGCTAGATGTCTGCTCATTTCTATACAAGGGATTATTTTGGAACCTAACTGCAGAAGTACATAGGCTCATTAGGACACTAGAACTCAAGCATATTTTTCAACCCCTGCTTGCCAATAAAGTCTGTTTTAGGGACAAGATAGTGGTGACAGATTCACTTTAATCTTTCAGCGACCAAGGCCTTTGATGCCTAAAATATCCACATCAACAAAGACTTTCTGATCAGTGAGGGTCCACTACTTAGAACAAGAGTCAGATCGCAAGCAAATGGGCAAAAAACAACTCGTAAACTTGACAAATGATTGATAGAAGATTGAATATAGTGTTTTCTTCTAATTTTCCTTTTCTTATTTAAGGCCTGGAAAAACATTTGAGAAGCCTATTAAATGTAACAAAGATTTAGACCGATAAGGTACAATTGGAGGTTAAATCATTTTTTAAATATTGTAGTATAATCTAAAAATATAGTAGCAGTCCATCAAATCAGACAGTCCGTAGCTTCCAGCCACTGTCTTTGTACTTATTCGTCGTACAATGGCAGGAATAAAAAAAAAAAAAATTAAAAATGGAGTTCAATCAACAATGCCATATATATTTTCAAGGCCTCTCCGCTGATTAGCAGATCTCAGGCACATTGAGTAACTTTTCTCTTTAACCCACTTCCGCAACTAGCGGCAGATTTCCCTGCCTTTTCAACACTCCAGGCAAAAAATACACACTGTTATACCTAGCATGATAGGAGGCAGGTGTGGAGAATACAAGCAGTACTGGTCTTCTTGGAATTCTTTTGTCAAGCATTACCTCAAATGCTGTTCCGAACATAGAGTATATGATTTTATTAGGACTACGTGATATCCTGTGCTGTAGCCTAATGCAGCCATCATGTGAAGATCCTAGCGCCGAGCACAGTACATAAGCGCATCGCCATGTATTCCCACCCCCCTACACTTAATACTGGTATGCTCAATGCAAGATCTTCTAAGTGTGATGCATAATATAGTAATTCTTTGGTGGGGTTTGAATATCTGTCATGCAATGCCCTCCTTTCCACTAGGCATAAAACCGTCAGTTTTGACAGTGCTGACCAATGACGTTCAATGCTTAAAGTGTAGCACATGCATAACACGGCTGATAAATCCTGCCTTTGTATTTCAAGGAGCACCATATGAAAAACTTTTTTTTTTTTGCATAAAATTAAATGGTTAACCACAAAAGTTGATGTAATGGTTACAGACTGGAATTTTGGTCAGATTTGGGCGAGCTTGTCCACGCAGCCTCCCAATGTAGCCTTGCTCTGTGATCAGCTGACCATCATCGACCTGTGTCCCACTTCCAGGCACATTTTTCATTAAAGACTAGGTATGTTCTTTAATTTTTTGTGAGAGGCTCAGATGTCAGGGAAGGCAGTCTTTTTTGTCTTGTCCATGTTAAACAATTGACAGGCAACTGCAGTATCTCCGTGTGTATTCCGTGATCATATAGGTTTGTCAGTCATGTTCAGCGTAATCAAACATTCTAGGCTGGGCATCATGGATTCCCTTTACAGGAAGCAAGTGGTAGAAGAAAAAAAAATCCTTCTACAAGAGTCTCTGAAATATCTGCAGTTGTGGTAACACATTACATATACGCGATTACAGGTGTTTGCATAAAACTAGAAAGCGGTGGGGGGAAGGGGGGGGTGGAATTAAGATTGTGTACAACAAAAAAAAAAAACTTTCCTTCTAAAATGCACTATCAAGTGCACCTCAAGCACATGTAGGCACGTACTGTGAAACATTCCTCTAATCTGTCCTTAGCGGACTATAATAAGATATTTCAGATCATTGGGTATAGGGAAGTAAGGCTGGGTCTACGAGCAGCAAAATGTGCAAGAAAATCCTGCAGACCTGTATTCTACTATGAATTGCAGGGAGGAACGCTCACCGCAAATCTGCCGTGACCCAGCCTAAAGTTATTGTACGAGATTAGAAGAAATCCCCTTTCACTCCCAAAATTAGCACCAGCCCTGTCCATGGGTTGTGTCTGGTATTGCAGTTTAGCTGTAATTACTTGAATGGGGGTGAACGGCAATACCAGCCAACCCAAATGGTGCCATTTCCTGCAAAGAAATTTTTTTCTCTCACTTTAGGCCGCCTGCACACGAGCGGAAATTCCGCGACCCGCCCGTCTGCAGGTGGCCTTAGACAACCCCTTTAAGGAAATCGTCCTCTGCTGACAAAAACTAGAAGCCAGAATACAGGGCTTTTCCAATTCTGGTGCGTATGTGTGTTCTGCTGAAGCTATGTAGTAGAGAGTGAGTGAACAATTTTCTACGTGTCTCGATGCACATGAAAACAATCTTAATTAATTATGAAACTGAGTATGTCACACAAACAGGGTGTTTCTGAATGTTTTATTAAACGTTGTTACAAGCAAGTTAGGTTGGAAACTATGTAAAAGGCAATTTTTCTTTTTACAAACATCTTAATTCCAGATAGTTAACTCTAAGACACAGCAGCAGGATTAGATCTTCAATTTTAGAGCCTCTGGACCTGCCAGATGTTGGACTGCTCTCTGACGAAAGGGTCTTAAGTTGGATTTGGAACATAACTTAGGAGTTGATTATTTGGCCCTGAGAATTTTTTTCTCTTGTTAGAGTTGATGTAAATTGCTGAGAGCGCACATACCATAGACATTACTGTATCGCCGTTAACAGATTGATGTAAACTAGTTGGGATATATACAGTACAAAACAAGTGGCCTCAAATGTTCGAAGAACCTAATTATGTTAGTTTTTTGTTGCCAAATGACTGGAAAATAAAGCGCAAAGTGAACATTATAGGCAGCAATAATACTTTCAAATTTAAGGATACAGACAAAATACAATACAAGTTAGTCTTTGTTCAAGGACTCGACACCCAGCAACACATGGAAAAGAAAAGGGAAAAAAGACTACCGACTACCTGTCTAACCATTCTTTACACTAAATTACTCAGTAGTAACGTTACTGTAAGCCTCTGGTCCGGGACAAAGATGGCTGAATTGCTTCTCTGACTACCTGATGCACACTGTGTATTAGAATGCATCATTAGACAAAACTATATGATTGGCCAGTGCTGCCAATGTAAGGACTAACTACTAGTCAGAGCAGTAGGATGTGTCTTAAGGCCCATTTACATCTAATGATTATCAAGCAAAATTCGTTTAAATGACTGAAAATGAGTGATAATCATTACATGTAAACGCGAGCATTATGCAGTTTTCGCTTGAACGATGATTTTAAGGTGAACTTAAAATCCATCATTCAGCTAGTGAGAGAAAGTATCTCTCAACAGATTGCATGCCATTATCGCCACGGGAGTCTGCAGATAACATTGTGATCTGCCAGCAGCCACGAAGAGAACAGTGCAGATGTGTGCACAGCTTGGTGTGTGATTCATCACACGCTGGGCTCTGCAAACAGCTCATGGATGCCCTTTTACATGCAAATAATGATTAATTGTTAATGGTCATTAACACTTTATGCAAATTGATCGCAAAACTTTTTAATCTTTCACTGGTTTGAATGATTCTTAATATGTAAATGGGCCTTTAGACTACAGACGCATACTTATGCACAGCGTGCATCAGGTAGTTAGAGATGTGGTGTGGCCATCTTTGTCCCAGAGGTTTGCTTAACGCAAAGTGATATTCACAGAAACTGTTAGTTAAAGAGGAACATTCATGAAACGTACTGCTTGTTGATATGCAGGAAACAGGCATGTTGTGCTTCATGCCTCCAAATGTAACTAGATGCTAGTAATTAAGCAGGCTTACATAATTCAGTATAGACTGAAGCAGAGCTAATCTGAGCAGAGCTGCATTGTAAAGCATGCGGAAGGGACAGAGTGGCAGCCTGAGCTTCTGGTAAGAGGCACTGCTTAAAAGGCATTTTCCCGGAAATGTTTATTGATGATCTATCGTCGGGATAGGTCATTAATAGCGGATTTGCTGGGGTCTGCCATTCAGGATCAGCTCTTCAGGCACCCGCTATTAGCACAACCCCATACACGGTACAGAGTGGAAGCAGATGCCAAACACCCCTGTGTAGTGGCTAGCGCTTATAGTTGCAGGCTAGGGTCCCATTAAAATAAATGACAGCTGCACCTGAAAATACCAGCGCCAACCACTACACAGGGGTCTCAGCATTAGCTTCTGCACTGTACCCTATGTGCTGTGGCGCTGACAGCGTGCAGCTGAAAATGCTGATCATCTACGTCCCAAGCTGCGGACCCCACCCAATAAGCTATTAATGATCTGATGAAGATAGGCCATCAATAAACATTGCCTGGAAATCCCCTTTAAATGCAGCTAAGCTGCAGCTGCCCACACCTGAAGGTACTGCATATCAGATATAGACTAGCTTAGCATCTTCAAATGGATTATCCAATTCTGAAAGCTGCTCACCAGGCTATAAAAACATAAAAAGGCAGCATGCTTACCTTATCTGATGCCCTGACGTGCCAGATCCAATGGTGTCGGGGACCCTGCATCTACACCTCACACAGCAGCGATGACATTACTGATACAGGGGGCCATGTGACCGCTGCAGCCAGTCACCAGCTCACCTTGGCCAGTGATAAACAGCAATGGTCACATGTTGCCGTGTTGGTAACGTCATCTTTGCTGCCCTAGGCAGTAGGGGGGGATTAGGGGACTGGGGACCATGGAAAAGGCAAAGCACTTTTCTCCTCGTCACGGTGCATAGGGAGAAATAGGTCTATCAGCGGCTGAATGGGTGGGGGTTGGAGCCTTCATCTCACGGATACATCAGGATCCTGCCAGAACACACAGGCTGCACCTACAGAAGACATGTAAGGCTGCAATCTGCACACCTGACAATGAATAACTCCACAGGTTCTCTCTAATAAGACAAACCTATTGCAGGGAACATTGCCATCTTTTTGCAGCCCTCTCCGAGAGCAGCATTAAAGGGTAACAATAGGCACGCCGATTACAGTGATATGACTGCAGTATGTATCTGTGCCATAGTTTGGCTGCTACTACTAAAATACAAGTTTCTCCCACACAGAGGACTACAGGAAGTAGTCCTCTATATTCATGAGAGGCATCTAGGCATGCACACTCAGCCCTCCAGCAACTGATTGGCAGCTGCTTATTGTATGCAGGAAGACCGCTATCAATCTGTGGTTGGAGGGTGGATTAGGCAGGACTAGTTGCAGTTCATAAATATGAAGGACTACTTCCTGCAGTTCTATGTGTCTGGCTGCCACTATGTGTCTGCTGCTCTCAGAGAGGGCTGCCAAGAGATAGAAACAGATTCCCTTTAACATTTACTTTTGTACATGGCGTATTGTCCAGTACTTTGCACCACTTCCCTTTGTAACAAACTTGAGCTACATTACATATCCTAAACCAATCCTGCAGGACGGTGCTTGAAGCCTGATAGCATTGTGCTGACACACACTAGCAACTTAGCTGAGCTCCTATCAAGTGGAGTATTTGGTTGGCATTTCTATAGCAGACTATCACAACAAAGCATGGTCTGTACAGAAGCAACAGGGGTCTTGGCTGAGAGAAAGGAGACTAGAGCAGATAGCCATCCACACGGATGAAGCTCTATGAGAATGGCTGCAACCCAAAGACTAGTACAAAATAACCTGAGCAAATCTGCATACATTAATTTCATCTATAGATTTATAATGCTGCGGGCACAAAAGGAAAGCAAAATACTGTCAAGCTTGGAAAGAATGCATAAAATGTTGCCCCCTATAAAGACAGACCAGTGCGAGAAATGAGCCATCTAGATGTAAGCTTCAAAAATGTTCCTCTTCAAGGCCAAAATTTAATTCTCCCCCTAATTCCCCCTCAATACAACGCACTGGAACTTGATATGAATTATTCTCGTGCAATACCAGATTACACCAGCAGGTGAAACTTGGAGGTAGATTTAGTGTTGAAGTTACAATGTACATTTGTTTCAAATAATCCAAGTTCTAAACATATACTCAAGAGACTACTACAAGAAGTAGATACACAAGTGAGGGGTTTACTAGGAATGAACAAGACAACACTGTAGTATTAAAGCCTGAGCGGCTTTCACCACCCAAGAAATTGCAAGTGTTAAAAGGGGTTGTCTTACTTTTCAATGTTTAATTGAACATGTTCCGCATGTCTAACAAGTAGTCAGGTTAACAGCCATCTCTCCTGGTGTCCAGTGCCACGGCTCCAGGTCTCCCCATTGATGCACTGCAGCCTGTATATGTGCTTTCCCAGGCTGCCGCAGCCAATGACAGTTCGGTGCACAATTGCCAAGCTCGGTCACTGGCTGCAGCAACGTGTGACATCCCATACACAGGCTGCGGCAGCATGTGAATGCATGAGGGTCGACTTGGAGTGGTGGCGCTGGACATAGCAGGGACCTGGGAGAGGAGAGAATAAATTGATGTTATTTTTACACATGGGGAACCTGTTGATAAAAACTGAAGCCAGACAGCCCCTTTATATGCATTTATAGGTTCTAAAATATACTTAATGCTAGCAAGTGCTCTACTCTACAAAACAAAAAGCAATGATACTTTACAGTGTCTCAATGGCTCAGCAGGTTGCGCTTTCATCCCTGGTCCAGATTGGAAGCAAATAGAAGGCATCTGGTTTATTATTGCACTATGATACACATCTATGGCACAATACTTAACAAGCAGTAAAAAAGCCCAAATTTTATGCTTGTGTTTTTTTCCCTCCAGATATACAGCTATAACTATCTGTGTTTCAATGAACTATTCCTCATAGATGCTAACACTAAAGTTTTGATTCCTAAATGATCCGAAACGAGTCACACTGGGGTTGGTGCAGCACTGTGCTAGCTGCAGGAATAAAGAAACTGTGGAGGTGGGTGGGGGGCAGATATCACCCTTCACCGGAATAGCTGCAACGTAGTGCACAAATGTATTGTAGACACTGGAAGCAGAGCAAGTCTAAGGGCAGCGATTACAGATTCAGATGGTCCAGAAGTGTCTTCTACACTACCCACCCATTGGGGTGCAAGCAAAAAAGTTTGCAATAAAGAATAAACTTCTTTGGGCAGAGCTGACAGGAGATCCAATGGCATTATCTCATTGGTTACTTAGGAGTCAGGACCCACCGGCCTTTTTTGCACTTTAGCATATTGTGGGTGCATTCAGTTTAGGTACTTAAGCTTTGATTGTATGGACCCAATATGCTAAAAGGGAATAGAAATTCAGATATCTACTGCTTGTTAAGTGTAGGCCTTACATTCCCCACTGCACTACAATCACAGACTCCACACCCTAGACCACCGACTTCCCATAACACCTTATAATTGCCCATTATTCTCCCTGTTCCTTACATAACTGAAGGGAAAGGATGCCATTCCCCAGTCTGGTTGGTAGTATTTTGCATAGAATGGGTTGGATGCTGGTGACATTAGACTTCAATTGTTCTGCTAGTTATTGCTCATCTAGTACATGATTATATATGTACAAGGGGCCAGAGCCTATACAAAGACTGTAAACTGTTCCAATGAACCACAAGTCTATAATGTTTACAGAATAGAACAGAAAGGAAAACAAAAAGCAACAAAAACAAAAATTATAAATATGGCACAAGATATACATAGATACAAAACATACAACAGAAGTAAAACTGACAGGGATCTTTTGGGGAGTGATGGTACACAGCGGGTGAAAAAATTCCCACACCACCTTTAAAAAAACTTACCTTCTAGTTAATTTTGAAGTTAATTTACTAAAAAGATTAGTGGAGCCTCTACTTCGAGTCTGTGACAGAGGTGTGGCTTCATGAGATAAACTGGGTGAGGCGGGTGGTCCATTGTAGGTTGCAGTGCGTCGCTCACGGAGCTGGCCGTGGAAAGTGCTTCGGCTGGCGGTTCCTCGGGGGAAGCGCATACGGTCTGGAGTAGTGGTGCTAGTTATGCTGTGCGTTGAGGCCACTGATGTTCTTTGATCAGGGATTGTGCTGTGATAAGGAGACATAGTTGAGCTAGACCTTACATATGGACTTTATTTAGATCTGTTAACCAATGCTATTATCTCCCCTTAAAGGGGGTTTGCCACTACTTAAAAATGCTTTACAGTCACTGTGTACTACCTGATTGCTGCTGATCAGGACATGTGACTGCGGCAGGCAAACACTGGCTACAACGGTAACTATCTATAGCCAGTGATTGGCTGCAGCAGTCACATGTCCTGATCAGCAGCAAGCAGAAAGTACAGAGCAGTTGTGAAGCAATTTTAGGTAATGGGAAAACGCCTTTAAAGATATTTCTGAATTTAATAAGACTACCAGTAGTATTCACAAAGTGCTGCATAAATACTGCAAGCCTTCTAGAGTTAGACAACATCTTCTAAGGGGTGTGGCCTTGAAACAAGATTAGCAGGTAATAGAGACAGGTGATCATAACAGCAAAACTCTAGTAGCCAGTCTGATATGGTTGAAACCAGTGTAACGTCGGTGAAGAAATAACTGCATTTGCTCTCCTCCCAAAAGGTCTAGGAAATAGAGCAGAAAAATTCATACATTGGTGTGCAAAGATGACAGACTAGAAAACAGATAAAAGGCTTGGCGTCACCTAAAAAAAAATAACCCTTTTAACTAATTAAAACAGTTTCTATTTTTGTAATTTGTATTTGCTGATTGTCATGTACAGAAAAGAGAACACAAATTTACAACATGGGCAGCCATCTTGCCTGAGCTGCATTTAACAGCATTTAGAGATGTTTCGCCGAATAAATCATGGGTCATTCACACAATGGGAGATTGCTCTAGGCATACTCTGACCTGTACAGAGGTCACTGTGCAAGGACAGGGAGGAGGTGAGCTGTGACCATTCCCTATTGTGAATGGTAGATCCACCAGTCTTATTGAGGAGTGTTTTTCTAAAATGAGATAACTGCTGAAACGTTCTCTACAGAACAGGAAGTGTCAGGCTGTCCTGTTAATAAAAAAAATAAACCTTAAAATCCTGCATTTTTGGAACCAACTACAGATTATGACATAAAAAAAAATGGCAGGAAAAATACAAAAAAAAAAATAAAAATTTGGATTTACACAATGTGCACGTCTGTTTTTGGTTTGACATTCCATTTAAAACTTCACAAACCTAAATTCTGTAACATCGGTAGCTGGTCTGTATTTTGTATGTGATGGAACTAGAATTTTGCTGTGTAATTGCACCTTAGTCACAAGAAGGAATGAACTTCACACCTGCTAAACTCAAGGCCTTCAGAAGAAAAAAAATAAAAATCTAAAAATGTTCTAAAGTAACAAAATACAAGTACTCACCCCTTCAATTACCTGTTAATCCAGTGCAAATGCAAGCTCCTGCAGTCCCCCACTGATATTTGTTTACAGGTGGTCACCCATGATGTGTCACATGACTGCTGAAGCTTTTCAGCAGTCATGTGTTGTGCTTAGACTGTTCACTTTACGGCATCATGCACACGGCACGCACGGATTGACACACTGATTTCTGCAGCGGAAGACCTGTGAGTCAGCGCGGAAATGATTTTTAAATATTTGTCGGTGATCACCAATGCAATTTTTTTTTTTTTTTTAGTACGGATGTACACGAATCGCCTGCAGGGGGACTGCTTCCCCCCTCCTCCCTGCTTGGTCTCCAAGCAATCAGAGAGGTATCTGCTTACACATCCGCAATTGAATTGTGGATCACTCGCTTCCATAGAGATCAATAGAGAATGCTGTGATTTTTTTATCCGCACTCGTAATACACAAATCAAATCTGTATGTGTGCGCGGAGAGGAGGAAGCTCCATGCTTTCCTTTGGGCGACTAGTACAGCAGGATGCAGATTCTGCAAATCGAATCCACCCGTGTGCATGAGGCCTAAGTTTGGGCTTTATGTAAGAGATATACTTTGAGTGCTTCCCGATGTATACGCTAGACGTATACCACTGCACAGCTATACTGTAAAATACATTGGCCAAGTTGGAGGGGTGGAGAAGAGGGATGAGAACTCTGGCATACCTTTTATGCTTTATAGGAAAAGTACAGCAAAGTATACCAACCCTGACATAGGCCAAAAGGTAAATACCCCAAACGTAGCCATAGGCTCACTTAGCCTAACAGAGGGCAAGTGCCAAAACACCCCCCCCCCCCAGGGCATATGCTGAATGTGTTCACTGAACACAATATGAACATAGCCTTACTGGCATCACCGAATACTGAAGCCACTAATTGATTGCAGCAGTCACATGCATAGACAAGTGGGGAACTGCCAGAGCACGCTGCGCTGGGTTAGCAGGAGACTGAAGAGTACTTTTGTCATTTTTTATTTGCTTTTTAAAAATGTTATTTGTCATTTTAGTACATTTGTGTTTAAGTAACCATCACACCCCTTTAAGATACTGAATTAATGCAAACAAATGCATAACTGGAACCAGTCTTAAAGCACACCTCTAACTCAAAGCCTAAAAGTTAAGATTTGACTGAAGCAAAGTCTTAGTAATAAGAGCCTAGGTAGCAGAGATAGGAGATAAGCAGGGTCCTTGCACTGAAAGGACCAATTTATCTGGTAACTTTCTGCCAGCTTCCTTCTACCATAATCAGTTCTACATGCACTGGGACAGAAAGCAGCCCCTCCAATGCGAGAAGCCTCCAAACACAATCCTACATATCTCTGCATCCTGGACTGCTGTATGAAATGATAGGAAGGGTGAAAAATGGGATCAACTGTATATCTACAGAAATATTTCCATTTTCACAGGAGGTGCGCTTTAAGCAAATGCAACATAATGAAGATAAATGGCTGACACTTTGGAAATTATTAAACAATGGTGAGATAATGGAAAACATCTGAATGTAGTCCGAATGCACAAGGACGTTAACTACAAATGTTATACACGCCACTGGTCATGTGTGAAACGCTTAGAAGGAGATCTTAGTATTCAGCATGACCCTGTTGCGCTTTAACTGTTAAAAGTGCAACATGAAAAACACACACTACCAGGGTTTATAGGCAAAGATCAAGGAATAGATTTTAGATGGGTTTCCATAGACATTATTACCATGAAAGACATATCTGAACAGCTTTAACTATGAGAAAAGGGGAAAAAATGGTAATGGACCCAAATGGGAAATGCGACAGAGGTCTTTAATCACGACTGGGGGACAGTATGACACTTAGGGGCAATGGGTAATGTTAGTTCAACAGATACTTTTGTAAATGTTTTTATGTTTTTGTGTGTTCTTTTTAAATATTCTTACGCAGGCCCGAAGTGATCTGCTTCACTGGTATTTGTTGGTAACATCTCGGAGTGCCTGGAGGCTGACATGGACATCGATTTCGGATGCCGCAGCCGAGCAAAGATTGAAGATATGGCACATACTGAGGCAGGACTAGTTGCATAAGCGAAAATTCCTGTCAGGCTGTGATGGGAAGGGGGGGGGTAGAATAGGTTTGGGCAGACAGAAAGTATAATGGACCAATAACACAGGCGCAAATGATAGCAAAAAGCATAAAAAGTCTAAGTTAAGAAGAAAATAAAACAGAAAACATTCCATATTTCCATACATACAAGTCCTAGAATTGAAAGCTTCCTTACGCTCTAAGAATTCCTCAAACATTGGCATTATGTCCTAAAGTCTAAGCAGAGCCTCATGCATTATTTCTGATCCCTTATTTAATGATTATACCAATGGTACACATACAGGTTTTTAGGGCTTTCGGGCAGAATTAAAAAGAAATGTGAAACTTTAAAAAAGGAAGTTTCTCTGGTGAAATGGTCAACTTTCGCAGGTCTAAACCAATGTTTGCCGATTGCCATGGGGCAGGTGATGGACTGTCTGTTTTCATTTACTGACATCCAAGCCATTATGCTAATTTCCACCTAAGCATTTCTTACACATCCGCTGTTACATAATTCTATGAAAAAAGGCTTCCTTCAGGGATTAGCAGTAAGGAGTCAGAAAGACTTAAAGATTTCTGTCCGACTATAATGGTTTGCATACAACCTGGAAATCAGCCTCATCTCCTGTCTAGGACTTACTAGACGCCCCCTACAAAAATAAATCTTACCTGTTCTCTTTGCCATTTTGAATGACCGAATGACGATCGGTGGAGGCACGCTCACTGCACACGTAAGTATTTCGACGTGTCATTCCACTCGACGCCGAATTATTCTGCAGGGGAGAGAACGTTGGGTTACTGCACTACAGAAACAAACTCTGTAAAAGTGCTCTTCCAACATGATTCTTGAAAACTGACCCAGACTTTAACCTTTTCAACTTGCCAGGAGGGATCGGGGCATTTTGTGGCAGCAAAACAATCTAATCCTGTTTGAATTTAAATTCCTTAGACGAATGATTTTTTTTCCCACAGCAAGAAGAGGCTAGAGTGCAGGATTTTTTGCAGCATTGACATTTTCAGTGGACTCATTTTTTTCAGACTCTTGGTCTACATGGTGTTTACAGGGAATACTGCATAGTCATCACAAAGTGATGGTTTTCTACATTGATATGTATTGCTGTATGATTGATATGCAACCATGATATTGACAGGCTGAGAATTCAGTCTGCTACGACAACTGTGGGTATATTACCGCAATGGTTTCCTTTGAAAAATCTTTCAATAAAAACAAACGTATAAAACATTTCATTGATACTTTATGTACTTACACTGGGGACTGAACTCTTCTTCCGTTCAGGGATATCTGCTTTATTGGGGTTGTTTGCATTGCCAAGCATCGGGCTAGGAGGAGTGACTCCTCGCCCACTGACCGTACTACTTGATTTCCGGGACTGCCCCTCTTCCTTCAGATCATTATCCGTGGTGCTTGTCTGGCTTCGTTTTGGGTAAACTGTACCAGGAGGGTTGGCGGGGCCAGCTGCAACCAGAAAACAAAGATTTGTCTATACAACATGGAATAAGGTGGGTGCACTCCAAGTCCTTTGCTTAAAACTGGAAATTAGGCAAAATCTAGAGAGTTACTTTTTAAACCTATAATCCATTGACTCAGTGCAGCTGTATCCCAGCATCTGCAGTTGGGCACCATCTACAACCTTGCTTCCTGCAGCGTGCTGGGTGTGCAGCGACACCCAGTATACTGCTAGGACAGTAAATGCAACACAACTACCTCCTATGACCAACTGACCCGCTGACCGTTCCACCATTACAGTACAAAGTCTATAATATACCCTCTGTAGCACATTTTAGAGGTACCAGAAGTTGCTATTAGTATGGGCTCATGTCCATATGCGGGTTTGCCTTCTGGGATCCGTGTGGGGGCACCCGCACGGATGTTTCGGAGTTCAAGCCGCCCACAGACAATCATGGGCACCAGCAAATTAATTAAGGCATGTGGGTTTCTGTTCCAGACCTTCCAGTCCTGAAAACAAATCGCAGCATGATCCATTTTGCCGCGGATCCTGGAGGGACGGCTTCCACTGAAGTCAATGGAAGTCGTCCAATCTGTGGCACAACTGGCACTCGGGGTCCTACGGGAAAGCATGGAGGAGACGACGGACAACCCGCATGCATCTGGACTGGTAAGTAATGTCCTAATGCCGTGGGCAGCGTGGGATCTCGCGGTGGGGCTCCCACACACAGAACCCGACCCGCCCGTGGACATGAGGCCTAAATATACCCCATATGAGTGGGGAAGACCTAGTTTCTGATGCTGAAAGCAGGCAACCATTCTACAGGAAATGTATTTAGTTTCATATATCATAAGTAGTAATTCTGTGAAACCCACTCACCATGATCACTGTACCGTCTCTGCTTCTGACCGGAAGAGATGCTTCGCTGCACCTTATGGAGGGGGGATTGTCCAGTGCTATTATTCAGATCACTGCTTGGTCTGACCTTAGCGAGTGACAAATTGCTGCTAGAGCTGGAATCACTGGCATCCAACTGTAGAGAAAACATTGTTACGACAAAAAAAGTCTACTGGGTGACATTACTGTAGGAATACCATAATTTCAGATATAATAGGGATCTAGGAAGCTCAAACAAACCTCCAGAGGTAACATTCATCCTTGTATTTCATCCCACCTGTTACTAACTAGGGTAAGAATAGGTGCATCAGGGACAGGTTGGCAGCAAGAGCTTCATTGACTTGATGTTTAAATTGAATACTAGGGTCTATACTCTTTAGGTTACCATTTTATTTCCAACATAATTATCCCTATAACTGCAATTCTCTAACCAGACTAGTAATGCAATTTTTTGGAGGACATTAAAAATTCTCTCTGTACAAGGGTGATGTAGTAATACCTCAGATGATTTTCTTCCAAGTAACAAATATGTAGCAGTGATTTCATCATATTTCATCTTGCTGAGAGATTCTTGAATCTCTTCTCTTGAATAACCCATTCCAACCATTATATCTGTGGGGGCAAAAAAAAAAAAAAAAGATGATCAGAATCAAACATCTTAACAGAAATGGTAATTTGAACATGTCACGCTACAAAAACCACCATAACCCTACAGATAACTACTACAATATGAACTGCAGAACCAGGAAGAGGAAAAGGGAGGAAAGAAAATCTTACATCATGGGGAAGAGGGAGGGAGCCACAACGGCACTAACAGGCTCACCGTGGAGAACTGCGAGGGAAATCATGCCACGTTTTTAATCCTGCAAGTGGAGAATCGCTAGGATTCTCCCCTCCTGGACGACGGGCTGCGCTTTCCATAGTTAGCCCATGAAAAGCATTCACTGCGCTACCCGCGGCCGGATTATCGCCGCGGATAACGCAGTGACATATCGCCCGTGGACAGGCAGCCTAACTGATTCATAAGTTGTGTCTGGTATTGCAGCTCAGTTTAATTGTAGTGAATGGAGCCAAGTTGCAATACCACCCATAACCAGAGGACAGGCGTGGCACTGATTTTCGAAAGCAGTCATTAAGTACTGGTTAGCAGGTTCGCCTGATTAGGGAAGACGTGGACACTAGAAATTAAGCTTTCATTGTTAATATTAAGACATCTGTTGCGGAAGTAGAGAAATTCAATTTTGTTTTCTAATCTACGAACAGAATTAAGCGAACGTAAATGTCTTAAGTTAGTGGTAGTCGGAATATACCATCATAAATAATTACCTATTCGCTTCTGGTCTGCTATATCAAGCTCTGGCTCAACAAACGGTTTGAGCTCATCCTCTTCATGTCCCGCATTGATCCATCTGTCCTTCATGATTTGCTTAACAGGAAAAGATGAAATGAGTAGGAGGTTAACAGACTAACACCACAGGTTCTCATAACTGGGCAGGCAAGGGTGAAGATTAATTTTTTTTTGTTTTCACTTTCACACCACTTTTGCACCATCAAGGTTATAACCCGGAAATTAACATGGAGAGAAAATCATTTAGGCATGGGGTCTTCAAAGGGGATTTTAGTTTACTTCAATGTTGCGGTTTGCATTAGTTTTAATGCGTAGTGCTCATTAATGAAGTTTTTTGGATGAAGTTGTTCATTCCAAGAAAAACCCTGCAGAGTCGAGTCCTCGGCACTTCATGGTATCCAGAGAAGTCACTGACCAGCGTAATAAGGATAATCCTGCTGTTCTTATTTACTAAATAGACTTTAGATCTGTTAAGTCACATTTTGCAGGATTCAGATCAGCCTTTAATGCACACAGAACACCTTCTCCAAACTTGAGTAGGTCTATGATTAAAGGCCAAGTGAGGCCTTAAATGAGTAAGCAATGTCTAGCACTTAATATACAAAATATACACACATTTTTAATTATTTTTCCAAGTTTGGATGATGGAACTGCTTTAACATTTACATTAAAAAAGGGTTCTCTTTAGAAAACTAGTGCAGAATATTCATCTCAAGGCCAGAGAATGTCTACCAAGAGCATCCCTTGATCTGGAGGACCCAGAGCCTCCATGCTTTAAACAAGCAGCCCATTGATTTCTATCAGCACCATGCCATGCTTTGAAGGCTGTATGGAGCCCCTTGGGTGCACAGCTACCTATATACAACATAGTAACAGTATGTTAGGCTAAAAGACCACAATGCCCATCTAGTTCAGCCCGTTTCCACCCCCTTGTTGATCCAGAGGAAGGGGGAAAAACCCTACAAGGTAGAAGCCAATTTAGCCCATTTGGGGGGGGGGAAAAATCCTTCCCGAATCCATAATGGCAGTCAGAATAATCCTTGAATCAACGTTTGAAAGAGTCTACCTGACTCCAAGACCCTGATCAACAACCCTGCTGGTTGTTTAATGTCTATATCCTGCAACATCATAGCACTCTAAAAAGACGTCTAGTCCCCCTCAAACTCCTCCACCTTTGCCATCACCACGTCCTCAGGCAGAGTTCCAGTCTCACTGCTCTTACAGTAAAGAACCCCCTTGTGTTGGTGATGAAACCTTCTTTCCTCTAGACGTACAGGATGCAGTTCGGTTGAAACTTGCATCGGACAGCACACGGACACTCGTCTGTATGCTGCCCGTTTCACAAAGACAGGAGGGCATTAGTATGTACTATTTCTCTCATTGGTGATACAGACAGGAATAGGACACAATGAGTTTTTTCACAAGTAGCATCTGTCCATGTAAAAGACGTCAATCTGAATAGCTCCACGTTCTATAATGGGGCGGTGTGCTGCTCCAGAATTAAGACAGACAACACATGTGCAGCCCCAAATATGCCAGTGAGGCCTAAATAGGAGTACAAGTTTTAAGGCGTTTTATCTGATCGCAACAGTTATTGTTTTAAACAGTGATAATTTCATAAGAAAAAAAACCTAAAAAGGCGCCAACCTATACAAAATTACCCGCTGGTTTATCTGCATTGTTCAGACCCCTTACCTCTAGAGTGCCTCTTTTGGTTGGGTTTAGCACCAAGAACCGCTTCAGAAGGTTTTCACAGTCTGTTGACATGTAGAAAGGAATTCTGTATTTCCCCCTCAGCACTCTTTCCCTTAATTCCTAGAAAAAAAGAAAAAAGACCCCTTTAAAAACAGGTATGGTGCACCCCCCACGGTGCGGAGCTATAACACTAGACAGAATCTGTAGATGAGTGGTTCTGTCTTTTTTAATCCCCTACAACCCTTTTGATTGCATTAGCTTGCTGCACCATTGTCATGAAAGATGTTGAAAGACCAGCATGACAATGCAGCTGCAGACCATGTAGTTTGGAGGGCATGCTGTACTTGCAGTGTACCTGCTGGAATCGTTGGACAGCTCCTAATAAAGCTCTATGGAGCAACTTTCATAAACGCTGACGTAGATCCATAGCCGGAAAGCTGTACAGAATGTTCCCATAGTTACAAATGGGTCAGTTTTTCATTCACTGATAACTAATTTATGCCACATTTCAAGTAGCAAAATCAGTGGACTATTCTAATGAATTTTACAGGGGACTTCCAGGGTTACAAAGAAAAAGCTTTGATGTAGTTGTATGAGGGCTTATGTGCAAAATGAGCTGTAGTTGTCAATGGCAGCATTTTGGTTGAAATTTATGAGCTTTTATAAATTAGAGGGGTTATGACACCCCCCTCCATCCTGAAGGTCATTACGATTGTGCAGGTACTAAATATGTATTTTTAAAGCAAACCATTTTTAAAAATTGAGTGCACGTGTGGGGGCAGGCTTGAACCAGCAATCACTTGCGCACTAATATGCTTTGGAAAACCTAGTATCAGCGAAATTACTTCATATTGTGTGAATGTGCTAGTCTACTTTGTTATTTGCATGGTACATCTGGAGTTGTGGATGCCTCCATTTTGGCCATGTACTCCTACCAATACACCCAAAGCCTTTATTAGAGAAGAGTGTAGCTGGCTCATACCTGCTCAGAGTTCCTTTTAGAGGCCAAGGAGAGGCAAGTGTCGGTGTAGGGTCCCACAGGAAAAGGTCACCTGGGTTCTCAATGTGCAGCAAGAACCTCAAATTTGTATGTATTGTAAATGTAGCAATTCATAGCACTCTATATATTCAATCTGTGTGCCATGGCACCTAAAGCAGTGCACTAGTGTACATTGTAATTTTGCTCTTGCAGTTCAGTGATACCAGCATGCACCTACCCTGTTTCCTCATATAGTTTGATGTGCTGGACAACGTAGCATTCTTCAGAGTCACAGACAGGAAAAACTTTAGTAGTAGGCAGAAGTTTGTGGCTGCACTGGTGTTTTGTCAACGCATTGTGGTGCATCAATAGGCTGTAGGAGGGAGACCTCTCCCTCTGTTAAATACCTTAGATGCTGCGGTCAATAATGACAGCATCATCTGTGAGAGCAAACAGCCATTACAGTGGGAATCTGGCAGACAATCGTGGCTGAGGTCCCAGAGCACCCTCAATTTCACCATAATGTACAAGACAGTGCATTTAAGTGTTAAATATTTACTTGCATCAGAGACTTGTATATATCCACAGAATATGCCGTGAAAGTCTGATAGATGTAGGTCCCACCTCAAACCCACACCCATCTCTATTCTGGCCCTCATTGAAACAGCCAGCTACATGCGGTGGCCAGGACTTGTGGAAACAGAGCTTCACTATGCCATTCCCATAATCTCCATAGAAGTCAGTAGGATTTATGGGAATGATGTAGCACAGCGAGCTACACTGTTTCAGTAGCTTCCAAGTTATGAAAATTTCCTAACTCCCACTGACTTTATGAGAGTTGCAGAAATAGCAATGCAAACGCCTGCTTGGCTGTTTGCTAGTCGTCCCTACTACAGCATTCAGCATGGCCAGAGACAACAGGGGCCAAGCGTTGGCTCATTACGTTTGAAACAGTGGATGGGGCTTGGCGGTAGGGCCAGCAGCCAATCAAATTTACTACAGCTTACACCTAAAGCTGGTGAAAATTATAGCAAAAATCTATGCTGACAGCCAGTAATGATTTCAGCTTAAAGAGCAAAGACTGCTCATACCAAATGTATTAGGAGGCGGAGTCTTAATAAATTGATGCCTCTTCTGAAACGGGTTTCAGATTAAGGCCATGCTCACATGGGCGGACCGGATTCTGCATGTGGGAGGCTGGCAGCTGATTACAGCTAAGAGCCCGGCCGGGAACCCTGTGCATTTGAATTTTCTGTATTGAGTATGACTGTGGCGGCTCACAATCAAAAAGTACATGCTTTTCAATGCCTGCATTTTGCCGTGCATCCTCCATACAGACACCGATGCTGATCGCGGATTACGCAATTGGAATCCGCCCGTGTGAGCTCAGCCTAAGGCTGCTCACACTCACTGCTTTTTACCACAATTAGTGCGGCGGCCCAAGTGCCCCGCTAACCATGGAACAATGCCGTTGATTTCATTGGGGCCTCACAGACCAGCGCTCGAACCACCATTACAAGCGCAGCAATTTTTAACCACTGTTCTTCAGCGTTTTTTAATGCACCCCACAAATCACAATGATGGGGTGTGTTAAAAAGTACGCAGCTCAAAAATGCTGTAAAATGCCACGGTTTTGAGCGGCGTTTAACTGAACACATATGTGAGTTGCCTTAGACTGAAACCCACCAGTCTTAAATCTTTGCCAATGTTTATAATCTACTTGAACTACTGAACCACTTTGATACTAACTTAAAGTCAAGTATTTTACAGTAGTGACTGCCCAATAGTGTTTTAACATCCTGCCATTGCAGGACGTGTATGGAGGGAGATAGCGCTGCTATCTCCCTCCATACAGCGCGGGTGTCCGCTGTTTATTACAGCTGACACCCGCTGGCAATAGCTGTAATCGGCCACGCGGCCAATCGCAGCTACTAACCTTTTAAATGCCGCTGTCAATTCTGACAGCGGCATTTAAATCCCCCGACCGATGTTCGGGGGTCCCGTACGGCCCGCCGTGCAGGTGTCATGGCAGCCGTGCAGGTGTCATGGCAGCCGTGCAGGTGTCATGGCAGCCGTGCAGGTGTCATGGCAGCCGTGCAGGTGTCATGGCAGCCGTGCAGGTGTCATGGCAGCCGTGCAGGTGTCATGGCAGCCGTGCAGGTGTCATGGCAGCCGTGCAGGTGTCATGGCAGCCGTGCAGGTGTCATGGCAGCCGTGCAGGTGTCATGGCAGCCGTGCAGGTGTCATGGCAGCCGTGCAGGTGTCATGGCAGCCGGTAGCCTTCTGAAAGGCCCCACGGCTGTCTTGGCAGACTGCCCATCAAGCTGTCCCTGTGGGGTGGCTTGGTATGCTGTCTGTCAGAATACTATAGCATGCTATAGCATTACATCATACTGCAGAAGCGATTCATCAATAGTTGTGGTCCCCCGTGGGGACTAAAAGAAAGTGTAAATATAAAAAATGTTTTACTATTTGAAGAAAAAATAAATAAATAAAATTCAAGAAAAACCCTTTCGCCTTATTTGCAATAAAAGAATCTAAATAAATCAAAAATACCTATTTGGCATCGCTGCATCTGTAAAAGTCTGATCTATCAAAGTAATGCACTATTTACCTCAAACGGTGAACGCTGTTCAGAAAAAAAAAAAAAAAAAAAAAAAAGAACGCCAGAAATGCACTTTTTTGGCCACCCTATCTCCAAGAAAAAAAGAATGTAATAAAAAGCTATCAAAAAGTAGTTTGTAAAATGGTACCAACGTAAATGACAGGACATACCACACAAAATGAGCCCTCACACAACTATGTCGACAGAAAAATGTAAAAGTTATTGTGCGCAGAAAATGGAGAGAGAACACAAAAAAAATTAAATATCTTTAAAAAAAATTAAAAACACGTACAGCAAAAAAAAAAAAAACTATACAAGTTTGGTATCCTAGTAATCGTGCTGAACCATAGAATAAAGTTATCAAGTCATTTTTGTTGCAGTTTGTGCGCCGTAGAAACAAGACGCACCGAAAGATGGTGGAATGTCTTTTTTTCCCCATTTCTCTCCACTTTGAATTTTTACAGTACATTATACGGTACAATACATAGCACTATTGAAAAATACAACTCGCCCCGCAAAAAACAAGCCCTCATACAGCGATGATGGATAAATAAAGGAGCTACGATTTTTTTTAAGGGAGGGGGGAAAACGAAAATGGAAAAAAGCTCCGTCACTAAGGAGTTAACAAATCTTTGCCAATGTTTATTATAATCTACTTGAACCACTTTTTTACTACAACTATCAATTTTAAGTATAACTTACATTCAAATATTTTACAGTGTCAGCTGTGTTTACATACCTCACTTGTACTTATAAGGCAGATGTCTGACTACTTAATGGGGTTCTCTCACATATTAAAGTGCTATCACTCCTGGCCTAGTACCACAGCTCCATTCAAGTTACTAGAAGGTTTAATTTTACAATAGCTATAGATACCATTACAAAAGTTGCACTTTTACAGACCCCTCATTTAACCCCTTGAGTGGCGGGTTTCCTACCACCCTGTCGTGCCCACCAGGGCAGGTTTTTTAAAATGGTCTAATCATTGAATTTCAACTAATTTTGCAGTTGCGTCTCAAGAGCCATAACTTTTTCATTTTTCCATTGACATGGCCATATAAGGGCTTGTTTTTTGCGGGACAAGTTGTGATTTTTTAAACAGGGGGGAGGAAAAAAAAAAATGGGGAAAAAAGAAAAAAAGGGGCCATGTCATTAAGGGGTTAAATAATGTATTAACTTCCTTCTCTGGGTCATTACGACGCACACGGATACCACATGTGTGATTGTATTTTTGATTTTTTACAAAGTAAAGGGAGACAGGTGTTTTTATAATTTTTTTTATAATTTTTAAACTTTTTTTTTTTTTAATTTTTTTTTTTTTTTTTGTTTCTTTAGGGGACTTCCACAGGGACCCATCAGGACCCCTGATCACATTCCGGGGGTCCGATGGTGACAGCCCTTTACATGCTGCAGTGACAGCCCTTTACATGCTGCAGTCACATAGACTGCAGCATGTAAAGGGTTAACAGCAGAGATCGGAGGTTTTCTCTGATCTCTGCTGTAAGAGCAGGTACCTAGCTGTCCTCTGACAGCTAACAACCAGCTCTCCCTGCCACAGAGACCATCAGCTTGCTTCTGACAAGCCGATGGTCTCTATGGCAACCTGTAAACAAACCAGGAGATTGCCGACATATCGGCAATATCTTCTGCTGGTTTTTCAAAGCCCTTGCTTTGTTCTCTGTGGGTCTGTGCAGGCAGAGCACCCTGTCACAGCTTGTGGCATTGTGCTCTGCAGCTCCCATAGTGATACATAGCCCGGAAATCTTCCGGGGTATATCACTATGGGCAGTGGAGCTCGTCCCGGAAATTTTCCGGGCGTGCCACTCAAGGGGTTAAAGGTATTGTAATGCTTTCAGTGGTTGGCCAGAAAGATCAGACAGACACTGAAGGCATAGCTAATAATGGGAGAGTTCCTGCAGGTGATCAAAAAAATAACTCAAATTTCAGCACAGGAGCTTGTACTGAGTGGATTTCCCACATAGGTCGCACTATGTGCCCTTTGATTTCAGTGGATATATATTTTAATTAAAAAAAAAAAAAAAGGGAAATGCTTTCAGTTAGCTTCTGTTCCAATGAGTTTCAGACCTAACAGGACAGATGCAAACCTCCAACTCGTGAACAGAGACGGAAAGCCCTACTGTAAATGCTAACAAGCCCTGAACCGTTTCCTTTTTAGCAAGCGCTACAAACTTCTAAGATTCAGAAGGGATTAAAATGAGAACAAAATATGGAAAGCACCACTTTAGGATCTATTGAGAAATCCCTGCTTATTAGTAGCTTCTCCTTAGCATATACCTAATGGGCTTTGCTCCAATAACTGATCATACACCGGTCACCAGTTATACACACCTTTAAATTTTGTCCATCGAAGGGTAAGGATCCGCTGACGAGAGTGTACAGAATAACCCCTAAGCTCCAGACGTCTACTTCGGGCCCATCGTACTTTTTGCCCTGAAAGAGCTCTGGGGCAGCGTATGGCGGGCTCCCACAAAATGTGTCCAGTTTGTTGCCAACCGTAAACTCGTTGCTAAATCCAAAGTCTGCTATCTTAATGTTCATGTCTGCATCCAGTAACAGGTTTTCTGCCTGTTTGATGAGAAAAAAAAAGAAAAAAGACTGCTCAGCAACCGTACAGTCAGGTCACACAAACATGCTGCCTGGCCACTAAACTACCATTGTGAACCATAAAAGCCTTTCTACACCCCCTATATATTTTTCCCATTACAAGCTTAGGCACAGTTTCACCTGCAAAACCTATACATAAATCTTCAAACATTTTCTATAACTTTACAGGAGCCCATTTTAAACTAAAGTGTCATTTAAAATAAAAGGTCAGTAAAAAAATTTCTTGTGCATGCATGACATACCATGTTTCCCCGAAAATAAGACAGTCATATTAATTTTTGCCCCAAAAGAGGTACAGTGTCTGATTTTCGATGAGCCAATCACAGCCAGTTGTGATTGGCTGGCACTCGATCCAATTACAGCGCTCGCTTTCCTAGAGGCGGAGTATTCAAAGCCCCGTCACCAGAAAGAAACTGAAATGTCAGCGCGGTGGACACTGCAGCTTGCCACAGAACAGGCAAGTATTGATTTTTTTCCCCCATGTAGGTTAGCAAGGGCTTATTTTCAGGGGAGGGCTTATATTTCAAGCCTCCCCCGAAAACCAGCATAAGGCTTATTATCGGGGGAAAACAGTAGTAAACCCAAAACCTACATATTATGTAGCCACATGACACTATCAGTAAGGCCCAAAAAGCCTTAGTTATTAAGGGGCAAAAGCTTGGAGGCCTTATGTAGCAGAGTGCTGCTGAGAAATTATACTGATTGGGTATAAAACACGTTTTTCCACAGTCTCCATTAATACTATATTAATGGAGACCTCCTGCGGCGTAAATCCGCAGGAAATAGAACATGTCGCAATTTATTTCCCACAGTAGCAAAATGCCGTGTGTCGGCATTGGCAGGTTAGGTTCAATAGAACCCAATTGCTGTGGAATTCCGCCGCAAAAATCTGTTCATGGACATTAGCCCTTAGACTGCATTGACACTGGCTATTAGTGCATTTTTAAAAACAGCAGCAAAAAACGAAAACTATAAAAAAAAAAAAAGGATTAAAAAAGAATGAGGGGGGATTTCAAGTCGCAGCAGCCAGCAGCGCTGGCCCCATTGACTACAATGGAGTGCTCTGCAATCCTCTGCCGTAGCGGGGAAATCCTTCAGCCTCGCAGTGATGGATGATGTTTCCACATGGAAAATTCTCGCATCCAGGGGTTTCACATAGACTGCGAGGGCGATATTGGGCCGTGAAACATGGCCTGATATCGCCCGTGCCAATATAAAGCTGGCCTTAGAAGCACATTCTGAGATGGAACACAAAACTTTGAGTATTAAGAGCGGTACCAAACGTTACTTACCTTCAGGTCTCTGTGAACAATGTGTTTCTGATGACAGTATTGCACCGCAGATACAATCTAGAAGATATGAAATCATGATTTGCATTACCATTCAATACATAAGTCGATGTCCAGATGTCCAAGTTATATACAAGTTTCTAATTTTGGACATTCTTACAGATCGTCTCAACACCATAAGTCTGTTTAGATCTGCTGATTTCTCATTTGAATGAGCAAACGACGTTAAGAGTTCACTCGGGCAGCCTGTTTATACAGACAAATACAGTTCTCTCATTCAAACAAGAAATCATACAATGAATGAGAACGACTGAATGAACAGGCTAACGATGTTTCTTATGCCTGAATAAAATGCACGAACCAAGAGTGAACGATATAATTCATCCGGCGGCTGCATTCAGACTGAACAATTATGGTTCACTTTCACCTGTTCAAACGGTATTCGATTTGTGTAAAAGGGTCTCCAGCTTGTTCACGCCTCCCCCGACCCAGCTTCAGTGCTTTGAGTATAGTGAATGCCAGCATCGGGCTGGGGGAAGAAGTGAAGACACTAACAGAATGGAGTCAGAGTACACGCAGCCATTCATGAATCTAACCACTTTCACGCCCGAAGTTTGAGGAGCGTAATAGCGCCATACACGTTTTTACATACAACGCATCTGCCACTGGTTTTGACTTGTATTGTAAATGTTCCAGAAATTTAACAGATTTTGCCATAAGAGCCTATTCACACGGGTGTTTAAGAGTTGTGCCCAAGACTCTGCACCGAACAGTTCACGGACACAAGTCCATGTGCTGCTTGATAACCGTGGGCAGAAGGCATTGCAATTACAGACCAGAATAGAACATGCCATGATTCTCTATGCACAGACCATCAGTCCCTGTAAAAAAAAAAAAAAAAACACCCTTCTTAACAGCCCAATTTACTCCAGTGTGTCCATGTGCTGTCCGTTATAAACAGCCAGCACATGGAGGGGAAATATACTCATGAGAATGGCCCCTGAGGGTGCATTCACATATGGGAGATTCACTGTGGAAAATCTGCAGCAAATCCGCACCCAAAATTTGCTATTAGGTCAATGTTTGCCCTACAGGATAAGACCTGCGTGCCAACCCCATGTGAAGCGTTGCACTCGTCTGGTAGAGCTACAACTTCCCTCTGTTGCTTGGGGTGACGTCCCAACACCATTTTACTTAGTATTTCTTGTCATGATAGGGGGGGGGGGGGGGGGGGGAAGAGAAGAGGGAATTCACAGAGGGTACCACTTAACCCAAGGCCGTCCCCGCTTAGATGAATTGAGAAGACTGAGGTAGTCTAAAATCCATTCTCGTTCAAGATGCTGTAGACATCTGCCTTGCTTTATACTGCAGCAGCACCACCACCACAAGCTCACCAAGAAATAGAGTGGATCATAATCTGATACACGGTCATGCAACGGTTTACATAAGGAATATACATTTGTTATACCATCACTGTAAAGGGCTCCTTCCCAAGGGCGGATTTCCGCCACGTAATACGCGGGGGTAAACCCGCTGTGTTGCCCGCAGCTATTCGGTTCTGTTGAACCTAATAGCACAATGCTTACGATGCAGAATTCCGCACCGTAAATTCACCCGCCCCCACCCGCGGCATGTTCTACTTGCCGCGGGAGTATGCGCGGACGGCTTCCATTGCAGTCAATGGAAGCCGCCCGTCACGCTATCTTCCGCTGTAGCCTAGCGGAAGATAGTGTGAAACCGCTTCCTCGCCTACCGCCACGTCATATGACGTGGCCGGCGCGTCATGTGACGCTGTGGGCGTGTCATAACGCGGCCAGTGCAATTTTAAGTATAATGTTTATTGTATTTAATAAAAAGACTATCTAAAAAAAAAAAAAAAAAAAATGTTTACAAAGGGTGCAATGGTCGACCTTCCCTCTTTTTACCCAGGTTTTTCTTATGTAGTTCAGTATCAACAAAATTTGTACATCACATTAAACAAATCACAGAAGCATAGCTATGGTCATAGTCAGCAGAGTTTGACAAGTTGAATAGATCATCAGGAACCCACCCTCCAGATGTTTCTTCACAACTCGCAGAATAGTATTTTGTATCTCTGCTGAAAAACCCATGCATCGTGTATACGCTGTGCATTTGCTGTTATGAATATAAGGAGCCAAGCCCGATCGAAGAGCGGTGGGCATCAGCTGTCTTGACTGCCGACAACGGCTATTAACCATTTAGATGCCACTGACAGTTGTGACAATGGTAATCCAACGGGTTCTTCCCGTGTCTCCAAAAAGGCCCCCTGTAATAGGATAGTGAGGTGCTTTTCAAGTGTCATGGCCTCTTGGAGCCTTGTGAAGTATAGCAGAATACTGTAGAAGTGATCAAACGCTAAGCTCTCCAGTCTCCTGCTCACTGCGGGAGTTGGGGTTTGCCGTAACCCTGCAGTGAGGACAGGGGAGGACATGGGACGCCCGATCCCAAGATCGGCAGGGTCTCAACATGGATAAGGGATAACTTGCAATCTTGGTACAATCCCTTTAAAAAAAAACCTTTTCTCATTTAACAAAAACATAGCACTGTGTTTCTTTGTCGGTACAAGTCTGATAAAAACATTTATTCTGCACTGTGACAGCGGTCAGGAAAAGAAAGTGAAAACAAAAAAAAAACTGTTCGCTTGTTATAAACGGTTTGTGCTTTTGTCATCCCGTCGCCAATAAAAAAATAAATAAAAAAATAGTCATGTGTACCCCAAAATGATACCAATAGAAACTCCAGGTCATCCCGCAAAAAGCCTTGACACAACCACATGAAATGGATGAAAAAAAAAAGTGTTATGGCAGTCAGAAGATGGAGACATCGTTATAGAAAGAAACTCTGCAAAATTTTTATTTTTAAAGTGTTACAAAAAGAAAAAGCATTTAAATTGGATATGGCTATAATTATTTTGCAGGTGATTTTTATTTATTTTTTACTACGTAAAAGTCACATAGAGAAGCTTAAAAGAGGAGGGGGGTAAACACCCGGCACTAAAAGCCAGAGAAGTGCACCAGACCCCACAGTAACCGGCCACACAACTAATACCAGAACATGTTTGTGAAATTTAAATGCTTGCCCAAAACCAGGACGATTTAAGGGTGTAGAAAAAAAATACAAGAGGAAATCTATAACATTACACACCTGCCGGAATTTGGCTCTGGCTTCCTTTTCCTTCATTCTTCCATGTGCAACCAGATAGTCAAATACTTCCCCTACAAAGGAAACCATGAGGAAAGCGTTGAGATGGAGATTATATATACCATAACACATAGGTTCAGTGGAGAGATTCCAGGTGGTTTATGAAGACATGTAGTAAAGTGGAGGCTGCACTAAATAACGCAGAGGCTCAATTACATGTTTAACCACCACACAGACATGTAAGGTCTAAGGCTGCTTGCACACGCCAGGGCATCATTCTCCATGCAGAATCTGGCCCTGGGAGCAGCGGCACCTGCGCGTACCTTTACTTTCGTTTTTAATCAGTACTGCGGATGGTCCACACAGCGAGCCGTCGAACATGCGCAATACAGATTTTTTCCCCCCCCCAAACTCCTGCTAGGCGATGATGCGGGATCTGCGACCTTTCCGCAATGTGATTGCGGAAGGGCTATGGATCGGAACGGCTTCCATTGAGCTCAATGGAAGCAGTCAGTGCGGAATCAGAACAAAAATGGAGCATGCTACGATTTTTCCTACGCCTGGGGAAACCGTAATTGGTTTCCGCAAGTGTGCCGGAAGAATCAGTTTTCTGATAGTATGTTATGGGTGAGCTATTTGCTGCAAATCCGCAGTGCAGACGCCTGTCACAGACTCCACAGCAAATATCAGTCTGTGGGCAGGAGCCCTAATGAAGATATGTTGAAAGTCAAACAATTAACATGTCTTGAACTGTTCCATCTCAGACATTATGGCATATCCACGGGATCTCCCACCTCTGGGACCAGCACCTATTGTAGGATGGGAGTTGAGACTGCCAGTCTCAGCATAGGTATGGCAACTGGTATTAGTGTACCTTGACGCCACCAGAAGCTAGGGGGTTTGACAGGGGGAACGCCCCTCTCACACCCCCAGCTGCCGACAGGGCCAAGGATGTAAGGTCCGAGCTGCACACTGCAAATTGAGGAATGTCTGCCCTGCAGCCTTAGGCTGACTGTTAGTTTGGTTTTTAGCCTTACATTATGAGGTGTAAATGCTGCCATGTTACTGCAGTTACATGGCAGCATTCACATGTAATGTAAGGCTAAGAAGCGAACTAACTGTTAGCTTAATGCTTGCCCTGCAGCCTTAGGCTATGTGCAGCCTGCAGCCATCACTATAAGCGGACCAGCAGTTCCCATCTCCAGGCCGGCCACCGCCTCACTACAGCAGCCCACCAGCTCTTGCAGGCTCTGTGCTGCCTGACGGACGCTCCCCTGCTCACTCCGATGTTGACGCTGCCCGCGGCTGTGGTCTGCCTCGTTGGGACAGCCTGCCGGCCGGCGCTGCAGTGCTCCCTCAGGCTCGCTCAGCGGTCGCAATTAGGGCCACCGCAGTGAGAGCCAGTGCTTGTGTGTGCAGTGTCGCACCTCTCACTTTTTCTTCCGCCTGCTGCCTCGCTGGGGATGAGAGCTCACCAGGCAATCACATTGAGGGGGCGTCCCGCGTGTCAATCTGGACTCCACCAGGGCTTCCTGGTGGTGTCAAGATACACCAATACCATTTACATAACTGATAGTGAAGTGCTTATATTAAATCAAAATTAATCTCCACTACACAAGTGCATTATTACAGCACCATCTCAGAACTTGGCTGTATCTGACATCCTGTATTAATTGCCAACTCCTGTGGGTTAGATACAGCTCTTGCACCCAGATCATCAGGACTCCATGCAAATAATGTTATGCAAGGACTACCTGCTGAAAACCCCCACCACCACACAGTCCAATCGT
This sequence comes from Eleutherodactylus coqui, assembly GCA_035609135.1. Classification (NCBI taxonomy): domain Eukaryota; kingdom Metazoa; phylum Chordata; class Amphibia; order Anura; family Eleutherodactylidae; genus Eleutherodactylus; species Eleutherodactylus coqui. The sequence goes on along the minus strand of CM069410.1, from coordinate 162,802,707 downwards.
CAGCTATCTGCAGTCTGCATGGCAGAAAATGCCCAGGACATGCATCTCCTACCTAGGGGGTAACTTAAATGTGTAGAGATAACACACCAATCTAAACATGAAAACGACAAAAAGCAGCGTGCAATGTAATGAACATGCTGCAGACTTTAACAGGAAGAAAGAGTTGCCAAAGAATCAAAACAGGAAAGTTGTTCCATGAAAATAAGCCTCTGTTCAAGTCAGCTACATAATGTCCATCAGAAAGGTTCACAACTCCAAGACGTCTTCATAGAAGGAATCATCGGGTTTGCACAGTCGACATCATTCCACTGCAAAATTTCAACTTAACAAACAAGTCCTTAAGAACAACATCTGAGGTTACGCCTAAAGAGCTCAGCTTTCAGAACGTGAACTCTTGATCTGGCACTTTCCTCTGTAAAATAAACTTCCCTTCCCTGTACTTCATTAACACTGCTGACCACACTGGTACAGAACGGCTGCCAATAACTTGGGCTTAAGACGACAGCAGCAAACTTCAGGTACTACAAAGACGGGCTGTCTGTTCAGAGGCAACCATAACTAGGCCAGAATAGACATACCCCACAGTCCAATGCCTGCAGCATTTGGATGTCATTGGGGGTTCCCTGCTCAACCCTTCCCACACACAAGGGAAAACCTGGGCACCCAAAAGAATCCCCCAGCAGTGATTGAATTCAATACAGAAAGGGGTTGCCCTACTGATTACCCAAGCACTGTTTGTTCAAAAGGAAACATTTTGGACTAACAGAGCTGTATCTACTTCAAATGGCTGTAGCTCCAGCTCTAACAGGGCTACTGAGACAATCCTGGTCTCATTTTAAAGCCACTATTCAAGATAGAAGAAGAGCTATAGCTATTTGAAATGACAGTAGGAAAACTGAGGGTAGGCAATAGACAGTGATCTGTCATTCTCCTGCCTATTCCCCAGTCTCAATTGAGGGGTAACAGACTTTTTCATGTTATCAACTCCCATGATCAATTAGACCATATCTGGTCCATTATAGGGTATTTTTATTCCCAAAGGCGCAAGAAGATGAGCACTTGGTAATCACTCTTCTGCACCACAGATGCCACGGTCACTAAGGCATCTATGTGGCTTTACAGGGGGAAAAAAAAAAGTTTTTTTCCCCCTCCTTATGTATAGTTCCCCACGAAAACAATCACTTTTCCAAAACAGGAGTACAAAGTAACGAAATAGTGTAGACGCATCAAAAAAACTATACCAATAAAAACTTAGTCATCTATCAAAAAAAGCCCTCAGACAGCCATCGACAGAAAAATAAAAACTGCTCGTGTTGAAATGCAGCCGCACAAAAAAAGAAGAAAAAAAGTTTATATTGTGCAAATAATTTTAATCATCAAATAACAGTAATGACCAGAGGAATTGAAGTTCTTATACCACACTTTGCATTAGTATGCATCTTTAGCTCAAACACAGAGTGAATATACTGCACCCGCTTTGATTAAACCATGCTGCATACATGAGCAGTGCTGGCCGATCAGAGCAGCATGTACAGTCTTCGTATCAATGCATGCTATGCACAGTGTGCATCAGGTAGTCAGAGGAGCCGTACAGTCAGCTTGGTTTCTCCAGGGACGGAGGGTCACTTTAATTATTACTTACCTCCACTTGCATATTCCATTATCAAGTAGAGCGTTTTTTCTGTTTCAATGACTTCAAATAATTTAACTGGAAGGAAATAAGAAAACGGCCATAAGTTTATTTTTCTTGCAAATATCCAAGACAGACAATTAATGCAAAAGAAAAAAGGTTAAGCAACTAAGTGATAGCACTTTGTATATAAATGTGGTACGCGCGCTTGTGTCATGTTTGTCTACATAAGAGCACAAAGCACAATCCTGCATCGTCCGAAGGCTCAGCAAGTAGTAAGGGAAATTATAAAGAAGGGTTTCAATTAATCCTCTGTGCTACTGGAATGGGGTTTCCAGGAAATGCTGTGTGCACATACGTAATGTCTACAATACAATGACAGCTAACACTGGTGGGCCCAGGGACATTTGATTGCAGACATGCAATTCTTGCCACTCAATAGGACAAAAAAAAAAAGGAAAAAAAAAAATCAGAACAGAAGGTTGTGCACAGACCGGTCCAACCCACCTTGTGTTTTCCTCAGTGGCAAAAGTGTAGATTTTGATGCGCATTTCCCACTTCGCATTGCGAAGGGTTAAATCCATACCAGACATGTTGCAGATTTAAAATCCAATGCATATCCGTTCCATGCAGATTTATTCTTTACCATGTAAATTAATTTGTGAAAACCTCTTCTACATTGCTTGCACTGTAAATGTGGTGGCTTTTCCATGCCGAAAAGCCACAGCACTTACCCCCATTGTAAACATACCCTTAAAGTTACGCTTCAGTTTTAGAGGGAAGGGGGATCAAGTATTCCACAGGGCAAATAATGCAAAAAAGGTTTTCTCCCTTATAATCTAGCGATACACTGCTTAAGTGATAAGTTGGGTCCGAGGTTTGGGACCACCATCAATACTGAGAATAAAGGGGTTGCACTGCTGATTTAGGCTAGATCTACAAGACTCTGGCTGCACATCACACAGCCTAAGATCGCACTGTGGCCCCTGCTACACAACATCCCAAAATAAGGGAACGCAGTGGCTTTAGGACTCACAAGATGCCACTAATCAGTAACTCAATAAATCACAAGAAATCCCAAAAGAAGGTTTTCTTTAGATAGTTGGGTTACAGTAACTTGTGAGCTGCAACGTGACTGCATTCACTTACATTAGGATGCAATGGTTATGACTTGTGTGCCAACGCTGCCGTGTAGCCCTAGAGTAATCTGGGCTTGGCAGAGTACTGCAGCAGAGCCTCCTTGACTTGAATGGAGCTGTGCTTTCCTATACAGCGGCTGTTGGGGCCCCGTTGTGCAGTGAAGGGAAAGCAGCACTATACAAATCAGTCGTCCCCTTCATTCCCAGGATCGGTGGGGGTGCCAGAGTTCAGTCACCTCCTGATCATACAGCGAAAGGCCATCAAAACCGGGTGGTGATCGTTGTTGTCATTGTAGAATGGAAAAACTCTTACAAAGATATGTTCAAATGTGTCAGATTCAGCTTGGTAACAATCCATGCAATGCAGACATCAGGAATGGATTTCAGTCTGATATTTCTACAACAAATCTGCCACAGACACACACATACCCCTGAAGAGTTAAGATGGTGACACAATGTGAGGTCATGTAGTAACACGAGAGCCTGTTTGTGATGCCATGGGCATTGATAAGAGGGGAGAGCAGAAAAACAAAAACAAGGCTGCACCACTGCTATGAGCCTCATCAGGGATTCACAATGGGATACAGCTGATACTATTGTTTAAACTGTATCCCGCTCACCGATGACAGGCTGGGTATGAAGAACAGAGCGCTCCAGCTCTGCTCTTCATACCCCATGGGAGCGCCCGTCTGTATGGAGAACAGAGCGCTCCAGCTCTGCTCTTCATACCCCATGGGAGCGCCCGTCTGTATGGAGAACAGAGCGCTCCAGCTCTGCTCTCCATACGCCATTGGAGCGCTCGGCTGTATGGAGAACAGAGCGCTCCAGCTCTGTTCTCCATACCTTGTTGGAGCGCTCGGCTGTCTAACAGCCGGGCGCTGAGAGCTTGTCTTCTGTATCCTCTGCTCACACCACAAGGTGATCGCTCAACGCTTGAGTGATCATCTTGCGCTGTAAAGGACGACGATTATCGCTCAGCCATCTTTTGGGCGATAATCGTTATGTCTAAATGGGCCTGTAAGCGGTGATCACACTGGCATTCGATCTTCGTGAACAGTGTAGTCTGCAGTACTGTTCTTGACAAGACCGCATTTTAAGTTAACGGGATTCATCAGGAGTCACTGGATACATTTGATAACAGATTGGTTCTCATTAGCATGATGACCAAACCACAACTGAACATGAAACACATTGTAATTGTGTTTAGAAGTAGAGCAAACAGGTATTACCTATATTAGGATGATTCAAGATCTTCATTATCCGTACTTCCCTGAAGAGCTGAGGAAACAATGGAAAACAAGAATTACTAAAGCAATGAATCAACTGCATGACTTATGAAGAATGAACACTGATAAGCCTGCATTCATGTTTTAGAGAATTTACAGACACCACAGCAGCTCATGCCCACTACTACATCCGCAGTGTCTGCTTTTTAAAATATGCCATTCTAGGAAGTTTCTAAACCTTCATATTCTGGTAGAATATAGGCATATATAAAATGACACAACCAAACGAAAAACCCCACAAACAAACCAGTACAGATGAAAACTTCAGCGAGCGCGGACGAAGCTGCTCCAAGGGCCAGATTCCACATGCAGAATACGGCTTTGCAATGCGCAGGAGGCCCGAGGCTCAGCCTCTTGGATAGCTTCATAGCAATATAATACAATGCTATATTGAACTATTGCAGTGTATTATAAGATCAATGGTAGCAATATTCAAGTCCCGTAATGGGACAAAAAAAAAAGGTAAAAAGTTAAAGTGCAAAATAAAAAACTTTCACCGATTTGTGGCATCACAGCGCTCATTACACAAAAAAAAAATTAAAAAATTGTACATTTAACCCACATGGTTAAACAAAAACACACACATAAAATAGCTAATTTTGTATGTCTTGTCTCAAAAAAAAATAAAAATAAAAAAAAAAGGAACAGAAAAAGACTAATAAATTCAATCCGCAAGAAAAAACTCGAACAGCACCATTGATTGAAAGAAATATATATATACACGTCACGGGTTTTTGAATATTACCGTGCAGAAGGAGAAAGGTAAAAAAAATAAAATTTGGGGGGAAATTTGGTATTGACACAAATCATACTGACCTGCAGAATTTAAAGGGGTTGTCCCACAAAAGCAAGTGGGGTTATACACTTCTGTATGGCCATATTAATGCATTTTGTAATATACATCGTGCATTAAATATTGGCCATACAGAAGTTATACACTTACCCCCTCCGGTGTTGGCGTCCCCGTCTCCATGGCGCCGAACGAAGCCTTCTCCCTCGATTAGACGCACTTGCGCTGTCTGCTTTTCTGTTCTGTTGAATGGGGCCGCTCCGGCGTGCTCACGCCGCACAGGTCTTCTGCGCATGCGCAGACCAGCTCTTTTTGCCCATTTTTATTATATTATTTTTTTTTAACACTATGTGTGTCCTTCTGGGGGACTTACAGCACAGTACTGATGATCGCTGTGATAAGGCATTGCAGGTGTACTGCCCTGCCATGCCTTATCGCTTATACAGCAATCACAGCCTGTTGCCATGGTAACCAGCCGGGTTCTGTGCGATTATATCGCGAGAGCCTGGCAACTTCATAGATTGTAGCAGGGAAGGTGTTAACAGCGGGGGTGGGGGGGTCACAGTGCCTGCGGTCGTAGCTCTGGAACTGAATTGTAGATAAGACTATATTATTCTGGTGCAGGACTAAAAAAAACATGGTTCCTTTCTTCCAAACACAGCGCCACCTTGGTCTATAGGGTTGTGTGTGGTATTGCAGCTCAGCTCCCATTCACCTTAATGGTACTGTTTTTGGAAGAAAGCAGCCATGTTTTTCTAACCCTTTAGTTTCAGCGTTCACCAATGCGAGTACCTACCCAGTTGATGTATTAGATGCTGCAGTTGGCGAATTCTATAACTGATAGTTTCCGGATCACAACAGTAACAAATAAGTAGCCAATGCTGATCACTGAAATGAATGCACCGTAAAAAATGTAAGAACTGATAATTCTCACTTTTACCCCTAGTTTATAAAAAAAAACCCAGTCACACTGAGCCGACGCACTAAATAAAAGAACCGGGATTATCTTCGACTTGCGATATTTTACATGACCAGACCGAGGACAGACGAAAAAGATTTCAGAAGGTCAGTACTGAAATACAGGACTGCAGGGTGCATTGTATGCTGCATCCACAGCGTTTTCTTACATGCCCTTCTCAGAAGCCGCTCTGGCTCCGATCCTAGCTCCAAAGTTTTTTTTCTGACTGTTGAACTATAGTGCAAAGACATAACTGTTCATACTGAACTCTACAGATGAATGCACCGTTTTAACTTTGCTTCAAACATCTTTGTAGATGAAAGCTGGAGTTCATCATAAACCACCATGTGTAGTCTTCTCCTGTATCTGCCATCTACTATATGGGCAAATTGAGACGTAAGAAAAGGAACCAACACCATCTCCTTCCAGAGAAACCATGAAGGTGCTGGACAAGCTGTCTACTGACGACAAAGATGATGACCCAGCCATGGATAGATATATGGACCGTTCTATTTTCCAGGGGATGGAGACTTTGTGCTCTCAAGATCCTTAATAGATGAAGTAACTAAAGGTCAATCAAATCAGATATTGGACAAAGACATGGAAGGCTGGTGACGATCCCCCAAGGTATTCTTGTATCTTGTCACCACCAGGCTGATGGGTTGAGAGGGGCTGGGCTGAAGGGAACGCCTAGAGCTTCTTATTGGCAGCCACATGCACACCCTCACTGATGTGCCCAGAGCTCTATGCTGGCTGCTGATTGGCTGCTTTTATACACACCTTCCGCCACCTTCAGGTAGCTGCAGAGACCAGCAGCTCGGTGAATAGGCTCACAGAAGGAGGATGCACGGTTTTCCGCGGCAATTAGAACATTTCTTTCACGCAGCGGAATTCTGCAGCATGAACATTGAGCTATTAGGCCAAATGCCCACAGCCGTAGCGGGATTCTGCCGCAATTGCTAGCGGGGATAAACAAAAAAAAGTCCCAGCTGGCGATCGAGATTTCTTTCCCACGGTTTAAGGCTGCCAGTCCACAGGCGATTTTTCTCTGCATTTCCCACGGCGGATGCAGGGGAACGCAGTGAAAGCTTTCCATAGACTACTATGGAAAGCGCAGCCCCGCTGTCCACGAGCGGAGAATCAGATAGGCTCAGTGCAGAGAGCCATCAGCTCTCCCCTGCGGCGGCTCCCGCTGTATATTACTACACCCGTGGACAGAAGCCATAAATCCTCGGCAGAATCACGCTTGTGGGCACTGAGCTATTACGTTCAATAGAACCTAATAGCGGTTTTCCACCGCGGATTTACGCCGGATGAACCGCGTCAGAAATCCGGCCGTGGGCATTAGCCCAGCTTCAGGATAACGCCGCGGATTTCCCCCGCGTGAAACACGGCAGAAATCCGTCTGTGAGCATTATAAGGCCCCCTGTCCGCAGGACCAGGGGAGAGAACTGAGGTTTCCGCTGTGAGCCTATCAGACATATAGGCTCATCACAGAGAATCGTGGCAAATCGCAGCATGCCGCGATGTGAATCCCAAGAGTGGAGAATCATAGTGGGCTGCACTTTCCATTGCGTTACCCGCGGTCGGATTATGGTCGCAGATAACGCAGTAACATATCGCCCGTGGACAGGAGCTTCTTAAGGGCTAATGCCCACGGCCATATTTCTGCCGTGACTCACACGTAGGATATCTGCGGTGGAAAAACGCTGCTTTTGGGTTCTATTGAACCTAATAGCTCAGTGCCCACAAGCGTCATTCTGCCGCAGATTTAGGGCTCCTGTCCACGGGCGTAGCTATATCCCGCAGCACATCGCTGCCGCGGGGAGCAGGGGACGGGCTGACAGCTCTTCGCACTGAGCCTATCTGACAGATAGGCTCACTGTGGAGAATCGCAGCATGCTACAAATTTCAATCCCGCGAGCGGAGAATTGCTGTTTCTCTGCCCATGGACAGCAGAGCTGCGCGTTCCATAGTAGTCTATGGAAAGCGTTCGCTGCATTTCCCTGTATCTTGCGTCCTGTTGCCATGACAACGCAGTGACAGAGGGGGGCGTAAATCCGCGGCGGAAAAACGCTGCTATTGGGTTCTATTAAACCTAATAGCTCAGTGCCCACAAGCGTGATTCTCCCGCGGATTTAGGGCTCCTGTCCATGGGCGTAGCGATATCCCTCGGCAGATTGCCGCCGAGGTAGCCGCCGGGGAGAAGCTGACAGGCTCATCATGGAGAATCACAGCAAACCGCAGCATGCTGCGATTTAAATCCTGCGAGCGGAGAATCGCTATGATCCTCCACCCATGGACAGCGTGGCTTCGCTTTCCATAGTAGTCTATGGAAAGCGTTCACTGCATTCCCCTGTATCTGGCGTCCAGTTGCCATGACAACACAGCGACACAGAGGGAGCTCCCTCCCTCTGTGAAGCCTTTCCAATCCTCCCTCTGAAGCCTCTTCACTGAGCTGCTGGTCTCTGCAGCTCCCTGAAGGTGGCTGAACGTGTGTATAAAAGCAGCCAATAGGCAGCTAGCACAGAGCTCCGGGCACAGCAGTGTGGGTGTGTACGTGGCTGCCAATAAGAAGCTCTGGGCATTCCCCTTACCTCAGCCCCTCTCCACCCATCAGCCTGGTGGTGACAAGATACAAGAATACCCCCCAACCCATAGCGAAGCTTCGTCAAAAGGCAATAATACAAGTGGCAATAAGTAGCACTTCCACCTGCAGAGTGTAATAGCACATACCTGCCATGATGGCTGGTCTCACCGCACATGCACCTATGCCACCACTAATACTTGTAAGAACTTCTTAAGGGGTCTATATTTCCTAGTTGCTGCTTGCATTTTCTTCCAAATATTTTTGTGCGTTTATCATGAATAAAATTGGTTGTCTTTTTCATATTGTTTATCAGTCCTTTATTATTGGTTTGGTTTCTGCATAAAAGGTTCTGTGCCTTTGCATATCTTTTGTGCGGCTTCGTAGGCATCATCCAATCCCCCACACTAATGACAATGAGGTGGGGGTGGTTCTGTCCACAGACTGGTGTTCAAGCAAATCATATTGGACATTTAAAAAAATCCTAACATCTGAGGACCACTGCCGCAGCCCATAAGTACAAGATGCCATCCTGTGTTCTCAGCGACGGGGTAAATACACTTTATGTATGTGCTTACAAGAGGTGTCGCAGGTGTAATACAGTTTTTATACATCGCTATTTATATGGTCTCCATTTATGAGCATGTAACCTTAAAAAGGGTTTTCCCAATAAAAATATCAAGAAATGCTTTCGTTTTCAGTGAGTCTGATCCCACGGATATATGTGCCCATAGAGTACAAAGGCATATATCTCAACTTGCATATATGTGGAAAATAGAATATGCTGCCTTCTTTTTTTACGCTCGTGTATTACACAATTTGACATGCTAATGTGATCTGAACCGCGCAAGACAATGTAATTGATTGCCTGCGAGTTACCGCATATCACATGAGCGTACAGAGCCCACGTAATACGCTGTAATCACACGCCTGTGAGAGCTCGGCCTAAAGCATGGAGAAACAAGTTGTAAGAACAGAACACATGGGTGTTGACTGCTGGCTGACAAATGCCTAAATCCAGTACAACATTGGGACGTAAAGTTAAAACACAAGGAGTCGTGTATGTAAAAACACATCCAGTGAAGCCTGAACCTCCCGTGCCCATCATAGCTCCCACGTATTATCTGGGGCCGGAAGGGAACAAGTCTTACAACAGCCAACATGAGGCCGGCATTCTCTGCAGTAATTATGAAGGACAGAAGACATGCACATTGTGAAAGAACTGGAGAACCAGATTGAATTAGCTCCTAAATTTAGAACTAAAATTATCATTTCCATTAAGCATCAGCTGATTGATGCAAGACTGAAATTATAAATGGGATTGTGAACTTCCTACTCCACCCAGGCCGTCTGGGAGCCAAGCATGCAAGCATGGCAGACTCATGACACACCAGAGGAGAGAGGCAAGAGGCAAGACAGTGGCTTGTCTTCTGTGGATATGTAAATAAGAGCTGAGGAAACCGACACCAGCATCTTCAGTCCACGCATGTCAGCAAGACCTCCTCATTAATGTATTAGCAAACATCCAGGTCAATTAAAGCTTTGTACTGGGTGGAGATCACAGCGGCATCAGATTAACCCAAGAAGCAAATCAGGCCATGCCTTGTAGAATACATTTTGGAATTAGCACACATCATACACTTCAATGTATTTTGTAAATAAATGTGAACCACAATCAGCATTATTTTAAGTATGTGAATGGTATTTAGTAACCCAGTTTAGAGCTGTAGATGGCACTGTGCCAGCTGTTCCAGCATTCAAGCTTAAAGCCAAATTTAAAAAGCCCTAAAACTATTCATTCATGTACAAAAAAAAACCAAAACTTGGATCTATAATAATCTTTATTTGTATAGCGTCAACTTATTCTGTAGCGCTTTAAAAGGGTTGCAGAATCTGATAAAGTTCTTACAGCACAAAAGTCAGGGGAAAAAGTTCAATTCCCCCTCCCCACGCTCCGGTGGTCCCACCAGTCATGTACGTGTAGGGCATGCTTTATCTGCAGAACAAGTCAGTGGTGTCAAAGGTCTTGTGCCGAATATGACCAGAAGCATGCATGGCACATTGTGACTGCATGCAACAATGTTGTATAGGGCTCGCAGAAGTCATGTGCACGCTGCAGGGGAAAAAATCATTTCCAAGTATCGAACAAATTTCAACACAATTTTCATGTGTGAAAATAAGCTAAAAATGCACCGAGATGTGCAACGTGACTGACTCCGCACAATAGTAATACTGCATTACAATCAGGTTGGAAAAGACTACAACCTCTTCCATCCCCCGGTACATGAACGGGAAATGCAATATATGATGGTCAGGCAACATTTGCCACTTTAATCATAATATTGCAGTCATACATTTTGAAAGCTTTCAATCTAGCCACTTGGCCGACCTGATGGGAACCCACGGCTAAAATGGTCACGTTTAATGAGGGTCACACATCAACAAAATACTACCACATAAGCAGCAATATTCTTCTATCCTCGGCCCCAAGGAGCCCCATTTATCCAGCTTCAGTGAGATGTAGCGCAGCACCCTCCTGCAGACCTCCCAGTCATTTTTTTTGCAGCAACAGAGCTACAACAAAACAATGGGGAAAGGGACGGGACCTCGTAAGAATGGTGATGGTAAGCAGAATGCAGCTTTCATTTTAAATGGGGCCAAAAAAAAAAGTGCAGAAACTAGATTGCTTGGAACGGGCAACTGTTCGACTTCTCTGCACCACTTTTGATCAAATCTACAATTCCACTGTTTTTGGGAAACTTTCTGGTGTGGTTGAGAGTCAAAGTTGTCTCAGACTGGTATTACTGGCTCTTAGGGGCCTTTTACATCGGGAATTAATTGTCGGAACAATTAGGCCCCCTGTCCACAGCGGTAAACCGCCGGCAAATCACGCCGCCCGACGCTTCTTATAGCATTGCTATGGAAAGCGCCAGCACCTGTCCGGCATGCTGCGAATTGCCCCGATACTCCGTGGTCAGCCTATTAGATAGGGCTAATCAGCAGAGATTCGGCGGTGGCTCCCGCGGCGGAGCTTCGCCCGTGGACAGCCGGCCTTACAGAGTTTCTTGCTTTCAATCATCTGTTTCCACACAGACCAGTTGACATTTTTTCATCATAGCTCGTTTGGTCAATCACTGGTCTGTCCGAGGAGTCCGGAAGAGGTCAATGAACGATCAATCACCTTTTACACGCTGCAACTAGCAAACAAAGAACGATGATTTTTAGGCCTGAATAAAATGAATGCAGAATGATAGGTGAATGAATGAATGAATGAATGAATAATTGTTTATTTACCATGTTTACACTGAATGATAATCGTTTATGTTCAATTTGAACGACACTTGTTCTGTGTAAAGGTTTCCTGCTGTTGTGGTGCTCTGTGTGTGGACAGTCTGTCACTTACGGGATCCCCAACGCTGTGTCCTCCCCACTGTCCACCGGAATGTTAAACGCATCTGGGGGTGGGGTGTGAAGCGGCTTCTGCAGCACTGTGGCCTCACTCATGGCGACCCCGCTCTGTGCTTTAACACAGAGCGGGGCGCCGCTGCCATGGAAGGGGGTTTCAGCTGGTCCAATGCACGGCTGCAGTGGGGGCCATAAAGGAATAGAGCTGCAACCTGCCATGGTTTCAGAGGACTTGAAGCTGCAGCATTAGGTTACTGGCTTGCCAGGACCTGCAGGCAAGCCAGCTGTGCAGCCAGTCACGTACAGGGGGCATCAAGATACAACACCACCAGCCTAAGGTCCGCTAAGAGCCGGCAGCGGCGCGCTACACTCCCTTACATGCATCCCCCCACACACTGCATGAGGAGAGCAGGGAGCCTACAACAACGGGGAACTCTGAGTAAGAGGCTGTGGCTGCATAGAGCAGGACAGCTGGGAGGCCACAGCGCCAGAGCCAGGCAAATAGGCGGTTAGCTGCGGACGGCTGTTCAGTCACATAGCACGCCTCAGATAACATCAGTTTAGCACCTTCCAGGACCTTCACCTATTGACCCAATCGGGAGCTAGGGGCGTGACCGGGGCATTCCTGCATCCAAGCCCTGTCAAACTCCTAGCTTCCGGTGGCGTCAAGATACAATAATACCCCTTAGGCCTTCTTGACAGTTTTTAATTTACTCTAGATCGGCGAGGGCCTCAGCGACTCCAACCGATCAGCAAATTATCCCCTATCCTGCAGACAGGATATTCTGGTACAACCTCTTAAAAGATTTTTAAACACTTGGGGTGGGGGGAGGTAGCTTTAAATGTCAACAATTTGTGGTGTAAAAATATATATATCATATATACTTACATACCTTCAGGTGGCTGTCCAGATCTAGTATGGTACAAAGCATGGAAAACTATGGAGAGCCTGAAAACTCCCTACCTGAATCATTTTGCAGATCTTAGCAGTAACTATCACAATATAGCACTTATGAATCACTTGGCTAATTTTCAGCTCTTAATTGTGTCCTACGGTTGGAGACTTATCACAAGTACTAATTCTACGGCATCATTTTTATGTGAAACAATGGTCCAGTGTCTGCTTTTAGGAATGGTTTCTGCCTGCCAGACCTTCACCAGTGAATCATCTCATCCTGCCCACACCGGTAGGTACCAGAATACCTCCTCCAGCTTCCTAACTTTATCTAAAAAGGGAGGATTACAAGCTAAAAGAACAACAATCTAGAGTATAAAACTCTGTTCACACCTATGTAGTGGTTCCACATAAACCAGAAACCAGGTGGCAGTGGTGGATTAGCCATATGACTGATACCAATGGCACTCAGGCCCCCAATGACAAAGACCACACTGTCAGATTCCAACGACGGGTCTATAGTTTAACTGGAAAAATAATGCTGTACACAGTAACTGTCAAACGTGAAAGAATCTGCGACAGAGGATCCTGGCAGAACCAGAAACACAGATTTGAACACATCCCAATGTAACGTGCATTGGGATTGTGTGACTTAAGTGTGTACCGACTCCCACCGCATGGCTGCAGTTGGTAGACCACCACCTCTGTGCCCTGCTGGAAGTCGAGCAGTAGAGGCCTCCAACTGGTTAAAGGTACCAAAGGTCACATCTTATTCGGCTAAAATAGTACGAAATGCTGGAACTGTCAAAAACCTGCTTCAAATTCGGCGACTTTTTAAGCCAAATATACCGTCACTCGCTCAGTATAGAAAGGGTCATCCTCCCTCGGCAGCTAGAATGGAGATTCACAGAAATCAGAAGACCACCGAGATCCTGTCTCTACGAGAATGGCCATTGGAGTTGTACGGCATAATGAGAGTAGAGAAGTTTGTTGCGATGACACAGAAACACACTGATACATTTGTACTGTCTTCGTACTTGTGGAAGGAATTGGCTAATCCTCCCAAGATCTTATCTGTGTTAGGCGAGTAGGCCAGAAATCTATCCCTTACATTCGCCACTTTTCCTCGCCTCCCCTTCCTTTTATCCTGCATCTCATTTTTGTTCTGGACTCTAATCTCTTCACTATTAAAAGCTACACTTTACAGTTTAGTCATCAGGCGGTGGAGGTCATGCTAGGGAGATGGCTGTCTCCTATGGAGTTTCTTACCAGTTAAGGCCTCCTTCCCACGAACGGATTTCCGCCGCGTAATTCGCGGCGAAAATCCGCTGCGTTGCCCGCAGCTATTAGGTTCTATTGAACCTAATAGCTCCATGCTCACGATGCGTAATTCCACCGCGGAATTACGCACCGCGATTTCTCCCGTCCTCACCCGCAGCATGCTCTATTTTCTGCGGGTGAGGACGGGCTGTACGCACTGACGGCTTCCATTGCAGTCAATGGAAGCCGTCCATTCACGCTATCTCCCGCTGTAACCAGCGGGAGATAGCGTGAAAAAACGCTTTCCCGCCCACCGCCGAGCGTCATATGACGCCAAATGACGCGGTCCGGCCGCGTCACGTGACACGGCTGGTGACGCGAGAGCGGTGGGCGGTGACGAGCGGTGACGAGCGGTGACGCGGCGGTGGTGGGCGGGGAAGCGATTTCACGCTATCTCCCGCAGGTAAGTATAGGGGCTCTGGGGGGCGCCGTGACGGGCTTCACAGCGGAATATTACGCTGCGGAGCCCGTCACGCTCGTGGGAAGGAGGCCTTATAGTTAATTCTCAGTGTCTGTGCCAACTACCCAAATGGCGCTTATGTGAGCATGGTCTTATACCCATTAATTGGTTGGATGACGCCTGCAGATTACATTCAGATATTCCATAACATTTTATGTACAACTGTTTCCATAATTCTACAAAGTACATTGCATATGCGGTTCTGCATTTTCATCCGCTGTTTGTTATATGTACACATATATGCTGATACAAACAGATTATACGTAAAACCACCATGCAGAGCAAAATGTACTTCACTGGCCAAGAATGTCTCACTATTGATCTACACCTTGATTTTCCAAATTACCTCATCTCCAGCAGCGTCCTGCAAGTCTGCCGTCAGGCAATATTAGATCAGCAGCTTATAAAATATTAACGACAATAAAGACTGCAAATGACGCCTGCAATTGTATTCCCAAAAGGAGTCTAAAAGCCTTAAAGTTGTGAGGGGTTTGAGTGACCTTTTACTGCAACCTGTTCTTCCCCTACATTCAGGTTAGATAACATACTGGTACTACACACTTTGGGAGGCAATTACACCTCAGGCACTGAGGAGACGTTTTTAATGGTCCAGCAATAGGAACTATTGACCAAGCAACCCCAAAAAATTGGTGGTATGGGGAAAGGACTGTATATTTGGCTGCTCAGCCTATGGTGATCTAACTTCACTTCTGATAAACCGCAGAAGGTCTAGATGTGTCCACATTATGGTGCAACAAACCACCCGAAAGCAGCCTTAAAAGGCTTGACCAGTTTTACTAAAAATACTAAAGCTCACTTTTAGGACCCAAAAATATAAATTCATAAAAATTAACTTTTAATAAATATTGCTTAAAAACCTTATGGACACAAACAAAAAAATCCGCTATCCGGTAGGGAATGTGAAATTGTATCATACAGTAACACTTCAAGATCAGTATCGATCCTGGACGTTTTCTTTATTATGTCTTTTACGTCCAGAAGATAGCTTTTTTTTTTTGGGGGGGGGGGGGGGGGGTTGGTTTAAATGTTCCAAAAAAAGAAAACCTATGCATTTTTTTCCGAACCTGAACATGATGTCGTAATCAGCCGGAATCTGCATACAACTCATATAGTCCAATATATAATAGGCACGAGATGTTTTTATGCACAAAATAGACCTTGTAATTTCCCTACGCGTTTCGCTGGCAGTCCACCACCAGGACTGTCATGCTGCCGCTTGTTCTATTTATTTTATGATTTCATTTCTGCTTTATCTGATCCTAATAAGGGGGGGGGGGGGGGGGGGGGGAATCTTACAACCCTTCACTAGGCTGAGCACTTGCCTGATTGCAGAAAAACCCTATTTAGTGGGAGCTGTTCTATTGATAGCTTTTGAGTATATCAAAACTCACCTACTAAAAGGATCTAATAGACAGCGATGTATTACCTGGGGAACTGTTTTTAGTGCGCAGACTATCTGGGTATTGACCAAGACATCACTAAGTGATAACTGGGCACTGTTCCTCTAGGAAATATTATTAGGCTATCAAGTACCGCATATCAGCTTAGGAGGAATTATTGCAGCTATCACTCCTCATAGTGGGGTGCTAATTCAATACAGTACCTTACCTATACTTACTCATTGCCTCTAATGGATTATAGTCCTAATCTATAAACAATTTTCTGATAACCTTACTCCAGGGAATCATCCCAGGAGATACTTGAGCCCCTGAGGATCCCACGCAGTGGGCGAAACGCGTAGGGAAATTACAAGGTCTATTTTGTGCATAGAAACATCTCGTGTCTATTATATATTGAACTATATGAATTGTATGCAGCTTCCGGCTGATTACGACATCATGTTCAGGTTCGGAAAAAAATGCATAGGTTTTTTTTGGAACATTTAAACCAACCCCCCCCCAAAAAAAAGCTATCTTCTGGACGTAAAAGACATAATAAAGAAAACGTCCAGGATCGATACTGATCTTGAAGTGTTACTGTATGATACAATTTCACATTCCCTACCGGATTTTTTTGTTTGTGTGTCCATAAGGGTTTTAAGCAATATTTATTAAAAGTTAATTTTTATGAATTTATATTTTTGGGTCCTAAAAGTGAGCTTGATTAAGTAACTGGGGACCTTACTGCCTCTGTGAAGTGGTTTACTAAAAATACTAAGTTGCGGTATTAAAGAATTTGTCATTTTTAAATTTTTTTTATACCATTTTTATGATCTCTGCATGCTGTCAGTGTATGCAAACCTTCTCAGCTGAAGTCCTGTCTAACTTACACTGCAATGAGCTGTGTACTAGTGTATCAGAGGTATCTGCAAGCAGCCCAGCGTCAATTGGATAAGATCAGGCCGATTTTTTTGCCTTAGGCCGCCTGCAGATGGCCAGAAAATTCCACGGCGAGATTTCCCGCTGGAAGCCTGCATAGGATTGCGTTAACAAACGCAATCCTATGCAGACGGCCGCGCGAAATCTCGCGCAGCAAACAAACTGCGGCATGCTCTATTCCTTTGCAGGGCACGTGTCTACTAAGAAGCCATAGAATATGCTGTTAACTCTGCACACAGACTGCAGTGCCAGAAGGAACTTGCTTCAAACAGCCCCTGCGCCACCCTTACCAGACCTTCATTGAAAAGGCACATGCAGGATGAAACTTGTAACTTAGAACAGTTCCAACAGGAAGTGGTTGTGTCCTTCACCAAACACTAGAGAAACATGAGCTAAATCCGTGGCGCTGCTGACTGAGCAGAACACTGCGGCATTAATTAACTGTAATCATTCTGTAATGAGTCATGGGCTATGCAGATTTCATCAGACGCCACATGGTGCTCCAAGCAACTTGTACAAACCTATGATACACCACGGCAGAGCTGAACCACCGCCGGCAGTCAGGTGACATAACAGATGGTCCCCCAGCAAGCCACAGGTTAATGCTTGTCTCTAACAATTCACTCCCATTTGCATTGCAAGCTTGCTTTATTTTCCCTTGACGTATCAAACTGCTTTCCGTTCTCTGCTTCTGTATCTCCTGCCGCCAAGTACAGATTAATTATTACCCAAGACCTAATGAAGCGAAATCCTTAAGTCCAGCCGCAACACAATATCCATGTGCCTTACCATACAGAGCGAATGTTACACTTTCCAACGGCTCTAGTTACCCCTCTCATGACCAGAGCAACACTTTACATACTGGAATACGGAATTTTAAAAACACGATTCTTATTTTGGTTTCTTGATGAACCCAAATAGTTTGAGGGGTTTTTTTTTAGGTTATAAAGAACTTCTCAATTCTTACAAACTGGAATGATTACCTCCATGTTTGGTGGGTCTCATGTAGGGATACATGGCCAGACATTTTTTACTTTTCCCCCCCCATGTGCTCCAAGATTGATTGCCATGGTAAACACAGGACTCGGATCTGAACCGACGGGGTCCCAATGGAGACACCAGGACCAGAGGTTGTAAAATCAGTATCTGGGTGTTTGGATTGCTGTGAGCGACTGCAAAACGGCACATAAATCGGGATGCATATTTACAGCGGGTGGTCCTGGAATGGTTAAGATATTAGCTCTGGTCAGGTCCCACCATTGCCCCAAGCCAATCCTACACCAAGTATCTCTACTCAGTCCTATGAGTATCCTATAGGAAAAAAAAAATAGAGGAAATCACTTCTGTTCACACAGCATATCTGTTTCATTCAACTAATTACAAGCCAGGCCTGAGTCACCTGGGACAACCAGAGCAGATATATCAATATAGTGATTGGTAAGTATATTATATGCCCCCATAAGCACTGTATGGCAACTACACCCAAAGAAAAAAATTCTATGGTGTCCCAGAGTAGCCCTTTAAAAGGGGAACAAAAAAAAGCTTCAACCAAACTTATAATATATACAAAGCGGTTAAACTTCCGTAATAATAAAAGTGGGAATAAATTCAGACTCAGCAGTCTAGAGTAAAGATAAGTGTCTGAGGGTCTGCGGCAGTAGGGCATGAACAGGACTTTTGTCTGAGAATGGCATTCCTGCACCCCTCCCCCCTCTCCGCCTGAAGTGACAGCAGGATAACAGCAGCAGGGAGGAAACTGCTGCTTATGGGCACTGTTCTTCCTACCTTCCTTTAAGGGGATGGGAAATGCCGCTAACCCACAGAACTACTGTAATGTGTGACACTGCATGTCTAGGCAACCACTACAACAACCAAAAAACACGTTCCTTGTACTTACAAGAACAACCTAACTTTGTAGGCCACAAATACTGTCTAGAATAAGCCCCCACAGGATGTACCGCCGAGTGGCCCCACAACATGTAGGAATGCTCATTAAGCGTGATAGATATTGTATTAGAGTAGAGAGAAGTTACTAATACTAGAATTGATCGTGCCGCGCTACAGCTGCAGAATCAATAGGATGTTAGACATTGCCTGATAAAACCGCCAGTGTCCCATATGTCACCGATCCATTTAAATTAGGACATTAGAGGGTATTGCTCTAGTAGAGGGGAATGGGTGGGAGTTCAGGGGAGTGTCAGCTGGGGAAGATACTGAGAGCTCAGTGACAGGAGAGTCTTGTTAAATGCAATTACCATTTAACGCTTACTAAAGTTTCTGCCCCCATCAGCACTTTAGGATCAGTTTAGCACGTGCAAAAGCATTCATTAGATCATCTCAATTAGGGCATCTTTTATCAATGCTCCACTCCCCGACTAATTTTCCTGTAAAATCAAGACACCAGGACCTCTGGACTTCACAGAGCTCGTTTGGTTTCTTGGAACACAAAGGGACGACGCAGCTATATATTCCATAGCAAGTGCTCCAAAATGCAGCGTGCCTATAGCACCCAAATCAAGTGTCCAGGAATACACGTCAGCCTGGCATTGCAGCTGGAACATAGATCAATTAGTAGCCACTCATTTATTTAAAAGGGATGGAAGACATACTTTAGATTTTAAGGTAGTTTTTTTGCAGTGGTAGTATGGTTCTTATAGCTGTACTTTGAAATGTTTAGCGAATGCCACAACCGATTCTTCCTCCCGTATGGACATACTTTTACAATGTGGATTTCTCCTGCGTTGGATAAGCTTAAATATGCAGGAGGAAGTCACTGTGTAAAAGTCACCTTGCTCGGCTGTTCTGGATTACAAAACAATGAAGCCAAAGAATTCACATGCCAACTTGTAAACGGATACCATGGAATAGAACAAACTTGGACCTTACCTTTTGCAGACTAGTTGGATTTAGTTGGGTTTTGTCAATTATTTTTATTGCAACCTAAAGAAAAGGGGAAAGAAAAAAAAAAAGTTTAACTTGTTTGACTAAATTTGCAAATCTGTGCCTAGCCATCCTGTACACAAGGTGCACCTGAACACTGGCACGTTTCATGGGAATGTAACCCAATACCAGATCAATTAGAAGGGAGCACAATGAGATTTCCCAGAACACACTAACTTGGATGCTATTCAAAGCAGAATATATAGAAGCTAAGTTACAGCAGAAGTGTCTCAGTGGATTACAACCACATGAGAACACAGTTGGGGGGCTTACTGAATGTCAGTAAGCCCATGATTTGAGGTCCCCACAGCAATCGCATACTAACATTATTGAATTGTAAAGGACAGAAATACTTGGGCTCGTTGATAAATTTTTATGGTGCTTAAAATGTTATAAAAGTTGACAAATACTGTCTAGAACTATACTATAGCAAGAAATGTACTAAGCCATCTTCTAAATGCATTTATACAACAAACAGGCAGTAAGTGAAGCAAACTCTTACAGTATTTCTACCATGGTTATTAAATATTGCTATAATACATCTCTTCTACATAACCCTGCTGCTTCTCTGTTCCACTCTTGGGGAAAGATGCGCTGAAATCCTAGATCACTACAGCAGCTGGAGAGAATCCAATACGGGCATCTTCTGGGTGTTGCCTGCCCTCTTAAAGTAACCCCTTGAGGACCGCCATGCTTCACTTTTTCATTTGTTTTCTCTACTCAGTTTTAAAAGAAGAAAAAAAACGATCAGCCCGTATAAGGGCTCATTCACATGACTGTTTCTTTAAGGCGCTGCAGGATTTCGGAGCAATTTACTGGTCTCTGAGCAGGAAGACGACATATGGCAGCGAGTGCACTGCGCATGACTCACATTCATTGCGTGTCACATAGCCATAATATGTGCCAAAATCACAGTGAATGAGCCCCAAGGGTTTTTTGGTGGGGCAAGTTGTATTTTTCAATAGCATTTAATTTACCAAATTATGTACAAAAAAATTCTGAATAAGGGAAATTCTGAAAAGGGTGAAATGGGGAAAGACAATTGCACACTTTTTGGTTTATTTTAGGTCAACTGTTTTGCAGGTCAGTACAATACCATCAAACTTAGGCTGGGTTCACACAGGGCGGATTTGCCGCAGAAATTCCATGCGGAATTTCGCTGTGGCTCAGCAAGTGCTTCTCGTGCACATCTCTGTAACTATCCTCCTGCACATCTGAAAAGGGGGCAGTGAAGGGGCAGTGAGTCAGCCAACCCAAACAACCAATCAAGTTGCTGGAATGGCTGAATAGGGCAGACGTGTTGTGGGAAATGTTAATATGCCTTCTGTCAGGCTCTGTGTTTTATATATGCTTTAGGACCTGCGATGTCAGCGTCATGTGATCAGGAGGGGCGGAGCATATGAAGCACTCACACACTCCTGGACAAGTGGCCGTTAGCACTTTGATTCAGCCATGGAAGGAGCTACTTCACCTGACCAAACTATATGCTCATAAAATCCTGTTCGTTTGGGAGGATGTGCTTTGTTTTATTTAAATAGACATGAAGCCTTGAATACCAGGATAATATCAGAACGCTCTACGTGCCAACAATCAACTGGTCGCACATGACATTCACTGCTAAATGTGACAGGCCAAAGGCCTCCGTTCGGCAACTGGCACCATAGATATAAGAAATATTGAACAAATCATCACCCAGCAGTAACTTAGTTAGTATACCCGTTAGGGAGACAAGGGCCTGCCAGTCACATATTGGGCAAAAGAAGAGATTAAATGAGGAAAGGGTGTGTGTGTGTGTGTGTGTGTGTGTGTGTGTGTGTGTGTGTGTGTGTGTGTAGGGGGTTGGTGTTAATCTAACCCGTGGATTTCTCTGTTACTCCAATAGGAAACCTTAATAGACCTTGATAAGATTCAATCAAAATCTGTCACGATTTTATTTTGAAAGGTTTGCCCTCTAATCCTGTTCTAGCAAGAAAATAAAAAAAAAATGTAAAAAAAAACGCATGAGACTATGAATCACAAATGTGAATGACATGCCAGATGCAGAAATATATTAAATGGCCTTTCACATTATAATATTCTAATAAGCGCATCCAACATAAGCAAATTCAAAGTTCTAAGAATTTGTGCATAAAGACTCTTCCTGTGACCTTTTACAGCAAACAAGCTCATTGTGTACTAGAGCGCACAAAGCACAGATTTACAGCGGAGTGCTTTAGTGAATACACAATGAGGTCTCCAAACCATACGCATGCTTTAGTAACATTCCAGTACACACTGACATTGAAATATGCATGTACTCTACTCCCTCTTATGTAACACTATGCACCGGGGAGAAGAGTGAATGAAGCAAGCAGGAAAGATGAAGCCCGTACACGTACCTCTCTGCCAGTGAGAATGTGCCGCGCTAGTTTTACTTTTGCAAAGTTTCCCTTGCCAATAGTTTTTAGAAGTCTGTAGTTTCCAATATGTGGCTGCTCGTCAGCGCAGGAGGCTATAGAGTTCCTGTTTCGGGCTCCAGAACGGCCAGAACGTGGTGGGACATCTTGCCGGCCGTCTCCATGAGAGGTGTGCTGTAAGAACAAAATACACATACATACTTTATTATATACACACACACTTTAAGCCCTTCTGTATTACATCTTGCTCATGGCAGGCTCTATCACATCTCATGAACAGTGATGTAATACAGCAAGCACGGTGGTTTGCACTCATGGGTGCAGCTTTTATGAAGGCATGGTGGTCAGGGCACCAACATAAGCAGTTTTTACACTGAGCCGTAATCGTCCAGGGTAAATGCAGGCAGTGCCTGAACGACGAACACCACGTTTTTCCACTTCCCACTCCTCATTCAGTTTCTGCGTGCAGACTGAATGACGTATCGTTCAATGTAAAGAGGCGGTCCGACTTATGAACGACTACCTGCTTACTGTGAAAGGAGGCGGGTGGCGGGCTGCAACAACACCTCGCTCCGCCTCTATTCAGTCAGCGCAACGAGCGGTGCTCGTTACTGTATAGAAGCACAGGAGCGATTATAGCCCGAACGAGCTGTCTGGAGAGTGTAACCAGACAAATTGTCCTGTGTAAAAACACCCTTAGCAGCCAATGGTTGCAATTTCTCACAGCGGGATCCGACCCGACCCTGTACAGGCGGCCTTTATCTCACATTTTCTTATTTACTAAACAAAACAAGGGAATTGCATGCACAATATTTCTTTAATATATACTGATTATCCAAGTTGTATGGGAAGAGTTCTGATAATCAGTACATAGTAAAAAGGGAACCTGTTGCCGTCACCAAATAAGACCACAGAGCCCCCCTCCCTTCAAAATATACAGACGATGTCTGAGCACAGAACTTATGAAAAACATACTATGTTTTAGGATCAGCAAAAGACCCAATTATTAACACTTCTTCGCCCCTATGGATAAACTACTACAATAGGATGACACAACCTCGTAGATTAGGGAAATAGTCACCCCTTAAGAAGATACGGAAATATAGTATTGAACTACATAACTCCCACCCCCTCCTCCCTGTTAGCAGCCTGTTCACCCAGTTACAACATACAGGATGACCGTAAGGACTTACATGTATAATGTTATTGAAATTGTGTATTACACTCAAGTTAGTAGAGTACAAAAAAGATGCAACATTTTAAAAAAAAAAAAGGAACCTCTCAGCACTTTTGGGGTCACTAAATCCTCGTTACGTAGCTGGGTTTTGCTTTCTAAAACTGTTCATGTAATAAGTGTATCTTATCGTTATCTAGAAAAGGGAGAGAAGTTCAAGACTCTTCTCCATTGGCATGCGCAGAAGCAGCTTCGTTGGCACCTGATGCCAGTGGGGAAGAGTCGAACTCCTCTACAGAAGGGATTTCTAACTTCCTGGACATCAAGCCAAAATAGCCCCTTATTACATGGACATCTTCAGAAAGTTGCTACACAACAGCAGACTGGTGGTTGAATGGCCCTGAAGATGCACAGCAGTTCCTTAAAGGAAACCTGTCACAAGAACATGACATACGGTATGTAAAAGAATGGGGTTCAAAGTAATAAACACATGAAGGATCGTGATCACAGCTCCCTATGTATTACCCACCCCCCAGTCATCACAGCCCCCTCCTGTAGTGTCCTCTCCATTAGTCATCCCCTGCCCAGCCCCCCATAGTACTCTCCTCTATAGCGCCATCCCCCAGTACGGTCCTCTCCACCGACTTTCCAGGTCTGCTTCATTAAAGTACTTTTCTAGGACATACAAAAATTGTAGGGAGAATCCCTGTTGAAGAGGTCATGGGCACAGTGGATGGCACATGACCACCCGGCGCTTCCTCCGGGATCCATGTGGCAGGCACCAGCACTGGACATTGAGCCGCCAAAATGTGTCCATTTTTTTTTTTTATAATCTTGCACGATTTTAAGCCTCTACTTTTTTTTTTAATGTACCTATAAAACACCTTTGACATGGAGACACGCACGTTGACTGGATCAAGCAGTGTTTTAGCCATTGCTGCGGGAGCGGCTCCTGCACACCTACTAATCAATGAACTTGTAAGACACACCAGGCCGATCTGCAGCAGTCATTGACTGCACCAGCAGTGATTTAGCTACTGGTCAGTAAAGAGAAGGCAGTGTCCCCACTTCCCCGAGAACTCGTGGCCTTTCCACATTATTTTGTTGAAATCCGTGAATTAGGGTAGGCTGTCGGATGAAGCTGCTCCTGGCAGTTTTTCATTTATGCAAATCCGCTGTAGACATTTCCCAACTGAACTGACTAGAATGGAGTTGCTCCCAGCAGCCTTCCAGTCGGCTCCATTGTGAAGTGTCTACAGTGGAGTTACCAAGACCTTCTCAACCAATCTCCACCGCAGCATACCCCCCCGCTGCCAGTTTCCCAGCCGATACCAGCCCTGCCCACGGGGATTGAGGATTGACCAGACGGGAAACAACTGAAACAACCTCTGTTAGGGCTCCTTCACATCAGCATTCAGGGTATCCGTTTTTCTGCTCTGTTTGGGGGAGAAGAAAAACAGCACCCCTGACCAATCTAATCCGAACAGCGCTGAACGAACCCCATTTATCATAATGGGGTCCATTCTATTTCCAGGCAGTAGGCCAGCATTTTGCCAGAACTGACAAGACAAAACAGTGCAGCTTCCTGGTCTTTAGCAGAACTGAACCTCCCACACGGATGTGAACAACCCCTTAGCTGTTTGTATGGGCTTTTTACATATGATGTAAACAAGATTGATTTATTTAGTTAGGACGACCAGTTAAGTTATTCGGAGAGATGTGTTGGGACAACTATTATATAACCGTAGAGAATCTTTTCTCCAAGTTGCGCCATTCCTCTTTTAGTACTCCTGGAACTCTATGCATAAACTGACAACTACACGCTACAAGTTGGGGGTCCATACAGTCTGACACTGTCCAATCAGAGAGATAGTAAACTGCAGAGGTCTAACAACGTGAGCCAGCTTAGTTAGGTCATGGAGAATATGTATGAATCTATAGATCTATGCTTAAGGAAATGAGGCCTGTATATAGGATCAACAGGAAGAGCGGGGACATGCGAGGAATCATATACCGGACTACAGGGAGTGACGCCAGAGACACATTTCCTGAGTAGTCCCATCCAAATTTATTATCACATCCTGTTAACGACTGGGATACAAAAGTCCATCTAGAGAGATGTACAAATTAACACTGAGAAGTGGAAGCAGGATCCAGCGTTCTGCCACATACTACACTGCAGCTACAGTCACATGTGCCTGTTTGTTGGAGGGTTACGGTCTGGCCGGTGCTGAAGATACACAGTACCCCATTTATTAGGAGATTCTGACAGGGATTTCATTTAAACTATTGAGGTGAAAGCCCCATATCCACGTCACCTGCGTGCGGCAAAGCCCCATATCCACGTCACCTGCGTGCGGCAAAGCCCCATATCCACGTCACCTACCCGAGGCAAAGCCCCATATCCACGTCACCTACCCGAGGCAAAGCCCCATATCCACGTCACCTACCCGAGGCAAAGCCCCATATCCACGTCACCTACCCGAGGCAAAGCCCCATATCCACGTCACCTACCCGAGGCAAAGCCCCATATCCACGTCACCTACCCGAGGCAAAGCCCCATATCCACGTCACCTACCCGAGGCAAAGCCCCATATCCACGTCACCTACCCGAGGCAAAGCCCCATATCCACGTCACCTACCCGAGGCAAAGCCCCATATCCACGTCACCTACCCGAGGCAAAGCCCCATATCCACCTCCCCTACCCGAGGCAAAGCCCCATATCCACGTCACCTACCCGAGGCAAAGCCCCATATCCACCTCCCCTACCCGAGGCAAAGCCCCATATCCACCTCCCCTACCCGAGGCAAAGCCCCATATCCACCTCCCCAACCTGAGGCAAAGCCCCATATCCACCTCCCCTACCTGAGGCAAAGCCCCATATCCACCTCCCCTACCTGAGGCAAAGCCCCACATCCACATCCCCTACCTGAGGCAAAGCCCCACATCCACATCCCCTACCTGAGGCAAAGCCCCACATCCACATCCCCTACCTGAGGCAAAGCCCCACATCCACATCCCCTACCTGAGGCAAAGCCCCACATCCACATCCCCTACCTGAGGCAAAGCCCCACATCCACATCCCCTACCTGAGGCAAAGCCCCATATCCACATCCCCTACCTGAGGCAAAGCCCCATATCCACATCCCCTACCTGAGGCAAAGCCCCATATCCACATCCCCCCCCCCCCCCCCCCCCGGTCTCTAGAGCCCTTATTTGCTTACTGAGTTGCATCAGTTGTCTATTTTTTTCTGATTTTATCTTTGGCCTCACTGATATGAAATTTATGTTCATGTGCTTCCCCCCCCCCCCCCCCCAAATAAATGGGGATTTGAGAAAAACAGGGATGGGGTTTATATGTTTAGACAATTCTTCATCCACATTTGGGCTTGAAGCTGTAATCACCCGATCGCTTACTTAATACACCACTAATTTAGCGCAGTTTATTATGCTGGCCACTTTTCTTGCAGGCTAATTCCACAAGGGCAATTATATCACAGGCCTGATCTAGTGCTTGCCAATATGCGTTGTCCCTACGGATGCAAGGCGTTTGTGTTAAAAATCGCCTCATCACTTCAGGGAGGTAGCGAACTTTTTATTGAAGGGTTTCCCATTGTTTTCAATGGGTAAACCTCACACTACACTCGCGTGCACCTTGCAGACCGTGCGATGCTGTGCCGGCCCTACTGAAAACAATGGGCGATGCATTGCGGGGGGAACGCCAAAGATCGGACATGCTGCAGTTTGTTACCACGTCACCATGCAGGAAAAAAAGAAAACATCGCTCATTTGAATGGCTATTAAAAAGAATGGGGTTCATATTCGTGTGAGGTTTGTGCGTCTTGCGTTTTGTGCGTCGGTCGTGTGACAGCTTTAGGGAACATGCACACTGACAAATAAAAAGTTGTATCCAAAATTCTCAGGTGCAACTCACATTGGACATCCAGTCCATATGCTGTCTGATGTGCTGGAGTTCACACATTCACATGAGCTATTCTCGCCAAAAAAAAAATAAAAAATAAAAAATAAAAAAATAAAAATAGGACATGCTGCAAGTTGTTTTTTTAACTCGGATTATTAGGCCTCATGTGTACTTGCACGCACAGACTTCACTGCTGAATCCAACGGCAAAATCCGTGCACGCCCCCGGCCCTCCGGACGCTGCGGGACTCTCCTCTGTGCAGGCCGGATCTTCTTTCTTTTGGCCGGCGGATGTGTTGGGCACGCTGGCAGCGTGCATGTGCCGTATACGCCTTTTTTTTTTTTTTTTTTAAATCTCTTACCCTCCCGTGTGTCCGCTACACAGCACAGAAACAGCTGTGGCTGTGATGCGGATACGGTCATCTTCCATTGGCTTCAATGGAAGCCGCAGGAGTCGTCCGTGCGGCACATCCACAGAAAAATGGAGCATGCTGCAATTTCTTCCTGTGCGTGCGACCCTCACAGCGGGAAGAAATCCCATCCACATGCTTTTAGCTGCCCTACAGATGCTAATGCATCCCTATGGGCAGCAAGACACATGGATCTCCCGTGCGGGGGCCACGCACAGATTTTACAAATATTATCCGCACGTGGACATTGAGCCTCAGGGCTCCTACCCACTTGTGTTTTTTTTTAATGCTGCGTTTTTTTAACGCACATGTCAATGGGACTTTCTAATGTTAAAAATGCATTGCACAAACTTACGGTGCGTTTTTAACATTAGAAAGTCCTATTGACAGCCATTCTTCGAGCACTGGCTGTGATTGGCTAAGTGTAAGCCAATCACAGCCAGTGCTCCCAGCAGCCCGGGATTTTTCAATCCCCGGCCAGAAGATGATCAGTGCCGGGTCCCAGGGAGAAACTGCGGCGGCACCTCGGACAGCGCGGAAGAGGTGTTGTATACTTTTTTTTCTCCTTTAGTTACAGCTTATTTTCGGGGTAGGGCTACAAACCCGCACAATTTTGTAGCGTCACATGCTACTTTGTAGCGCTACAAAATCGCGGTATTGCTGTGAGAAAATCGCAGCGATATCGCACGGTGCAGCGATGTGTTATCGCTGCGATTTTCTCACAGTGTCACCCGTGTGAACGAGGCCTAAAACCTTGGCAGCTGTAATGTACATGCATGACGTCACTTTAGTTTCAACGTCGGAATTCTGCACATGGATGTTGCCCATTGACACGGTAAATACACACAGATCCGCATCAGGAAGACATGGATTTTACATGGAACGTTCCACAGTGATTCTCCTGTGTGACATCCAGGGGGTGGAGTTGGGCAGCCAAACCTCTGACTGACTCCTCAATTCTCCCAGACTCCGACTCTTCCATATACGACTCATGCGTGATAAATTTACCATACTACATAGTTTGGTGATGGTTGTTGATAAATAGGGGCTTAGGGTGCTTTCGCATCTGCGTTGGAGGATTCAGATTTACTGCTCCGTTCAGGGAGCAGAAAAGAGGAATCCCCATGGCCGGATCCATTTCTGGACGGAACCAAACAGTGCCAGACGGACTATTGACTATAATGGCGCCCGCTTTCCAGCTTTCGGACGGAAGAGAAGACTGTATTCAGCAGTTATTCTTCCAGTATTTTGAGCCGGTTCTGCGTGTTCCGTCACAGATGTGAAACCGGCCTCCTGCCCACGGCGATTCTTCATTGCATTATGCGTGGCAATCCGCATGAAACGTTTTCCATAGGATAGCTATGGAAAGCACAGCCCGATGTACACGAGCGGAAATCTGCAGCGAATTTTGCCTCACATATAAAAATCGCGGCATGCCACGATTTTCAGTGATGAACCTATCATGATGAAATGCAATGCCCGTGGACAGGCGTCATAAATTCATATGAAAGGTAATATGCAACAAACTCTGCATGTAACTATACCATATAAATACATACGTAGCCATTTTTTAATTTTTTTTTTAATAAGCCAGAGTCTAGATTTCTACGGACTCCATCAAAACAGGACTGACTGACTCCACTGCCCCGCTGCTGCTCATTGGTATGTCACACAGCCATTCCCTTCTAATCCCGTTCCCCCACATCGCCATTTTCCAAGGTGACCATCGCATCCCTGCTGACATCCAGCTTGGAACTACATTGCCTGCAATTCCCTGTACTTCCTGTGCCCATCCCCACTAAGCACTGCCCGCTATTGGTCAGCAATCCCGTCCTGAGTGCTGGAGAGAGAAAAAGCCATCCCTTGTTCTTACTGAGCCAGGCCAACCTGTAGCGCTGGAATGCCTGCAGGTCGTATCCAGGGCAACCGGGGAATAAACACTTCTGAAGTGACAGGAGACGGTGATGGTATATAGAGCCATAAACAAAATCCAAAGCAGAACCACACTGCAAACGTTAACATTTGATTAGCATTCATTTGACTGCAAAGCTACATAACTGGAATACCCCTTTAAGACCTATCCTCCAAATAACATTATATGCAGCTCTCAAACTACCTTAGGAGTCCCCAAATAATTTCTGAATGGGGTGACATCCCTCCCCTACATCTCTATCAGTGAGAAGCATGCGGTTTCTCCAGTGAGCCTGTGTGTAATGTACAGCCGACCCCAGTCTGTGGGATGCATAACTGACATCGTCATCTGCAGGGCTCTCCCCACAAAGCACTGACGCATTTCCTGACAGCCAGCTCAGACGACAGGGGCTTTGTAACCAGAGATCCTACAATCCACGGCTCGCTACTGCTAGAATCACGGCTTGGTTTTTGTACGGCGATTCATTTTCATGTAGAAATAAACCCGGCACCAACGATAACGAGCTCTGCAAACATCACACAAGTCTCGACAGATTTAATATGCAGAGATCATTTTTACAGGACTCCAGTCAAATGTTAACACATAGAAGCCCATCCTTCATGGTAATAAAGTACGCCTTGTATACTTGGGTTGTGAAGGAAGATGGCCAGCAGGACTCCTCATCTACCTGCACAGCACTCCGTTGCTTCCCTAAACAAACTAGGGGGCAGTTCCTGCAGCCCCTCACTAATGTATAGAAGTGAGGACACACATTAAAGCCATCCTCCAGTTTTCAGTCCCAGATAGTGGTCAATGACTTGTTCAGTACTTGGTACTTAAAGGGAACCTGCTGGCAAGTTCCCAGAATGTGAAACCGTCCACCCCAATATGATGAAGTTTCCAGTTTCCAAGTCCTCGGCTTGTATACCTAGAAGGGCCAGCAAACCTTGGAAGTAGCTTTTAACAAGTATCCGCACCATATGCTCATGAGGACCGAGCGATGGGAGCCAGAGGTCTTCTCTAGACTGCCCTCTGCCAGCACACCTGCGATGTCACCCACAGGCCAGCACATGAGCAAATGACAGAACCACATCTCCTCCGGACAACCAAAACCTCACACATGCATGCACAAGATTGTAGTCCAGCGGAGCTTCAGTCCAGTCATCTGCCGGCCGCTGCAGCGGAATCTTGTGAGATTTCATCAGTCTTCTGGATGATGTTGTAGGAGTCATCAACCTAGTGCTGGCAGAGCGGATGGAGTTTAGAAAAGACCTCAGGGGAAGAGTCGGCCTGGCCCGCCCAACAGACAAGTGGGTCATCATCAGCAAACATTTTGAAAACTCTCTTCTAAGTTATGCCGCCTTCTTCAGGTATACAGACAGAAGAGTTAGAAACAAAGAAACGTCCCCGTCATGTTGGTATGGGCGGATTCACATGCTGGGAACTGTGACAGGTTCTCTTTAAACTGAACGTGCTCAAAAACCAGATCAACCCTGTGTGCCCAATGACACAAAAGGGTCTTAAGGGAAAATTACACGGGATGATTATCGCTCAAATTCGTTCAAACGAAAATGAGCGATAAATGATCTTTTTTGCATTTATACAGGATGATTACTATTGGTTTGTTTTGTTATTGCTGACTTCAGTTTGCATAAAACTAGCGCTGCGTGTAAACGCTCCCCGCGTCACCGAGGGTGAAACACTGAGCGAGAAGCCAGCAGTGTTATCTACCCGTCTGCACAAGCGCCAACGACCTTAGCGGTCATGGCAGCGCCCGTGCAGTCGTTTAGACGACCGTCGTCCCTTCCAAATGGGACAAGCTTATGCACTATGGGTCAAACTCTTTCCTAAGCAAAGCTGAGGCACCAACAGGAGTACAAAGGCCAAGACATCCTGATAAAGGATTGCAGCCCCTCCAATCTGGCAGATAATGAGGGTCTCCGAAATCAGCCCATCGCCAACTGTGCTGCCATATGGCTTGAAAGAAACCATTACAAAAAAAATCTAATTGCTAAATCTATAAACTACAAGACTGAAAACAATAATTAGCTCTAGCAGCAATCAGCAGCAATCCAATCATTAAAGACTGCTGAAGTGAGAAGTCACTTGATTAAACCAGTCTAATACGGTTGTTCCCCAGTAAGCCCTCTAAGCCAACCAGCAAAGCCCAGGGGTCAGGCTGTATTTCTGCAGCCATGACTACTTAGAGGGTACGTTTCCAAGTACTTTGGGGAGAGGGGTAGCCAACTATCTGACAGGAACTTTCTGGTTTCATTTCGTGAAGACTTCTGAAGCAGATCTTACAAGACGCCCTTATGTGAAGGAGTGCTGGTGACAAGTTCTCATTCAATGGGCTATCAACTACGCAACCGACCCACTGAACAAGTCAGGGAGCATACCTCATTCTTATAGATGTATCTATAAAAAGATAATCAGGTCATTAATAGGCCGGAAAACACATCAGTCACAAATCAGAATCCAACCCGTTCCTGGAAGAGATCCTCAAGTGAGAACAGCTCATTTTCAGCAGAGTGAATTGGCAGCGCTGCCTACATAAAGTCAGCAAGATGGCATCCAAGCGCACCGTGATATACGGCGACACGGCCCGGTCTTGTGACTTAACGGAGTACACCTTCAATCAGAATTTGGAAGATAAGATGGTCTATGGTAAATTGTAATTACAAGATTAGATTTCAAGCCCACGAGCTCCTTCACACCTTGTGTTGGTATAGTGTATTCTGCGCGTGGAATATGCTGTACCAATCTGCCGTAGGCTCCCATGCTGCCGCTCGCGCACATTGCACGAAATACACGCACAAGATCACATCATATTCTATCCTGGCACTTCTACACGCATACACCCCAAGGCGGTGTATGGCAATCAGCGGCCTGCAGTAAGTACGTAATGCTATTGCTGCGCAGCAGCGAATTACGTTTGTGCGCAGCTGGCCTAAATCACAGATAATAGCTAGACTGTCATAGGTGAAACTGCAAAACCACAACCTACTAGCAATATGAAGAAGACATCAGTTACTGATAAAACGAGGCGTAACCATTGTCTCAGCCACCGGGTGGGGACCTTCACAACAGAGCTGGTCATTTTAAAGGGTGCTGCATACAATGTGCAGAAACTAGAATGGTGTACCACATATATACGGATAGGTCTGATTCCTCCAAGGAGCCTAGAAGACATTCCGGAGTATGTATGAGTGCTGGATACCAGTCAGAGCCCCAGAACCCGCACAGCATTACCTTCAGCCAAGTATCACTGGGCAGTCCGAACATTGTTCATAGGGAGAAGCTGCTCAGTTCCAATTAATGGAAGCCCATCCATAGACCAGCATTAGCCATCAGCCTGGCTGACCGCCCGCCCGCTATCCCTCCCAACTGGTATACACACTACATGCTGTTCACAACCAAGTTAACCAGTGGGTAGATGGCAGGATGCCGATAGTCAACTATGCTTGTTGACTGGTTGCATGTGGTCAAGGGAACCACAGGCACTGGTGGTCAGAGCTGAAGTCTGATCGAAAGGCTTTGCCCCCATTGATTTGAATGTGAGCGAAACATTGGCAGATCTTCCAGGCCATCAACTGCTGAGGACCTTCCCTGATAGGTCATACATAGTAACCCTTTGTGCCCATCATGGCACTCGCCACCAATCTGCTAATTCTTCATGTTTAATCATTTCAGATTTTAACAAGTTTCAAAACATTTCTATTATTTAAAGTGCTATTCTTGGTTTTGCAAACAGATTTTTCCCCCGAAACCATCACCGGCTCTGCCTGGCACAGGGTGCGCCCACGCCCCCATTGGCAATATAAATAGATACTGCACAAGAAAATGACATTATTTTCTATGCGTTTAAACATATGAATGAGTTTTCTCTTGGCCTGAGATACAAAAATCCCAGCAGGTTTTATTTTTAGGTGAGTTTTTATCCATTATTTTTAATGGGAGCAAAAAAAAAAAAAAAGCATGACACGCAGAAGTGATTTTCATGGAACTGCAATACGGTTTTATTTATTTTTCTATTGAAAACATGTGATTTTCATGCACATAATCCCACATGCAGAAATGTGATGCGTTTGTGAGAAACATGCATCGCACTCAGAGAAAAAAAACTTGTTCCAAGTTATCGCACTCACCCATGTAAATAGAGCCCAAGGACGAATACATATCTGCGCCTGGCAGTCAGTTTCTTGTTTCCATTTTAATATTAATAACTGCAAGAAACTGATTATAAGAGCAATCCAGTGAAAAAGTTTGTGTTTTTTGCTCTCAAACGAGTTTGTTTCAATCGGCTCTCTTCATTTTCCGTTTTTTGTTTGTTTTTTGTGGAAATGCACCCCCCCCACACACCAAAAAAATAAAATAAATAAATAAATAAAAACCCAAAATACTTTTGAAGTCTACAGCAGACTAATTGAAATCTCCGGCAGACGGAAGCAAATTGAAAGCCATCTATTTGCTTCCATTTGTCTTCCGCTTTGAATGGATCTGTTTTCCAGCATTCAGGTGACCAAAGGGGGAGGGAGGAGCCCCAAAAAAGTGTCTAAAAGTGACAAAAAAAAAAAGACAAGTTTTTTCCCCTTTGGTTTTCCTTTTTTTAACCGATCAGTCTACAACTAAATCAGCTCTACTTCGGTTTGCGATCAATCCTACTTTGGTTAAAAACGGATCCGTTTTTAAAAAGACTCAAGACGCAGATGTGAATTCCCCCTAATCGTACGATTAGCCAGAAACACTGTAGAATTTCTGCATCCAAAGTAGTCAAAATGTGGATTTTGACTCGAAATTGCGTATTCAGTAGCCACAGCGCTCCCTATAAAGTCTGTGCCGTCAGCGCGTCCCTTCACCCGGCGGTCTCTAGCCAGGATGCAGAAATGCTGCGGAATGCGACGCGGAAAACTTTGCGTAAACCTACCCTGCGAGGGCGTTCAAGCGTCGCCGACGTGCTGCAGATTTGGGGCAGATCTGCTGCGAATTTCACCCTTCATGTTGGATTCAATCAAAAGAAAAAGTGAAATCTTCTGCAGATTGGTCCCAAAACTCACAGATCCGTGAAGTGTGAACGCGCCCTAGATCCAACAGCAGCCCCTCACATTCCCCAGACACTGGAGCTACGGAAACACTCAGAGCCGTCACTTTATACATTAGTAACACTGTGACCAATCGTAGAACAAAACACACTGTGGCTCCAGACAATGAGACACATGGGAAGAAGGCCGGCGGCGGGGTGACAGACAGGCTTTTCTTCCTTTCCGGAGGAGCATGGATGGATTATACATATATAACAGTCATCTAATAATTAGAATACTATATATACATATTAGAGCAGATATAGTTTATAAGCGCACTATCTGATAACAGTACACAATAAACTACCCCAGAAACTAAGATAACCCGTTTGGATGATTCCATGCCACAGCTACAGTATCCCAGCAGCGGGATGTACCATCCGGATATCGGGGGGAGCTAGGGAGGATGAGCTGACTTACGTTCTCGGTGTCCCGCTCATTGACGGTGGGCAGAGGGGTTCGGGTGGACATGGCGGTTCCCCTGTGGGCAGCCTGTGCTGGAGGAGGCGGCTGTATACCGGTGCGGTAGTGGTTACAGTCAGTTGGCAGGCTCCTGTGGGTACATTCTATACACGGCTCTCCTCCATTCTACTCTATGGACACACCGAAGGCCCGGAGTGAGATGTAATGTCACCGGGGTGAGGCTCACGGAGTCTCCGAGCCGGGTGGGTGGGTGACGCCGCTGTCGCTATATACGGCCCCCTCCTCGCTCCCCGGACTCCTATGGACATTTGGAGGGGGGCGACGTGTGGTGTCTTCTCCGCCCCAGCTAGAGCGCTCTGCCCCCTCCGTGCCGCTACTACTACACCATCCAAGATGGCCGCCCCGCTTCCTCCGGACGGATCCTCATAGCCTAGCCCAGCTACAGCCGCCGGAAGTGACGTCGGCGCTGCTCCGCTGCGCTGATTGGACAGCTGTGCTGGTTGTTGTTGCTAGGGGCGACTCAGGCTCTGTGTTGTGGATGGAGGCTGGGACTGTGTGGAGAGGCTGTTACTGTGTCTGGTCTGCAGGCGGCGCTGTGACAGGGACAGTCAGCTCTAATCTAGCTCTGTTTTATCTATGGCTGGAGAGAGCTGTTAGGCTGACAGGACATGCTTGTATTTGTAGTTCCACGACAGCTGATTGGTTATAAGCACATGGCTAAACACACACACAGCATCTTCAGCCATGTCTCAGGGTCTAATGTCTCTCATTTCAAATTGCGCCATTTTATTTTTCTTGACTCTCCATTAGCTGTCAGAATAAGGCCTCATGTCCACGGGCGGATCGGATTCCACATGTGGATTTCTGCAGTGGCAGACCTGCGGAAACCATTTGCAGGAGATTGCGGATGTAATGCGGATAAGCTGCACGTAAAAAAAATCGGCAACCCCACCTCCCAGCCTTTTCCCTATCTCCCTAATTGATGTTAACCTTCAAATCTGCAGTGCATCCGCAATTGTATTTGCGGATGCACTGCGGATCGTTCACACCCATTGACTTCTATTGAGCTTGTCCGCACCGTATCCGCACTGAAATGGAGCGTGCTGCGATTTGTTTCCCGCACCAAACGGTCCGCAAATCAAATCCGCAGGCTTAAATTTAGTCCTGAATGCCAATACTTCCCTATGGGCACTTTGAAGTGCGGATGTTCCGCGCCGCTGACCCATGCGGATTCCGCAAATCAATTCCGCCAGTGGACATTGGTCCTTAATGAGAACTAGGCTGATTACTGTTGAATCCTGACCGCACCATGAAATTTCTGTCACCCTCAATATTTGGTGATGGCCGTGTTGTGCCGCCATAATGTGGTGTGAACAGAGACTTATGGCTATATAATGCTGTAATAAGGCAACGAGTCTGAAAAGGAACTAATATATGAATCCTGTAAAAAAGATACATATAAGCGTTGCAGAATATGTTGGCGCTATATAAATAAAGATTATTATTATTATATATACACTGACATGCCAAAAGTCACGGGACTGGAACTAATATTGTATAGGGCCCCTTCTAGCCCAGTGAAGTGCAACAACTAGAGATGAGCGAACCTACTCGGCCACGCCCCTTTTTTGCCCAAGCGCCGCGATTTTCGAGTACTTCCGTACTCGGGTGAAAAGATTCGGGGGGCGCCGTGGGTGAGTGGGGGGGGGGGGGGTTGCAGCGGGGAGTGGGGGGGAGAGGGAGAGAGAGAGGGCTCCCCCCTGTTCCCCGCTGCTACCCCTCGCTCCGCTACGCCTCCCCCCGGCCCCGGCGCCCTCTGAATCTTTTCACCCGAGTACGGAAGTACTCGAAAATCGCGGTGCTCGATCGAGTAATTACTCGAAACGAGTATATTCGCTCATCTCTAGCAACAACTCAATGTGGCATTGATTCCACAAGTAGATGAAAGACATCTGGAATGATGTTGAGCCATCTTTTAAGCCACCCGTAGCTCCGTGGTACTTGTAGGTGCGGCATCTTGGGTATGAACCTCTACCACATCCCATAAGTGCTGAGTTGGGCTCATGTTGGGTGACTGTGCAGCTGCACCATTCGTAGGAACTCTCTAGAATGCTCCTCAAACCAGTTCTGGAAAACTTGGACCTGATGGCACAGTGCATTACCCTGTTGGAATATCCATCGTTGTGGGGTACATGAAGTCCATGAAGGGCAGTAGATGGTCACCAAGCAGGGAAACGTAGTGGGCATCGGTCAATGATGTGTTTAGGTGGACCGGTTGGCGCAAGCCATGCTATGAGAACACATGGCACACCAGTATGGGACCACCACCAGCCTGTAGGATGCCTTGTTGATTGGGATCCATGGGTTCTGCGCCACACATGAACCCTACCATCAGCCTGAAACAATTACTACTGTGATTGATCAGACCCTGTCACACGTTGCCAGTCCTCTAGGGCCCAGTTAGCCACTTCACAAGGTCCGGTGTCATGGTATTAGCAAAGGCCCTCTGGTGGGTCTTCTGCTCCCATATCTCATGGAAGCTAAATAATGTTGCACTGACCTGCGGGATATACATGTGGGGCCTCCTGCATTGAACAGTCTCCCCGCTCTCCAACTTCTGCACCTTGCACAGACTAGCTTGGGCTTCAACTCCCAAATCCTTGCCGGAAAACTCCATTGACTCTCTGTCATGCACCTTGTGAACATATATATGTAACATGGTCACACGACACACAACAAGATACATTTTCCAGACATAACCCAGACAGTAACCCATTCAGTGCTGCAGAGGTGCAATACACATCAAATTCATGCAACATAGAAGACACTTACAACACATAGGCACAAGACAAATGCATTCATACTTATTGAAGGGCCTCGTTAACTCTGGGCCAGTACACTATTTTTCCCAACTTCTCCATACACATGTATACTCGGTTTGGCCAAGCTTTCATGTGTTTTCAATAGGCAGAGTGGAGAAAGCCACTATCAGACAGCTCTGCTGGTGGCTTATCTGCAAGGAGGCAAAAGGATCAGGAGTTGGAATACAATGTGCCTAATACTTCCTTTCCCCAACATCATCTGTTGGGAGAGAGTTGGGGGCCCAGCACACATTAGACAGTCACCAAGTCCCACCAAAATTGCTGGATTCAGACAGCTTTTCCTTACTTTATATGGGGGCCTGAAGGCCTCATGCACATGGCTGTATTTGGGATCTGCAGCCTGCTATGGGGCCATACTGTGCCAATGTGTACCATATCTGATTTTACACCTAAGGGCTTCCACCCACTGGCGATTTGTTTTCCTTTGCGTTTTGCGTTTTTTCTCAAGAGCAATTAGAATTGAATGTACTCCTGTCCACTTGCGTTTTTTTTTTCAGTCCATTGCAATTTTTAACATAGGAACTGTCAGTTGCATATGTGTCCTTATTTTTCTCTTAATGCACCCATGAATGTCAATGGAAATTAAGGGAAAAGGCGAGAAAAAGCCGCGAAAATGCCGCAAAAAAGCCGCGAAAAACGCTGCGTTTTTCACGCACGAAAATCGCAAACGCCAGTGGGTGGGCTCCCTTATTTCTCATACATTCTGAGAGAAAAAAGTTATGGCACACTGCATTGGATGCCATATTACAGTAGTATTACCAGAGGCATAACTTGAAGCTTCTGGGCCCCAATGCAAAACCTGTAACGGGGCCCCCAACTATAATGGTTTATTCATAGTACTGGGCTCACTATATAGAGAAGAGAGGCCTTATGGGCCCCCTAAGGCTCCTGGCCCCGGGTGCAACCGCATCCCCTGCATCCCCTATAGTCACGCCAGTGGTATTATCTCCTAGGCCTCATGGTCTTTAAGGCGGGGTTCACATGGGGCGGAATTGTCAGTACAGACTTTCTGCACGGAAATTCCGCCCACATTTTTAATCCCGGGATTAGCCAGCAAAGTGGACAAGATTTGCAAACAAAATCTCGTCCACACAATGCGGCCAATCTGTTGCGGCCAAGCCGCGCTGAAATTGTGATGCGGCGCGGAAATCAAAGACGCAGCATGTCAATTTTTTCTCCGTTCCCGCAGCGGCCTCTCTCCTCTCTATAGCAGCAGCAGAATGCCGACACGGGTTTTGAAGCTGCGCTTATCCCGCGGAAATCTAACGTTTTTTCCCGTGTGATCATTCTGCGAGATTTCCGCGTGATTACGGTCCCGTGTGAACCCAGCCTAACAGATGTGTTGTAGTCTGCTATAAACCCGTACGGTAATTCAGCAAATTGGTTGCTTTCACACACAGGTTATTGGGGCAGTTTTTTGAGTCCAAACCAGAACTGAATCCAAAGTTTTTCATTTATATTTTTCATTCTGTTTGAATTCACTTCTGGCTTTGGTTCAAAACAGCGTATGAAAAACTGCCACAAAAACTGTACACAAAACCACCCCAAGGCCTCATGTCCACGGGGAAAATCAGATCTGCTGCGGATTTGTAACACGGATTTGGGCTGCGGATGCAC
Organism: Eleutherodactylus coqui; assembly: GCA_035609135.1. Taxonomy (NCBI): domain Eukaryota; kingdom Metazoa; phylum Chordata; class Amphibia; order Anura; family Eleutherodactylidae; genus Eleutherodactylus; species Eleutherodactylus coqui. Next base: position 162,763,141 of record CM069410.1, on the reverse strand, counting down.
TGTAATTGTCTTTTATTTTTCATGCGGGAGATCAATTGAGTTATGTGCTCTATGAGCTCCCGCACGCGTGATCCGCACTAAAATGGAGCATGTCCATTTTTTTTCATGCTCCAGAAATTTTTTAATTACCATCCGCGGGTATTTATCTACCCGCGGGTGGTCAATGCATTCCTATGGGGCGCGGATCCGCGTGCGGAAAAACGCTGCAGATTTTAATTCTTATTTTCTCCGTGGACATGAGGCCCAAGGCCTCATGTCCACGGGGAAAATCAGGCCCGCCGCGGATTCTTCATGCAGAATCCTGCAGCGGGTCCCTCCTTTCCCGCAGACATGAGGCTAAAAAGTAAGCATTACTTACCTGTCCGGACGCTGCGGATCTGCCCTCTGTCGCGGCCGCATCTTTTTTCTTCAGCCCGGCCGATGTGCTCAGCACGCCGGCTGATGTGCTCGGCACGCCGGCAGCGTGCCACGCGCACGCTCCGTGCACTCCATTGTTTTTTTGAACTCTTGCTCTCCCGCGCTGGAGAGCAGGAATTCAGCTGCGGGTGTGCCGCGGATTCGGACGGCTTCCATAGGCTTCAATAGAAGCCTGCGGGAGCCGTCCCCGCGGGAGAGCCGCACTAAAATGGAGCATGCTGCGGGTGTTGTCCCACACACGCAATCCCCGTCTCAAGGGAAAATTACATCCGCAGGTATTTAATTACCTGCGGGTGTCCAATACATCCCTATGGGGCGCGGATCACGCGTACGGGTGACCCGCTGCGGATCTGTCCCGGTGGACATGAGGTCTAAGGTCTCCTGCACACTACAGGGTCGGACCCTGCATGCGGATCCGACTCTGTGCCCGGCCGGTGACCCTGCTTAAACTGTCCGGGTTCTTCTTTCGCTGCACTGTGGGAGCGCTGGCCGACGCGCCGACACGCATGTGCAGTACAAAGAAAGCCTGCCGTCCCTAGGCGATGATGCGGATCCCATGACCCTTCTGCAGTGCTCACTGCAGAAGGGCTGCGGGACAGAAAACCACACAGAATGGAGCATGCCGCACTTTTCCTGCCACAAACGGAAATTTCTGCTCGTGTGCAGGAAGCAGCGGTTTTCCATATAAGGCCATTAGCCGCGGTCATTCACAATACAGAAAAGACCAGGTATGCAGGATTGGCAGCCGGGGACAGAGCCAGATTGCGCTGCGGGCTCCCGCATGCGGAATCCGACCCATTTGTGTGAAGCTGTCCTTAGACTAATTAGCCTTTACAATTGGTGCGTCTTTGCCGCGCACAGATGAACTTTCCTTGTGGGCACAAAAAGTGCGGTAAAATACGCTGATGCGCGTGCAAAAATGTATTGTTCGTTCCTCAAAGCCGCTACACTTATGCGCATATGCTTGTATGATGGGGGCTTAAATCTGATTGGTCACTTATGGTTACACTTTTAAAAGTGGCCAGATTTTGCGTCAACTACATTCACATGAGCGTGAATATCACGTGAATTTTGTGCGTTGCGAAATGCACAAAACGTGTGCGAACATACACGAGTCATACACGTGTGATTTTTCTGCTGGATGTCCTTTTTCTTTGTGTCCCTTGGATCACTGAAATCAATGGGAAACACTTGCCGATCCTCTGCCGTGTATGAAACAAGCGCCGGAGGATTGCAATTTCAATGAAGTGATCCGAGGCATTTTTGCATGAAAGACGCCTCGCATCCGCAGGTATAGTGCACGTTGGCGAGCGCGATATCGAGACTGGTTTCTCGGCCCAATATCACATTCGCCTGTGTAAGGGCTAATGCACACGGACGGATTATTGCTGCGGAATTCAGGGCCAGACACCTGCCGCGAATTCCGCAGCAATGTCCGCCCATAAACATCCCATGGTAAACGATTCTCCCCTGCTCACAAGCGGAAATCAACTGCGATTTTCCGCTCGCGGGGGAGAATCGCAGCATGTTCTAATTTGTGTGGAAAAACGCACGGACGGCTTCCATTGCAGTCAATAGAAACTGCGGTCCCGCGATATTCTGCGCTGTGGGCACTGCGGACTATTGGAGGAATCTGCGTCACAGCCCAGCGCTGGTGCATAATCCGCTGCACCGCGTTTGCATGCCGGAAGAGACACTCGCGGCAGATTTGGCCAGCTGAGTATAGGGTCTCTGGGGGGGGCACCGGGTCTGATTCCGTTGCGAGATTTCGCAGTCGGAATCCTACTAGCCGTTGGTATGAGCCCTAAATGTAGCTTGAGGCTCAAGATCCCCAATTTAAAAACTGACAATCTTGTAATAGTTTTTACATTATGAATGTGATTATAAGGGGCTGAAAAGGGTTCTTAAAGGACTTTGGGCATTTTTCCTATTGATCACCTATCTTCGGGATAGATCATATCTAGATGATTGGCGGTTCTGTCGCTTGTGATCCCTGCTGATCAGCTGATTTCCACTGTTTCTGTCAGCACAGATAGAGCAGGAAGCACACTGCACTGTTTGTAGTGCAGTGGCCCAGGTTGGAATTGCAGGCACACCTACTATTGAATTCAATAGGAGCTGTGCCTGCAGTACCAAACAGCGGTGCTGTAATGTCGCCGATACTGTCTGCTTCCTGCGCTGACCATGTTGACGGTGGCGCCGGGAATCAGCTGATCAGCAGGGATCCTGAGTAGCCAACCCCTGACAAACATCTATTGATGATGTATCTTAATGATCAACCATCAATAGAAAAAATGCCCAAACTCCCGGACAACCTCTGTAGGCTAATTGCACACGGGTGAGCGCGATATTGGTCTGTGAAACTAGTCCTGTTATCCCTGCGATGTCCCTGCGGATGTGAAGCATTTTTGAGTCAAAATTCTTCCCATCACTTCTAGGAAGTTGCGATCCTCCAGTGTGGATTTTCAGGATCACAAGTGTTTCCCATTGATTTCAATAGGAAACCTCGCATTGCACTTGCGTGTATATCGCATGCCGTGCTGTGTGCTTTCCAGACCCATTGAAAACAATGGATGAGGCATTCCGAGGAAACGCCCAAATATAGGGCATGCTGTGATTGCCCGCGATACGCTAAAAAAATCGCACATGTATATTAAAAGAATGGGGTTCATATTTGTGCGAGATTTGTGCCAAATAACCATATAGGAAGAGCTTTTTACCAACACCCTTATTCTGAGCTCAGGGGGGTGGGGGATCTTTCTTGGTGAGGACAACATTTCAGTGTGACACATTGGTAGTGCTATATAAATTATACTCCTTGCTGCCCAGCAAATAACACCTTGGTGTCGATGATTGGCATGCAGTTGGCTTCTCTGGCCTCACCCTCTCCTGGGAACATAGTGAGAGGTCATTTTCTATTATGTTATCTGCTTAATGAAGAACTCCTCCTCCCCTGGTGACACATCCTATTTAAGCTGACATCACACACACAGGTCACTAGGGCTTATTTAACAAGTATTGTTTTTAAACTAAGTGTTTCAGGGTAGTGTCCCCTTAATTAGGCTGGATGCTGTCATTACCAATGGGTGAATTGTCTGATTTCCAGGTGAAACCAGTTTCATTAGTTTCTATAGGCAATGGATACTCTTATGTGTGATGTAGTGTTTGTACTGTAACAGGATTAGCAGAGTGTCACTGCAGGTGGGATTCTTTATTGCTTTACTAAGACGGGCGAGCTTGTAAAATTGCCACGTTCACTAGGAGTGCGTTTTGATTTGCAAGAGAATTGTTCAATGAACATGTATTTGCAATAGGAGAAATTAAAAATCGCATGATGCTCGCATGTAAATGCGAATGCAATGTGATATTTTTTTACTGACCCACTGGAAACAATTGGCGAAATTTCGGCCGACGTAGGCCTCTTTCACGTGACCATTTGCGTTCTTACGCTTAGCCGATCGCGGCAAAAAAATTGCATGGCTGAAGAATAGCTCTGATCAAGTCCCGATCTCAATTAGTGTTTTTTTACGTCCACTCACACGGGCAGCTGCGGCGTATTGGGAAAAAAATACGCTGCAGTCTGGAAATCCTTCAATCGGCGTATCTTGTCAAAAGATAGGGAAAAATCTATATTTTGACGCTGCGTATAAAATCGGTCACCGATGTACTATTTTTGTGATTTTTTTTTTTTATACATGCCCAAAAATCGTTCATCTGAATAAATACATTGGAATTCAATGCTTCAGATGGGTGTGTTGTTTTTTTTTAATGCGGCTAAATAGCTGTGCATATACGGTCATGTGAATAAGGCCTAGGGCCGGTTTCACATGGCTGAGAATCTCACGCTAATATAAACCCCATTCTTTTAAATGGAGTCATATACATGAGCAATGTTTTTCCACGATATGGTAAGGGACAAAAATCACGGCAAGTCCTTTCTTTTCGTGTTCATTGGCACGCACCACCCATTGTTCTCAATGGGACAGTAAAACACATCCCATGCCATGCCATGTGCACGTGAGTGCAATGTGAAGTTTCCCATTGAAAACAATGGGAAACACTTGCAGATCCTGCGACACGGCTGAAAGCTGCACCGGAGTATGGCTATTTCACTGAAGTGATTGGAGGCGTTTTTGCCCCCACATCGCTGTGAAAACGCACGTTAGTGAGCGCGATATCACTTGTGTGTAGGTAGCCTGGGAATGATGCAAATTAAGACATGTACAACATGAAGATGTATAGTAGTCAATGAGAAATTAGCTTTGCAAGGACCCAGGGCGTAACTACAGGGGATGCGGTCACACCTAAGCCGTTGTGCCTGAAGGGACCCCTGTGTTATATATGAGCATACCAGTAGGAATGGTACTTTCTAGTTTTAGGACCTTTGTCAAGAGCTTTTAATTAGGATATATTAGCCTTCAGCTACCTGATCATTAGGATTCCACTGCTTGGACCCCCCAGTGTTTAGGTGTTAGGTCAGGCTCCATGCTGTTTTTCTGACCTCATACAGACAAGCGCATCTGATTTCATTCTTCAAAAACCAGACCCTTCTAGATTGCAATCTATGTGTATGTCTGTGTGTCATCAGTATGTCTTATGTTTGCGGTTTTTTTTTAAACTCCCATGTGTCATTTGTTTTTCTCACATACAACACAGAAGAAGGCCTTATTTCTTTCCACTTAGCAGTGATCTACGCACCCATGGACTCGAACAGACAACTTTCATCCAAGAAATCTAACCAAAATATGACATTCTTTTACACAAACCATCCATCCTTGTAAAAAAAGTGCATGTACCCATAGACCACATTCATTTACCCCATAGAATCCCAAAGAATGACATTTTGGCCTTCATTGCGCCACTAAGCTCTGAAATATATATTTTTAATTGTTTAACAGTATAAGCCGCATGCACACGGCCGGGTTGGATTCCGCATGCGGGATCCTACAGAGGAATCCGACCCTGTGCCTGGCCGGTGACCCTGTGTACCTGCCCACAGTCTTCATAATCTGTGCTGTGGATTAAATGGCCGGCGCACATGCGCAGTACAGGTTACACCGTGCGTCACTAAGCAAATATGCAGATCAATGATGATTGCGGAAGGGCCACGGGTCAGACAGCTTCCACTGACCTCAATGGAAGCCGTCCGCATGGAATCCGGCTCAAAATAGAGCATGCTGTGACATTTCCACCGTGAGTGGAAAATCACAGATGATTTCTGCTTGTGGGCAGAAAACAACACTTTTCCATAGCATACTGTTGGTGGTGTTTGCTGTGAAATCCGGAGGCGGACGCCTGCTCCGCATTCTGCAATGCAAATCCGCCTGTGTGCAGCCGGCCTTAGGGAGGAGGCATAATCTTTTACAAGGCTACACAGTGGCATCTGTCAGAGGTATACATTGAGGAGTATATATGTCTGGCAGACAGGATGTAAACATACCCTGTGTACAGTGTGCAGAGCATTGCTTTCTATAAACTAAAGGTCCATTTAGACGGGACGAATGTCTGGCAAACAATGCCCGCCTTTGTCCCTGTGTGTCCCGGCTCTGGTGCTGTGGCATGGGAGCTAGTAGTGCTGGCTCGCTCACAAAGCACCTAGCAGGGGGGCAGGGTGGCTGCAGGAGATTTCTCTCGCTCCCCTGCTCCTCTCCATTGACTTAACATTGCGGCAGTTCAGTACTAAACGGCTGCTATTTGCACTGAATGATCATCGTTCAGCTCATCGTTCATAATTTCTGCAGCATAAACGATGGACGATGAGCAGATCGCTCATCGTTCAGTGTAAATAGCAGCCATTCAGTACTGAACGTCCGCTATGTTAAGGCAATGGGGATGCAGCTTTCCGTAGGGTGACCCCAGACACTGGGCACAAGTTGAGGAGTGGGGAGGGTACGATGCTGGCCAGTCATGGCGCACTTACCACACTCCCTCCCGGAGGTACACATGTAGCCTTGACCAGGGCACCCCTAGGAGAGGGATGCCCAATAAACGGTAGAACAGGGATAGTAGTTGTCACGGGTGACACCGCCGTTCCGTTAGACGCTGCAATGACTTTTGGCGTAAAATAAAAGAGCCACAGACAGATATAACGTACCTCAGGTCCCTGGTAACAGTCAGGGCCTGGCAAAACTTTACTTCAATATAACGCCAACAGTACAAGACAAAGTAGACAATATTCCAAGTGCAGGCATTTAGACAGACTTGATTCGGAGTACCACCACACGGCGATCCCAGACTTCAGGATGCTCGTGTGTGAACAACTGAAGATGCATACCTCCAGCCAGCAGTCCCAGACTTCAGGACCCTTGGGTGTGAACAATTGAAGAAGAGTACCTCCACCCGGTGGTCCCAGACTTCAGGAGGCTCGGGTGTGAACAAATGACAAAGAGTACTTCTGCACTGGGCCTTGAAGAATAACACTCACGTTTCACTAACGCGCGCTCTCTCTTTCGGGCTCACTCCTCTTTCATGCTTGAACAGTCAATCCAGGGACCCTCTCCTCCTCTTCCATTCTTCACTGCATGAGGGTTGAAGGTCCCCTCATGCAGCTGGCACTCTTTATCAGGAACCCAGAAGATATGGAAATCCCTTCCCGCTCTCAAGCACTCACATTTATGGTCCCCTGTCCACGGACATTGCGGTATTCCACAGCGAATCTCAGACGCAGGAGCCGCCGCCTGGGAGCTGGAGCCAGCAGACGGTTCTCCGCAGGTCAGCCTATCTGACAGATAGGTTGACCGTGCAGAATCAGGGCAATTCGCAGCATGGAATGATTCTCTGCTCATGGAAATGGGGCTGACGCTTTCCATAGCAACGCTATGGAAAGCTTCAGCCAGCGTGATTCGCCGGCGATGTACCGCCGACGAAATCACTGCTGTGGACAGGGGGCCTTATAGCCTCACTTATACCACGTGACTGGACATAGATTGATACATTCTCAGACAGTCTCCAGACTTTGCAGATACTTAACCTCTTGTAGAGAGAATTTGTTTTCAAGAAGAAGACTATCAGATTCCGTGTAGTAATCTGAGCTCAGGAGAAATTCAAATCAAACCACTTATGTGGTATCAAATAATTTCTGCTTTATTCTGAGGTGGACAAAGCATATATAGCCTAAATGACATCATAGCAAAACGTATATACCTTCAAGATGGATAGAATATATGATAGGCTTAAGATAAAAAATGATTAACATAAGTTACACCTTCTAGGGTGTATCTATTACATACAATGAGACCACTATGAATTCAGGAGAAAGGAATGCATGTAATACTTTACAGACTTACCCCCTGTAGTGTGTAGCTTCCTGTCTATAGATATGCATACATGGGGGGTCTAGTAGACTATCATCTTTCCTGAGAAGACATGGAGGCCTAAAGAAGGGTTATATTTTAACCCTTTCACTACTCATACCAGTATCATGCTCTACAAGGCAATATAGAATAATTAACTGATACATTGATCTACAATTTTCTTAACATTCCCCACTTTAGATCAATACATCAACACAGTATAATAGTAAATACACATATATAATGACTCTACCACAGACCCCCTGGCTACAGCCCGAAGCTTTATTACCAGGACGCCTGGGTTCACACTTCAAGACTAAGTATATAATTATTTCATATAAAAGCATTACATTTATATATATATATATATATATATATATATATATATAAAGTCATTCCACCAATTGTACCCACAATTAGGCCCGCCTCCAAGAGAAGCTTGGCCTTGATTTATTATGAGATTGATGTTTCTTTCTTCATATATAAATGATTGTCCATCATGATATAAAATCTTATTTATCGAAATGTCCATTAGTTATTAGAGCGATCCTCCGGTACAATCAGAACGCACTGGAATCAAAATGTCACACTTCAAAATCATCAAAGAAAAATGGTGCTTTCTTCATAGAACTTTTAACCATCACTTGTCAGACAGAGGTGGTCACCTGACCCAGTAAATCATCCTGTTCTTCGTCATCTTGTATATTTTGGAACATAGTTTTGGTGATGGAAGTGTTAATAATAATAAGGTTTTGTAACAGTCCTCGGATACAGCAGCAACCGCAAAGTACTAGAATGGAGGCAAATACTGACATAGAGACTAATGTGGAGTATATGACTTGTGACCAGTGTCCGAACAAGTTTTCCAACCAGTCTGTGAATGGATTGTCTATGCCAGAGTTATCAGCTAGTTCATTTTATTATGCATTTAACCCTTCCAGTGCTCGAGTAACACTACCATCAGGTGCTGTGTTATTAGAAATGAAAGTACAACAATATCCTCCAATCATTTTACAAACTCCTCCTTTTTCTGCTAGTAACATATCAAGAGCCATTCTATTTTGCCATGCAATAAGTGTAAGGTGTGTCCTAGTTGTTCCGCTAGGCCCTTGATTGCATCTCTTGTATAATTAACAAATCTCTGTTGGTTATAATATATATATAATCCGGTCTACATTTTTATTCACTGTTACCCACCATGCAAGAAGAGACTCAAACCCCCTGCAGCCATCCGATTTCTCGTCCCATACTCGTCCGGTACCCCCCTTGGGACCCCGATGGGTCAGAGGAACCTTTGGGAGAGGTGTCCCTAGTTCTCCGGACACGGCCCTTGCTGTTGCCCTCGGAGGTCATGAGGTATATAGGCATTATCAGTTGTACCAAGCACAATCCCATTAGGGGCTGTACCTGGCACCTGTTCTAGGCCCGGTCACCACACAACCATCACACGTCTGTGCGTGCTCTCTGTAGCTCAGGCCATATCCCAGAGACAGCGTGCCCTTACGGTTCTCCTCTCCGCACAGCATCCCTCAGGCAGTCTCCCGTAGTCTGCCTCAGTCCCATTACCAGGTAGCGCGAAGCAAGCATGACCCCAGGATCAGAGGCAACAGCAGGTATTTGGTCCCTGCTCACAGGTGGAAGCAGCAAACTCAATGTATAACATGGATCACTTATCTGTGGGGGGTAGGTACAGTTAAGAAGCTTAATCACACATTTTACGTTCATCACAGCTTGAAGACTTGTCATTAACTTTTATCTATCGTGGGGTCAAGTCTTTCTATCTCCTATAATTATTATTAACATTCTCTATACACAATATTTACTGCATAACATTAAGATTCACACAACTACTACTACTCCAATCATCTGCAGTCGCTTGGTCCTCCAACGTTAACAACCCCCCTCAGGAATTTCTCTTATCAAGGAGAGGTGATGGAGTAAGATAAACAGAGCTTTAGCTGTGGCTGGACTACTACAGCTAACTGCAGCATCCTTGTGCTATCCTTCCCGTAATAGGGACACTCAGCTCTCACATTATCAACAACTTCATTATTATTATATCTTACATGACATTATCACATTGAAAACACCATTTAACAATCAAAATCACTGCAAACCAATCACAGAACTGACATGTACACAAATAACAGCAAGAATGGACGTTCCCTATTCACACAGGTTTATACTAAACTTCATCCATGATCATCTTCATTACAGGTCTATTCATATCAAGCAAGCAGAGCATGGCTAGAGTCAGTCACACTCCCCCCCTCCCTTTTTCTCACTGAACTCTAAAGCTGAAAGGTGGGGGTGAAACAAGCATTCCCATGTAACAGATGATTTAACCATTTGTGAGCTGACCCCACCTTATAGCACACACTTAATAAGGTAGACAACATATCATCAACACACAGAGGACAGTGATGGAGGCTGCTGACTATTCCTATGCAGTTCAGAGGAGGCACTAATCACTGGTGTAGTGTACTACAAGTGCAAGCATTGGGATGCCAGGTAGAAGGTACAGCTATGGGATGTAAGGAGCCAAGATGGCACCTGGGCGGCGGCTGAAGGTCTTACAGCAGGTACTAAAATGGCCGCAGGCCATGACTAGCACCAAGATGGCCGTCAGGGACGTGGCCTGACTAGGAGTACTATCAAGCCAGGCAAGCATCTAGCCACGCCTTACCCCTTTGTGTGCAATGCCAACAAGTCCCTCATCTGACACACATCTATAATAATCTTTGTGTATAGCGCCAACATATCCCGCAGCGCTTACATAGACGGGGGATACAGAAAGACAAAAGGACAAACATTACAGAACCACGGTTACATAGTAATCAGTTGGTGGAAACAATAGGGGTGCGGGTCCTGCTCCAACCAGCTTACATACTACAGGTAATGGGGTGATACAGAAGGTAAAGGGCTGGAGATGTGCACAGTATGGCGGGGTGAAGATGTGCACGGTATGGCGAAGTGAAGAGTGAGGGATGCTATACACATAGACAATGGTCAGACATTTAGCCGTGTGACGGCAGAAACGGTGTGACTGCAGGAGCGGTTTATGATGGCTAGCAGGGATTGCAGTCAGTAGGTCAGGGAGCAGATCTACCAGTATGGCGCTCGTCACTCCTTCTATAGAAGTTACACTCAGAGCTCTCCCAGCATCCCCCATGTGTCGGACGGCGCCCCCTCCTGTCTTATACTCCCTTCTGCATTGTTTAGCACAAATAATACAAGACAAAAAAATTTTTTTTAGAGTAGTTTGTAAACCCCTAGGCTGTGAATACTTCCCATATGAGTGCCACCATCCCCCCTGTTGAGACATGACACAGGCCATGGCTCAAAACTGCTGCACATCTGAAGAACGATTTAGGTAAGATAGCCTTTTTTTTTTTTTTAACGGAGATGTACAGCCCATCTCACTGGATCCTGCCCGCTGCAGCCAGAGGGTCATCATAGATGATTCTGGTAAGAAGTGCTGTCAGAGATGCAGAATTTGAGATCCAGGAGCTATAGAAGTTTGTCTGTTACGATCGTGTGGGCAAGCAAAGCACGGAACCCACATGATCATGACCAAAGGGGACGCACACGGGTATCACCAGGGTCACACGGGACTCACACCGGTTTCAGGCAACTGACCCTGTGCTACAAGGGAGGATGATAGTGGCCCTACCTAAGCGGGGACATTGCCCTAATAAGGGCAGCCCAGCGGTCTTCGGATCTGGGCCCTAGCTGATCCTAGGAGCCACACACCAGAACAGGATGCATTCACATGCCACATGACAGACCCAGAATACACTGCATACAACATGCAATCACTAGTAACAGATTGGAAGCTGAATATAAATACCAGGTATTAGTTGACATGTTGTACAAGATGTTGAAAGCTAGCAGGCCACTTCACGGCTCCTGGTTATACTGCTAGTCCCTACACTAACCAGGAGTCCAGCAGAACCGGACACCGTTCACACCGCACGCTGCAACAGGACAGGACACCGATAGCAGGACACACAGCAAGCTAACCCAAAACTGACAGAATATAAACGTACAAATGGACATGAACCAAGTCACACTGCAAACCTCACCAGACAAGCATTCATGACGGCCCACCTGAGGGGCCATATAGACTGACCAGGGGATTGGCTAGCAGACAGTACCACACCCAGCCAGCTCAATCATTAACCCTGTGAGTGCTGTGCTGCTGGAAACACAATAGAACAACATATCCCAGCAGCACATGTAACATTGTCATTCCCAAAGAGGACATCATTTGCTCATAGTTTTGGGACCTCCAGAATTGCTTGCCTACCTTCATCTGACAGGTTATACCCCAAATATTTAACCGTTTGCTGACCGTATTGGAGTTTCTACCTGTTTACTTTTATGGCCTTGCTCATAAATAAACCTCAAGAGTGCGACTGTGTCCCCCCCACAATTCTCTCCACTGTCTGCTGCTGACTACCAACATGCAGTAGTCGCTGACTACCTCTAAGAGGCTGGAACTGGGCTAAGTGTACTGACATAGCCTGGGAGACAATTGTTGGAGATTCACAGCAGCCCTGAGGTACTCTGGTGAAGGTATACCTAATTTTATCATAATATCTCATTACAACACATTTACTGGACATATTCGGGACTATATAATCTGACATTTCACAGGCTTATTTATCTCTAGGTCTGTTATAACTGGTTCAGAGAGGGATTCCCTGTGGGTCCGGCCATTAACCCCTCTTACCAGGATATGACTATTAATACATTTTACATTGGCTACATATTGGGATGTATTAATGCCCTGGTCGCTCCTGAGCCCACCAGGAAAGTAATCATCCGCCCATTCACCTGGAGATCTATCTCAGGCAGTGGAGATTGCCATGAGAGCCTCCAAGTGTTGTACATCCACCCCTCCTAGTCATTTTTCCCCAAGGTGGCTGAGAACATTGTTTCTCAGGGCACTCTCAGGCAAAATCACTAGACTTCCATTATTCAAACACACATTTAAATCCCCGAGCTGCATCCTTCCTCTGCTTCTTCCTCTGTCTCTACTTTCACATCCTCTCGCTGTCCAATGACCTCTCTGACTTACTTGAACCATCATATCACATTCCTCTCCCTGTATATAAAAAAAACCTCACTTTCTGACCCTTTTCTTTGTAACACTTTTCTGCATGTTTTGCATATTGCAAAACATCCTGCAACGATCCCATTCTCAGGGTAACTATGTATCTCATTATATAACCTCCTATTTCCTTCTTTACTGCACTTACTAACGTGTTCCTTAATGGCTGATTATATGCAGCATTAGGATCATCTCTCATGCCCCCTGATTATACTATGGAAGGGGTCTACCATCTCCTCCCCTCCCATTCTAATTTCCTTCTACAGAACTCCAATCTGGCCATAGAATTATTCTATCTGCTCTCTCTATTTTTCATTCAATTGGAACTCCCCATTAACCCTTTGAATTGTTCATCAAACTGTCGGGCGTCTATTTTTATACGGGCGTGACAGTTTGGGGCTTCTTTTAACCAGACTTCAGCAGCGGATAATCCGTATTTCTGCTGATCTTTTAGCTGATTTTGTCCGTATTTTATCACATAATTCTTTACAACTAGGACTTTTAATTTATTTATTTATTTATTCCACTCATCTCAATCACTCACACATTCGCTTCATGCAATATAAGACAGCAATACAAATAGTACATTATGTTAGTAGGCGGCCGCCCTCTTCATATTCTTAGTTACTCTATAACACAATATCAAAGAGAAAGTAATAGAAAGATAAGAAGTAAAGTTCCTGGACACCCCTGTGTCCCATGACGTCATCTAACCACTTTTTACGTGTCGCACGGAGTTAATTCTTTCCTGTAGCCTTCTCACAATGGCTATGGTCTCACATAGACTACTGCTATTGCCCCTTTGGCAACCCATTCGTCTATACTTCTCATTTACCTTACACATTTCACATAGACTACTGCTATTGTCCCTTCGTCTATACTTGCCTCTCATTTACAATACACATTGTAAATTCTACTAACACTAAAGTATACAGAAGAAGAAGAAGAGAGAAGAAAAGTTTAACCATTGTTATACTTACTACACGTTATCTGGGAGGCTTCCAAATTCTCCGGCTAGTTCGGAAAAACGTCACTGTTTCAGACAGGATGCCCGACTGGCCTCTAATTACGTCTAAGCAAGACGGAGGTCTTTTAATGATCGGAGAGTACTTCAGACCCACCTGTTCAGTCAGTGTCCTGTCCCTCTGCAGTGAGTGATTCCGGCTCGAAGGACCAAAAATGTAGAGAGAATTTGTTTTCAAGAAGAAGACTATCAGATTCCGTGTAGTAATCTGAGCTCAGGAGAAATTCAAATCAAACCACTTATGTGGTATCAAATAATTTCTGCTTTATTCTGAGGTGGACAAAGCATATATAGCCTAAATGACATCATAGCAAAACGTATATACCTTCAAGATGGATAGAATATATGATAGGCTTAAGATAAAAAATGATTAACATAAGTTACACCTTCTAGGGTGTATCTATTACATACAATGAGACCACTATGAATTCAGGAGAAAGGAATGCATGTAATACTTTACAGACTTACCCCCTGTAGTGTGTAGCTTCCTGTCTATAGATATGCATACATGGGGGGTCTAGTAGACTATCATCTTTCCTGAGAAGACATGGAGGCCTAAAGAAGGGTTATATTTTAACCCTTTCACTACTCATACCAGTATCATGCTCTACAAGGCAATATAGAATAATTAACTGATACATTGATCTACAATTTTCTTAACACCTCTCACTTGCTGCAGCTGTGCAATACACATAACAGAATGACAAGACAGTTTTTTACAGCGCACCAACATAAGACATGACATGTATGACATTATGGAGGGAGCCAGGAAAGCATGTACTGGACCACTACAGTTAGGGGCGGGGGAGTGCGAGGAGAAAAATCTCCTCCAGCCTCCCTGCTGTGAGCCAGCAACACTAGCTCCCGTGCAGGTACGGGGACGAGTGTTGGTCATCGTTTGCCCTACATTCGTCCCGTCTAAATGGGGCTTAATACAGACAACAGTAGCCAGCCATGTTTCTTTCAGCTATAGGAGCTGGCCAACGTGTATTATACTGGAATCAGTTTTTACATACAGTTACAAGAAAAACAAAATTAACCATTTTGAATGTAATATTAAAAAACGACAGACTTTTTTTTGCCCCACACTTTGACCCTTTTGAGTGACCTTTGCTGGATGATTTTGGTGTCTTTAGATTTGCTACATGCTCACCACCGCATAAAATTTGAGTGGAATACATTGAGTGACCCGTCAGGCCAGGTCAAAGTTCCTATGTTAAGTCTAGTGGCACTGTTCTGCTTCAGCCAACAGCACCGCTAGGGAGAGTCAAGCATTGCTAAACAACGTTCATATCAAGTGCTTACTAGTTTGACTGGTCGTCCAAACTTACTAATAATGATGCGTTCAGATGACTCTCTAACGTGTATGGGGGGCAGATCAACTTTCTGCCGACAGATAATGTCAAGACATAGAAGAATCAAGGGCGTTGAATTTCAACACCCCATCCTTTTATTCCCCGGGATATGATCTGGGACACAGCTGTGTGGCTGCAACTTACCTCCATAAAAACACAATACCTTCAAGGGCTGAGAAAGGGACTTATTTGTGTAGCGCCAACTTTCAGGTAATTTATTATCCCCCAGCAAGCTGGGTACTCATTTTACCAACCTCAGAGGGATGGAAGGCTGAGTCAACATTGAGCTGGCTATCTGAACCATATGGGGATGGAACTTGCAACCTTAGAGTCGTGTGCAAGAGCT
This sequence comes from Eleutherodactylus coqui, assembly GCA_035609135.1. NCBI lineage: Eukaryota > Metazoa > Chordata > Amphibia > Anura > Eleutherodactylidae > Eleutherodactylus > Eleutherodactylus coqui. Next base: position 162,747,591 of record CM069410.1, on the reverse strand, counting down.
TAAGACTGCATACTGCTGTCTTAACACTCTGCGCCAAATGAGGCCCAGAGAAGGTGAAAACCACTGACAATCAAACCTCTTAGGGGTATTCCTATTCTAAGGGGTGTTCCTATTTTGGCTTTTCATAGCCGAGATAGGAAACCGCTGTCATGGCTACCAGCCACCCGGCTAGAGCCTTCGGAAAGAGCCGAGAGTTTAGGGCACTGCCGTTTCTGTAGCTCTGATTGAAGTAAAATGAAATGAAAATCACAATTATAGACAAATAGAATCTAACTAAAGTAATAATACACAAACAGTTGTAACGTTCGTGTCTAATGTCCACGGGCAAATTTTATTTGCGGGGCACCTGCGTGGGAGATCCACAAATTAAGCTCCCATAGAGATGCATGGGCGTCCCCAAATGGATTAAAACATGCGGATTTGATTTCAATTTGAAGTCAATGGAAGCCGTCCGATTCGCGGCACACCTGCAGCTGACACTGCGGATGTGCCGTGGATCCACAGGAAAGCATGAGATTAAAAAAAAAACTGTACTGTGCATGTCTGACAGCGAGCCACAAGGACCATGTGCAGTGCAGCGAACCTGGAAGTGGAGGGATCCGTACAGACGCCACTGCTGGGGATATGCAAGCAACAGGACTCAGTGGCCGTGGGCAGGGCTTGATTCTGTGCGGGATTCCCTGTACAGAATCCGCGCGTGCCGTGGACATAAGGCCTTATATTGGGCACATTGAGTAAACAGGTATTAGTGTATTTTGACGCCACCAGGAAGTCCTGGAGGAGTCAAGAGTGACAGGGGGGGTTACACCCCCCTGTACCTGATTGGCTGCAGCAAAGGCTCCCCTGCCGGTCCTGGCAGCCCACTATCAATTAGTTCTGGGTCCGCCATCATTGAAGGTGCTCGCATCAAGGGGCTTTCACACCGGTCAAGCATAACACGCAACCCCCCTAAGTGTAGCATTGCAGCGCGGGGTTCAAACCAGGGAGTAAAAGTAGCTGTGAAGCTGGTGTAATGGCGTGGCTCCAGAAGTGCGGCCCACCCCCTCCACCCCTCTCACTGTGATATTGCCGTGGCTTCAGGGACTCCAGAGCGGCAGGGGAAAACACAGCGAGACGGCTGTAAAGCAGCTTTACCGCTTACATCGCCGCTGCTTTCAGTGATTGCAGAGGGCCGGGTGGAGAGACAGTGACAGGCGGCGGAGCAGGGACACTGAAGCAGGGAGCTGACACTGCTGGGAGTGTGACAAGGAGCCGGGTGAGTGGCATGCAGCCGCCTAACACACTGCGGGTCACTGACATGGCCGGACGCTTCAGGCCCTCATCCACTGCATTGCAGGACCTTAAACTTAGCTGCCAATCAGGAGCTAGGGGTGTGAGAGGGGCGTTCCTCCTGTCAAACCCCTAGCTTCCAGTGGTGTCAAGATACACTAATACCGAGTAAACATCCACAGTGCAGGGAGAAAAAGTAAGTGCACCCTTGAATTTAATGATCAGTAGATCCCTTTTAGCAGCAGTGACCTCCACCAAATGTTACTTACAGCTGTAAATAAGATGTGCACTATGTTGTGAAGGAATATTGGACCATTCCTCTCTGCAAGTGTGTTTCAATTCATCCATATGTTATATTCATGCCCAGCCCTCGTCTGGTTATGTCACAACATCTTGTTAGGTTAGGCCAGATTGCACAATACACAGTGAATAGAACATTGATTTCAAAAAGCTCCTTCACATAAGCACATTTTGCGCCCATTTTATTGACGCGAAAAATACACAGCATGTTCTATTTTCCTGCACTTTTGTTCAACATTTTGAATAATTACACTAATTGCCCATTTCAATTTATTATATTGAGGTTATTAATATCATATGAGGGGGATCTCCAGGAGGACATTGTTCGCTAAGGAGGACATTATAAATATTATATAAGGGAGTCTTTAGGGGGGGCTTTTTTCTATATGGCAGGCCTTATTATTATTATTATTGTCATATAAGGATGGGGCTCTCTAGTGGGGCATTACTATTATATAAAGCAGCTATCATAAGGGATCAAATTATTAGTATATAAGGGATTATTACTAGAGATGAGCGAACGTACTCGGTAAGGGCGATTTCGCAATCGAGCACCGCGATTTTCGAGTACTTCACTACTCGGGTGAAAAGTACTCGGGTGCGCTGTGGGTGAGCGGGGAGTTGCAGCGGGGAGTGGGGGGGAGAGGGAGAGAGAGAGGGCTCCCCCCTGTTCCCCGCTGCTACCCCCCCCCCACTCCCCTCTGCAACCCCCCGCCCCACAGCGCACCCGAGTACTTTTCACCCGAGTAGTAAAGTACTCGAAAATCGCGGTGCTCGATTGCGAAATCGCCCTTAACGAGTACGTTCGCTCATCTCTAATTATTACTTTAACCCCTAAGTGACAGCCCCATTGCCGTAAAAACATGCATCCCCCGAGGATTAAAGCCCTGCAGGCTGTGGACATGACAGCTCCATGCAATCGGTTACCGGAGGTAGCCGACTACCTGAAGCTGTCATCCTGGGCTGCGGGGAGCCTTCCCCCAGCAATGCAATCGGTGCTAATCGCATTAAAGTTAATACAAAATTGAAAAAAAGTTAGAGTTTCAGCTCCCCTCACGGATGGCATCCATGAGGGGGGGCTGAAACTTCTCACCCAGGTGCTCCGTGATGCCCTGCGAGGTCCTGCTCAGGAATGGACCCTCCACCGTCTTCTGCGCATGCGCGCCAAGGAAAAATTACCAGCGCATGCGCACAAGCTCGGGTCGGCCGGGAGATTTAAAACTTTCTGGCTCCCGGCTACCTACAGATAGCCAGGAGACAGGAGATGTCACCGGGGACCGCAGTGACCGGTCCTCGGGCCCGTGATTGCCGTTAACCATTTTTTCAACCATTCCGATTATGGAAAAGTTTAAAAAGTTAAATATAGTTTAAAGGGGTTGTCCCGCGAAACAAAGTGGGGGTATACACTTCTGTATGGCCATATTAATGCACTTTGTAATGTACATTGTGCATTAATTATGAGCCATACAGAAGTTATTCACTTACCTGTTCCGTTGCTAGCGTCCTCGTCTCCATGGTGCCGTCTAATTTTCAGCGTCTAATCGCCGGATTAGACGCGCTTGCGCAGTCCGGTCTTCTTCTTTTCTGAATGGGGCCGCTCGTGCCTGAGAGCGGCTCCTCGTAGCTCCGCCCCGTCACGTGCCGATTCCAGCCAATCAGGAGGCTGGAATCGGCAATGGACCGCACAGAAGCCCTGCGGTCCACCGAGGGTGAAGATCCCGGAGGCCATCTTCACCAGGTAAGTAAGAAGTCACCGGAGTGCGGGGATTCAGGTAAGCACTGTGCGTTTTTCTTTTTTAACCCCTGCATCGGGTTTGTCTCGCGCCGAACGGGGGGGCTATTGAAAAAAAAAAAAACCGTTTTGGCGCGGGACAACCCCTTTAAGTTTCACCTCCTCTCATGGATCTGATCTATAAGGGGAGGTGAAAATACTTACCCCCATCCTCCGTGATGTCCCGCAGTGATATAGTCCTTTAAGGACCTCACATCGCCTTCTGTTCATGTGCGCTTGACGGAAACCTCGAGCGTGTGCATAAAAGGGCTCGCGCCCCAGGAAATTTAATATCCCTCTGCTCCCACCTAGCATATGTAGCCTGGAGCAGAGAGATGTCACCAGGGACCACTGTATGCGGTTCCCGGTCACATTATCACTGTTATTCAATGGATAACAGTGAATATGTAAAGTTAAAAAAAATTTAAAAAGTGAAAGTTTCATCTCCCCTCACGGATCATATCCGTGAGGGAGGATAAAATTACGTACCTAAGGCCCATGGATTTATTCATGGAGCTTACCCCAGCTTCTGCGCACGCGCCCATCGCTAAAGTGGAGGACGCATGTGCAAAAGCTTCAGATAGCCCGGGGAATTTAATTCTCCCTGCTCCTGGCTACCAAACATAGCTGAAAGCCTGGAGATTTCACGGGGGGCCGCGGTACACGGTCCCCAGTCACGTGATCGCCGCTATCAAATGTATAGCGGCGATCACGAAGAAGTAAAAAGAAGTTCAAATTTCACCTCTTGTCACGGACCCAATTCATAAGGCGAGGTGATTTAGTTGCCTAAGGCCTCCTACACATGCGTATTTGCATTGCGGAGTCCGCGGCGGGCGTCTGCCTCCAGACTCCGCAGAAAATACAGCCAATAGTATTCAAAGGCAAAACACCATTTCATCTCCACGAGCAGAAATCGATTGCGATTTTCCGCTCGTAAAGAATAAATCACAGCATGCTGCGATTTTGTGCGGGTTACGCACAGCTGGCTTCCAGTGAGTACTGCGTAAGTATCGTGGGATACATGTCACACCCCCATTCTGCTCCAGCGGCTACTGCGCATGCGCATCCGCAGCATGTGCAGAATCCGCCGGACAGGTACTCTGGGGGCACCAGGTCGAACTCCGCTGCAGGAATCCCACATGTGGAGTCCAACCCGCCTGTGTGCAGGAGGCCTAAGGCTATCGGGGCTGTCCTCCAACAGGATCTTTATTCGTTGACCTTTTACTCAATTTCAGCGCATGCACACGTCGGCAAAATGGCGGACACAAGCACAGAAGCTGGGGAGGGTCTGAAAAATTTGAAATCTCCTTGCTCCTGGCTACTAAAGGTAGCCAAGAGCCTGGAGCAGTGGCCAAGGGCCGCGGTGAGCGGTCTCAGCTCACGTGATCGCCATTATCCAACGGATAATGGCAATTATGTAAAAGTTAAAAACAGTTGAACTTCAATGCTCCTTTCGGTTTGGGCCCCAGTGTACAACCATGTGACAATTCGATCTCAAATGGGAGTGTTAGTCAAACTACTAACGATCACTTGTCCATGAGTATGTATGTATGTGTGTTACCATACAGCGCGGCACGGGGTCCCGCGGTCGGCGCGCGTCGCTCCTGCGGCCTGGAGCCCTGTGTCGAGGTTATCCCAGCAGCTTGGGGCGGCCGGTGGGCGGCGGCGTGGGCGTGTCCGCCCGTAGGGTGCCGCCCGCACTCCTCCGTTCTTCTCATACTGCAGTGGGTGGAGTTGCCTCCTCCCACTCTCCGCTCCTGGGCGGAACCTTGTGGTTAAAAGACTGGCAGTGAAGTGAGCTCACTGCCAGTTATTGGTTCTGCATGCACCTAGCCAGTCTGTCTGCGGTTATCCTCAGCCAGTCCCTAATTGCCGGTCAGCTCCTTCTGGTTCCCTATTGCTCTGTTTGTTCTTGCTAGTTCATTTAGCCTCTAGTCTAGTCTGGCCCAGTCAGCACTAGTTGCTATCCAGCATCCTTCTAGTTTGCCTGTGAGCTCCATCTCCAGCCTTGTAAGTTTTGTTGGTCTGATCCATCTGCCTCCCCTGTCGGCACTCTGTTCCCCCTATTAGGTAGCTTTCTTCTTGTCAGCCGCCAGGTCCCTAGCCAGGGCAGGGACCGCCGTCCAGTTGTCCGCCTGGGGTTAGCCAGGGCCGAGGCAAGTAGGCAGGGACAGTGGGGTGCGGGAAGATCAGGGCACCCCACTTGGCGCTCGGGGGGCAGAGTGCCGTAACAATGTGTGTGTGCTTCTCATGCTCCACCCCCTGGTGGCATCATCACTCCGCCCCTGTTGACGTAATCGCAGGTTCTACAACATATGTAAAACACAGAGCCTGACCGACAGAAGGACAACAAAGTTAGGGCTTTTGGAAGGGGAGGACAAAAATAACAAAATGAGAATAGAACTAAACCGTTATTATCTCAGACACAACTAAGCAGTCCTGACAGAGGACACCGACTTGCTGCCACCACAGAGATCCGGTGGGCTGAAGGAGCTGCGGTGATGTACTGATGTGGGAGGAGCCATTCTGCAGTTTGGTAGAAAGCACTGTATCTGGGTGCTTCTCATGCTCCGCCCCTGGTGACATCATCGCAGGTCCTACAACATATATAAAACACAGAGCCTGACCAACTGAAGAAAAACAAAGTTAGGGCTCTTGTAAGGGGAGGACAAAAAACAACAAAATGAGAATACAACTAAGCCGTTATTATCTCAGACAACTCAGCGGTCTTGACAGAAGACACCGACTTACAGCCACCACAGAAATCCGGTGGGCTGAAGAACCTGCAGTGATGTCACTGCTGTGGGAGGAGCCAAGCTGTGTTTTTCTTGTGTGGAAATCAAGATGGATGTAGTAGAGTTGTGTGATGTATGGGGATCTTAATGGATGTACCATGTAGTACAGCTGTGTGTGTAATGTGTGGGAATCAAGATGGATGTAGTAAAGCTGTGTGTGTGTAATGTGTGGGAATCAAGATGGATGTAGTATAGCTGTGTGTGTGATGTGTGGGAATCATAATGGATATACCGTGTAGCACAGCTGTGTGGTGCATTGCGCCACCAGAAACACTGGTACTATAATTTTCTAAAAATTACTAGTATCTCTAATGTTCACGATATACACAGTCTCATGGTAAAGGACTCATTTTCGATCTCTTCAGTTCATATTCACCTGAGCAGAATCCAGTCTGACGAATTGTTCTACCCTGTACATCCAGGGGTTGCTAAAATCAGAGCAGACTGACAAACCTTTCCCCAGATTACAGTCAGAATGGGAATGCTCCTTGTGGGTTTAATAGTCACCTGGCACAAAACCTAAACACTCAGGTTCTGTACTCTACAGAGATCAGATCACCTGTGGACAGCAGATAGTCTACTATCCATATCTTGGAAGTATGTGATAGTGCACATCTTTCCATCCATTTCAATCAATCATGAGAATCCTGAAAATATCAAGAAGAAGTGGAAGCTATTGCAGTGATAACCTTTTGACCATGCAGAGCTTGATTCCCACTCACATTGCCTCTTTTGAGTAGCAGATTTTGGAAGTTTCCTCTTCAGGCAACCTGCAAATACAAGGCCAGAATTGTCATCCCAATTTAGCCATACTCAATCTTAACAAGTATAGAACAAGACAAATCTTCTCTTGCTTATGCACAGATCAAATTCAGACCATAGATTCTATTGCGTCAGCATTGCAGTTTCTTCAGGCTGGCTTTGAAAAGGGCCTCAGACTTAACACATTAGAAACACAGTTCTCTAACAAAAATGCTGCTCACCTTATGGTGTTTTCTCCAGTCGTACATTAAAAGAGTTTGTCATTTAAAAAAAAAATAAAAAAATCAATACTTACTAGAGCTGAGCGAACGTACTCGGTAAGGGCGATTTCGCAATCGAGCACCGCGATTTTCGAGTACTTCACTACTCGGGTGAAAAGTACTCGGGTGCGCTGTGGGTGAGCGGGGGGTTGCAGCGGGGAGTGGGTGGGAGAGGGAGAGAGAGGGCTCCCCCCTCCACTCCTATTCCTCCCCGGGAAGTCTTCTTACCGCATCTTTTCTTGCTGATCTTCTCCATTCCCCTGGGTCACCTCACCTCCAGCCGATTAGGTCCTCTTCTTCTTGTTATGGATCATTCTTTCTCCACATTCTTTTTCCTACAGGTCAGTGTAGGTTACACTGATGTACGAGGCGACATCCGATGTGATACCCAGGACATAGGAAATGAACAAAGATTTATTTGTGTTGACACAATTCAGGCTGAGGGAACCATGTTCACAAATCTCAGAGTTACTACATCACATCCAACAGTTTATATATCAAGTAGGCAGGCTTATTAAGAGCTAACACTTATTGGCTCATCTTATCTTTTAACATCAGACAAAGAAAGACAAAAGTATATTTTACTTTCACTTACAAGTTTACAGAAGGGAGGGGTAGAGTAAGTGAGTAAAGTTGGTATAAAGTAGCTACATTTCATTTGGTAGATACATAATATATAATATGCTTCAGCCTTTGGACTGATAACAGATAAACAATAGCTTATAAGTCCTCGTACTACAACATCACTAGTGAAGTAATGTTCACTGCCTAGCAAGGAATGACGATCTATTGCTGAGACTGTGCATGCACGCTATCTCGCCATGAGAGTTCATATGCTGTTGCAGAGAGACAGCGCGCACGCGCAGTCTCGGCAATAGCTCGGCTCTCCCTGCTAAGCTATGAACGAAGTTGAATGCCGACAATGGACAGTTTGTCACCGGTAGACGAAGAATCGGCAGGGAGAAGATCCGGTAAGAAGGGTGCATGGGGAGGAATAGGTAAGTATAGATTTTTTTTCTAATGACAGAACCCCAGGTTCTTGGAGGTGATTAAGAACCTAAGCTCTAGTCTCTATGCTCCTGCTCCAGCTTCTGACCTCTCCTTAGTTCTGAATGTTCTCATGGGCCTTTCATGTAAAACAGCAGAGCAAGCATATCTCTTTTAAAACCATATTTCTTGTCATGATAGCTTCAACCAAGCGTTTTCGAGAGTTATAAGTGCTGTGCTCCAAAAAGTCTCATCTACTGGGTGTGTTTTTCCAGGTAACATGGTAAAAAGGCTGCTTTTAGACGATTCTCATTTGACTGAGCGAGTGACATCATCGCTAGCTTGTTTGCTCTTGTTCAGCCTGTTTAGATAGGCAGATACATCATTGGCTCGTATAAATGAGTATTGTTCAATCTTTCACATTTGTTGTATTAGCGAATGTGAAAAACTGAATGAGCTCTTTTTAAATAGCACGATAAGTGAATGAGCCAACAATGATTTTTATGTCTGCATAAAATGAACGACAAGCGAAAAGCGAACAATGCTCATTCAACATTCAGTCATTGGTTCGCCTTTAGATCGAATGATTATTGTTCACTTTCGCTCATTTGAACAATTTTTTGAACAATAATCATTCCGTCTAAAAACACCTTAAGTCCTCATGTCCACGGGGAAAATCAGGCCCGCCGCGGATTCTCCATGCAGAATCCCGCAGCGGGTCCCTCCTTTCCCGGTGATATGAGGCTAAAAAAAAGATTAAACTTACCAGTCCGGAAGCTGCGGATCTTCCCTCCGTCACGGCCGGATCTTCTTTCTTTGGCCCGGCGGATGTGCTCAGCACGCCGGCAGCATGCCGCGCGCATGCGCCGGGCACATCCGCCGGGCCGAAGAAAGAAGATCCGGCCGCGACGGAGGGAAGATCCGCAGCGTCTAGACAGGTAAGTTTTAATTCAGGTACGGGTGTTCCGCGGATCCGGACGGCTTCCATACGCTTCAATAGAGGCCTGCGGGAGCCGTCCCCGCGGGAGACCCGCACTAAAATGGAGCATGCCGTGTTTTTTTTCCCGCACACGCAATCTGTGCCTCAAGGGTAAAATAACATCTGCACGTATTTAACTACCTGCGGGTGTCCAATGCATCCCTATGGGGCGCAGATCCGCATGCGTGAAAAATGCTGCGGATTTTAAATAATCTTTTTACCGTGGACATGAGGCTTAAGACTTATGCCATCCAGTAAGAGATTTCATTGCCAATCTTGTGTCAAGAGCCACAAAATCAGGAGCAAAAGAAATATCATCTAGACATTAATAGGATGGTCCTCAATTACTTACAAATGAGCCCTGGGAAAGAGGAGAACCTTTTTTCTGCAAATCAGAAAGCCAAACAAGACCAGCAAGGGTGTCCGGTCAAGATGGATTATAGATCTGATCCGACACTGCTATCTCTGATTGGCCAATATTCTCCCTTATACATTCAAACTCAGTCAACTCAATTAATGTCCACTTCATGGGTTGAGCTGGCCCATGTTCCATTGGATTACATCTGCAGACCCACCATGTGGTCTTTGAGATCAACATTTTTGAAATACCATAGGCTGGATGTTATTTCCTCAGAGGGTTTGGCTTTTGGCAAAAGGGTGTTCAAGCAGTCCTATGCGTATTGCTTATTAAGTCCCATTGTGTGCTGCCATAGGATGTCCAGAAAATATACTACCTTGAAATTTATTTTCTGAAGTCTGTAGGAAGCAGATTTCCCTTCCTGGAGGCAGAGCAGCTGGATATCTCTCCTGTGAGCCTGTCTCCATTAACTGTGAAGAGGCAGTCATTCAAAGATGAACGACTGCTTATGTACACTGAGCAAGAACTCACTCACTAGTCACTTTTTTCAGTGAGCTGAAACAAAAGCGACTACCAACACTCATTTGAGCAAATTTCAGCCAATAGTTGTCCTGTATATAGCCACCCTTAGGGCTCACACCCAATTGCGTTTTTTTCCTGCTGCTACATCGCTGCGATTTTTTTGTTGCGATTGTCAATGGGACTTTCTAATGTTTAAAACGCAAGTTTGTGCTTTGCAATTTTTGTGCGATGCGTTTTTAACATTAAAAAAGTCCCACTGACAGTCGCGTATTTATCTACCCGCGGGTGGTCAATGCATCCCTATGGGGTGCAGATCCGCGTGCGGGAGAAGGGTTAAAATCCGCTGCGGATTTTAATTCTTCTTTTGCCCGTGGACATGAGGCCTTACGGTTGTGTGAGCCTGGCCTAAGTGAGATGACATGGAAAAATAAATGGGCTGTTTAGGGGGGCTGTTTTTACACTGTTTGCAATACAGTAAAATTGACATGCACTATTTATCTTATAGTATTACGATGATACCAAAGCTATACAGTTTTTTTATGTTTTACTACTTTTACAAAATAAAAAAAAATAGCTTTTTATATTGCTTTTTGTCCATAACTTTTTTATTTTTGCACTGATAGGACTGTGTAGGGGCTTGCTTTTTTTGTGGCGTAAGCTATTGTTTTAAGGTTCATACAACCTCTGGATCGCTTTTTATTCAAATTTTGGGGAGGGGAACAGGGGCGACAAAAAAAATGCAATTCACCATGTAGGACAAATAGCGTAATATTTTAATTGGCCTTTTACGGATGCTGTGATACCAATTTTAAAATTGTTTTCATTTTGTGAAATAATGTGAAAACTGAAAGAGGGGGGATTTAGAACTCCTAATACATGTTTTAATATATATATATATATATATATATATATATATATATATATTTATGAAGCTCACTTTCACTTGCAATTTTTTGATCGCTTGTGCAATATATCCTAATTAAAACAACAGCCTATTAAGCCTGGCCAGGGCTTAATGGGCTGATTTCAATGACAGACCTGGAAATCTTCACTAGACCCCAGGCTACCATGACACCTACTATAACTAGCTACTTAAATGACTGAATTAATTGCAACATCTGAAAAAGTGGTACCTTTTCATTTCAGTAGTGTAGACCTGTCATACTTGTTACTATGTTCGCCAGTTAGGTAAATGTATACATATTTTTTACTTTGCACTAGTTGTGACAAATCTCTTTCAGAGTACTTTAATAGTAAAGCGACTTTGAACCAATAACTTAAAATGTGCTTTCAATATTCTAAACGAGTTTTCTCCCATAATTTGTATGGGGTAAGTGCTAAATTTAGAGTCATAACATTCTTGTTACGATTATTTTCCACTCTGTTTCTCATTAGCTGAAGTATGTTTTTTTTCATAACTGTTTCTTTGTGTATTTCTCTTTTTGTATTGTTCTGTGACAATTTGTTTTAATGCCAAAATATTCTACTTCAGCCTTTTTGCTAATTTTGTATTTATATCCTTGTTGTTAGCAATATTCTTACAAATTTAGTCAACTGATTTTGTCAACTAGTGTTTTTTGTTTCTGTTATACATTGGTTTTAATTTTTTAACTAACTCACTTTTTATCGGTCCAGTACTGTATTTATAGCCTAATACCAGTGATTCAGTTTGAAAGCCTCTTAAGGCTCATTTACATGCAAAGACAATCTTTCAAACGATTGAAAGATTGACTATTTTAGCAATCATTTTGCATAAAGTACTAATGGGCAGTAATGTCCATTAGCACTTTATCAGCTTCATTTGCGTGCAAATGAGCCTGCATGAGCTGCTTGCAGAACTCAGCAGGTGGTCTGAGCTCTGCAATCAGCTCCTTTATTCTCGCATTGGGATGTTATGGGCTGCCAGCATGAATAAAATGTAATCAGCCACTCCCATGGAGAACACAGCGTACGGTCTGTGTTATCAACTCTCTGGCTGAACGATGGATTTCAAGCTCGCTTAAAATCATCATTCAGCTGAAGAGTAAACGATGGGGGCATTTTCACCCAACGATTATTGCTCATATGCCATTGTTTTAACGAATTTTGAGCGATAATCATTGCATGTAAATGGGGCTTTAGGCTATGTTCCCATACAGCTAAAAACGCTTGCCGCTGAATCTCTGCCAGCCTCTGCTGCCAATAGCCACACAATCTTGCTGACATTGTCTTCTAGACGTAAAGGATGCCCTCTGTTACTGTCATAGTCCTGGGTATAAACAGATCATGGGAGAGATCCTTGTATTGTCCCCTCATGTATTTATACAGTTAGTTGGTCGCCCCTTAACCGTCTTTTTTCTAGGGTGAATAATCCCAATTTTGATAGCCTCTCCGGGTATTTCAGTCCTGCCATTCTGTTTATTAATTTAGTTGCCCGTCTATGAACCCCCTGTAGCACTTCAATGTCTTTCCTGAGTACTGTTGTCCAGAACTGTATGCAGTATTCCATATGAGGCCTGACAAGTGCCTTATATAGTGGAAGAACAATGTTCTTGTCCCTCACCCCTATACCTCTTTTAATGCACCCCAAAACTTTATCTGCCTATGCAGCAGCTGACTGGCATTGATTGCTCCAGTTAAGTCTACAGTCCACTAGTACCCCCAGTTCTTTTTCCATATCACTTTTCCCTAGCAGTACCCCATTTAGTGTATATTGGTGACAATCGTTTCTTCTGCCCATGTGCATAACCTTACATTTATCAATATTGATTTTTATTTGCCATTTTTCTACCCAAGCCCCCAGCTTATCTAGGTCAATTTGCAGCCATACATTGTCCTCTGTTGTATTAAATATCTTGTATAATTTTGCGTCATCTACAAATATAGAAATTTTACTCTGTAGTCTATCAGGTCATTGGTAAATATATTGAATAGAATGGGGCCTAATACTGAGCCCTGTGGCACTCCACTAGCAATGGTGGCCCAATCAGAGTATGAATCATCTATTACCACCCTCTACTTTCTAACTCTGAGCAAGTTTTTTACCTAGCTACACACTTTTTTGCCCAGACCGAGCTCTATCAATTTATATATTAACCTATTATGCAGCACGGTGTTAAATGTTTTAGATAAATACAGATATACGAGATCAATAGACTCTCCCAGGTCCAGCTTAGAACTTACTTCGTTGTAGAAGCTGATCAAGTTGGTCTGACATGATCGACCCCTCGTGAACCCGTGCTGATGAGGAGTTATACCGTTGTTTTCCTTGAGGTATTCCAGGATGGCATCTCTTGAGACTTACCGGCCTGTAGTTACCAGGCTCTCTTTTGGACTCCTTTTTGTATATTGGAACCACATTGGTAATGCGCCAATCCAGTGGTACAACCATGGTCTTAATAGAGTCCCTAAATATAACAACATAGTTAGAACGTTTTTAAGAGCCCTGAAAAATGTAGTTCCTGCCTTCCAGGCTCCTGCATGGGATCTCACGGGTTCTGCTTTTACCAAACAGCTGTTTGAGCCAATGGATAGCCTCTGAGATTCTTAACCTTCAAAGAAAAACATCAAGCAGGAAGGGTACTTACCTTTACTCTTTCTAGATCCGCAGGGTGGAGAACAAGAAAAGCAGCATACTCTTGATGTCAAGAGAGCAGTCTTATTATATATCCATAGGACTCAGTCGTTTAGGCACAGTTACTACAACACTAATCCAAATAAAGAGCAAAAGGCCAGCAAAGCGAATCTTGCAAGGAGGATTAGAATGACAATCAAAAAATGTTATGGTCTCTTGGTGATACCTTCCGCCATGCATATCAGAGCACATTCTACAGCTGCATCCTGGGTAGAAGGTGGACATATATACTATTAGACCAAACCTGCCAAGCTACCACATGGTCATCTTTATCCACATTACAGGCTATACAAACTCTCAACAGAGGGCTCGAATTCTGACAACAAAGTGTTAGAAACAGCAACCCCTATCCCATCTATATAAGAAGTTTCATTGCTTTAAAAATCATTTGTGCTTGTGCTGCCACAGGACGATCAGGAAAATGTAAATTTGCTTCCCCCAAATTTATTTTTCCTGGAGTCCGTAGGCAGCACAAGTCTCCCACCCTAAGTTATAATTTATTATTGCTTTATTATGATATACTGACTCTTAAGGCCCATTAACACACAACGATTAACGTTCAAAATTCCTTCAAGCGATGTCTTTTGAGCGATAATCGGTGTAAATGATACCATCGTTAGCTTTTCAGCCGAACGATGATTTTTAGTTCAGCATAAAAACCATTGTTTGGCCGGCCAGTTGATACTGGGGACCGCACGCTGCGATTCTCCACGGGAGCGCTGATAACATTTTTTTTAGCTGCTGTCACGCGGGATAACAATGGAGCTGTATGCAGAAAACAGATCACCCGTTGTTATCTGCATACACGGAAGGGAGCTTCATTTAAATGCAAATGAAACTAAAAAGCTACTTTTAGGCATTACTGCCCATTAGTAGCTATGCCCCATTTACACCCAACGATTATTGCTCAAAAGCCATCGTTTTAACAAATTTTGAGCAATAATCTTTGTGTATAAATGGGGCCTAAGCAAACTAATTGATTAGTTAATTACTGCTTAGTAACCTGTTTCTGTTTGATTGTAGCTAGAGGACTCAACCCATTTGTGCTTGTGCTGCTTACAGACTCCAGGAAATAGAAATTTGGGGTAAGCAAATGTTCACTTTCCTTCAATATTAATTACTGCAGCCCTTTACTTCCTCCCTGCTGATATCACCTCCAGAAGATACAGACAAATAGAGATATAGTTAAAATAACTTGAATATCTTAACTAAGCAGGGTATTACAAACTGTTGGTGTGTATGTAGAGTAAATGTGCTAGTAAATACATTGATTACAGCAGCATCTGAGCAATCCTCTCTACTGGTGGTCTGTCGAAGGCATCCTGAGCATGGTCGCCTTATGTTCGTGCCCTCATGCATCCACTGGTCCCTATAACTCATAAGAGTCTGCTTAGAACGGCAGGTGGTAGACAGTTCGCCAACATGACCATCTAAATTCTCGCATTCCAATTATGCCCCCCTCTCAAACTCTGTTAATTGGGCGAAATCTCTTTGATTGCAACATAGAGGCATCTGGTGGTCAACAAGCTCCACACAAGCAGAAAAAGTGGTCCACTACACAAATAGCCTCCAAGAGCCTTTTTATAGGCCAAGGGTGGAATCACTTTTAGGGTGCATTCCCACGAACGTATATCGGCTTGGTTTTCACACCGAGCCGATATACGTTGTCCTCGTGTTCAGGGGGGGGGGGGAGGATGGAAGAGCCAGGAGCAGGAACTGAGCTCCCGCCCCCTCTCTGCCTCCTCTCCGCCCCTCTGCACTATTTGCAATGGGGAGAGGCAGGGCGGGGGCGGGGCTAATTCTCAGAACTTAGCCGCGCTCTCGGCCCACCTCTCCCCATTGCAAATAGTGCAGAGGGGCGGAGAGGGGGCGGGAGCTTAGTTCCTGCTTCTGGATCTTCCATTCTCCCCCCCCCCCCCCTGCACAAGAGGACAGCGTATATCGGCTCGGCGTGAAAACCGAGCCGATATACGTTCATCTGAATGCAGCCCCCGGGCTTCAGGAAACAAGACCGTTCATCTAATTACACCACAACTGTAATCATTTGCATATCTGCCTGAGATGTAACTGCATGCCAAGTTTTGCAGTAAAACGACAACTTCTAGGGGTGCAATTTCTATTTATTTTTTGACAAAGAGTGTATGTGTTATGTGTTCATATACAGGAAGAACTGCTGGTCAGTATTACATTGATTTGCCTTTTTTAAGGACTTCTGGTCAAAATCACGCCTGCAACATCCAAATCAACATATATGATATAAACATAGCATTAGATGTTCAGTGATTTTCAATAAGAAAACTTATGCAGATCGCATTTTAGCCTTTCTTTACAATTTTTCAGTCTTCTGGGCACATTTGTTTCTCAACAGATCCAAAATGCATATCACCCAGTCTGTTGTAAAAATGAAGGAAAAAAAGCAGTTTTTCTCCACTTGACCAGTAGGTGGCATTATTCGCATATGCAATGCAATGTTAAATACTCTTGTATAGATAAGATAGAAGTATTATAGAGGTGATAGTTTTATTCACTACTCAGAAAAATTATATATACAAGCTTTTGAGATTACTTAAGGCCTCTTGATTAGGCTATGAATAAGAATTAGAGATGAGCGAACGTACTCGTCCGAGCTTGATATTCGTGCGAATATTAGGGTGTTCGGGATGCTCGTTACTCGTAACGAGCACCACGCGGTGTTCTGGTTACTTTCAGTTTCCTCTCTGAGACGTTAGCGCGCTTTTCTGGCCAATTGAAAGACAGGGAAGGCATTACAACTTCCCCCTGTGACGTTCAAGCCCTATACCACCCCCCTGCTGTGAGTGGCTGGGGCGATCAGATGTCACCCGAGTATAAAAGTCGACCCCTCCCGCGGCTCGCCACACATGCCTTGTGACTTAGCTGAGGGAAAGTACTATCGTGCTGGTGCTGCTGTAGGGAGAGCGTTAGGAGTCAGTGTAGGCTTCAAGAACCCCAAAGGTCCTTCTTAGGGCCACATCTACCTGTGTGCAGGCTGCTGCTAGCAGTGTTTTTTTTTTTCTCAAAATCGGCAATGCAGAGCATTGCACCCGGCATTAGGGACAGAAGTGGTGCATAGGCAGGGAGAGTGTTAGGAGTGAGTGTAGCCTTCAAGAACCTCAACGGTCCTTTCTAGGGCCAAATTTAAGCATGTGCAGTACTGTGCTGGCTGCTGTTAGCAGTGTTGCATATTTTTTTTTCTCTAAAAATCGTCTGTGCAGAGCATTGCACCCTCCATTGATACTACAGGGACAGAATTGTGTAGGCAGGGCCACAACACAGTTATTGTTCATTGAATATACGCAGTGGGTCCTTCCCTTTGCAAAAAAGGAAAAGAAATTATATTTGGCCTGCCTGTGTCAGTCCTAAGGTCTCCGTGTACGTGTGTGCTGCGTGGACAACGTACAAAAATCAGACGCAACCAGCTACGGTTTACTGCAGGCTTGCGCCATTGTCTTTCCTGACTGGCAAATACCTGCTCTGCTAGAGTTAATAACTCTGCTACACTAAAGTTGTGTGTCACTTTTTCAGGGCCACACTACAGTTCTAAAAGTTATTGTTCATTGAATATACGCAGTGGGGCCTTCCCTTTGCAATAAAGGAAAAGAAATTATATTTGGCCTGCCTGTGTCAGTCCTAAGGTCTCCGTGTACGTGTGTGCTGCGTGGACAACGTACAAAAATCAGACGCAACCAGCTACGGTTTACTGCAGGCTTGCGCCATTGTCTTTCCTGACTGGCAAATACCTGCTCTGCTAGAGTTAATAACTCTGCTACACTAAAGTTGTGTGTCACTTTTTCAGGGCCACACTACAGTTCTAAAAGTTATTGTTCATTGAATATACGCAGTAGGTCCTTCCCTTTGCAAAAAAGGAAAAGAAATTATATTTGGCCTGCCTGTGTCAGTCCTAAGGTCTCCGTGTACGTGTGTGCTGCGTGGACAACGTACAAAAATCAGACGCAACCAGCTACGGTTTACTGCAGGCTTGCGCCATTGTCTTTCCTGACTGGCAAATACCTGCTCTGCTAGAGTTAATAACTCTGCTACACTAAAGTTGTGTGTCACTTTTTCAGGGCCACACTACAGTTCTAAAAGTTATTGTTCATTGAATATACGCAGTGGGTTCTTCCCTTTGCAAAAATGCGAAAACATTATATTTGGCATGCAGGCTTGCGCCAATTTATTTCCTGCCTGGGAAATCAAATCACTGGTAATACAGCATGCTGAGGGGTAGGGGTAAGCCTAGAGGACGTGGACGTGGACGTGGCCGAGGACGCGTAGGCCCAAGTGAGGGTGTGGGCACAGGCTGAGCTCCTGATCCAGGTGTGTCGCAGCCGACTGCTGCGCGATTAGGAGAGAGGCACGTTTCTGGCGTCCCCACATTCATCGCCCAATTAATGGGTCCACGCGGGAGACCTTTATTAGAAAATGAGCAGTGTGAGCAGGTCCTGTCCTGGATGGCAGAAAGTGCTTCGAGCAACCTATCGTCCAGCCACAGTTCTGCGCCGTCCACTGCTGCAAATCCGAATCCTCTGTCTGCTGCTCCTCCTTCCTCCCAGCCTCCTCACTCCACTACAATGACACCTGCTCAGGAGCGGGAACACTCCCAGGAACTGTTCTCGGGCCCCTGCTCAGATTGGGCAGCAGTGGTTCCTCTCCCACCAGAGGAGTTTATCGTCACTGATGCCCAACCATTCGAAAGTTCCCGGGGTCCGGGGGAAGAGGCTGGGGACTTCCGCCAACTGTCTCAAGAAGTTTCTGTGGGTGAGGAGGACGATGACGATGAGACACAGTTGTCTTGCAGTGAGGTAGTAGTAAGGGCAGTAAGTCCAAGGGAGCAGCGCACAGAGGATTCGGAGGAAGAGCAGCAGGACGATGAGGTGACTGACCCCACCTGGTGTGCAACGCCTACTCAGGACAGGTCTTCAGAGGGGGAGGCAAGGGCATCAGCAGGGCAGGTTGCAAGAGGCAGTGCGGTGGCCAGGGGTAGAGGCAGGGCCAGACCGAATAATCCACCAAGTGTTTCCCAAAGCACACCCTCGCGCCATGCCACCCTGCAGAGGCCGAGGTGCTCTAAGGTCTGGCAGTTTTTCACAGAGACGCCTGACGACCGACGAACAGTGGTGTGCAACCTTTGTCGCGCCAAGATCAGCCGGGGAGCCATCACCAACAGCCTCACCACCACCAGCATGCGCAGACATATGATGGCCAAGCACCCCACAAGGTGGGACGAAGGCCGTTCACCGCCTCCGGTTTGCACCGCTGCCTCTCCCCCTGTGCCCCAACCTGCCACTGAGATCCAACCTCCCTCTCAGGACACAGGCACAACCGTCTCATGGCCTGCACCCACACCCTCACCTCCGCTGTCCTCGGCCCCATCCAGCAATGTCTCGCACCGCACAGTCCAGCCGTCGCTAGCGCAAGTGTTGGAGCGCAAGCGCAAGTACGCCACCACGCACCCGCACGCTCAATCGTTAACCGTCCACATAGCCAAATTTATCAGCCTTGAGATGCTGCCGTATAGGGTTGTGGAAACGGAGTCCTTCAAAGCTATGATGGCGGCGGCGGCCCCGCGCTACTCAGTTCCCAGTCGCCACTACTTTTCCCGATGTGCCGTCCCAGCCCTGCACGACCACGTCTCCCGCAACATTGTACGCGCCCTCACCAATGCAGTTAGTGGCAAGGTCCACTTAACTACGGACACGTGGACAAGCACAGGCGGGCAGGGCCACTACATCTCCCTGACGGCACATTGGGTGAATTTAGTGGAGGCTGGGACAGAGTCAGAGCCTGTCACCGCTCACGTCCTACCCACCCCCAGAATTGCGGGCCCCAGCTCGGTGGTGGTATCTGCGGCGGTGTATGCTTCCTCCACTAAACCACCCTCCTCCTCCTCCTCAACCTCTGTCTCGCAATCTAGATGTGTCAGCAGCAGCAGGACGTCGCCAGCAGTCGGTGTCGCGCGGCGTGGCAGCACAGCGGTGGGCAAGCGTCAGCAGGCTGTGCTGAAACTACTCAGCTTAGGAGATAGGAGGCACACGGCCCACGAATTGCTGCAGGGTCTGACAGAGCAGACGGACCGTTGGCTTGCGCCGCTGAGCCTCCAACCGGGCATGGTCGTGTGTGACAATGGCCGTAACCTGGTGGCGGCTCTGCAGCTCGGCAGCCTCACGCACGTGCCATGCCTGGCCCACGTCTTTAATTTGGTGGTTCAGCGCTTTCTGAAAAGCTGCCCACGCTTGTCAGACCTGCACGTAAAGGTGCGCCGGCTCTGCGCACATTTCTGCAAGTCCCACACGGACGCTGCCACCCTGCGCACCCTGCAACATCACTTTAATCTGCCAGTGCACCGACTGCTGTGCGACGTGCCCACACGGTGGAACTCTACGCTCCACATGTTGGCTAGGCTCTATGAGCAGCGTAGAGCTATAGTGGAATACCAACTCCAACATGGGCGGCGCAGTGGGAGTCAGCCTCCTCAATTCTTTTCAGAAGAGTGGGCCTGGTTGGCAGACATCTGCCAGGTCCTTCGAAACTTTGATCAGTCTACCCAGGTGGTGAGCGGCGATGCTGCAATCATTAGCGTCACCATTCCTCTGCTATGCATCTTGAGAAGTTCCCTGCAAACCATAAAGGCAGCCGCTTTGCGCTCGGAAACAGAGCCGGGGGAAGACAGTATGTCGCTGGATAGTCAGAGCACCCTCCTGTCTATATCTCAGCGCGTTCAGGAGGAGGAGGATGAGGAGGATGAGGAGGAGGGGGAAGAGACAGCTTGGCCCACTGCTGACGGTACCCATGCTGCTTGCCTGTCATCATTTCAGCGTGTATGGCCTGAGGAGGAGGAAGAGGAGGAGGAGGAGGAGGAGGATCCTGAAA
Organism: Eleutherodactylus coqui; assembly: GCA_035609135.1. Classification (NCBI taxonomy): domain Eukaryota; kingdom Metazoa; phylum Chordata; class Amphibia; order Anura; family Eleutherodactylidae; genus Eleutherodactylus; species Eleutherodactylus coqui. The sequence continues at coordinate 162,727,087 of CM069410.1, read as the reverse complement.
GTGATCTTCCTAGTGCGGACAGCCATGTGTTGCGTACAGGTACCCTGGCACACATGGCTGACTTCATGTTAGGATGCTTTTCTCGTGACCCTCGCATTCAACGCATTCTGGCCACTACGGATTACTGGGTGTACACACTGCTCGACCCACGCTATAAGGAGAACCTTCCCAGTCTCATTCCCGAAGAGGAAAGGGGTTCGAGAGTGTTGCTATACCACAGGACCCTGGCGGACAAGCTGATGGTAAAATTCCCATCCGACAGCGCTAGTGGCAGAAGGCGCAGTTCCGAGGGCCAGGTAGCAGGGGAGGTGCGTAGATCGAGCAGCATGTACAGCCCAGACAGTGCAACAGTCTTTAAGGGCCTGGCCAGCTTTATGGCTCCCCAGCAAGACTGTGTCACCGCTCCCCAGTCAAGGCTGAGTCTGCGGGAGCACTGTAAAAGGATGGTGAGGGAGTACGTAGCGGATCGCACGACCATCCTCGGTGACGCCTCTGCCCCCTACAACTACTGGGTGTCGAAGCTGGACACGTGGCCTGAACTAGCGCTGTATGCCCTGGAGGTGCTTGCTTGTCCTGCGGCTAGCGTCTTGTCGGAGAGGGTGTTTAGTGCGGCTGGGGGAATCATCACAGATAAGCGTACCCACCTGTCAACCGACAGTGCCGACAGGCTAACACTCATCAAGATGAACAAAGCCTGGATTTCCCCAGACTTCTCTTCTCCACCAGCGGACAGCAGCGATACGTAAGCAATACGTATTATGCACCTGCGGATGGAAGCTACGTTCTCTCTCACCATCCAAAACGGGGACATTTCTGCTTCATCAATCTGTGTCTAATATTCCTCCTCCTCCTCCTGCTCCTCCTCCTGAAACCTCACGTAATCACGCTGAACGGGCAATTTTTCTTAGGGCCACAAGGCTCACTCATCTAATTTTTCGAAACAATTTTTATATGTTTCAATGCTCTTAAAAGCGTTGAAACTTTAACTTGAACCAATTTTTCGTTAAACTGGGCTGCCTCCAGGCCTAGTTACCACTTAAGCCACATTAACCAAAGCGATTAATGGGTTTCACCTGCCATCTTGGTTGGGCATGGCCAATTTTTACTGAGGTACATTAGTACTGTTGGTACACCAATTTTTTGGGGCCCTCACCTACAGTGTAATCATACATTTGTATGTTCTTCACCTGCACTCATGGTACAGAAGTGTGTGTGGGGATGGCCTACACTTTAGCTACATAAATGTAACTTGGGCCTTGGCTATACTGCAGCTACTGAAATGGAACTAAGACTGCGCTCCGACTATACTGCTGCTTCGGAATTGTTACTATTGCTGACATGGAACGAAGACTGCGCTCCCGCTATAATGCTGCTTCGGAATTGTTACTGGGGCCTGTCTTGAGTGCTACTATTGCTGACATGGAACGAAGACTGCGCTCCCGCTATAATGCTGCTTCGGAATTGTTACTGGGGCCTGTCTTGAGTGCTACTATTGCTGACATGGAACGAAGACTGCGCTCCCGCTATAATGCTGCTTCAGAATTGTTACTGGGGCCTGTCTTGAGTGCTACTATTGCTGACATGGAACGAAGACTGCGCTCCCGCTATAATGCTGCTTCGGAATTGTTACTGGGGCCTGTCTTGAGTGCTACTATTGCTGACATGGAACGAAGACTGCGCTCCCGCTATAATGCTGCTTCAGAATTGTTACTGGGGCCTGTCTTGAGTGCTACTATTGCTGACATGGAACGAAGACTGCGCTCCCGCTATAATGCTGCTTCGGAATTGTTACTGGGGCCTGTCTTGAGTGCTACTATTGCTGACATGGAACGAAGACTGCGCTCCCGCTATAATGCTGCTTCGGAATTGCTACTGGGGCCTGTCTTGAGTGCTACTATTGCTGACATGGAACGAAGACTGCGCTCCCGCTATAATGCTGCTAGTGATATGTTAGTGGGGCCTGTCCTAATGCTACGGCTGAAATGTTACGAATTCTGGGCTCTGCCTATACCGCTGCTAATGGTATGTCTCTGGGGTGTGGAAACAGAGGCTTCCCAAAGACATGATGTCGGCGAGGCCATTTCCCACCAACGCGGTTACTGTTAAGGTGCATATAACCACGGACACGTGTAGAGGACACGTAGTGCCTCAAAAACATCCCCCTCCTCCTCCAACAGGGAAAACAAACATTCTTGGCAAATGCCTTTGCATTGGTTCGTCTGGTGGCAGTCCAAGAATTTCACCTTTACCGACACTACAAGAGAGCCCCCCCACCATCCCCCCGCCACGGCCCACTTAATCCTGGCCACATTCCGAAAACCAACAAAATAAAACCGCGCTACTAGGTCCGCAGTCACCACCACATTACCACCAACGCGGTTACTGTTAAGGTGCATATAACCACGGACACGTGGAGAGGACACGTAGTGCCTCAAAAACATCCCCCCGCCACGGCCCACTTAATCCGGGCCACATTCCGAAAACCAACAAAATAAAACCGCGCTACTAGGTCCGCAGTCACCACCACATTACCACCAACGCGGTTACTGTTAAGGTACATATTACCAGTCTGACTGGGGCATGCAGAGACACCTTGACAGAATGAATAGTGTGTGGCACATAGGTTCCCCATTGCTATGCCCACGTGTGCAGCTCCTGATGGCGGTGGCACAGGATTCTATTTCTCATTGCTTCTGTACAGCATTTTGGGCTATCGCCCCACCACTTTTAAAGAGGGTCGCTGCCTAGCCGTGCCAACCCCTCTGCAGTGTGTGCCTGCGGTTCCTCCTCATGGCAGACGCACTTCTAAATAGACATGAGGGTGGTGTGGCATGAGGGCAGCTGAAGACTGCGCAGGGACACTTTGGTGTGCGCTGTGGGGGGGAGGGGGGGCGGTTGGTCAGCATGTAAGCCAGGAGAAGTGGCAGTGGAGTGTCATGCAGGCAGTGATTGTGCTTTGTTGGAGGTAGTGTGGTGCTTAGCTAAGGTATGCCATGCTAATGAGGGCTTTTCAGAAGTAAAAGTTGTTGGGAGGGGGGGGGGGCCCACTCTTGCCGCTATTGTGGCTTAATAGTGGGACCTGGGAACTTGAGATGCAGCCCAACACGTAGCTCCTCGCCTGCCCTATCCGTTGCTGTGTCGTTCCCATCACTTTCTTGAATTGCCCAGATTTTCACACATGAAAACCTTAGCGAGCATCGGCGAAATACAAAAATGCTCGGGTCGCCCATTGACTTCCTCGAGGGTTCGTTACTCGAAACGAACCCTCGAGCATCGCGAAAAGTTCGTTCCGAGTAACGAGCACCCGAGCATTTTGGTGCTCGCTCATCTCTAATAAGAAACCTTAACCCCTTAATGACCACCCAAATGTCTTTTGACAGTGGACGTTAACGGGCTTCAGGGCTCCTTCACACAGGCGTTGCGAACTTCTTCCACCCGCATCACGGGCTGCATCATCTGTTTTGTAGCCCGTTCAGACGGTCGGGGCAGTGACGCATATACGCCGCAGCCACAAGATACCGTCGGGCGGGGAAGGGCGGGAGAGAGTTTAGCAGTCGGCAAGGAGTGTAGATGGAGAGGGAGTTTAGCAGAGCTGCTGCTAAACTCCCTCCCACCTCCCTTTTTTGGCAGCTCTCATAAGTTTCTATAGGAGTCTATAGGATCGGCCGCCGTATTCCAGACAGAAGATAGGTCCAGACCTATATGTTCCGGCCGGAATGCGCACCACATGCGCTATCTTTTCCATTTGGCCGATTTTACGCAATGAAAAATCGCTCATGGGAATGGATGCATTGGAATCCAATGCATCAGATGTCGCAATTTCCGGCGAGTGTTTTATTGCAGCAAAATAGCCATGATAAAAGATTCGTGTGAAGGCACCCTTATTCTGATGTGCTGTCTTTGGATAACAGCCTCACACCTGCTCAAACAGTGGGGACCAGAGAAATTTTTGATCCACGCTGTTTAACCCTTTACATGCCGTGGTCGCACTGTAAAACAATGACAGAGGAAGGGTGTTCACTCTCTCACCCCTCAGACCCCCGCAATTTGATAACCGGGTCCCAATGGGTTGCTTTGGTAGCAAAAGGCTTGAATATGCCATACAGGTCTGCCAGGTATGGTGGCCCGAGCAATGGCATAATAGGGTTTGTAATACACTGCTATACTGATGTATAGTAGTGTATTAGAAGAATGATAAAATATGGTGATATTCAAGTCCCCTAGTGGGACGAAAATAAAAAGTTATGTTAGGGGTCTTTGAATGCAGCAACAAAAAAAATATTAAAAAAAAAAAGCATGAGAAAGTACCAAAATACAAAAACCTATATTACACCTATTGGTGTAATCGTACTGGCCAGCAGAATATATTTTAAATATTATTTATGCTGCAAGATGAACACCATTAAAAAAAAAAAAAAAAACTATATAAATTTGATATTGACACAATCGTACTGCCAGAATTTTGTTAATCTTGCTTCTAGAAAATAGTGGACTAAAAAGCAATCAAAATGTTATGTTCCCAAAAATTGGATAAATGAAGACGAGTTCATTCCGCAAAAAAAGCTCTCAGTCGATGGAAAGAGAAAAATGCCATGGCTCCTGGAGTGCAGCAACACAAAGGGAAGGCTATTTTTAAAAAAAAGGTGTGCCCCTCCCCCCCCTCATTCCCATCCAATTTGTTTTCCTTCCTCCCCTTTACAATCTTTAACCCCACCCCCACCTCCTCTTTCTTTTCACCCATAACATAAAGAAACATTATAAACTTGGTGTCGGAATCGTGCTGATCCAGAGAATAATGTTATCACATGATTTATTTTGCACACTAAATGCAGTAAAAATAAAATCCAAAAGATGGCAGAATTTCTTTTTTTCCCACAATCCCCCTAAATACTTGCGTAACTATGGGGTATGCGGTTGCACCCGGGCCCAGGAGCCTTAGGGGGCCCAAAAGGCCTCTCCTCCATATTGGGAGCCCAGTACTATGAATAAAGCATTATAGTTGGGGGCCATGTTACTGGTTTTGCATTGGGGCCCAGGAGCTTCAAATTAAGCCTCTGCCCCTAAAAAATATATTACTAAAAGTTATATAGCATACATGTACCCAAAAATCATGTCATTAAAAAATACAGCTTGTCCCGCAAAAAACAATCCCTCAAATGGCTATGTCAACAGAAAAATTAAAAAGCTATGGCTGTAGGAACACGACGATGGAAAAAACGGAAAAATGAATTGCTCATTGAGGTGCAAAGCTTGCATATCTGGTTAGTCAGTAAAGCTATTGCCTTCATAAATGTTCTTGTATAAAAAAGATATAAGTATTAACATTCCATAGATTTTGTGGCTAACACAGTGCCACACTAGTTTTTGCTCTATATAGCTGCTATAAAGGAATATGGGTCACCTCATTACTATAAATCCTGCAGACTGTGCTCTGCTGGAAAGGGGGGTTTAAATCTTCCACTTTGCAATATGCAGCAGTAACTAGCCGTATCAGTTTGGCTTCTAGAAACTTTCCTGGCTCACTGATACTTTGTGCAGATAGTGACTATGAAGCAGGCCTGGCCTGGAGACATGAAGGCAAGCTCCTGCCGTATATAACTAGGAGGAAGCTCAGACTGTGGGAAGAACACGGGACGTTTACCTCTGTAATGGTATCTATACTTTGGGTAGAACTGTAGGGGCAGCATTTAGGATTAGACTTAGGGCCACTTCAGTGATTTTTTTTTGGTTTCCATTCATTATGTGGTTATCCCCCCAGTATATATAAGTTGGTCAGTGTTACCTTGGTTAGTTATTCCCTTCTATCTGAAACTCCCAGGCTCTTTCTTCTCAGTTGGTCATGTGATCTCAATTCCGACCAGCTCAGATCTACTTGGGTTTATAGGTTCAGTTTAAATTCAGTATCTCAGTCTGTGCAATGCTACTACATGAACCCTACCATAGAAACTGTCTGGTGGGGGGGGCAGACACAGATGATGATCACACAGTTATGATAGAGGAGATCACAGCTCATTCTTCTGACTGTATACTTATGACTTGTACCGAAAAATAGCCTGCGCTATTTGTGGAAAAAATTCTGAGGGAAAGTTGTTACCACAGATAGCTATATCCTCCTTTATTGAGTGCACTCCTTAACCCCTTAGTGACCAAGCCTGTTTGCGCCTTAATGACCAGGCCAAATTTTGCAAATCTGACACGTGTCACTTTAACATGGAAAAACACCAGAAAGGTTTTGCATATTCTGACTTTGTTTTTTCGCCACATGTTGTACTTCATTTAGGCGGAAAAAAAAGACCGATAGAATTTGTTTATTTATTAAAAGCACCAAAATTGGGAAAATTTTGAAAAAATCGTCATTTTTTCACATTTCCAACTGCAATATCTCAAATATGTGCAAACATAATATAGAAATTTTTGCTAAGATATATATTTCCATCCGTTTAGTTTTTTTTGGGCGCACATTGGAAAAACTCATTTTTTTTTTAACCATTTAGGAGACGTACAAATTTAACATTACTTTTCAGCATTTTGAGGAACACTTTCTTTTCCTACACCAAGCCAAGATTGGAAAGGCTCGTAGGAGTCAAAATGATAGATACCCCCACAAGTGACCGCATTTTAAAAACTACATCCTTTAATGTATTCACTGAGGGGTGTCGTTAGTATTTTAACCCCACAGTTTTTTTTCAGGAGTCAATGCAATTTAGAAGAGAAAAACTAAAATTTCATATTTTTGCAAATATGTCATTTTAAAGACAAAACTTTTTTCTATAGTACACATGAAAATGAGGATTTGCACCCCAGAATGGATAAGCCTGTTTGTCCCGTGCTCAGAAACATACCCATTGTGGCCCTAGTATTACGTCTGTATGCACAATGGGGCCCAAAATGAAAGGAGCAACTGGTGTCTTTCGGAACAGAAATTTTGCTTAAGGGCTCAGTCAGACGGGCGTTTTTTCGCGCGTTTTGCGCATCGCATGTCGCATGCGCAAATCGCGTGACCGGAGGTGAAAAATCGCGGGAAAAATCTGCACCTAGCCGCGTTAATCGTCGCAGAAAAACGCCCGTCTGACCGGAGAAAAATCGCCGTGCGCATCAAAATGCGCATGAAACTTCGTCTGACCGGCGAAAAAAATGATTTTGGTGCGCACATTAATCGCAAAACGCCGATAGGCGCGATTTGCGAATCGCCGTGTCCTATAATTTTTCGCAAAAGCGGACATGTGACCGATGCCATAGCGAACCATTGGTTCCATATATGCGCGATGCGCATGCGCAAAACGCGCGAAAAAAACGCCCGTCTGACTGAGCCCTAAAGGAGATTTAGGCCCTATTGCCCACTTGTAGAGTCATTGAGTGACCAAAATGATGGAGAACCACCACAAGTCACCCCATTTTGAAAAGTAGACCCCTTAACGAATTTATCTAGGGGTACGATGACTTTTTTGACTTCATAGTTTTTGAATGAATCGAAGTCAAGCAGAAGGAAAAAAATTACGATTTTCATTTTTTGGCAATTTTGTCAATTTAAAAACTGTTTTTTTTGAACAGTGTACAAAGGAATGAAGACGTTCACCCCAAAATGGATCCCCCCGTTTGTCCCGTGTTCAGAAACATACCCATTGTGGCCCTAATCTATTACAGGACACATGGCTAGGCCCATAATGGAGGGAATGCCCGCTGGATTTTAGGGTACAACTGAATAAATTCAAGGCCCCATTGCCCACTTATACGGAAAAAATAATACCCCCCCGCCATCCCCATTTTTTGGCATTCCCTAAATATTAGATAAAAGTAATAATATAAACTGCGTTTTATGTCCAAAGACAGGGGTAATTACGGAGGCTGGTTGGGCACATGGGGCAAGAAAACCGGGTATCCCCCCCCCCTCTCGCTTTTTTGGGGGTATTTCGTGACCTCAGCGGCGGGTATGGGGTGTAAAAAGTGGCGCTGTGAGGCTTTGTAATCTTGCTGCGGTGCGGCGGTCTCAACAAGCTGCTCCTGGAACTGCATGAAGGCGAGTGTTCCCGGGGCTTCTTGTAAATTACGGATTACAGGTAGCGATCTAAATAACGCCGGGCTATCACGGCCGTATGCAGAATCCGCTTGCGGAGGCCCGCAGCGGATTCCAGCTGTGAGCCTGGCTGTGACCCTGCGTACGGCCATGTACTGCACATAACTGCCTATTCGCACAGACGGTCATGCGCAGTACACCGTTGTTTGTTTTTATTTCCCGCGCCGTCGCTTAGAGATGACCCGGGAACCCGCAGCCCGTACACAATGTGTTTGCATATGGGCTGCGAGTATATCCGCGGTCATGGAGCACAATGGGCTCTAGGTCGCGGATATCCGCGGTAAAATATAACATGCTGTGTTCTGTTTTCTGCGAGTGGATTACGTAATTCCAACCCGCTAATTGGGGGGGAATTGTGTAATCCAATGCATGCGATTGATCCGTGGATTACCGCTGATCAAGCGCATGCAGAACCCGTAATTCCTCTCCGGTCATGTGTGACCGGCCTAATGTTAGATCGCTACTTTATCACGTGACCGGGGACCGCTCAGCGAGGTCTCCGGTCACTGCTCCAAGCACTCAGCGACCGTTGGTCGCTGGGAGCAAGGCGATTTAAAATTTCCTGGGCTCCCCGACTCCTGCGAATGTGTCCGGCATTTTGCCGATTGGAGGATAATCGCATCTGGATTCAAATGCGGAAGCCTCCGAGAAGATGTTTCATCTCCTCTCACCGATCGCACCGGTGAGGGGAGATGAAACTTCCACTTTTTAAAGAACTTTTACGTGATCGCCATTATGCATTGGATAACGGCGATCACGTGACCAGTAACCGCATACCGTGGCTCCCCGTGACATCTCCAGGCTCTTGGCTACCTTTGGTAGCCAGCAGCAGGGAGATTTTAAATTTTTCAGGCAATCTTTCACTTTTGCGCATGCGTCCGCTATCATGCTGACGGGCGAATGCGCAGAAGCTGGGGTAAGGTCCACGGATCAACATCCCACCAGGGAACAAATCCGGGACCTTGGGTACGTAATTTCATCCCCCCTTACGGATACGATCCGTAAGGGGGGATGAAACTAACTTTTTAACTTTATATGATCACCGTTATCCGATGGATAACGGTGATCATATGACTGGAAACCGCATACAGCGGTCCCCAGTCATATCTCCCTGCACTCGGCTATCTGTGACAGCCGGGTGCAGGGAGATTTTGAATATGCCGGGCTCGCCGGCCTTCTGCGTATGCGCGCCACATCGGCACATCACAGAAGCCAGCGGGGGGTCCAGAGATCGGCCGGAGGATCCGATCCATGAGGGGAGGTGACACGTTTCTTTTTTTCACACTTTTCTTTACTTTTCTGTGATCGCCGTTATCCATTGCATAACGGCGATCGGGGTACCGGGGACCGCTCACCGCGGTCCACGCTGACATCTCCTGCCTCCCGGCTACCTACAGGAGCCGGGAGTTTTTTAAACTTCCGGGCCGCCAGGCCTTCTGCGCATGCGGCTGACGTAATGCCGTCTGGCGCGCATGCTCAGAACGCCCGCTTCGGAGCCCAGAGCATCAGGACTGCGGGGAGCAGCGTGGCGGACCTCGGTGAGTAATTTCAGCTGCCCTGGTGGATCCGATCCATCAGGGCAGCTGAATATGTCACTTTTTTTGCACTTTTGTTTACTTTTTGCCGGGGGGTTGGGGGTGTCCGAACAGCCCGGGATGACAGCTCCATGCTGTCGGCTACCTGCGGATACCGACAGCATGGAGCTGTCACGTCCACAGCCCGAGGGGCTTTATTCTCTGCTGTACACGTTTTTACGTCCTCAGAGAATAAAGCCCACTTCGGGAGGACGTAAAAAGAGTATGGGCTGGCTGTTAAGGGGTTAAAGGAGGATATACCTATCTGTGGTAACAACTTTCCCTCAGAATTTTTTCCACAAGTAGCGCAGGCTATTTTTCAGTATTTGTTTGTTGTTCATCCAGAAAGAGAACGATCAGCGATTCATTAACAAAAAATGCACAATGTCAGTGCAGTTAAACACGATTCTCGCTGGCTTTTGAGCGAATTTTGGGCAATAAAACCTTAGCTGGGATCAAGTAGGTAACAGCTGTCAGCACACTATCTATACAGTTGGGCCAAATCAATACTATAGTGAACAGCTATTGTACTGTTTAATTACTTTCGATCTTCCTGTGCAGAGCTTGTGATACCAATTCTGTTGAATCACTGTTACGGCTTGATTCCTCTAGACGATGCATTGTTTGGTGATGGCTAATTCCCAAACAGCTCTGGTTGATCATATGTGGATATGTACTGTCCACAGTGTGATCATTATACTATATAGACAAGGACTGGTGTTCAGTTTAGGAACACGGTCAGATTAGGTGATCGATGGTCCACCACATACACTTAAATTCTCCTCTTCAGACCGTCGCTGCTACTCTACTCAGCGCTGCTATGGGCGGACGTGTGTGCACCCGCAGCAGCACCTCCTCTCCTCTCGTGGAACTAAGGCCTCATGTCCACGGGCAAAAGAATTAAAATCCGCAGCGGATTTTAACTCTTCTCCCGCCCGCGGATCCGCACCCCATAGGGATGCATTGACCACCCGCGGGTAGATAAATACCCGCGGATGGTCAATAAAAGTGATTTTAAAAAAACCGAGCATGAAAAAATCTGGTCCATGCTCCATTTTCGTGCGGGGCTCCCGCGGGCTTCTATTGAAGCCTATGGAAGCCGTCCGGATCCGCGGGAGACAAAAAAAAAATAAAACACAAAATCGGAATTTACTCACCCGCTCTAGTTCTTCCCTTCGCCGCGGCTCCATCTTCTCTCCGTCGCGGCCGGATCTTTTTTTCTTTCGGCCAGCGCATGCGCGGGGCACGTCACCCTGCACATCCGAAGGGCCGAAAAAAGATCTGTCTGCGACGGAGAGAAGATGAAGCCGCGGCGAAGGGAAAATCCGGAGCGGGCGAGAGGTAAGTTTATTCTTATTTTAAGCGCTCATGTCCGCGGGGCAGGAGGGACCCGCTACGGATTCTCCATGGAGAATCCGTAGCGGGCCTAATTTTCCCCGTGGACATGAAGCCTAAGAGGTCAGGGAAGGAAGATCCCAAATACATCCAGCCGTGGCGCAACAGAGCGATTACCAGCCCGGAAGCCACGGCACCCCAGCTGGTAATCACTCTAATGGTGACCAGCTGTCCTGCTGAGGTCCCGGGGAATGTGGGACATCTGGCCACCTCATAGGGGTTGTGTCGTTAGAAAAAAAAAAAAATCAATCAATACTTACCTATTCCTCTCCAGTCAGTCTTACCACATCTGCTCCTGGCTCCTGCAGTCCCCCGGGGTCACCTCATGTCCAGTTGTCCAATTCTTTTTCCAGTGACGAAGCATCCATTGCCGACATTCTCCTCCCTGCAGGGCAATGTACGCTACATCACTAGTGACATAGCGTTCATAGTCTAGCAGGGAGTGCTGAGATATTGCAGAGACTGTGCATACGAGCGCTCTCTGAAATATATGAACACTCGTGGCGAGACAGCGCGCATGTGCAGTCTCAGCAATAGATCAGCATTCCTTCAATCAATAGTTAAGGGCCATTTACATGGGATAATTATCATGCAAAATTTGTTCAAACAACCAGCATAAAAATCATTGCGGTTCACTCACTTGTTGCTGCGTCAACACTCCTTGCTCAGTACCTCACATAGAATGTCAGTGATGACCTTTGTAACATTCTGCACAAGTGCTTACTAGTGGTGATTTCACCCACTCGCGCAGTGGTTTAGAAGACAGTCCCATGTAAATGGGGTAATATTCTGTGTGTGGTTTTTCTACATGTGGTAAGACACTCCGGTTTTTATGGATAAATGTGGGGCTTGACATCTCTGAACATTTGACAATAGGCCCCAGCAATTCTGGATCAATCTACCCTGATTACTATCAGAGAAGTTTACAGAACCACTGGTTGTCTGCCTGTGCCATGTAGGTTTCTGTAGATTACACACCATTTGAAATTTGTGTAATTCGTATGGTGTTTAAATGTATTTCCTGCTTCAAACTGATAACCTCCATGGAGTAACATTACCATTGTATTAGGGCTTCTTTCCATTTTAAAAGTTCATCTGATTCCTCTAAGAGGTCCCAAGCCTTTTGTAGGTCATGATTCACATTTGAGTAGGACCCACATTCTCTATTGAAGAAAAGGGGTACCAAAAAGACTTATTGCCCTTACTCTTGTGTCAATTTTAAAAAGCGTAAACCAAGGAGAACTGACCTCTATACTTTCAGGATAAAGTTTGGGTCAATTCACAAAGGTGATCCAGTTGTGTTTGGCATACCAGAAGACAAAACACCTCTGTATGTTTTGTAGCCCAGTAGCTAACACTGTTGCCATGCAGCACATTATCTGAATTCAGCCAAGAGCAGCACTCTGCATTGGAGTTTGTATGTTCTGCCTCTATTGCGAGTTTTCTTCACACTCACAAATCATACTGATGTTTTTTTGGAATTTATTCTGCAACCAAAGCAAAGACTGACGCAAGTGATAAACTCCATAGAGCACTGCAGGATATTATTGTACCTTGTCACCAAGGAGAGCTAGGGGTTTGACAGGGTTTGCATAGAGATAACACCTGTCACACCCCTAGTTCCAGATAGGCTGACTTCTGTAAGGTCCTAGCAGCAGCGTCTGTAGTGATTTTTGCCTGGGCTGGAGGGTTAGTGTTCGTTCTCCTGTTATGCTTACATTAGCTGTAAATACTTCCATCTTACAGCTATAACATGGAAGCATTTACAGTTAATAATCTAAGCCTAACAGGAAAACGAGCCCCAAGCCTCCAGCCCAGAAAAAAACCCATAAATCACTACACGCTGCAGCCGTCCCCCTTCCTCACATCAGGTGTTAGTGGAGGGAAAACGAGCATTCGATTGCCACTCATGGGAAGGTAATCTCACCTGTATTTGCTGCGAAATCTGGAGGCGGAATCCCGCTCTGGATTTTGCAATGCAAATCTGCCCATGTAGGAGGCCTAAAGCTGGTCATTCTGAAGTTTTGTTTTAAACCAGTATTGTTGTAATAGCACTTGTGAGCCCATAGCATGGGAACACCTAAGCACGCAGAAATTTCAAGCCACCAATACTGAGTACAGAGGTCAGGTGTTGCATATGCCACAGTCAATAGCCATAATCCACTTGCGCCAGCAGAGGGCACTTGTTACCTTCGTGGTTACATCTATTTTAGCATAGTGCTAACCCATTTTGCAATAGCCCTGTGCAAAGAATACATGCATTGGTCTGTATCCAGTACAAAACTAGTCATAGCTAGTTTGAGAGCAGGAAGAAATGCACATTAACTAGTCTTGTGCAGTGGGGCCTGGTTGAACTTAATCTATGACCCCAGAACATTCCTGTGGGTCCTAATGGGGCAAGTTCAATGTCATGAAAAGTGCTTATGTCAGAATATAGATTTGGCAATCTAATGGTTTTCTCTTCTCATTTCTAGATGAAAATTTTAGGTTAAAAATGAGTATCATTGGACAAGCTTATTAAAATATATTTTAAAGAGTCCACGTTTCTCAATATGCTCGACTAAAGGATATTAATGCTTATGCGACTGAATACTACATGCAGGGTCTTCTGAAAGACAACTTTGATTAGGATTTGAAAGATGGTACCCAATGGGTGACAGTGCGTTTTCCAACTTACCCATGTCATTCCAGGTCTGTGTTAAAGGCTTTTACCTGCAACGATTATACCTAAAAATTCATCCAAATGGCCAAAAATGAGCGATCGTTACAGGTCAACGTGGGCATCGTGCCCTTTTCGTTTGAATGATGGATTTAAGTTCACTAAAAATCCATTGGTCAGCTGCTGAAAGACTAAGCAAATACATTTCATTTGAATACATGTCGCTTATCTTTCAATAGGCTGCTCCATGTTCTCCCCCATGAACTTGCATAGAAGAACCCATCCATTTGAAGGTGTTGATTCACATATGACTTCATTTGGACAGTTAGTCCGAGTTAGAATTGCTGCAAGTCTTATTTGTGAGATTGCTTCCATAGAAAGTGATTCTTGGAACACTCAAAAAAATTTGCGCTTGCATACTATACGAGTGGTCCTTTTTAACCCTTTAAAAACAGGACATAGTTATGGATTGTGCATTTGCTGTTTGTATGGAGGGAGATCAGGAGTCCATCTTGTTCATAAAGTGTGGGTGATGGCTGTTTTACAGCAGACACTGCCCATAAACAACCACATTAAGCGTAAATGCCAATTATGGATGTGAACCCTTTAAACCACCAAAATGAAGTTTCTTGTAAGTGTCGTGAAAGTTGTACATGGACAGTCTGCAGCATTTACACCCCGTGAAGACACTTTAGAGATGCAACTCTAACAGTGGCTCACACTAGGATAAATCCATTACATCTCACTAGACTCGTCTAACGTTACCACCACCTATTAAAAACCAAAAACTCAAACAAAACCCACAATTGTTCTTAGGTGTGCTTTACATGGCCATGTGTTTAAAACAGTTTTACTGCTGCATGAGCTGGCCCTCTCTGCCTATGGTAGCAATTGTGCATTGCACATAGCAGATCTCATGCATGCGGTCGTGCAGTGCGACTTGATTCCTTAGTGCCGTTGCATATTCAACGCTGTACACACAATTACATTGTGTATGTGCAGTGTTTATTATGTGTCCTTAGAGAACAATGGCCTCTATTGCGTGTACGTGGCAAAATAGAACATGCTGTGTTTTACACAAACAGCTAGTGTGCGAGTGGGTCAATGAAAAATTCATTGACTCCATTCACTGCTTATTACATGTGCGTATTAGTGTTTGTGTGAATGAGCTCTTAGACATTTAGCAGATCCAATGATCAGTTTTAAAACAAATTTTTGGAGAGCTTCAGGTCAGGTGGTTGTGTATTTTTGGTGACTTTAAATCCACGTTCAAAATATTTAAAGAAATTCTTTTAACAATCTACTGCATATTGGTATGGACCGCCAAATAAAAATCTTCTACTGCAGTGATCAAAAACAAAATCTTTATTCACGACTGTATAAATGTGCACCAAACACTGGAATTTAAAAAGGAATCATCGGTACATGCTGTAGACAAAGTCTCATGTCTGTATGCAGTTTTAGTGAAGCTTAGTTATTAAAAGACCAAATCACAGTAGAAAGAAACTAAGCGTACAAAAGTGTAGCACAACGTTCAGCTAGCGCAGCTCATTCACATACATGTTGCACTTCAGGCAGAAAAAGCAAGTGGTGAACTGCTTTATGTGAACTTTAAATGGCATCGATGTCAATGTCATCATCCTTCTCGACAGGCGACTTTACAGTCTCCACTTTAGGAACACTCACCGATGTTGAGTATACAACCTGTGGAAACAAGTCAACCAGTTAAGACAAAAAAAAATAAAAAATTGTAACACTGACCAGAATGCAGCTAGACATTCTACACTGGAAATCAGAGTGCGCCAAATGCAATTAGTAAAACTTCAGGTTTATAGTCATATTTTTATGGTCTCATTAAAAAGACTAGAAAATGTAATCTGTTTAATTTTCTCACTGTACTTTTTTTATTCTGTGTATCCATCACTATGGGGAGGAGTAAAACAGGTAGTCTCCATATACCTATGGCAGACGGATCCTGTGTAACCAAATATAGGTGACACCTTTCAGTGTAATCTTACCTGTGAGGTTACTGATTACTGCTGCAAAGTTTTCTACAGCTATGTCACTATCAGCCTATTAGGCTCTGGGGTCAGTGTGAAAACCGATATACATATACACACACACGTTTAACACAAGTGGGAAAATACATAGTCATTTTCTGATGACACATTCCCTTTAATGACAAACTATTTTGATTTGCATTACTGCAGCCAAAACCTCATTTCTCATCGATATGGCTGCATGAGGCCTTGTTTTATGCAAAAGACTGCCATTTAGGGGGAGAATCAGTTTGGCATATGTAATTTTTTGCATTTTTTTTTTTATACTCTTCACATTCCATACTGAATAACCGGTTTAAGATAGATTACAAGCATGCAAATCTCTAGTAATTAGGTTTTGCTTAATGTAAATCGGTGAAGAAAATTTAAGCACGCTGCATTAAAACAAATTACTGTTGCACATTCTTTACTATTCAGCATATTCCTGTATGCAATACATTCTTATTCAATACACTAAGACAGTGTACAGACTTGTTTTGGGGTCCTTTTAAATGTCCACAGGACTCACTGCACAGTCCCCAATAGTGTCATGGACAAAGCCAGTAACCCACTCAATAGGGTACCCCTTTTCTGATGATGTCCAACCGCTGGGATCATAAATGCTAGCTTTTAGAGCAGAGGACAGCCATGAAGTTTACTCTGCAGGGTTTTATTCCAGTATGAAAGCCCCACGAGCATTTTAAAAGGTGCATTGGCTGCTAAGGGGTTCATCTGTTAGGTTAACTGAATGAATGCCCTGTGATCTTTCTACACAAGCTCCTAGTGCTGTTGCTTGCATTGACTCCCAACAAATTAATAGTATAAAAATCTTACTTCAATGTTCTCATCTTCCTCATCATCGTCATCTCCAGAAGATTCCTCTTCAGCTTCCTTCAACCATTTAATGAAGGGCTCTGCTTTTGCCCTTATATCTTTGGCAAGTTCTTTAGAGACATATTTTTTGGACGGCTAGCAAAAGAAAGATTTTTGCGTTAATGGACATTGAGCTATGCAATGCTTTAACCAATATATACACACTGGAATTGATGCAATTTATCCACGTAATGACTAGTAAGTGTCTCTTCAGAGTTTAATACAAATAAAGCAGTACCTTCTCAGCCCAACTGAAGATAACCTCTTCTTCCAAGAGATCTGCATCATACATTTCTTTTAGGGTATGTGGTATTTTGGAGAGAAGTTGTGCCTGGTGCATATGCACAACACACTCAAAGCCATGGAGTAGATATCTCTGTGCTTTCTTGTTGTTGTGGCAAAACTAAAAGAAAAAAGATGTAATTAACTCACTGAAACAACATATTAAGGGTACATGTATACGGACATTAAAAGTTATGCAAGTTTCTTGGGTGCACATGGACATCCCAAGAATCAGACAATACGACATCCTAGGTGCACACTTTAAAAAAAAAAGAAGCTCTTTATTGAATAAACGGTAGCAGCTCCTCCCCACTTCTCTTTTTTTCACATGTGCACTCATTCAAGTGAATAGTAGCCTCTTATGATTTTTGAACTGTTTTTCAGTTTGAAAAAAATTAAGACAAAAAACGTTGGTATGTACCATAACTCGCAAGAGTTTGTACAGTTTCCACTAGGGCACACAGCACAAAATACAGCAAGTGTGCTATGAACTGCAAACAAGTGCAATATGCCACTACATGGACACAGAGCTGCTACTTTGTGGACTTTTTAGCAGCAATTACCAAGTTCAGACGATTAACCCAAATCACACGAGTACTTACACGTAGGAAGTGTCTTCTGTATCTCTTTATCTGTTCTCTTATCTTGTCATCAAAGAGAACTTCAGTTAAGACCAAAGGTCCCAAAATCTTTACGTCAAGTCTTTCAGCTTCAGCCAGGATCTCTTTGTCACAAGAGTCAATAACCCCTTCTTCCTTCTTTTTCTGTAAGGTAATACACATTAGCTCAGAGTCCCTAATGTCAGCATTGCATTAGCAAATGGCAACTTGATCTTACCTTTACATAGTCAAACAGCAGGTTTACTCTGTCCTCCACGGGTCTTTCTAGGTCTTCACTAAGAGTGAGATTTTTTGCATGATCACTTATTTCCTCCATTCTGCGTCTCTGGGCCTCATCAGATGTGTCTTCACCCCAATCTTCATCATCATCCTCCTCTTTCCCAACCTTCAGAGATGACAAACCTCTCAATATCCAAAACCAAACATGCAAAAACGACTTAAAACACAAAAGACTCCTTTCCAAGTAGAAACTGTAAACTAGACTCCTAGGAACCCAAGAGCCTAAATGTATGTCTTTCTCAGACATACAGAATATACCCTATCAGAGGTATCGGTCCAGCACCCATTCCCAGTTCTGCCCCTCCAATCTATAGGAGGCCAGGATAAAGGAACAGCCAGGTGAGCTTCGCTACGCCATTTTCATAATTAAGGCGGTACGGCTACCACTTAGGTAACTATGCAGTTTGCTTAACCACCGACTTCCATAGGAATTATGGAAACTGCACAGCAAAGGCATTTGTCCATTTGCATAATCCCAACCACCCCAGAGAGGCACTTATTTTAACCATGTCACCTACTTTTAGCCTAATAAACTAAGATTATGGGCTAAAGTTGGATGGACCGCCGAGTCTACGAATGAGATACACCTGCATTCCCTGTTCCCTTGGAGTAAGCTCTGGAAGCTGCTGCGTGGTCCACCCGTTCTAGTTTTCTAATGGGTGGGCTTCTTAGCAGTGCTGCTCAATGCATGAGCAGTGGTGGCTTCCAGTTCTGGCACCAGGGAAGGCATGTATAACACAAACATGTCCAGACTTGGGCATCTACTTTTAGCCCATAAGCTTATCTTATAGGGCTAAAAGTAGGTGACAGATTCCTTTATTCGAGTTTTAGAAGATTATACAACTTTAATAAACTCTGTACAAATTTTTATCTAACATTTATTTGCAGTCATTCAATGGTAACCTTTATTGTTCATTTCCAGTGGATAAATATCTGTGCTCTTGTGATGATCACATGTAATTGGCTTGTTACACTACAGACAGCAGCTATGTGACCATATGACCTTGACTTTACTGGTAGTAAACAGGTTCCCATTAAATGACTGCAAGCAAAGACCTTAAATGCCATAACAAATTGCTACAGAACATTTAAAAGCTGCAAAAAAAAAAAAAAAGAAAAATCTCATTTGCAGAAATTGAAATCCCCCTTTCAAAAATCAGTGGTTCGCTATTTCAAGTGATCAGGAAGGCATTAGCTTGTCCTGGGAGGTGCGAGCAGACAGTGGGCTTGCATGTAGTCCTGCCAATGTGCAGTTTGAAAGCAATTTCAAGAGTTTCTAAAAGCCAATTTGCTTAGTAGTAATCAATATTGTTCCCTTTAAGGTCAATACCACATAAAAAGGCAGTCAAGCATCACCTGCTCATTACCATCTGGTATCAATACCTAAGGTTCATCTAACATTGTCTTTGCATGACTTCTACACATTAAGCTTAACCACCAAGAGAAGGCACCAAGTCCATGTATATATTGAAGGCATTCACAATAAGAAAACCGCTATAAATGACTGACATGCCATACCATATTTGGCCACTAATCTGACAATCTTAATAGGAGAAATATACTGTTCCCAGTACTTACAACACGGGGAGGATTTAATTCTGTTAGAACTGCGGTCTCGTTTTTTTCTACAGCACCATTTTCTTTGACTCGCTTGTTTTTCTTGTCTTCCTTTTTTTTGCCTGTACTGCTGTCTGCGTTCTCTGAAAGAAAGTCACTCAGATCACCATTTTGCCCCAGGTTTTAAGACAGATTGAAAACAGATAGGGAGTAATTTGCTTAAAAACAGTATATAAAATGCCAAAGTAAAGATTTCCACAGAGTGAAGTGTGCCAAGTTTATTAAGAGGCACACCCCTCTTAATGTACTGGGCATGTGTCTAGGGAGTCTATACCATATGGAAATCTACATTAGTTACAAGCTGTAGATTTATAATTTACACCAATTTCCAGTGTAAATTATAAATCCCGCGAGCATACGCAGCTTGTACTTTTGCCGAGACCCAGCCACTTTTCTAAGTGCCACACTGGGCACAAAAAGCCCGAGACTTGCAGTTTTTGCACAAGTGAGACTGAGAAAATGTGTTACTTTAATGCCAGAAACTGGTGTAAATTTTATGAATGTACCCTATAGTGTTCAAGTCAATACAACAGTAGAGCTTACAAGTGGAGTACTGAAATAGTATGGACTTGAATTTCTCTAGCAAGCATAAAATTGGGACAGTTGGGTTAGCAACTTGCCACAGAGTGTAGCTTGCATTACATAGAGCTGGGGCAACAAACAAAAAACCACCCCACCCATGTCAACCGTTAAAATCTCCAAGGCCAATACGGATTATGTACAGTAACAGGTGGGTACACAAGAGGAGAGACGTACCTGGTGGGTTTTTGAGAATGAAAGTACAGAGCTTATGATTGGTGTCCAGCATGCCTCGATAACCACAGGCTTTACAGGAATTACCTATTGTTTGTTTCTTGGGATTGACATGCTGAAACAAAGGACATACATTATTCTACGTACTACATTAACTTGTCAAATCTAACAGGTTAACCCCTTGTTGCTAAATTACTTGAAGGGCATGAAAGAATAAAGCCATGCAAGTATGCCACTGATCAGTTAAGGGCAGGTACTGGCAAACAGTACATCGCCAGCCATTCAACCCTTGGAGGTCTTGACAATACAAACTGTTAACCACCTGTCCTAACCAGGGATGAGGCACCTGAAGGTTTAGTCTAGGCAGTCAGAAACTGGCCAGGGTAAACACAACCCAGCCAGCTGTACTTTAAAACTGCCTCTGAAGGAAAAAAATCTGCATATTTAGATAGAGATCCTCTGATCCCAGCCAGTAAACCCTTTAAATCACTGCAGTTAACCACAGCATGTTAGCAATTAAGGAGTGATCTGCCGCCTAATGGCAGGCTCCTGAGTAGATACCTTGGGAGCACCCAAAGATCTCCAGGTCTGCAATTTACACAAGTCTAATAGCCCCAAAGGCAAGGCTTAATAGGCCAACATTGAAATAAAGGAGTGTTGCAGATACAGCTTCAAAAAGCACCCACTCTCCACTTACGAAAAAGGTTAATCACCACATCCTCAATACATCTGAATATCACATTGAATGATAAGTCATTTGAGCTGACCCCTCAATAAACTGCCAATTACAAGTTTTACACTGCTGTAATTTTACAGACTTGTAGAATAGAGCCACCTTGTCATTTCCACTGCAGAATGAACAGATGAAATCCATAAAATAGCAGAATTGTTATTTTATGGGTTTCATCTGTGTTCTTATTCTACTTCATTTTTATAAAGGTTTCACAATAAAAAAGCCACCATTGGCACCACAAAATATAAAAGCCCTCATAAGGCTTTCGAAAGAGAAAAAGTTATACTTTTGGAAGAAGGCAGGTAATTGGGGGGGGAGTCTACAGCAGAAAGAGGGTCAAAGTCTGAGCAGACTTAAACTATTTTATTGCTCAACTTAGAGAATGCAACTTACCAGATCGGTTTCAGGGTTCTCGCACTCAGGACACAGAACAAACTTTTTAATGAATCCATCCAACATGTCTTGCAGCTTATTTGCCTCATGAGATCCATTGACAATGTAACGGTCATTCTTAACATCAAACTGGGTCTGTGCTCCCAGTTCACAACCAAAATATTTGGTGGGATCTAGTAAAGGTGAAACAGTGTTGAAAAACTGCGTAAGAGATTACAGATCACCTCCACTTGCATACAAGAGCCTCCCCAAAGCTAAGACAATCTAATCAAATGCTAAAGGAGATCCCCATTAGCCAACTTGTGGATAATCTAAATATTAAGCATCCTAAAAATAAACCTTTGCTTTTATTTTAAGCAAATCAAACAAGCAAATATCCCAGTTAAATAAAACACAAGTTGTACAGCTGTGCAGCTCTGTTCCTCAGATTTTATTCTTCAACTTCAGAGAAAAGGAGGGTGTCCATACACGCCAATATGGTCAGACACCAAGAGGAATGACCCCTCTAAGAGCCACAGTGGTTGCTGCACAGAGACCATCAATCTAACACATGGTTGATCAGTCATGTGAATAGCTGGCATGTATTCCTTTTTGTTACAGCTACAGGACTAATAAGGAGAGAATAGAGAAGCTGGACTGACTGATTGACGAGAATTATTGTACCCATTCAAGTAAAAATGTTGTCTTAAGGACATCTAGGCTTCAGGACTAAATTACAGCTTTCTAAAAAGTCTGAGTTTTCTAACAACTCTATAAACGCTTCACTTACACGTTGGAGGCCGATTAAGCGCCTTTGCAACGTCAACCATGTTGACTATTACTGTCTTTATTCCATTTCCTTTGCCCTCTACCTGCAAAGTCAAGAGTTCACAAGATTAATATCAAAAACAGACAATTCACTTAATATATAACCAACTGCAGTGAACACTGGAGACACATTACCTTGGCAATCAAACGGGGCATTTTGTACCGATAGAACTGATCGGAAACACTGCGGTTGACGTTGACAGACATTTTGGTTTATTATTATCTTTTTCAATAAGAGGAAAAGCTCTTTGATTGCAACTTTTTGGTATCTTCTGTCTGGAGAAGACTGGATGACATAAACGACTGCAAGAGTTCTCGGTCTCTGACATGAAAATAATTTCGCCACCGAGGCTGTGAGCTTCTTGTTTGTATGCTATGTTTCCCCAATACAGGTACCAATGGCTGCGCAACAGCTCTGAAAGGAGAAAAAGCAGTTTTGGAGGGGTTTAGCCTTTTGCAGTAAAACCAGCATAACCTGTTTTTAGTTGGCTTCTCCGGAACATTAGTACTTCCTAGAATGAACGGCTCTTCTACAGTAAACAAGCATCAGTGCCCATACACCGCCTAAGACTTTAGTCACATGAGCGTATATGGGCTGCCGTTTTACACTACCAACTGATGTATTGGTTTCCAATAGATCAGATAAGGGATTTTCCGTTGCATAAAAGCACCCGGCCACGATAGCGCATTTCATCCAGGCGTTTTTACGCCAGCCAGGAAAGATAGTTCAGGAACTATTTTCCTGGCCGGAATACGTCAGCCACTGCCATAGACTCCTATGAGAGTTGCCGGAGAAGGGTGGGAGTTTAGCAGACACGCTGCTAAACTCCCACCCCCTTCCCTCCTCTATGCCCCGTGCAGACGGTTTGCAATGGGAGGAGGAAGGACGGGAGCTAGTTACCAAGCTCCTGCCCTATTGCTGGCAGCCGACAAGGGGACGGAAGCTTAGAACACTAGCTACCCTCCCCGAGAGTGGGCAAGGGGGGCAGGCAGTTTAGCAGAGCTAAAATGTCTCCCCCCACCCAACGGCAATCCAGGCTCAGCGTATATGTGCCAGACCTGGGCCATCTGAACAGGCACACAAATTGCAGACTTGTGCACCCGTTTGCGTTTATGGCACTGGTGGGCACACATAAAACACCTACGCTTGTGTGAATAAGCCCTACAGCAGTAAAAAATGCAGGATTTCAACAAAAATCATTTAACCAATCAAAGACCATCTGAAGTTTTGCTCAAACTAGAGATTGTTTTTAGTCTATGAATGATTAAAGAGTTGGTCACGTGTCACTGAACATGTATGGTCAGGATGAATGCAAGCAGTTGTCAGTATGGCTTTGATGGTGAAAATCATTCACCAACTGCCCAAACATTAACTTGCTATGTAAAGTTTACAGGCAACTATACAGTATATGAAGCTATGGGACCCTTTCAACCATCAATTAAGAAAACTGTCAGCTCAGGTAACCAAGTAACCTATAGATTTGTCCAAATTAATAAGTGTAGTGCTTCTACCTTTGCTAACAAGTGTAAACTACCCATACACCTTCTCTAAAGATTCCTCCCAACCCCCACTGAAACATGTATTCTGTCCAGCTGCGTATTTGTTCTCAATGGGGAAGGTAAATGAGCGTCTGCCAGACTCCCTTAAGTACAAAGGATCAGATATGTTGAAAGCCAATAGTTTTCCCTAAACTGCCATCAGGGAAGAGTCAGTACACTCCAAATATAGATAACAGCAAAGTCGGCTGATTGCCTATGAAGCCAAGCCTGTGGAGTTGCTTCATAGAATGCCTGTCACATTGCAGTACAATTTAATACAATGGCATTAAATTATACTGCAGCAGTGATCAAGTCATTGTAAGTGCCAGTTCTCTATGGGGACTAAAAGTTATACCGTTTTCCCGAAAATAAGAGTCTTAAGGCTGATTTAGACAAACGATAATCGCTCAAGCGACTTGAGCGATCATCGTTGTGTCATTTACAGCACAAGATGATCACTCAGGATGAGCGATCACCTTGCGCTCCCAGCGGAGACTGCAGAAGACAAGCGGGGTGTCCCCGCTTGTCTTCTGCATCCAGCTGTTTCCCCTGCTCAAGCACCCAGCTGTTATACAGCCAAGCACTTGGAGCGGAGGCTGCAGAAGAAAAGCGGTGTGTCAGCGCTTGTCTTTTGCATCCATATGTTTTTCTGCACGGAGCACCCAGCTGTTACACAGCCGAGCGCTCCGTGCCAGGTATGAAGAACAGAGCTAGACCGCTCTGTTCTTCATACACCGCCTGTGATCAGGGAGCGGGATACAGCTGAAGTAATAGTATCAGCTGTATCACGCTGTGAATCCCTGATAAGGCTCATCGCCGTCTCAGCACGCTGAAAGACATTGGACAGCTTAACGAAATCTGCACGATGGGTGAACATTTACCACAATGATTATTGCTCAAAAGACGGCTTTTGAGCGAATTTTGAGTGATAATAGTTGTGTCTAAATAGGCCTTTATATTAATTTTTGCTCCAAAAGACTTAACTTTACACATCTAACTGCCTGGACACTATTTATATTGTTTATTAACTGTAACTAGAGCTCAATTTTACAGTAGGGCATATACCTCACACATCCTCAAAAATTCTGGAAAATCATTCTGCATCCGCAAAAATCATGCTGGGCTTATTTTCTGCGAAACAGGGTAATAAGGAAGTGTAATAAACCCTTTACCATTTTTATAATAAAAAAATTTACATCACTGCATCTGTAAACATCTGATTATCCCACACGTGTTCGTTTATCAGGAAAAAAAACAAAAAGGCAGTGTCAAGAGTTGCACTTCTCTGGTTATCCCATCCGGAAAGGGAAGAAAAAAAATTAATTGTGATTTAAAAAAAGTCACATGTACTCCAATAGAAGCTAGAGGACATCCCACAAAAGGAGCCCTCCACCAAGTATGTTGATGGGAAAAATAAAGTTAGGGGCTGTCTTAAAAATATAAAATCTCTGGGAAAAGGTTTTTTAGTACAGGAAATAATCTCAAGAGTAAAGTTATGCCATTTTTGCTGCTGTGTGTACACCGTAGGAAACACACACCCCCCCCCCCCCATTTCATTCCACTTAGAATTTCTTAAAAGCTTTCTAGTACATTATAAGGTACATTAGTACTATTGAAAAGTAACTTGCCCTCAGACAGCTACGGTACGTTAATGAATGACTAAATTGTGATCTTATTTGTAAAAGTGGGGGAGGGAATACCAAACTGCAGGCTTCGTGTTAGAGCAGGAGGAGCTGAGCAGATGGTTACACAGTTTTACGGGGAAAGATTCAGTGTAACTTCTATTATATCCATTTAAACCTTTGCTTCTGAGCTTAACAGTCCCACAGGCGGAGCCATCAGTAATTGGCTGCTATCTATGACCGTACATACAGGGGTAGCTGTCAATCACTGATAGGACCACCCTTTGGACTGTTCAGCTCAGTATGAGCAGGGGGTTTAACTGAACACCACATGTTCTACTGGATCTTTCCCCATAAAACTATATACAAGCTGCTCAGCTCCTCCTGCTCTATAACACCTGCAGTTTGGACAGCATATTGGAGCCAACTTGTCCCCTTTAAGGACAACCTATCGTTTCCATTTACCAACCCTATCAGGCTGATGAACTGTCATTTCACATAGTAGAGGGAGGCCACATAAATAAATCCCTACCCCCATGATACTACCCCACCATATGTTACTAGTCCCAAGCACCACTTCACATAAACAGCAGTCTGGTTTCCTGATCCACCCGAGAAGCAGCAAAATTGGAGAAAGAAAAGCTGGTCTTCCTGGCCATTGATTCCAATGGGATTTCCTGAGCTTCAGTTATGCCCAGTTCAGTTCCATCCGCCTTAGTGGAAAATAAAGTGTGCAGTTTTTTCTTCTTCCCCCACCCCAAAAAAAGAACTTTTTACAGTTAGTGACAGTACTTTCCAGTTCACAGTTCAGTCATAAACTAGGCCTGCCTATAAAGGACTACTATTAAAACAGACTGTTAAAAACAGTACAGAAACAGACCCTTTTGACAGATCTGTCCACTACATAAAAAAGAAAACTTCTTGTATTGGTCATCAATTCATGATCCCGATCCACTGAAAGTGAATCACTGCTATGAAGCAGCCTGAGGGTACAGTCACAGGCAGCAGAAGCCATGTAGAAGGCTCAAAAAATAAATAAAAACCCAGCTTTGCACGACAGGTGCAGATTGGCCCAGCAGTGGACATCGCCCCTTCATCTGAAGCACAAAACAGGCTGCAGATCCACATCTAAACAGGGACTCCTACTAGCAGTGCAGGCTCTGCAGTTAACCGACTCCCCGCACGGCTGTCATGGCCTCTGAGCAGTCTCCAGTATCACACAGATGGAAGCCTGCCGGCACTGTGCTCCAGCTCAGCCTCATGGCCGCACAGTGCAGAGAGCTGCAGGCAGTCACATGCCGCCCGTAGTACAGCGCTGCCTCCCCCTCCTCCCCCCGCAGGCCGGTGCACACAGGGGAGAGCGACGAGATGACTCACAACTGCAGCACTGAGTCAGCCCTGTCAGGTCACGCATGCGCACCAGCCCGCCACACTCCTCTCGTGCTCCCCCCGCGTACACCCACCTCCCAGCGACCCCCAGAGGGTTCCCTGCTCTCTAGGGGCGACCCCACTCCGACTCCCCACCGCGCCTCCAGCCCCTTCCAGCGTGCCTGAGAAACCCCTACCCGCTCCCCAGCCACCTGCGTCACGTCCTCGAGTCATGAGGCGCGGCCGCCATTTTACCTCAGCGTCCCCGCCATCCCGCACTCGTCACATACTCACCGTTTTCGTCCAATAAAGACATAAACACAACGCTGCTCGCCCTTGGGTGCGATGAACGGAGAAGGGCAGAATGAAGCAACGGATACACCGCGGAGGAATGGACGGCACAGCGCAGCGCTGGCCACGACACTGCAGGCGGGCCGAGCGAAGCCGGAGATTTTAAACACCAAGCGGGAGACACCCTCCGAGCGGGGAACCTGCGGGACACACCGGGGACATCATTAACTCCACGAGAAAGGAGGAATTTACACAGGTGGGCGGGAGTAGGAGAAACATTGGGGGGACAGCCCGCGTCCAGCAGGGGGCGGGCAATTAATTGGTCGTTAATTAATCAGTGCGGTAATTGGCTGCATGTGTCGGAGCACGCTGCGCCGCTACTCACCTCACGAAGCTTCTAGTTCTCTAGTACGGAGGCGCTGTGAGCGGAGCCTCTCAGCCTACTGTGGGCGGGCACCGCCTCCTCCGATACTCAGCGCCCATTGGACGACGCGGGGGTTCTTGATCGTTTCCGATTGGCTAATTGCCCCAGCCAATCAATAGGCGTTTGTTGGCCGCCCAATGACGGCGGGCTCGGCGATGTGAGGGCGGAGATCTCGCGAGACTTGCTCGGAGAACTTGTTGACGAGTGCTGGTCTCATGTGACTGGAATAACCTTTATGTGGTGGACGAGGGGGACATGTTAGCGTCCTACCCTCACCTCACACCGACCGTGGCCCGCATTTCAGAGGGCTACAATAAAAATATATATATATTGGTCCTTCAGCTGCTTATTTTTCACTTAAAACACTTATTATGTAATCAGAAGGCTCATAAATCAGCGTTCACACAGTCACGTATTAATGTGTGCAGGCTGCATGCACATCTGCGCTCTGCCTCCAGAACCCCAAATATATGTGCCTGACCCAGATGTTCCTGGTGGGCTCCCATTGGTTATAACAAGGTCCGTCTGGCTTTCCGGCCATCTTGGTTGACATTCTCCTGGCCAAAATAGTGCAGCATGTCCCACTATGTCCTCCGAAATGATAAGCTGGAATTGTGCCGGAGGCTCTAAACGTCGAACTAAGCTGTTGTCACACAGCCAAGAAAATCGTGCAAAAATTGTGCGTTGTGAGACGGAGGTCATACACATGAGTGATATGTATGATAGGGAGAGTGGGGTCATACACATGAGTGATATGTATGATAGGGAGAGTGGGGTCATACACATGAGTGATATGTATGATAGGGAGAGGGGTCATACGCATGAGCGATACGTGTGATGGGGAGAGTGGGGTCATACACGAGTGATATGTGTGATGGGGAGAGTGGGGTCATACACATGAGTGATATGTATGATTGGGAGAGTGGGGTCATACGCATGAGCGATACATGTGACGGGAAGAGTGGGGTCATATGCATGAGCGATACATGTGACGGGGAGAGTGGGGTCATACGCATGAGCGATACATGTGACGGGGAGAGTGGGGTCATACGCATGAGCGATACGTGAGATGGGAAGAGTGGGGTCATACACATGAGTGATATGTATGATAGGGAGAGTGGGGTCATACGCATGAGCGATACGTGTGATGGGGAGAGTGGGGTCAAACACATGAGTGATATGTGTGACGGGGAGAGTGGGGTCAAACACATGAGTGATATGTGTGACGGGGAGAGTGGGGTCATACACATGAGTGATATGTGTGACGGGGAGAGTGGGGTCATACACATGAGTGATATGTGTGACGGGGAGAGTGGGGTCATACACATGAGTGATATGCATTATAGGGAAAGTGGGATCATATGCATGAGCGATACATGTGACGGGGAGAGTGGGGTCATACGCATGAGCGATACATGTGATGGGTAGAGTGGGGTCATACCCATGAGCGATACGTGTGACAGGGAGAGTGGGGTCATACACATGAGCGATACGTGTGACGGGGAGAGTGGGGTCATACACATGAGCGATACATGACGGGGAGAGTGCGGTCATACACATACACATACTGCTAAATCTTTAAATCTGCTCGCTCTCACAGAAATGTGGATACAGCAGTCTGACACGGCCTCCCCTGCTGCACTGTCTTACAATGGCCTGCAGTTCTCCCATACCCCGAGACCAGATGACAGGCGTGGTGGAGGAATAGGTGCTCTTCTCTCTCTGAAATGCACCTACCAGGTCATCCCCCCCCCAGTACCCTCACTCATTTTTTCATCTTTTTTTGATACATACCCTACGGCTCTTCCGCCCGCTGTCCATGCGAGTAGCAGTTATCTACCGCCCCCCCAAGGTGCTTCTCGCCTGTTTTTGGACCACTTTTCTGCCTGACGTCCCCACTTCCTATCCTGTGAAATTCTAACCCTCATCTTAGGTGATTTTAACATCCCCACTAATGACCCCAACTCTCCATCTGCCTCTCAGCTTCTTTCGCTCACCTCCTCCCTTGGTCTCTCTCAACTCACAGCTTCTCCCACTCACAGGGATGGAAACACTCTTGATCTCGTCTTCCTCCGTCTCTGCTCTGCTTCCAACTTCACTAACTCCCCTCTCCCGCTCTCGGATCATAACCTCCTCTCTTTCTCTGTCACGCTCCCTAACATCTCTCCAGACCCACCTACCTACCGTACCTACAGGAACCTTAAGGCCGTTCACACCCAGGACTTTGCTGAATTTCTACAGACCTCCCTGTCCCCTATCTCTCTCCTCTCCTGTCCCAACCTGGCTGCCGCTCACTACAACACCTCTCTCAAACATGCCCTGGATGAAGCGGCGCCCCCCCCCCCCCCTCATGACCCGAGCCATCTGATGTAGAACACGGCAACCCTGGCTCACGCCTTAAACTCGCTTCATCCGGCGGTGCTCTAGAAGTGCTGACCGGCTGTGGAGGAAGTCGCAAATGTCCGCGGACTTTCTCCAATACAAATTAATGCTCAGAACCTACAACCTCACCCTCCACCATGCCAAACAAGTCTACTCCACCTCTCTCGTCTCCTCACTATCTCACAACCCTAAACGACTCTTTGATACTTTTCACTCCCTTCTCAGCCCTAAACCGCAGCCCCCTGTAAGGGATCTCTGTGCTCTAGAGCTGGCTGCCTACTTCAAAAAGAAAATTGATGACATCCGTCAGGAAATAACTTCCCAATCCCAGACTAGCCCCGACCCTAGTCTTGTCAGCACTGCATCTAGCTCCTGCTCACTGTCTGTACTCAGACCAACGACAGAGGAAGAAGTTTCCAAATTGCTCTTCTCTGCTCGCCCCACCACCTGCGCTAGCGACCCTCTCCCGTCACACCTCCTCCGATCCCTCTCCCCAATAGTCATCTCCCATCTATATTCAACCTCTCTCTGACCTCTGGCATCTTTCCCTCTCCTTTCAAACACGCCATCATATCCCCACTGCTAAAGAAGCCGATTCTTGACCTGACTTATTCTGCCAACTACCGCCCCATCTCTAATCTCCCCTTCATCTCCAAACTATTAAAACGCCTAGTTTACTCCCGCCCTGTAAGCTATCTATCAGAGAACTCTCTCCTCGACCCCTTACAGTCTGGCTTCCGACCCCAACACGCGACAGAAACTGCCCTTACAAGGGTATCCAATGACCTACTGACAGCCAAATCGAGGGGCGATTACTCCCTACTGATGCTTCTCGACCTCTCTGCAGCATGTGACACTGTTGACCACAAACTCCTCCTCAGTATGCTTCGCTCCATTGGCCTAAAGGACACTGCTCTCTCCTGGTTCTCCTCCTACCTGTCTGACCTCTCTTTCAGCGTCTCCTTTGCTGGCTCTACCTCTCCTCCTCTTCCCCTTGCTGTTGGCGTCCCCCAGGGCTCGGTCCTCGGCCCCCTCCTTTTCTCTATCTACACAGCCCCTATTGGACAAACCATCAGGAGTTTTGGCCTCCAATACCACCTGTACGCTGATGACACCCAGCTATACAGCTCTTCCCATGACATCTCTGCACCTTTCCTCCAAAACATCACCGACTGTCTGTCTGCTGTCTCTAACACCATGTCCTCTCTCTACCTAAAACTAAACCTTTCTAAAATTGGTATTTCCACCCTCCACTAACCGACCTCATCCTGACATCTCCATCTCAGTGTGTGGCGCCACCATAACTCCCAGACAGAATGCCCGCTGCCTTGGGGTCATATTCGACTCTGATCTATCATTTACCCCCTACATCCAATCTCTTGCCCGAACATGTCAGCTGCACCTCAAGAACATCGCAAGAATCCACTCTTTTCTCACTGCAGACACGCTAAAAACGCTTATTGTTGCCCTCATCCACTCCCGGCTCGATTATTGCAACTCGTTGCCGATCGGCCTCCCCTGCACCAGACTCTACCCTCTCCAATCCATCCTGAATGCGGCAGCCAGGCTCATCTTCCTGTCCAGCCGCTACCCAGACGCCTCTGCCCTGTGCCGGTCACTGCACTGGCTGCCCGTTAAATACAGAATTCAATTTAAACTTGCTACCTTTATCCACAAAGCCCTCCACAGCGCAGCACCCCCCTATATTGCCTCCCTCATCTCAATTCATCACCCAGCCTGGGCTCTCCACTCTGCTAACGAATCTAGACTGCGCACCCCTCTAATTCGAACTTCTCATTCCCGCCTCTAAGACTTCTCCAGAGCAGCACTGGTCCTCTGGAACGCACTACCAAAGGCTACCCGAGCAATCCAGGACTCGCAGAACTTCAGGCGTGCTCTAAAAACGCACCTCTTCAGGGAGGCATACCGCATACCCTAAACAAACCCCTCTGTACTCCGCCTGATAACATGCTCCCTGACCTACTGACTGCAATCCCTGCTAGCCGTCATAAACCACTCCTGCAGTCACAACGATTCTGCCATCACACGGCTAAATATCTGACCATTGTCTGTGTATAGCATCCCTCACACTCCACCTCACCATACCGTGCACATCTCCAGCCCTTTACCTTCTGTATCATCCCATTACTTGTAGTATGTAAGCTCGTTGGCGCAGGACCCTCACCCCTACTGTTTCCATCAACTGATTACTATGTAACCGTGGTTCTGTAACTTTTGTACTTTTGTCTCTGTATCCCCCTGTCTATGTAAGCGCTGCGGAATATGTTGGCGCTATACAAATCAAGATTATTATTATTATGAGCGATATGTGTGACGGGGAGAGTGGGGTCATACGCATGAGCGATACATGTGACGGGGAGAGTGGGGTCATACACATGAGCGATGTGTGACGGGGAGAGTGGGGTCATACACATGATGTCATACACATCATACAGCATGGGAAACAATTATGGCAGGTCCTATCTTTGGGCGGGCTCTTTCATCACCCATTATTCCCAATGGGGCTGGTGGCAGCATCGTGCGTGTGTTAGGTGAGTGCGAGGTCTTCAACTGAAAACAATGGGAAGCACTCTGAAGTCCTCCGCTGCGGCTGACAGCCACGGCAGAGGATCGCTACTTCTCCAAAGTAATGTGAGGGGTTTTGATACAAAAACACTTTGCATCCGTTGCAAAATCGCATGCTGGCGAGCGCGATATCAGGCTGTGATTCACCCTATATCGCACTCAGCCGTATGAAATGACTCTTAGGCCTTGTGTCCACTAGGAAATTCGGGCCCGCGCAGATTCTCCACGCAGAATCCCGCAGCGGGTCCCTCCTTTCCCGCGGACATGAGGCCTGAAAATTGATTTTACTTACCTGTCCAGACGCTGCGGGTTCCCGTCCGTCGCAGCCGGATCTTCTTTCCTTCTGCCTGCCGGAAGTGCTCGGCACGCAGGCAGCGTGTCGCGCGTATGTGCCGTGCACTCTCTGTTTTTTTTTTTAACTCTTGCTCTCCTACGTTCCCATGGCAGAGTAGAAATTCAGCTGCGGGTGCACCGCCGATCCGGACGGCTTCCATAGGCTTCAATAGAAGCCTGAGGAAGACCCACAGAAAATGGAGCATGCTGCGGGTGATTTCCCGCACGTACGATCTGCGCGGCAGGGAAAATGGACATCCGCAGGTATTTACTTACCTGCGGGTGTCCAATGCATCCCTATAGGCGTGGATCACACGTGCAGGACAGCCACGCACATTTTTTAATTCGTATTGTCCAGTGGACATGAGGCCTTACAGAACAGATGTGACTGGGGAGTAATGTGTAAGCTGGTGCTGCATAATGCACAAACTAGTCACAAAAGCGATTGCGATCTATGAAAAAATAGCCTTTTTTTCTGTGATTTGCACGTGCGAGTGTCATCCGTTTTTTTTGCAGATTTAAGAAAATGGAGGCTGGCCAGCAATGTGCATTAAAAAAGATCGCACTTATAAGTATGTGAGTGCAATCCGTTTTTTTCTTACATACCCATTGCCTTGAATGGGCAATTCTTGCCTGAGAATCAGACGGACATAGGACGGGCTGCGTGTTTTACTAGGACTATCTATCACAGTAAGGACACAGTCATGTGAATAGAAGCATTCAAATCCTTCAGCTGCGGGATATAAACAGACCCAGCAGGGAGAATGGCGGGGTGGGTTTGCAGCTGCAGGATGGGTAAGTATATGTTCTTTTATTGTTTTTTTTATCATGGCCAGCCAGTAGAAAAGACAAATCTCAGAAAACAACTTTAAGGCAGCTTTCACAAGATAATCACGCGAGCTTTGTGCATTGCGAGACGCACAAATCTTGTACAAATATAAACCCTATTCTTTTGAGTGGGGTCATATAGTTCGGCACTTGAACTCCCCTAATCTGTGATGTTGGAAATTGTGCATCACGATTCCTTTCTTTGTGATATTATGAAACGTACTGAACGTCTGGCAGGAAGCAGCATGAGAGTCACATGCAAATGCCACTTTAATATCAGCTTCTGGGGAATCACA
Source organism: Eleutherodactylus coqui (assembly GCA_035609135.1). Classification (NCBI taxonomy): domain Eukaryota; kingdom Metazoa; phylum Chordata; class Amphibia; order Anura; family Eleutherodactylidae; genus Eleutherodactylus; species Eleutherodactylus coqui. Next base: position 162,693,320 of record CM069410.1, on the reverse strand, counting down.
AGAAAATCTTGTTAAACATCCTCTTGATAAGGAATTCAAACAGTAATATGTAAATTGTGCGGTCACATCGCTCCATATAGTCCTGTGCAGCTGGTATTTAAAAATATATAGTAGAGCGACAAAAAAATGAAATTAAAAATAGTCAAATTGATAACCTTAATGACTTATAGGGCTTTTTACACAGCAGAGTGAATGGAGTGCGGCTGTGGTACAAGTAGAAACCCTCAGATGTCATCAGCTCTGCCTAAAGTTCTCTGGATGTTGTATCTGTACAACATTTCATACTAACTTTCATAGGGTTCTCCTCAGTTTTCCGCTTTCCATCATGTTCCTGAAGGTTCTTGACTCTGTATAACCCTTTGGCTTGTTCTCCGGCATCCCCCTAGTTCCCGGTCTTTACATCTGATTGGTGGCCAGCGGTCGCTCTATGGACCCAACATGGGGTCTCTTTGTAGCCAAATTCAACCCTTGTGAGGGGGGCACAGGACCCAGCCAGGAGTCCCAAAGACTCTACTAACACCAACTAGTCTGACCACTGTGACCTATTTTTGAGCTCGGTGATAACAGTATTTTTGGTCTCTTCAGAGAGCTCTCTTGTCTTTTCCATTGTGAACAGGGAGCAGGGAATAAAAATGATCTTTTTAAGCATCAAAGCCACCATTCACTGGCTAAATAAAGTCATGTGAGCACTGACAGGGTGGGTACTGGCAAGCCTAGTTTCTAATTAATCACAAATAAGTTTGATTTTGTGCAATTAGTAATGTCCTTGCATCCTTTTAAATTTTGTATCCTTTTTCCCTGACAAGTTTTTATTTTGTTATTTTTCTCTCTTGTGCTTTTTTGTATCAAACATGATTTTGTATATATCCAAGTAATTTCACTAAACACTTTATTCACTGGGTGTGCAATATAAAAGGCTGTGAGTAAGGGTGCGGGCAGACGAGCGCATAAACGTCGCGTTTTTGCGACCAAACGTATATAGGTGACCATCTGAGGCAATGGTTTCGAATGTATTCGTTCACATGGGCGATTTTACGGCGTGTAAAAACGGAAATTCGAAAAAAACCGGAACATATGCGACCGAAATACGCGCCAACGCATATTCGTTCGCCGAAAAGACCGTTTGCAAAGTAGGAACAAACGAAAATACGCTTTCTAGCTCTGGTCGTGATCGGTGAAAAACGATCGCTCGGGCGATTATACGTTGCGCTCGTGCGAATGTAAATACGCCTACGCTCGTCTGCCCGCACCCTAATATTGACCACAACTGGACATTCGGAATCAGCCTGTGTGAAGACTAGGTAGACCAATTACCGATCTCATTGATTAGCACTTGTCATCGACATATTTATGTAAAAGCAACCAAATTGGATAGCTGTCGGCTCAGATAACAGCTTTGTCTCCCAGCCCCTTCATATACATGCACACTCAATCTGACTGAGCGTACATGAGTTCTCTCTCTCCCATTTAGTCGTTGTTCATCCAACGTGGTGGTCTAGCTGGCCTACAAGAAGACCGCCATGCATCATGGGTGTACCCTCAGGGCCACAGCAGTGAATAACTATGCTCATGCATAGAGGTCATGGGGGCTGCAAAAACAGAGAGATCCTATCAAAGGGTAGCACTCTCTTTTGCAGACCTGTCCATGCATTCATTTACATGGGCGATTATTAGCCGCATAAAAACTTCTGGCCAGGGAAGATAGGATATCAGTAGCAAAATATGCTGGGCAATATTTTAACGCCGCCAGAAAAGATTGGTCTTACCCTATCTTTCAGCTACAATCAGCCAGCAACTCCCGTATGTTACGATCGTGTGGGCAACTAAGCACGGGGCCCACACAATTGGGACCAAAGGGATGGATACACACGGGTATCAAGCAACTTGCCCTGTGCTACGGGGAGGGTGACATGGCCCTACCTGAGTGGGGACATCGCCCTGATAAAGGGCGGCCCAGCAGTCTTCTGATCTGGGCCCTAGCTGCTCCTAGGAACCACGCCAGCAGAACAGGACACATACACATGCCACATGACAGGGACAGAACAACAGGACACACAGAGCCAGAAAAAAAATACAGCAGCCAAAATGCAAACACTAATAGCAGATAGTGAAGCTGAATATAAATACCAGGTATTAGTTGACATTTTGATCAGTGGCTAGCAGGCCACTTCACGGCTCCTGGCTATACCGCTAGTCCCTACACTAACCAGGAGTCCAGCAGCACCAGACACAGTTCACACAGCAAGCTGCAACAGGACAGGACAGAACAGAGCACAGATCACACAGCAAGCTGCAACAGGACAGACCAGAACAAAAATCACACAGCCAGCTGAAGTAACATGACTGCTTACCCTGAACACCAGACAAACACTGACAGGAGCTGGGTTTATATGTCAGCAAAGACCCAGGGGATTGGCTAGCAGGAGATCATCACACCTAACCAATCATACAACATCTGTGAGCTGTGCTGCTAGAAACCCTAGTACTACAGGTCCCAGCAGCACAACGTAACACCGTAGGCTTCTATGGGAGTTGCCGGCAAAGGGAGGGGGAGGAAGTTCAGCAGCCGCTAGTTAAAACAATGTCATCTGGCTCTATTGACCCAGTTGGAGTATTTATGTCGGCCAAAGGAATCCCAGGCTGTGGCGTATATACACTGCAACCCGCTATATGAATGGGAGAAAAAACGCAAGATTTAGTCGTGATACAGCACATCTGAACGACTGAACAATTTCTCGTTTGACCGAGCCAACGATATATCCGCCAGTATAAACAGGCTGCCTGAGCGAACTTGGAAATGTCACTCATTCAAACTACAAATTGGCAAGTCTAAACAGACCCTAAGTCCATGGACAATACATTCACTTGAATGTGAAGTCACAAGGACATTGATACATATAACCAGTTAGTGCTTATATGTGAGTGTTAGGTCTTGTTCACATTGGCATCGTGGGTTTTGTTTTCCTGCTCCGTTCTTGCAGAATTGAAAATAGCTTAAAACTGCCTGCAATTCTGCATCAAAAGCCGTAGTTAGACTTGCAGATTTTGGTGCAGAATTCTGCAGCTACGGTTTGCAATGCGGCATAATTCCATCCCGTGTGAAAGGCTCCTTACTATGATCTGCTTTTTTATACAACCCCTTTACTCAACAATAACCCAAGTATCTCTGATGGGGATCAAATATGCATTTGTTCCAAATTTGTCCTGTAGTGTAATATTCTCCTTGCCTACAGTATACACCTATACTAGTGTTCTCAGTGCTGGTAGAAGCATCTAACGGGATGAATGAATTCTAGAAGCTACAAGACTAGGTAAACAGTTTATTAAAGCCGCATTTCAATGGCCATACACATACTCATTTCATGAATCTATGGTGTTTGCGTTTGCAGAGTGGCAAATACAAGATTGGCCTGTTCCCTGAACACTGGCTGCAGTGTAGTGGATGTACGCAGGCAGCAGACTACATTTTCACTCACATTAATTGGCATTACAGTTACCGATACAGCGAACACCGTGTGGGTGCAGGGCACAAACTTGGCGCTTTCAGCATCAGTAAATCTGGTGACATAGCAAACAAATATGCATTCTGCAATATTTCCTTATTTTCACTTTTTTTTCACTTTATGACGCTATAATAGTGGTCAAATGGCTCGCTGGAGGTGCGGTGTTTATGCTTGTCCAAGCAAACTATGTATTAATCAGCTGTGTACATTGAAGTCTATGCATTCATCTTGTTCATAGACTAACAGTATAGGTTTGCATGAGTAAACAGCACATTCTCTGGGGGATTTACTTAGGCTTACTTCACACGGGCGAGCGCAATATTGAATTTGCACTCGCTAACATGCATTCTCCCTGCTGTTACAAGGCGGTTTTGTTTCAAACAGCCTTGCATCGCTTTGGGGATTTTTTTCAACGGGAGACCTTGCATGGCATTGCGTGCTCCTAGCATGTGGTGCGCTGCTACCGTCGGCCCCATTGAAAACAATAGAAGATGCAATGCGAGCGCACGCACAAAGATAGGGCATGCTGTGATTTGTTTCCCGCAGTACAGTGTGGGGAAAAAAAACCGCTCATGTGTATGTCCCCCTTGAAAAGAATGAGGTTCATATTCATGTAAGATTTGTGCGTCTCCCAACGCACAAATCTTGTGCGATTTTTCCCGCCCGTGTGAAGCCAGCCTTACATTAGTGTTTCATATTCCAGTCTAAAACCAAATATGTTGGAGTAAGAGCAAGGCCACGCGATCGGGAGGCCATCAATGGATCCCGCTTGTGAGCCTGGCTGGTAATCCTTCGTATGACATGTGATTGTATTGCGTATGATCGCGTCCTCACGCAGGCAGTTATACACAGTACAGCTTATTTTGTTTAGGCTGCCTGTCCATGGGCAAGAGTTCATTGCGTTACCCGGCCACGGGTAACACAGTGAACACTTTCCATAGTCTTACTATGGAAAGTGCAGCCCTGGCATCCACGAGCGCAGAATCATAGCGATTCTCCACTCGCAGGATTCAAATTGCGGCATGCCGCAATTTGTCACGATTCTCCACGGTGAGCCTATCTATCAGACAGGCTCACCGCAGAGACCTGACAGCTCTCCCGCCTGCTCCCCTGCGTTGGAACATCGCTAGCGATATTCCGTCACGGCTGTGGAAAGGGGGCCTTACTTGTTTGTATTTCCGGCGCCATTGCTTAGTGATGACACAGGTACCCACAGCCCATATACAATGTAATTGCGTATGGGCTGTGGGTATATCCGTGACCATAGAGCACAATGGGTTCTATGGTCGCGAATTCTGAGGTAAAATAGAACATGCTAAGTTTTATTTTCCGTGAGCAGATTGCACAATTCCGATCCGCTAATGTGAGCGGAATTGTGTAATCCAATGTATTTGACTGAACAGCGTATTACCGCGGATCATACAATCGTGGAATCTGCAATTCAAATCCGGTCGCGTGAGACTGGCCTAGGGCGGGGCTCACACAAACGTTTTTGCATTGCGTATTACGTACGCATTATACGCGATAAATGGTGTCAATGAAAGTATATTGATTTTCATTGTGCCACTCACACTGAATTAGATTTATTGTGTATAATACGCGTGTAAGAAAGAACGTAGCATAATCTATTTTACCATGTATAACACGCATAAGAGCCCTTTTGTTCTGCATGGGTGTGTTTAAAAGGCAGCGCAAATGCAATTACATTGTATATGTGCAGCTTTTTTTATATACATATTGCTAGGAGATATGAGTAGGATATTGAAAATAAAAGAAGAAGCCAGAAAGCCAGCGCAGGTCAGCGCACGTAAAATGCGCAAGTAAAAATGCGATAGTACGCAGGGTCACGCAGTTCGCTACGCCAGTAAAATGCTGTGATTTATACACATCATATTACCATACGGTCGTGTGAGCCGGCATAAGATTCTCCAAATTTATAAAGGCGCTCAAGTCTGTTCAGAAATTTTATGCATCTTTAGCTGGCCATGTGTCAGAAATTGAAATCTATTCCAGCTATAAGCCGATATACCGTAAACTGGAGCTATAATTTACACCTGCTTCTCCCATAAATTATAGTAAATATCGGTAGACTTGAGACCCAGCATAGAAAATAAATGGTTAACAATTTTTAATAGCAATAAGTTGCACAAATGATTGTGTGAAAATACACCTTTACAAACAAAGGTCACCAAAGGGGTACATATCCTTTAATATTTTTATATTTTATGCGAAAACCTTCTCCGATCACGTTTATAATATGACTAGAGTGCCAGGTGCCAATCCACATGAGACTAGAGTCGTGTCTTGAGAATTGCCCCAGATGACTGTTCTTGGTAATTATATAAAAATAGTACAGTAGTACAAATATATTATCAGAAGACGTTAGAACAAAGACCTTGCCAACATTTAGAGATGTCACCTTGCTATTGCTTGCCCTAACTTAAAGGGGTATTCCAGTTATGCAAAGTTGCAGTTAAATGAATGCTAATCAAATGTAGTTAAAGTTTACAATGTGGTTTTGCTTTGGATTTTGTGTCTGCAGCTCTATAAACCATCACCATCTCCCGGAACTTCAGAAGTGTTTATTTACTGGTTGCCCTGGATACGACCTGTAGGCATTCCAGCACTACAGGTTGGCCTGGCTCAGTAGGAATGACCAGGGACGGCTTTTTTCCTAACAGCAGGGCAGCGTTTAGGGGGGACGGAGGAAGGAAGTCCAGAGTGGGGAATTGTGAGAAATGTCGTTTTAAGCTGCATAAAAAAGCAGGGATGCTGCGGCTATCTTGGAAAACAGCGATACGGAGAAACATGAGAAACGGGTGATGGGATAAGAAGGTAATGGCTGTGTGATTTATACCCATAACCAGCTGTGCATAGACATGGTGCAAATACCTGTCATATCTGGAATACCCCTTTAAGTGGATTTCAAGAGTTTTTTTTTCTGAAAATGCCTCATTGTCAGGAGAGATGGATTGTACCAAATTTTACAGCAGGTTCTATTTTCAGTGCTTTAAAATAAAGGTTGAGTAAAAATTGTAACCCTGGCAAAAACTGCAGCAAATAATGGTAAAAGCATGTGAGCATTTTAAACCGGTTGTCCAAGATGTTTCTTTTAAATTTAATCCTGTTCTCCTTGCCACAAAATAATAAGTTGTCAAATACTCACATCTCCCACTGTGTCCAGTGCCACCACTCCGGGTCTCCCCCGTGACATAATATTTATAGGCTGCAGCAGCCTGTTTAAGGGGACGTCACAAGCTGCTTCAGCAAATGACAGAGCTCAACATTCAATCGCTGAACTCTGTCATTGGCTGCTGCAGCCTGTGACATCCCATACACAGGTTAACTACAGCCTGTAAATCTGCACCATTTGATTTTCACAGCAGATTTTTTTCTGCAGCGTGTGGATGAGATTTTGAAAATCTCAACCACTTTGCTGCCAATGTAAATGCCGCTGGTTTTTCATGTGGAAAATCTACACGGGAAATCCTAGGCAAATAAGTACCCTTAGGCTAGTCACACACGAACGGATTTGTATTGCAGATTCCATGATCGACGTCTGCGTGTATGATACTTGGTAATAAACGAGCATTGAAATGCATTGACTTTTGCCAGTTTGCTCACACTTGCAGGTCGAAATAATGCATTCTGCAAGTGAAAGAAAAATCGCTCATACTCTATTTTACAGCGGATTCTACGCATATGAGCTCCATTTGATCTCTAATGATGCGTACAATCCGCAGTGCATATGCAATTTCATTGCTTATGGATGCGGATTGTATGCAAATTGGTAGGAGACCAGATAACAAATGCTATAAAGAAAGCAGGAATTTGTGGGCAGACAATGCAGGACAGAGTCTGGGAGGAGCAACTCCCCATCCAGACTGTCTGCCACCTCCGCTTGTTCTTCTTGTCTCTCCCTCCAGAAAAAAGTAAGTTTTTTTTTTTTAAGTGGTTTATACTACTTTCAAAAAAGTAGTATTAACCAGCCGAGTCTGGAGATCAGTATCCCGTCCTGAGGGTTCTCACAACAACAGCACAAGAGAATGTTGCCTGGGCGGTCGCATGAGCGATAGAAGGACGTTTCCAGGGAATTGGGCAACTTTATGATGTCATTCCCTGCTTGCGTTCGTTCTTCCGCGCGGACGATATGCTGTCCTTAAATGTACATCCGCGCGGGTCATAAGCGGGTCTTCTGCTGTGAATATCCACTTGCGGAATCCGACCTATTTGTGTGAGCCCGGCCTTTGGGAGATTACCCTGCCTAGGTTCAGGTGTGAGTACATTGGATAGTATGGAGAAATAGGTATATTCACTGCTACACAGGAGGATTTATTTAGCGTCCTCTGTTTTTTGTCTCCACCCTTTGTCAATACCAAGGAGCTATGGGTAGCTATTCAAATAGCATGGCTCAACATCCCTCCAGACATTTTCCATCTACTGCAATCGATACCACGTTAAGTTGCTGCAGTTTCCCAGCTAGAGCAGTTCTACATGATATTTGTTCCAGTCCCGTGACTTTTGGCATGTTAGTGTATATTTTTTAAAATCTTTTTTACCACAACACATATGATCAACGGTTTTAATTAATTTGAATAAAAGTTACATTTTATGTTAATTTTCCATGATTAATGATTTATTTTGGGAACCTTAGTCATTATGTGATTAGTGATCTAACTTTCAGTCATGGCACAACCCCTTTACCTTTATGGCTATGTATGGAATTTGGAGCTCTGACTGCTGTTGTCTGATGTCAGGGCAAAAAAGAGAAATGAATCAGAACAGAATTTTGGACCTATTCAAGCGTTGACATTGACTTTGGGCGACTTTCACGCGAGAAAATCACAGTGATATCACATCGGTATTGTGTGCGAATCGCTGTGCTTTCTTATGGCGATATTATGATTTTGTCTCACCACAAATTTGCACATGGTGCTACAAAGTCGTGCGACTTAATAGCACAACGTGTGAGGATTTTCGGGGGTAGCATGGGGGACTTGAAATATAAACCCTACCCAGAAAATAAGCCCTAGCTGCATAAAAAATAGTTAAAAAAAAGAATACATCACCTCTCTGGCGCTGTCGTCTACCCTGAAGCTCCCCAGCAGTTGCTTGGATTTCTCCTGCAGAGCTTCCTGGTTAGCATTGGCTCAGCCAATGAGAGCCAGCGCTCGATGAACCAATCACAGCCATTGAAGGATTCAATGACTCACAATGTCGCAAGCTACAAAACATCAATCGTGTGGAAGAAGCTATAGGAAAGCATGAGCTCTACATACATGTAATTTGCACTGTCGTATTGTGACAAAATCGCGCGAGAAAATTACCTGCGTGGTAGCACCCGTAAGGTTATATTTCTCCCACTACATGGATGATGCTGAGGTATATTTGCCTTTAAACTAATGCATGTAGGACCCCACCCTTTAAAATAGCTACAATCCATGAAGAATCAACAACTGACTCCTTCTGTGATATAATTACGACTATTATCTCTTCTGGTCTGCTGGGAAAATATTCTTTATGCCTGCAGGTGTAATAAGACACAAGTGAAAACACATGTAGACATGGAGGTGCTATATACAAAAAAACCCCAAAGGCTGTGGTGGGATTGGTTACAAATTAACCCTACTGGGCCCTTAAAGGGGTTGTCCCATGAAAGCAAGTGGGGTTATACACTTCTGTATGGCCATATTAATGCACTTTGTAATATACATCGTGCATTAAATATGAGCCATACAGAAGTTATACACTTACCTGTTCCGGTGCTGGCGTCCCCGTCTCCATGGCGCCGACTAACGCTGCCTTCTCCTTCCATTAGACGCGCTTGCGCTGTGCGGTCTTCTGTTCTGTTCAATGGGGCCGCTCCGGCGTGCTCGCGCCGCACAGGTCTTCTGCGCATGCGCAGACCAGCTCTCCGGCGCAAGCACACTGGAGAAGCCCCATTGAACAGAACAGAAGACCGCACAGTGCAAGCGCGTCTAATGGAAGGAGAAGGCAGCGTTAGTCGGCGCCATGGAGACGGGGACGCCAGCACCGGAACAGGTAAGTGTATAACTTCTGTATGGCTCATATTTAATGCACGATGTATATTACAAAGTGTAAATTCCCAAAATGTTTATTTGCAATATACAATAAAAGAACTGCGTTGCTGACTTCAGTAACTCAAGAACAGGAAAATGTACTGAACATCAATCCATGGTAAAACTGTGATTAAATACTGTAAAATAAAACCAAGTGCTTTTAAAATGTCTAAAAGTCTTTAAGGCTCTTTTACACACAACGATAATCACTCAAAATTCGCTCAAAAGCCATCTTTGGAGCGATAGTCGTTGCTTGTAAATGTGCACCCATCGTGCACTTACCGTGCACTTTTTGTCCAGTTCAGCTCAGCCTAAAATCTTCTGTCCCTGATAAGAGGGACCACACTGAGTTCTCTGTGGGCAGCACTGATAACATTCTTTCAGCTGCTGTCCTGCTGGAGAACAATAGAGATGTATTTAGAGAACAGACCACCCACTGTTCTCTAAACACAGGCAATTGAAGCTAATTAGCTACTAATGATTAGCTCTTTAGTAGCTAATGCAAAATGATCGCTCAAAACTGTCAGTTTCTGACGAATTTTGAGTGATCATCTCTGTGTGTAAATGGGGCTTTAGCCTAAAAATAGTTTGACATTTCCTGTTCTACAGAGAAAAGTTTTCACTGGTCATCTCAATATCATTGCAGGCAGCATTACAATGAAAAGTGGCACTTATATATAGATAACACCAGAGGCGTAACTTGAAGCTCCCGGGCCCCGATGTAAAACCTGTAACAGGGCCCCCAACTATAATACTTTACTCATAGTACTGGGTTCCCTATATGAATAAGAGAGGCCTTATGGGCCCCCTAAGTTCCTGGGCCCGGGTGCAACTGCATCCCCTGCATCCTCTATAGTTACACCTCTGGATAACACAGTATCCACCATTCACAATAGGTGATGCTAATAGCTTATCTCCTCCTCCCCCCTCCTTGCACAATGAGCTCTTTAGATGTCACAGAGCATGCCCACAACATTCTCCAATAGAAGTCAATGGGTCCCCTCCTGTCCATTGTGTGAATGTAAAGCATCTGTAAATATTATCTGCTGCTCAGGCAAGATTGCAGCCACCATTGTCATATGCAGACAATGGAATTAAACAAAATCTAAAATCAGAAACTAAAAACAGATTAGAACAATGAAATCTGTTAATTAGTAAAAAAAAAATATATGGGTATAGGGCGCACATTTTTTTTGTTATGTATTTCAATATTATAACGAACAGCAACATATTTATAGCTACCCATAGACAGCGATAATTGTAATCTGGAACATACAGTTCCAACTAATTATGCTGATTATTGATCATTAAAGTAATTGTCTCATAAAGATATCCCTCTTTAATGGCACTATTATACGAACACCGTTAACGCTCATGATTTAAAGCTAACTGCCAGCTTGTACCCAGACTTGAAAAATCAGCCTGGCAGTTGGCTCTGAGGCTTGGGCTACATTGAAATTTTGGTCGCAACATAGGTTGCATGACCAAAGATTGCAGTGTAACCTTGCAACCCTGCACTCTTTATTGAAGTCAATGGAGTCGCAGTTGGGTTACTACTATGTACTAGTACCCTAAAGAAAGCCAAACTTGTGATATCGCTCATAAGAAATACTGACCATATAATATTGGCTGTGTTCACCAGAACAGGAGTATCTGTTAAGGTGGCTAGACATCATGAAAAGCTGCAAAACAAATGTTATTTCTTTTAATACCCAATTTTATTTGCTCAAATTTTTGTCATGAATTGATAGCTGGTGATCCTTCTGTTCAGGAACTACAGAACTGCAATCTAGTCCTTCTTTGTAATTACAACTTATTTTCAGTTAGGAGAAGAGCATAAACCATTGTCAGACTCCTCCATGTTAAGTCCCATTTACACGCAACGATTATCGCCCTAAATTCGTACAAAGGACGGCTTTGTTCATCGCTGATTTCAAGTCAGCATAAAATCCTCCTCCCTGATAATAGGAACGGCATGCTGTGTTCTCCGTGGGCAGCACTAATAGCATTGTATGCAGCCAGCAGCTCACCAGCAGAACAAAGCAGATGTATTTAGAGAACATACCACCTGCTGTTCTCTAAATACATGCAAATGAAGCTAGTTAGCTACTAATGGGCTGATTAGCCCATTAGTAGCTAATGCAAAATGATTGCTCAAAACTGTCAGTTTCTGACGAATTTTGAGCGATCATCTTTGCGTGTAAATGGGGCTTTAGACTCTGCTCTGTGAAAACAAAGGATTGGGCATGTTGAAATCCAATACGCCTGAGCCTTCTTACCTCCGACATTTGACATAAGGTGAGAGTTGGGTCCGATGTTTGCCTTATGTGTTGTTCTGGCTCAGAGAGGGATGTCCCAAGTGACCCAAATAAGCCCATATGCCCTACCAGGTGGTATTGATGAGAAAATCCCTTTAACCTGTTAACTACCACCTGCTGTAAATGTATGGTGAGCAGCTGCGTGCGGTGTATGGAGCCAACACTTGCCTACAAAATGGTCCAGATCAGTGCTAGCTGTTTAACTGCTTGGGTGCCATGGTTATTGTGAACCACAGAAACTCCAGTAAATCGCTAACCAGAGAGGGGGCCCCCTTCGGCACTCCATCGGCCCCTGCAACACAATCATGGATTTACATGGCAGCCTGGACTCTAGTAAACACTCCCAATGTTGACATGTATTGCAGTCTATTAACCCCTTAATGACCAGCCCATAGTGTTTTTACGTCCTCCCGAAGTGTGCTTTATTCTCTGAGGACGTGACAGCTCCATGCTGTCGGTGTCCGCAGGTCGCCGACAGCATGGAGCTGTCATCCCGGGCTGCATGGACCCCCCCCCCCTCCAGTGGATAGCGCCGATCGCAAAAAAGTAAATAAAAGTGCAAAAAAAGTTAAAGATTCAGCTGCCCTGATGGATCGGAAACATCAGGGCAGCTGAAAATACTCACCGAGGTCCGCCGCACTGCTCCCCGCTGTCCTGATGCTCCAGGCCCCGAAGCCGGTGTTCTGCGCATGCGCGCCAGGCGGCATTACGTCAGCCGCATGCGCAGAAGGCCTGGCGGCCCGGGAACTTTAAAATCTCCTGGCTCCCGGCTCCTGTAGGTAGCGGGGAGGCAGGAGATGTCAGCGGGGATCGCGGAAAAGTGAAGAAGAGTGTGAAAAAAAGAAAAGTTTCACCTCCCCTCATGGATCGGGAAGGTGATCCATGAGGGAAGGTGAAAATACTCACCCCACTTCCTCCATGTTCCCCGGCCGGTCTCCGGACCCCCCGCTGGCTTCTGCGCATGTGCCGATGTGGCGCGCATGCGCAGAAGGCCGGCGAGCCTGGCAAATTCAAAATCTCCCTGCACCCAGCTGTCACAGATAGCCAAGTGCAGGGAGATATGACTGGGGACCGCTGTATGCGGTTTCCAGTCATATGATCACTGTTATCCATCGGATAACGGTGATCATGTAAAGTTAAAAAGTAAAAAGAAAAAGTTAAAACTTTAAAAAAGTTTAAAAAGTTAAAGTTTCATCTCCCCTTACGGATACGATCCGTAAGGGGGCATGAAATTACGTACCCAAGGTCCCGGATTTGTTCCCTGGTGGGATGTTGATCCATGGACCTTACCCCAGCTTTAGCGCATGCGCCCGTCAGCATGATGGCGGACGCATGCGCAAAAGTGAAATATTGCCCAAGAAATTTAAAATCTCCCTGCTGCTGGCTACCAAAGGTAGCCAAGAGCCTGAAGATGTCACGGGGGGGCCGCGGTATGCGGTTACTGGTCACGTGATCGCCGTTATCCAATGCATAATGGCGATCACGTAAAAGTTCTTTAAAAAGTGGAAGTTTCATCTCCCCTCACCGATGCGATCGGTGAGAGGAGATGAAACAACTTCTCGGAGCCTTCCGCATTTGAATCCAGATGCGATTATCCTCCATAGATCCTGCCAGCTTCTGGGTATGCGCCCGCCGGCAAAATGCCGGACACATTCGCAGGAGCCGGGGAGCCCAGGAAATTTTAAATCTCCTTGCTCCCAGCGACCAACGGTCGCTGAGTGCTTGAAGCAGTGACCGGTGGCCTCGCTGAGCGGTCCCCGGTCACGTGATAAAGTAGCGATCTAACATTAGGCCGGTCACACATGACCGGAGAGGAATTACGGGTTCTGCATGCGCTTGATCAGCGGTAATCCACGGATCAATCGCATGCATTGGATTACACAATTCCCCCAATTAGCGGGTCGGAATTACGGAATCCACTCGCAGAAAACAGAACACAGCATGTTATATTTTACCGCGGATATCTGCGAACTAGAGCCCATTGTGCTCTATGACCGCGGATATACTCGCAGCCCATATGCAAACACATTGTGTACGGGCTGCGGGTACCCGGGTCATCTCTAAGCGACGGCATGGGAAATATAAACATAAAACGGTGTACTGCGCATGACCGTGTGTGCGAGTAGACAGTTATGGGCAGTACATGGCCGTACGCAGGGTCACAGCCAGGCTCACAGCTGGGATCCGCTGCGGGCCTCTGCAAGCAGATTCTGCATACGGCCGTGAGAGCCCGGCGTTATTTAGATCGCTACCTGTAATCCGTAATTTACAAGAAGCCCCGGGAACACTCGCCTTCATGCAGTTCCAGGAGCAGCTTGTTAAGACCGCCGCACCGCAGCAAGATTACAAAGCCTCACAGCGCCACTTTTTACACCCCATCCCCGCCGCTGAGGTCACGAAATACCCCCAAAAAAGCGAGAGGGGGGGGGGGGATACCCGGTTTTCTTGCCCCATGCGCCCATCCCAACCAGCCTCCGTAATTACCCCTGTCTTCGGACATAAAACGCAGTTTATATTATTACTTTTATCTAATATTTAGGGATGCCAAAAAATGGGAATGGCGGGGGGGTGGGGTATTTTTAGGAAGTCAATTTTTTCCGTATAAGTGGGCAATGGGGCCTTGAATTTATTCAGTTGTACCCTGAAATCCAGCGGGCATTCCCTCCATTATGGGCCTAGCCATGTGTCCTGTAAGTAAGTAAACATACAATGGGTATGTTTCTGAACACGGTACAAATGGGGGTATCCATTTTGGGGTGAATGTCTTCATTCCTATGTACACTGTACAAAAAAACCCAGTTTTTAAATTGACAAAATTGCCAAAAAAATGAAAATCGTAATTTTTTCCTTCTGCTTTGCTTAGATTCATTCAAATACTGTGGGGTCAAAATACGCAGCACACCCCTAGATGAATTCGTTAAGGGGCCTAGTTTTCAAAATGGGGTCATTTGTGGGGGTTCTCTATCGTTTTGGCCGCTCAATGGCTCTACAAGTGGGCAATGGGGCCTGGAATTTATTCCGTTGTACCCTGAAATCCAACGGGTGCTCCTTCCATTATAGGCTTAGCCATGTGTCCTGTAAGTTGATTAGGGCCACAATGGGTATGTTTCTGAACACGGGACAAACGGGGGTATCCATTTTGGGGTGAACGTCTTCATTCCTATGTACACCGTACAAAAAAAACTGTTTTTAAATTGACACAATTGCCAAAAAAATGAAAATCATAATTTTTCCTTCTGCTTGGCTTAGATTCATTCAAAAACTGTGAAGTCAAAAAAGTCATCGTACCCCTAGATAAATTCGTTAAGGGGTCTAGTTTTCAAAATGGGGTCACTTGTGGGGGTTCTCCGTCGTTTTGGTCACTCAAGGGCTCAACAAGTGGGCAATGGGGACTAAATCTCCTTCAAGCAAAATTTCGGTTTCGTAAGCCACCGGTTGCTCCTTTCATTTTGGGCCCCATTGTGCATACAGACGTAATAATAGGGCCACAATGGGTATGTTTCTGAGCACAGGACAAACGGGGTATCCATTTTGGGGTGAAAGTCTTCATTCATATATGTGCTGTACAAAAAAACTGCTTTTAAAATGACAGAATTACCAAAAAAATGAAAATCGTAATTTTTTTCCTTCTGCTTGACTTAGATTCATTCAAAAACTGTAAAGTCAAAAAAGTCATCGTACCCCTAGATAAATTCGTTAAGGGGTCTACTTTTCAAAATGGGGTCACTTGTGGGGTTTCTCCATCGTTTTGGTCACTCGATGGCTCTACAAGTGGGCAATAGGGCCTAAATCTCCTTTAAGCAAAATTTCTGTTCTGAAAGTCACCGGTTGCTCCTTTCATTTTGGGCCCCATTGTGTATACAGACGTAATACTAGTGCCACAATGGGTATGTTTCTGAGCACGGGACACACAGGGTCATCCATTCTGGGGTGCAAATCCTCATTTTCATGTGTATTATAGAAAAAGTCCCGTCTTTAAAATGACATATTTGCAAAAATATGAAATTTTAGTTTTTCTTTTCTAAATTGCATTGACTCCTGAAAAAAAACTGTGGGGTTAAAATACTAACGACACCCCTCAGTGAATACATTAAGGGGTGTAGTTTTTAAAATGGGGTGACTTGTGGGGGTATCCATCATTTTGACTCCTATGAGCCTTTCCAATCTTGGCTTGGTGTAGGAAAACAAAGTGTTCCTCAAAATGCTGAAAAGTAATGTTACATTTGTACGTCTCTTAAATGGTTAAAAAAAAAGACGAAAGTTTTTCCAATGTGCGCCCAAAATAAAGTATACGGACGAAATATATATCTTAGCAAAAATTTCTATATTATGTTTGCACATATTTGAGATATTGCAGTTGGAAATGTGAAAAAATGACGAGTTTTTCAAAATTTTCCCAATTTTGGCGCTTTTAATAAATAAACACAAATTCTATCAGTCTTTTTTTTCCGCCTAAATGAAGTACAACATGTGGCGAAAAAACAATGTCAGAATCGCTTCGATATGCAAAACCTTTCTGGTATTTTTCCATGTTAAAGGGACACGTCAGATTTGCAAAATTTGGCCGGGTCATTAAGGCACAAACAGGCTTGGTCACTAAGGGGTTAAGCCCTGCTTTAGAAACTAACATTAAAAACACAATACACTGAAGTAATGCAGCATATTGAAGACGTGATTAAAAGTTAAAGTCAAATGGCACTTGAAAAAAATATGTAAAAATAAGTTGAATAAAATTTGTAAAAATATTAAAAAATAAAAGAAATTAAAGGGGTGGTCTCGCGAAACCAAGTGGGGTTATACACTTCCGTATGGCCATATTAATGCACTTTGTAATGTACATTGTGCATTAAATATGAGCCATACAGAAGTTATTCCACTTACCTGCTCCGTTGCTAGCGTCCTCGTCTCCATGGTTCCGTCTAAATTCGCCGGCAGCTTGCTTTTTTAGACGCGCTTGCGCAGTCCGGTCTTCTCCATTCAGCACGAGCCGCTTCAGTGTGCTCCCCGCTACAGCTCTTCTGCGCATGCGCAGACGAGCTGTCACTGCTCGGGAGCGCGCTGAAGCGGCCATTCTGCACCATCCTCTGTTAGAGGAAGGTGCAGAAACTGGAGCTGCCCAGCGGAGAAGACCAGCCCAGCCCAGCAGCCCCGAGAAGCCTCCCAGGTAAGTGATGGGTCGGGGGGGGGCTGCCGCTGCGCCGGGGGGGCTAGCGCTAGGCCGGGGGGGCTGTCGCTGCGCCGGGGGAGCTAGCGCTAGGCCGGGGGGGCTGTCGCTGCGATGGGGGGGGCTGTCGCTGCGCCGGGGGGGGGGGGCTAGCGCTAGGCCGGGGGGGCTGTCGCTAGGCCGGGGGGGCTGTCGCTGCGCCGGGGGAGCTAGCGCTAGGCCGGGGGGGGCTGTCGCTGCGATGGGGGGGGCTGTCGCTGCGCCGGGGGAGCTAGCGCTGGGGAGCCGGGGGCTAGCGCCGGTTACCTGCTGTCTGGTCGGCGGCTGCGGGGCGTCTGGTCGGCGGCTGCGATGCGTCCGGTTGCCATGGAGACACAGCTGGCGGCGTCTCGGGAGCGCGCACGTCGGGCTGCAGCGAGCGACGGGGAAAGAGCCGGCGGCCATCTTGAGGAAACTTTTATAACTTGCTGAAACGCTGGAACGGTAAGTACGAACCAGCTAGAAATGTCATTTACAGGGGGGCTTAGTAATGTGTGCTTAATGGGGGGGACTGGGCAAAAAAAAAAATTAACTGCTTCCTCGAGACATCTCCTTTAAGTTCCACAAAAAAATCCCTTTTCTCATTTTGCATGCAACAAATAAATAATAGAGATGAGCGAACGTGTCCGTTACGGACACATCCGCACCCGGACACCGGCTTTAGCGAACACTGCAGTGTTCGCGCGTAAGTGTCCGGGTGCCGCCGGGGGGCGGGGAGATGCGCGGCGGCGCGGGCGGCAGTAGCGGGGAACAGGGGGGAGCCCTCTCTCTCTCCCTCTCCCCCCCACTCCCCGCCGCACCCCCCCGCGCTGCCACGGCGGCCCCCGAACTTTTTCGCCCGAACACCGAGGTGTTCGCAAAGTTCGGTGTTCGGGCGAAAAAGGGGCGGGGCCGAACGTGTTCGCTCATCTCTAATAAATAAACATAATTGGTATTACCACACCCATAATAGCTCAAACTATTAAAATGCTTCATTATTTATCCCGCATGGTGCATCCCAACCCCCCTTCCCCCCCCCAAAAATGGAATAAAAAGTGATCAAAAAGTCGCATGTTCCCCATAATGGTACTAATTAAAACTACATCACTCTTCAAAAAAGCTCTAACACAGCACAATCAACAGAAAAAAATAAATATATATGATTCTCACAATATGGGGACAATTATTAATTCAATTTTGATAGATTTTTTTTCTTTTGCTTCATACTTAAAATTTCAACTTGGATATTACAAGTTAAAAAGTAGCTGCACATCATAAGTTCGTGCGACATGGCATAAATTATAACAGAATGCAAAGCATAGTAAGAATATTTCAGTAGTACAGTATGCAGTGGCAAAAAAATGAAGGGAGGAAAATGAGATAAGCTCTCCCTGTGATGTACACTACATGGGTGTTAAAATTGAAAATAAAATGAAGACCTAGGTAAGCATCTTGTGGGGAAAAAGGAGGAAAAATGTAGATGAGGAAAGTTTCCGGATCTCTGCCTTTCAGGTGTATGAGTATTAGGTAAGCTAGCCGAGTAAGTAGCAATAAGATCAATATTAAAAGGCAAGAGGTAACCTCCATGGACCCCATATCTAATGAAAATTTTTCTTGATGGTCCTGAACAATACTGGACAGTCAATCATTAATTATGATCCATGGCAATTTTGTCTTGAAGGAGATTTCTCACTTTTTAAACATTTTTTCTAAATTGCACAAACTTAGTAAACTTCCATATGCATGCCTTCTAAATGGTCCTTGCTTTACACATTGGTGTTAGGTCTAGCAGATGGAGGCGTCATCCTGTCTCCTGAATCTGCTTCTGTTTCTTCCAGCATTCACAGGGTTAGGCTGCCTGTCCACAGGCGTTGCGATATCCCGCAGCGGAGATCCGCTGCCAGGGAGCAGGAGCCAACTGACGGTTTTCCACACTGAGCATATCTGACAGATAGGCTCACTGCAGAGAATCGTGGCAATTCGGAGCATGCTGCGATTTGACGGCTGCGAGCGGAGAATTGCTATGATTCTCCGCTCATGGACAAGAGGGCTACGCTTTCCATAGCAACGCTATGGAAAGCTTGCACTGCCTTCCCCGCTGCCGGATTATTGCCACGGGGATCGCAATGCAAAAACACCTGTGGACAGGCAGCCTTACGGTGTTTGGCTCCTCCACCCAGCTTGTGGGAATTTGCAATCAGACTCCTATTTAAACTCTACAGACCTTTCCCAGAATGCTTAGTGTTGTTTTTCATTTCCTGTATGACTGCATGCGAGATGCTGGTGCAGCTATCTTGTCTATATTCAGTTCTTTGTGCATTCTTAGCTGGATTATTATTGTGTCTTTGTGTCTATCCAGCTTTCTATGTGTTTGCTGTTGAGTTCTTGTTTGTCTATCTATTCCCTGTATCTGTGATCTCTGTACAGGACTGCCTCCAGTTCCCACCTTACGTCCACTCCTCCATATCTGCATGGCTCGGTGCAACTGACTCTGGATTCCTATCCTCACTAGGTAGGTAGGGAAGTCAGGGATGGGATAGGCGGCCTGGATCTCTCCACCTTCAGGAGCATCTCCAGGTAAGGGATATCTTAGCCCAACTAAGTTCAGGGTAAGGCCCATTCTCGTCATTTGTACCAAGTCCCCGCATTTGCACAGTCTTCACCTCGGTGCCAGCTGTCTATCCTGCAGGGTGGTTCCACTCGGTTGGACAACACAGTGGATCCACAGTTGAATCCTAACAGCTGGGTTATTCCTCTTTTTCTGACCTCTGCATTTACAGCTTCTTTTTTTCCACTTAGTGGAGGTGGAGCTACTTTGATGACGACCCACTGTGGAGAGGAGCCGAGTGTAAATTCCAGTGGGTGATGCCTTTTGGAAAATAGTTAAGACAATTGCGTATATTTCTAGTCCTAGGTGCTGCCAGATCAGTGACTGTGCAACCTGTTAGGGTTTGCCAGTGTTGAAGTGGAGAAGGAAGGAAGAAAAAGCACAAATGTAGTGGCGTGACCTTTTTAGACAGACGTACATAGCTTGAAGTTTTGAGGGAAAATTTATTTTCCTCTAGATGAAAGCCAGCAAATAAACACACTACGTTTTGAGGCAAGCACGCCTTTCCCTTAAACGCAAAACGTTTTGAGGCAAACACGCCTCTTCCTCAGAGACACACTAACATATAATATATATAATAACAACAATGATGTAGTAAAGAAATAATAGTTTAAAAAACAAATCCAAAAGGGTAAAGTGAGAAAATGAAGTGGAAAAAAATAAAGTTGAATTCCACAGCTGAATCCTAACAGCGGTGTTCTTCCTCTTTTTCTGACCCCTGCATTTCCAGCCTCTTTTTTTCATAAAGAGGCTGTAATTGGTGGTCCAATGGGGCTAGTCATCTGAGTCCCATTGCAACGCGAGAAACTACATTACCAATGACTGCCCTGCGCTTCTCTGTGTGTCGCCTATCTGTCCTGTAGTTAGAGTGAACAGTATTGCAAGGTTGAATGCTGCTGCATAGAAAGCCAATACAGCTTATACAACGGTCTTCGGATCCGAGCCGTTGCTGCCCCTAGGAAACCACGCACCCAGGCTAGGATGCATACACATGTCACCACCAACGGGAACAACTGGACAGAGAAAGAGATCACACAGATCCATAATCACACCATACAGCAACCAATACGCAAACACTAGTTGCAGATGTTAATGCTACGAATGTCAGGTATTTGTTGACATTTTGGCTAAAATATGGAAGCTAGCAGGCCACATCATGGCTCCCGGCAATACTGTTAGTCCCTACACTAACCAGGAGTCCAGTGACCTAACCAAATAAAACCACAAAACACAAATCTTTCTTGCAGCCACTACACATAGAACCTGTTCACACCACACACAGAGAGCTGAACACACCCACACCTGGGAAGACAGCTTTTATAAAAATCAGAGCTTGTTTGATTAGTGAGACCTGGAGGGAAACCTTTTTTAAAATTATAAATCATGTCATATATGGCTTTGATATACCAGCATCTCCTTCATTCCCACACAGTGCCCAAAATGTGTAACACCAGCCACATGCTTACTTCATGGTATCATATGGAGTTGTGCTCAGGTGCAGGATTTCTGGAGGAAAATCATAAAGTATAAACAGGATCAGTGGAGAATAGTAATGACGAGGGAGATACAAACTGTAATATTCCACAATGACGAGAGAACAGGGCCAGACGGATCTACTCCTCTAAAATTTCCTAGATTCATCCACATAGTTCTTCTAGTAGCGAAAAGACTGCTGCTCAAACATTGGCTTCTGCAAACAATTCCCGGAATAACAGAGCTGGTAGCCCAAATTAAACACCTATTAAGCATGGAACGAGTGGAGACAGAGAGACACAAAGAGAAAGCAGCAAAAACATTTTTCAAAAAATGGCAGATTTTTCTCTAGTCACACTACACCGACCAAGAAATTAGAAAGATAGGAACCCCCTTTCAATATACAACCTGGTACCCAATAGAGGAGGCTAGAGACTCTCTGGGAAGACTAAAAATCAACAGAGGGCAGGATAATGGGACAGACCGGAATGGAACATGAGACATAGGATAGGGTCTGGACGGGGACAGTTGGAGGAGAGGAGGACAAAAATATTAAAAGTACCCCCTCCTGGTTATTTCCTTTTTACATTTTATTAAAAATTTTTTGCCTAATTTAAAAAAAAATTGATTTATACGAAGATAATGGGAGGATTGAAAGTGATAAGTAAACCATAATAAGGAAATAGTACAAGAGTTCAATATGTTTAATATAATATTTTACTTCCCAAAAGGACAATGCAAGTTATGTCTGTAAATGAAAAGCTCTTGAAGAGTATCATTGTATCTTTCCAAGATGTATTTTATTTCTGTATTATTTTAGTATTTTTTTTTCTTTATTTGAATTGTAATGAAAAATATTTGCAAAAGTCTAAAATAAAAAAGATGTTTGAAAAAAACAAAAGACAGCTTTTTATGTGTACTGACCTGGAGTGATTAGCTGACTGGAGACACACACACATGCTCAGCCAGTACAATCCACCACACCTGATCAGAAAAGCACCAGAGAACCCATAGTACAATAGATCTCAGGAGACAGACATGACATAGCTGTTGTGTGTGTAAATGAGGAATAATACTATTTCTGGCCATTATATGACTTACATCCTGTATTTTTTCACATTTTTTCCCTTTGCAGGGTATATATGTGATTCTCTCAGAAATGGTAGAAGGAGCCTGGTCATTGTGCTATATACTATATACTGGGGCACAGGGAGCTACAGATCCTGCTCTCTACATATCTGTAACACACATAGTGAGATATATCATCATTATGTAGGAGTTTACAGCAATACTGAGCAGTGCGATTGTGAATTAACAGAAGCAGATATTTAACCATTAGCTCCTGCAGCAGGTCTGTCTATCTTTTCCTCCTTCTCCCTGCTCTCTATGCAATCAATGAACATGATGACTCACCCGCCTTCTGCACATTCTAACATCCTGAACAAGAGGCTCCGAACATGTGCTGCTTGGATCGCTTACCATTTCTGGGCAAGTTAGGTTCTAGTGCGGGACGATCACCCTGCTAGCAGGCAGGTTTCCTGGGGTTAGTCTTCTTGTTAGAGTAGGGACCCGCAGACAATGAGCACCCTTGATATGGTCTTGCGAGTTTAAGTAACTTGGCCCACGTAAGTAACCAGCCACAAACTAATACCTCATACTTCTGATAGCTATTCTATCTGGCGATGCATGCTGGTATATTGGGTTTGTGTTTTGTGAGGTTGTCAGTCCTGGATTATGTATGCATTCCGTCCTAGAGCTGTCCCACCCGTTCACTGGTTGTTAGTCACCCGGTTTATGTTTATTTGTCCTACCGTCTGTATTTTGTACATTTAAAAAAAATTATTTTTGTAACTATTTTTTTTAACATCTATGTTCCCTATGATGGCATATAAGACCTCTGTGGGTCATTCACATTGTATTTCTCTTTTTATTTCACATATTTCCACAGGAGCCCTAGTTTCAGGGGAAAACATTTCCCTGTTGTGACAATAGTCACTGACAGAGCTGATCAGGGTCTGCTAGGACCCCGCAGCTCTACTGTAACAGGGGCACCCGGTGGTCACGTGATCACCAGGTTGCATAGGGGAAGTAACACTTCTGCTTTCTCTCTTTAGTACATAGTGCTCATTGAGCACTATGTAGCCTAGAAAGGAGAAGGCAGAAGCGCTTAAAAACTGCTTCTCCCTTCTCTGGATTCTCCACTGTGTCTGATAGACGATGACCCGACTGCTCTTGCTTGATTGCAGGAGCAGGAGCTTTAATCCTGTGCCGTGCTTTTGCTATCGGCCAGATTTAAAGCCCAGGACCAAGCAATCTGAATTTACTGTGCTTGGTCCTTAAGGGGTTAAAGAATGATGCAAAAACAGTTTTTTATTAAACGGGATATTTTAAGAAAAAGTAATGAAACTTGGTATTCTTGCACTTGTGGTTTTCCTCACACTTAAGTTAAAATGTAATTCTTGCAGCACTGTGAACACCATAAAAACAAAACCCCCAAAACAATGGTGCAATTGTGTTTTGTTTTCCATTTAACCCCACTCAAAAAAGAGCTTTTCAAAACATTTTTATGGTACACTAAATAGAACTGTTAAAAGTACTTGTCCCGCAAAAACAAACCTTCATATTTCTATGGTGACTGAAACATAAAAAAGTTGTGGCTGATAAAAAGAGAGTTTAAAAAACAAAAAGGAAATTTCAAAATAAAATTTCTGGTAATTATAAGGTTATTTAATGATGTTCTTTTTTCCAGCACATCAATTGCCAACAAATCTGCAGTCTATCTTGACGTAGTTGGTCATCATAATGTTCACTGGTCAAAATTCTTGCAATCCTTGCAAGTCATTCATGCCTTTCCCTCCGCAGGAAAATATTGAGGTCACGAGCAAGTCAAAATAATGATGAAATTGGCCATAGAGTCCTAGCCTAATTTATTGTAGATGTGCAAGGAAATGTCATCCTTTAAGCTAGTGATTTAATGCATTGTGATTAACGCACTTTGCTATTGCATTAGATTGTAGTATGATAATTGTGATGTGTTAAATCGCAATGGAGCACTGATTGCTACAAAACTCAGCATGCAGTTACATCTCACGCAGATATGCAAATGATTAGAGTTGTGGCGTGATTAGATAAACGGTCTTGCCACCTGAGGCCCTAAAAGTGGGTCCACCCTTGGCCCATAAAGGAGCTCTCAGAGGCTACTTGTGTGTAGCTGATGTCTTTTTCCGCTTGTGTAGAACTTGTTGACCACTAGACGCTTCTACGATGCAATTAAAGAGATTTCATCCAGTTAACAGAGTTTGAGAGGGGTGCATTATTGAAATGCAAGAAGCTGCATGGTCACAACGACGAACTGCTCACCACCTGGGCTGTTCTGACCAGACTGTTAGTAGGTGTTGGAATCAGTGGATGCGTGAGGGCATGAACACAAGGTGATTGGGCTCAGGTCACCAGTAGAGAGGATCATCTGTCGTCCAATAAGCACAAGCAGTTCCAATGTTTCATTGTCCACCATTCAGAGACAGGTGGCACCATCGTTACAGACCTCTGTGTTTGTCTGAACCATTTCCAGGCCCTTGACTGAAGGACATTTGGCATTCTTTGGCACGCAGTCACCGTTTGCAGTGGTGTCGTAAACAACAAAACTGGACTACTACGGAGTGAAATGAGGTTGTCTGATAATGACGAATTCAGGTTTCATTTGGGCAATGATGACGGCCGTATTTGTGTCTGCAGACCTCTGGGTGAGCGCCTCAATCCTGCCTTTGCTGTGGAATGACACACTGCCCTCACTGCTAGTATGATCGTCTGGGGGGCCATCGCATATGACAGTCGGTCACCCCTAGTAGTAGAAGGAGGGACAATGACAGCTCAGTGATATGTTTAGGACATCCGGCAGCCAAATATGTTGTCATGGCGGCTTCCAAGAGGCATTTTCCAGCAGGAAAATGCTTGGCCGCACACAGCAAGGGGGTCACAGGAATGCCTCCACAGC
The DNA here is from genome assembly GCA_035609135.1 of Eleutherodactylus coqui. Lineage (NCBI taxonomy): Eukaryota > Metazoa > Chordata > Amphibia > Anura > Eleutherodactylidae > Eleutherodactylus > Eleutherodactylus coqui. The sequence continues at coordinate 162,668,162 of CM069410.1, read as the reverse complement.
ATTGCCATACTTCCGTGGCTTGTGTAGTGGCCCGGAAGGTCTTCCAGTATAACCACACAATAATTTGTCCTGAAACACCTAGCTATGAGCTCCTAAGAGACATAGAAGGTACTGTACATCAGAAAAACCCTATTTTCCCCCTTCTTCTCAAAGCTAAAGCTAACTGCTTGGCAATAGCTGGCTGCTTATTGGCTTCTTGCCATGTTACTACTGATTAGTGGAGGGGGATGGTGTGACAGAGCGGTGAGGCAGGATGTTAGGGGGAGGAGTAGACAAAAGTGCAAGAGCTGGACAGGAAGAGAAGGCAGTTGGTGGAGAGAGTCGGGAGGAGGCAGTCAGAGGAGGAGGATGTACAGGAGGAGTTCCGCAGTGCGAGCAGAGAACGCATTCGGAAGTGGGAATCCAGTGTTTACAAACTTCCTAATCGACAACAGTGTGGAGGAGAAAGTTTGGGACCTGTCTACTAAACAGTGAGTTACATAAAACCCAGTGAAGTCAAACCCAAGGAAAGTAAAGAGGCCCATCTTAAAATCCACTTCATTAACTATTTTAAAGTCATCCAGTAAGCCCATCTGATAACTGTGAGAATTCTACTGAGTAACCTCTAGAGTCAAATAGAGAGAGAGAGCGTTGAAGGTTAAAGTGTGCTATACTAAATGCAACTGTGTACCAATGTTTAATGTGTCCTAAAATAATATCTCTGCCAATTACTGCAAGACTGCCATTTGTTCTGTTGTTAAATTGCAATTTGAGCTTAAGTAAAACTGTGCACCTCCAGTTTACAACTCAAATCTACCAGGACTTGTGTCAGTTACTTCGCCACTAACTCTTGGAGTCCTGGATGAGGTGCTGGCGTCACACGACAAACCACCATTTAGTATTTAGAGACTGTCAAAACCCTTTTGCCATTGTGCAGTGACCTAGTCAGGCACCTTTGTCGCCATTGCCGGGAGAGATCACAGAGTCACCTTTGACATCCATCTTGCTACCCCATGGTCTTCTTCACATTGGCACACCCTGCTCGGACCCTACACTTGCCCGGTCGCCAGATTTATCACCAATAGAACACGTATAGGACCATTTGGGACTCCAACTTCAACAACCTACAAGTTTGCACGATCTAGAGGCTCAGTTACAGCAAATGTGGTGTACCATGTTCTCCCGAAAATAAGACAGGGTCTTATATTAATTTTTGCTCCAAAATATTTCTTTTTTACATGTATATCTGCCTGGACACCATTTAAAAATCATGCCAGGGCTTATTTTCAGGGTAGGTCTTATTTTCAGGGAAACAGGGTAATATGCTGCAAAATACCATATGGAACCTGTATGCCTCCATGTCCACCTGTTTCACATTACATCTAAGCTAGAGGTGGTACAACAGGGTACTAAAGCCTTCTTTCAGTTGCTCAGTTTTGCACAATAAATTGTCCTTTTGCTCTGATATTGTAATCACTTACTTATATCAGCATTACAATCACACTGAGAAAGTTTCATTCAATTCCGACAACTACTTCTAGGCGGGGCTCGAGTTTTTCTGACATTGGGTATTTTGAGTTCTGCTCTCTTTAAAGTTTTTCTTTTAGCTTTGTTAATGTAAATATTGTGGGTCCTTATGTATTCACATGAGCAGCAACAAAACTTGCAAGCAATCTTCCACCATGTATTAAACAACTCATATGTCTGCAAATCCTGGGAACTTCTAAAAAGTATAATGAATGATTCTTCCCCTTATTCAATGCACCGTGAAGCTACCAAGTGACTCGATTATATTTAGCTTATGTTGGGAGGTGATGTCTCCAGCTTTCTATTGGTATTATATTAACCCTTTCCAATCCACTGTCTGACGTCTGAAGACATTATGATTTAAGGCTGTACAGTTCTGATGTTGGAAGACGTCCGTCGGGGTTCTCTTACTGTATATTGCCAGCCTCTCTGCTGTTGGAGCCTATCCAATGTGTCACCTCATGCAGTACTGGCTTTAGCCAGCAGATAGCGCCGTTGTATAACGGCAGAAAAAGAGTAAGCCCCCATAGGAAAACCAGGATACAAATTGGATTGGAAAGGGTCAAGGTTCATATACCCAATGCTGCGTTTACACTGAATGATTATTGTCCAGAAAATCATTCAAACGAGCGAAACTGAACAATAATCATTCAGTTATAACGCAGCCAAAGATTGAACAACGAAATAGAATTGTGCGCTTCTCGTTTGTTCAGTTTCAGCCGGCATAAAAATCAGCGCCGGCTCGTTCACTTGTCGGACAGTTTAGGAATGTGAATGACAAGTAAGCGAGAACTGCAAGATTATCAACAAGAATCGTGCAGTCTAAACACGCTGCCCAAACGCGAACAAGCTTCTTCGCTCAGGCAAATGAGAAATGTGAATGAGCCTACATAAAATGATGAATGAACGAAATGCGAATGATCTATTGTTCGGCATTCTATGGTTGGTTGCATTTACACTAAATGGTTATTGTTCATTTTTGCTAGTATGAAATACTTTGTTTGTCTGACACCTCAGTTTGCATATTACACACTTTGGGTATATTCACCCTCAGCAGATTTAAATAATTTTCTGAAAATCAGGTCCATGCTTCTGAATGGGATTATTTTGTCTGCAAACACATGGATTCTTCCAAAACCCATTCAGATCAATGAAACAGGCACTGAAATTTCAGCAACAAATCTACTAAATATCACCTTGTATTAGCATCTGTTGACATGATTAAGGTCCAACATCCAACCTTCAAAAGAGGCTAGCCAGTAAAAAATGGCCGTCTTTAAGGGCGTACCCTCTGTGAGCCAGAGCAGAGAGTTACTCTCTAAAGCTGGACTCCTCTTCAAAAGACAATCCCTTTTGGCCCTTTTACCGTGAACAGTACATAACAAGTTATGAGGCTTCAGTTTCTGCTTGTATCAATGTACGGAATGCAATGCATAAATAAATAAGATAAATTTCCCATTACCATTACCCACCCTTCTACCGTCCAGCACCACCGCCCAGGTTCGCTCTGCTCCCTGCTAAAACAGAATTGATTAACTCATGTTCATCACTCAAATGACGACTACAGTCCATTACTGGTCCCAGTGGTCATATCTGCATAAATGACATGTGACTACTAAGGCCAGCAATTAATTGTAGCAGTCACATGAGCGATGAACATGACACCATCACTTCCTGTTTCAGCTGAGTCCATACTGGAAGGGACCAGGTTGGCGGTGCAGGACCAGAGGCACAGTGGAAGGGCTATTTCACACGGGTTTCAATCTCCCGCTTTCTTGCCCATTCATGCCACAGCCCAGAATACCATCGGCCAGGAGGAGAGAGTTCAGCTCTGCTAAACTAATGTTGCATATTTAAGCGCACACCAAGCCCTAAAATCCACATAGATGTGTAAAAATTCCATCCACTTTACATTACACTGTAATTGGTGTGAGCATAGCATACATTATGGGCTGTATAACATATCCTATTATATTTAGTCATTTCTAGCTTGGGGTTTATTTTACACATACAATGCATTTGGAAAGTCTTGAGACCCTTTCACTTTTTTACATTTTGTTATGTTGTGGCCTTGTGTAAATAAAAAAATGAGTTTTTCCCAATCGTGCTGCACTCAATACCTCATAATGACAAAGTGAAAACAGAATGTTAGAAATCTTCGTACATTTTTTCAAATTGAAAAACTAACATTTTGCATTAGCATTCACACCCTGTACTCAGTACTTAGTTGGAGCATCTTTGGCAGCGGTTACAGCCTCCAGTCTTCCTGGGTGTGATGCCACAAGGTTTACACACCTGGTTTGGTGATTTTCTGCCATTCTTCTCTGCAGATCTTCTCAAGCCCTGTCAGGTTGGATGTGGATCGCCGTTGTCCGACATTTTCAAGTCTATCCAGAGATGTTCAATTGGGTTCAAGACAAGGCTCTGCCTGAGCCCCTCAAGGACATTCATAGCGTTGCCCCTAAACTTCCCCTGTGTTGTCTTGGCTTTGTGTTTGGGGTCATTGTTTTATAGGAAGGTGAACCTTCTGCCCAGTCTAAGGTCCCTTGTGCTCTGGATCAGGTTTTCATTAAGAATATCTCTGTACTTTGCTCCATTCAGCTTTCCATCAGACCTGACCAGTCTGTCTCAACCGCTGAAAAACACCCCACAGCATGATGCCACCACCGGACTTCACTGTATGATGGTATTGGGCAGGTGATGAGCGGCGTCTGGTGTCCTCCAGACAGAACACTTATACTGAAACCAAAAAGTTCAATCTTGGTTTCATCAGACCAGAGAATCCTGTCAGGATTACAAATCTTTATTTTTTTGTGTTTCATGTAACAGTAATTTTGTTGTGTAAGCTGAAAATCCGTTTGTCATAAAGCAGAGTAAATATGGTGTAATATTATGAATAGCAATTCATGATTCTAGAGCTATCAGTGACATTATTGGAAATACTCTGTGATGTTGCTAAAGGCCTGAATGAGTAATACAGTCATGACAAAAACCCTCTTTTAATTCTGTGGTTTTACCTATCAGAACATAAATATAAAATTCGATCCTTGGAAGGTCTTAAAATTAGGTAATACAATCGCAGATGAACAGAAACACATGACAAATTTTATTATGTCATTATTTATTTAACAGAAACTAGGCCAAAATGTGAAAGTAATGCCTGAAGAATTAACTACATCCTTACTGCTTCCATAGGAATTAATAAGGTAAGTAGCAGCCAGGTGCTGCTAATCTAATGCTCTGGATTATTCATCAGCAAGTGTGACCACCTCTATAAAAGCAGAGGTTTGGCAGTTTACTGGTGTGGAGCATTCAGGCAGGTCTTAAAGGGGTTGTCTCGCGAAAGCAAGTGGGGTTAAGCACTTCTGTATGGCCATATTAATGCACTTTGTAATATACATCGTGCATTAAATATGAGCCATACAGAAGTTATTCACTTACCTGCTCCGTTGCTGGCGTCCCCGTTGCCATGGCTCCGTCTAACTTCGGTGTCTTCTTGCTTTTTTAGACGCGCTTGCGCAGATCTATCTTCTCCATTCGGCTCGGCTCGGCATCACCGGCATTTTGGCTCCGCCCCCTTGTACGCGTCATCGCGAAGCTCCGCCCCCATCACATGTGCCGATTCCAGCCTCTGATTGGCTGGAATCGGCACATGTGACGGGGGCGGAGCTTCGCGATGACGCGTACAAGGGGGCGGAGCCAAAATGCCGGTGATGCCGAGCCGAGCCGAATGGAGAAGATAGATCTGCGCAAGCGCGTCTAAAAAAGCAAGAAGACACCGAAGTTAGACGGAGCCATGGCAACGGGGACGCCAGCAACGGAGCAGGTAAGTGAATAACTTCTGTATGGCTCATATTTAATGCACGATGTATATTACAAAGTGCATTAATATGGCCATACAGAAGTGCTTAACCCCACTTGCTTTCGCGAGACAACCCCTTTAACTCTTTGGTAACCAAGCCTGTTTGCGCCTTAATGACCAAGTCAAATTTTGGAAATCTGACATGTGTCACTTTAACATTGAACTTCGTTAACGTTTTGCATATGCAAGTGATTATGATGTTTTTTTGCCACACATTATACTTCATTTAGGGGCTAGAAATAATCCAATTTGTGTATATTTATTTTTAAAAAATGTCATTTTTTTTCACATTTTCAATTACAATATTTCAAATATGTAAGATATGTATATATAAAATATATATTTCCATCTGTTTACTTTATTCTGGACACACAATTGAAAAATTTAAGTTTTTTTTTAAACCATTTAGGAGGCATACAAATTTAAAGGCTTATTCAGACGACCGTATATCGGCTGGGTTTTCATGCTCGGACAATATACGGGGCGGAGAGGGGGTGGGAGCTCAGTGCACTGCTCCTGGCTCTTCCAGCCTCCTCCCCCTGCAGAGAGGTACATCGTATATCGGCCAGCGTTCAAACCCAGCCGATATACGGTCGTCCGAATAAGCCCTAACATTGCTTATCAACATTTTGAGGATAACCTTGTTTTCTTATCCCAAGCCAAGATTGCAAAGGCTCATAAGTGTCAGAATTATACCACCACAAATGACCCCATTTTAAAAACTACATCCCTTCATATATTGACTAAGGGGTGTCATGAGTATTTTGACCCCACAGTTTTTTTTTTCAGGAGTTAATGCAATTTAGAGGAGAAAAAATAAAATTTCATATTTTTGCAAATATGTAGAGATGAGCGAGCACCAAAATGCTCGGGTGCTCGTTACTCGGGACGAAATTTTCGCGATGCTCGAGGGTTCGTTTCGAGTAACGAACTCCATTGAAGTCAATGGGCGACCCGAGCATTTTTGTATATCGCCAATGCTCGCTAAGGTTTCCATTTGTGAAAATCTGGGCAATTCAAGAAAGTGATGGGAACGACACAGCAACGGATAGGGCAGGCGAAGGGCTACATGTTGGGCTGCATCTCAAGTTCCCAGGTCCCACTATTAAGCCACAATAGCGGCAAGAGTGCCCCCCCCACCCAACAATTTTTACTTCTGAAAAGCCCTCATTAGCAATGCATACCTTAGCTAAGCACCACACTACCTCCAACAAAGCACAATCACTGCCTGCATGACACTCCGCTGCCACTTCTCCTGGGTTACATGCTGCCCAACCCCCGCCCCGCACGACCCAGTGTCCACAGCGCACACCAAAGTGTCCCTGCGCAGCCTTCAGCTGCCCTCATGCCACACCACCCTCATGTCTATTTATAAGTGCGTCTGCCATGAGGAGGAACCGCAGGCACACACTGCAGAGGGTTGGCATGACTAGGCAGCGACCCTCTTTAAAAGGGGCGGGGCGATAGCCCACAATGCTGTACAGAAGCAATGAGAAATATAATCCTGTGCCACCGCCATCAGGAGCTGCACACGTGGGCATAGCAATGGGGAACCTATGTGCCACACACTATTCATTCTGTCAAGGTGTCTGAATGCCCCAGTCAGACTGCGTTTTTTTATAAATAGTCACAGGCAGGTACAACTCCGCAATGGGAATTCCGTGTGCACCCACAGCATGGGTGGCTCCCTGGAACCCACCGGCTGTACATAAATGTATCCCATTGCAGTGCCCTGGACAGCAGAGCTAACGTCAGATTAAATGCAGGTGGGCTTCGGCCCACACTGCATGCCCCAACCTGACCGGGGTTTTTAATTCATAGACACAGGCAGGTACAACTCCCTATTGTGAAGTCCCTGTGGACCCACAGCATGGGTGGCTCCCTGGAACCCACCGGCGGTACATAAATATATCCCATTGCAGTGCCCATCACAGCTGAGGTAATGTCATGTTTAATGCAGGTGGGCTTCGGCCCACACTGCATGCCCCAGTCAGACTGGGGTTCTTTAGAAGTGGACACATGCAGTTACAACTCCGTGTGGACCGACAGCATGGGTGGCTCCCTGGAACCCACCGACGGTACATAAATATATCCCATTGCAGTGCCCAGCACAGCTGAGGTAATGTCATGTTTAATGCAGGTGGGCTTCGGCCCACACTGCATGCCCCAGTCAGACTGGGGTTCTTTAGAAGTGGACACATGCAGTTACAACTCTGTGTGGACCGACAGCATGGGTGGGTGCCAGGAAGCCACCGACGGTACATAAATATATCCCATTGCATTGCCCATCACAGCTGAGGTAATGTCATGTTTAATGCAGGTGGGCTTCAGCCCACACTGCATGCCCCAGTCAGACTGGGGTTCTTTAGAAGTGGACACATGCAGTTACAACTCCGTGTGGACCGACAGCATGGGTGGGTTCCAGGAACCCACCGACGGTACATAAATATATCCCATTGCAGTGCCCAGCACAGCTGAGGTAACGTCAGCTTTAATGCAGGTGGGCAAAAAATTAATTGGATTACACTGTAGGCGAGGGCCCCAAAAAATTAGTGTACCAACAGTACTAATGTACATCAGAAAAATTGCCCATGCCCAACCAAGAGGGCAGGTGAAACCCATTAATCGCTTTGGTTAATGTGGCTTAATTTGTAACTAGGCCTGGAGGCAGCCCAGTTAAAATAAAAATTGGTTCAGGTGCAAGTTTCAACGCCTTAATGAGCATTGAAACGTATAAAAATTGTTTACAAAAATTATATGACTGAGCCTTGTGGACCTAAGAAAAATTGCCCGTTCGGCGTGATTACGTGAGGTTTCAGGAGGAGGAGCAGGAGGAGGAGGATGAATATTATACACAGATTGATGAAGCTAAAAGGTCCACGTTTTTGATGGTGATAGAGAACAATGCTTCCATCCGCGGGTGCAGCCTACGTATTATTTAGATATCGCTGCTGTCCACTGGTGGAGAAAAGAAGTCTGGGGAAATCCAGGCTTTGTTCATCTTGATGAGTGTAAGCCTGTCGGCACTGTCGGTTGACAGGCGGGTACGCTTATCTGTGATGATTCCCCCAGCCGCACTAAACACCCTCTCTGACAAGACGCTAGCCGCAGGACAAGCAAGCACCTCCAGGGCATACAGCGCGAGTTCAGGCCACGTGTCCAGCTTCGACACCCAGTAGTTGTAGGGGGCAGAGGCGTCACGGAGGACGGTCGTGCGATCGGCTACGTACTCCCTCACCATCCTTTTACAGTGCTCCCGCCGACTCAGCCTTGACTGAGGAGCGGAGACACAGTCTTGCTGGGGAGCCAGAAAGCTGTCAAAGGCCTTAGAGAGTGTTCCCCTTGCCTGTGCTGTACATGCTGCCTGATCTCCGCGCCTCCCCTGCTACCTGGCCCTCGGAACTGCGCCTTCGGCCACTAGCGCTGTCAGATGGGAATTTTACCAGCAGTTTGTCCGACAGGGTCCTGTGGTATAGCATCACTCTCGAACCCCTTTCCTCTTCGGGTATGAGAGTGGAAAGGTTCTCCTTATACCGTGGGTCGAGCAGTGTGTACACCCAGTAATCCGTAGTGGCCAGAATGCGTGTAACGCGAGGGTCACGAGAAAGGCATCCTAACATGAAGTCAGCCATGTGTGCCAGGGTACCTGTATGCAATACATGGCTGTCCTCACTAGGAAGATCACTTTCAGGATCCTCCTCCTCCTCAGGCCATACACGCTGAAAGGATGACAGGCAAGCAGCATGGGTACCCTCAGCAGTGGGCCAAGCTGTCTCTTCCCCCTCCTCCTCATCCTCCTCCCCCTCCTCCTCCTCCTCCTCCTCAACGCGCTGAGATATAGACAGGAGGGTGCTCTGACTATCCAGCGACATACTGTCTTCCCCCGCCTCTGTTTCCGAGCGCAAAGCGTCTGCCTTTATGCTTTGCAGGGAACATCTCAAGAGGCATAGCAGAGGAATGGTGACGCTAATGATTGCAGCATCGCCGCTCACCATCTGGGTAGACTCCTCAAAGTTTCCAAGGACCTGGCAGATGTCTGCCAACCAGGCGCACTCTTCTGTAAAGAATTGAGGAGGCTGACTCCCACTGCGCCGCCCATGTTGGAGTTGGTATTCCACTATAGCTCTACGCTGCTCATAGAGCCTGGCCAACATGTGGAGCGTAGAGTTCCACTGTGTGGGCACATCGCACAGCAGTCGGTGCACTGGCAGATGAAACCGATGTTGCAGGGTGCGCAGGGTGGCAGCGTCCGTGTGCGACTTGCGGAAATGTGCGCAGAGTCGGCGCACCTTTCCGAGCAGGTCTGACAAGCGTGGTTAGCTTTTCAGAAAGCGCTGAACCACCAAATTAAAGACGTGGGCCAGGCATGGCACGTGCGTGAGGCTGCCGAGCTGCAGAGCCGCCAGCAGGTTACGGCCGTTGTCACACACGACCATGCCCGGTTGGAGGCTCAGCGGCGCAAGCCAGCGGTCGGTCTGCTCTGTCAGACCCTGCAGCAGTTCGTGGGCCGTGTGTTTCTTCTCTCCTAAGCTGAGTAGTTTCAGCACGGCCTGCTGGCGCTTGCCCACCGCTGTGCTGCCGTGCCGCGTGACACCGACTGCTGGCGACGTGCTGCTGCTGACACATCTTGATTGCGAGACAGAGGTTACGTAGGAGGAGGAGGAGGAGGGTGGTTTACTGGAGGAAGCCGCAGATACCACCACCGAGCTGGGGCCCGCAATTCTGGGGGTGGGTAGGACGTGAGCGGTCCCAGGCTCTGACTCTGTCCCAGCCTCCACTAAATTCACCCAATGTGCCGTCAGGGAGATATAGTGGCCCTGCCCGCCTGTGCTTGTCCACGTGTCCATTGTTAAGTGGACCTTGGCAGTAACCGCGTTGGTGAGGGCGCGTACAATGTTGCGGGAGACGTGGTCGTGCAGGGCTGGGACGGCACATCGGGAAAAGTAGTGGCGACTGGGAACTGAGTAGCGCGGGGCCGCGGCCGCCATCATACCTTTGAAAGCCTCTGTTTCCACAACCCAATACGGCAGCATCTCCAGGCTGATAAATTTGGCTATGTGCACGTTTAACGCTTGAGCGTGCGGTTGCGTGGCGACGTACTTGCGCTTGCGCTCCAACACTTGCGCTAGCGACGGCTGGACGGTGCGCTGAAAGACATTGGTGGATGGGGCCGAGGACAGCGGAGGTGAGGGTGTGGGTGCAGGCCAGGAGACGGTAGTGCCTGTGTCCTGAGAGGGGGGCTGGATCTCAGTGGCAGGTTGGGGCACAGGGGGAGAGGCAGCGGTGCAAACCGGAGGCGGTGAACGGCCTTCGTCCCACCTTGTGGGGTGCTTGGCCATCATATGTCTGCGCATGCTGGTGGTGGTGGTGGCTCCCCGGCTGTCTTGGCGCGACAAAGGTTGCACACCACTGTTCGTCGGTCGTCTGCACTCTCAGTGAAAAACTGCCAGACCTTAGAGCACCTCGGCCTCTGCAGGGTGGCATGGCGCGAGGGGGCGCTTTGGGAAACAGTTGGTGGATTATTCGGTCTGGCCCTGCCTCTTCCAACCTGCCCTGCTGCTGCACTTGCCTCCCCCTCTGAAGACCTGTCCTCAGTAGGCTTAGCAAACCAGGTGGGGTCAGTCACCTCATCATCCTGCTGCTCTTCCTCCGAATCCTCTGTGCGCTCCTCCCTCGGACTTACTCCAATTACTACTACCTGAGTGATAGACAACTGTGTCTCATCGTCATCGTCTTCCTCACCCACTGAAAGCTCTTGAGACAGTCGCCGGAAGTCCCCACCCTCATCCCCCGGACCCCGGGAACTTTCCAAAGGTTGGGCATCGGTCACGACAAACTCCTCCAGTGGGAGAGGAACCATTGCTGGCCATTCTGGGCAGGGGCCCGGGAACAGTTCCTGGGAGTCTGCCTGCTCCTCAGAATGTGTCATTGTAATGGAGTGAGGAGGCTGGGAGGAAGGAGGAGCAGAAGCCAGAGGATTCAGAGTTGCAGCAGTGGACGGCGCAGAATTCTGGGTGGTCGATAGATTGCTGGATGCACTTTCTGCCATCCACGACAGGACCTGCTCACACTGCTCATTTTCTAATAAAGGTCTACCGCGTGGACCCATTAATTGTGAGATGAATGTGGGGACACCAGAAACGTGCCTCTCTCCTAATCCCGCAGCAGTCGGCTGCGATACACCTGGATCAGGAGCTCGGCCTGTGCCCACACCCTGACTTGGGCCTCCGCGTCCTCGCCCGCGTCCACGTCCTCTAGGCCTACCCCTCAGCATGCTGTATTACCAGTAGTGCAGAAACAGAACGCTGTAATTAAATGTGCCGCTTATTGGCCTGTGGTTGGAGGCTGACTTCGCTTACGGAACGCACAGCAGAGGCAGGGAAGAATTTTGCGCAAGCCTGCTGTAACACTTAGCTGGCTGCGTATGAATTAGGACAACTACCCCCAGCAGAGACGCAGTACAGTCAGGACGGTCACAGGCAGCCCAAATAGATTTTTTTTACCAAATTTTTTTGGAAAAGCCCACTGCGTATATAGACTGGATATGTCTTTCACTGTCCCTGCCTCACCACCACTACTGGCCGTGGACTATGTAAAATTACTGCAGGACGCAATGCTCTGGACGCAATGCTCTGCACGGCCGATATACAAAAAAAAAAAAAAAAAAGTGCAACACTGCAAAAAGCAGCCTCAACAGTACTGCACACGGTCAGATGTGGCCCTAAGAAGGACCGTTGGGGTTCTTGAAGCCTAAAATCACTCCTAACGCTCTCCCTATAGCAGCTCCGGCATCAGCAGCACTTTCCCTGATCTCTGTCAGAATGCATCTGTGGCGAGCCGCGGGAGGGACCGATTTATATACTCAGGTGACACCTGATCTCGCCAGCCACTCACTGCAGGGGGGTGGTATGGGGCTTGAACATCGCAGGGGGAAGTTGTAATGCCTTCCCTGTCTTTCTATTGGCCAGAAAAGCGCGCTAACATCTCAGAGATGAAAGTGAAAGTAACTCGAACATCGCGTGGTGCTCGCCTCTAGTAACGAGCATCTCGAACACACTAATACTCGAACGAGTATCAAGTTCGGACGAGTACGTTCGCTCATCTCTACAAATATGTCATTTTAAAGGCAGTTTTTTTTCTGTAGTGCACATGAAAATGAGAATTTACCCCCAAAAATGGATACCCCTGTTTGTACTGTGTTCAGAAACATATCCGTTGTAGCCCTAATCTTATGTCTGTCTGCACAACGGGGCCCAAAATGAAAGGAGTAGCTGGTGGCTTTCAGAACAGAAACTTTGCTTGAAGGTGTTTTAGGCCCCATAGCACACTTGTAGAGCCCTTCAGCGACCAAAACTATATAGAACTCCCACAAATCACCCCATTTTGAAAACTACACCCTTTAACAAATTCATCTAGGGGTATATTGCGTATTTTGGCCACACAGTTTTTAAATAAATCTAAGCAAAGCAGAAGGAAAAAATTATGATTTTCATTTTTTTGGCAATTGTGTCATTTTAAAAACAGGTTTTTTTGTACAGCACATATATGAATGAAGACTTTCACCCCAAAATGGATACCCCCATTTGTCCTGTGCTCAGAAACATACCCATTGTGGCCCTAATATTATGTCTGTATCCATAACGGGGCCCAAAATGAAAGGAGCAGACGGTTTTTCAGAACAGAAATTTTGCTTGGAGGTGTTTTAGGCCCCACAGCAAACTTGTAGAGCCCTTCAGCAGCCAAAACGATAGAGAACCCCTACAGGTGACCCCATTTTGAAAACTAGACCCCTTAACAAATTCCTCTAGGGGTGTACTGCATATTTTGATCCCAAAGTCTTTGAAATAATATAAGCAAAACAGAAGGAAAAAAATTACAATTTTCATTTTTTGGCAATTGTGTCATTTTAAAACCAGTTTTTTTCGTACAGCACACATATGAATGAAGAGTTTCAACCCAAAATGAATACCCCTGTTTGTCCCGTGTTCAGAAACATACCCACTTGTGATGGAAAAAAAATTGACTCCCTAAAAATAATCCCCTCCACCCCTCCGGGCCCTTTTTGGCATTCCCCAAATCTTTGATAAAAGTAATAATGTGGTATTTCCGAAGACAGGGGTAATTACGGAGGCCCGGTTGGGATGGGCACATGGAGCAATAAAATCGGGTATCCCTCCTCTCATGCTTTCTTGGGGGGTATTTCTCGACCTCAGTGGCAGGGATGGCATTTAAAAAGTGGTGCTCTGTGAGGCTTCGTGAGCTTGCTGAGGTGCGGCGGTCTCAAACAGAAGGCGCTCAACAAGCTGCTCCTGGAACTGCAGGAAGACGAACGTTCCCGGGGCTTCTTGTAAATTACGCATTATAGGTAGCAATTTGAATAATGCCGGGCTCATACGGCCGCATGTGGAATCCGCTTGCGGAGGTCTGCAGCAGATCCCAGCTGTGAGCCGGCCGTGGGCCTGCGTACAACAGCGTAATGTACTGCGCATAACTGTGTACTCACACAGACGGTCATGCGCAGTACACCTTTTTTTGTTTATATTTCCCCCGCCGTCGCTCAGTGATGACACGGGTACCTGCAGCCCGTACACAATTTAGTTATGTATGGGCTGCGGGTATATCTGCGACGATAGAGTACAATGGGCTCTATGTTGCAGATATCCACGGTAAAATAGAACATGCTGCGTTGTATTACTTAATTTCGACCCGCTAATGTGAGCGGAATTGTGTAATCCGATGCATTTGATTGTTCCGCGGATTGCCACGGATCAAACGCATGCAGAATCCGCAATTTCTATCCGGTCGTGTGAGACCGGCCTATGGTAGATCGCTACCTTTTTATTACGTGACCAGGGACCGCTCAACCAAGCCACCACTCCTCCAGGCTCTTGGCTACTGTTGGTACCCGAAAGCAAGGAGATTTAAAATTTCCTGGGCTCCCCAGCTCATGCGCATGTGCCATGGCCCTCCCTCAGTGCACGATTATTGTCTATAGTCAAGCTCCACCACCTGCCTGCTTCTCCATACTGCAAACAGATAGACTTGTGTATTGACCGCTGGCTTCCCCTGACTACGTTTCCTGTCTGCTCTTTTGTACCACGACAAATACTACCCATGTACCAATCTCTGGCTTCCCCCTGACCATGCTTCCATCTTTACTGGTTGCAACAAGAGGCTCCGAACCTGCACCTGATCGTGACAAAGAGTAAGCCAAAACAATGACTTCAAGCTATTGCTGCCTGGGATAACTTTACTGAATAATAACTTCAAATGGTAAAAGGCAAAAATCAGTAGTATTCCAAGTTCAGGCAAAATGAAAGATATATACAGACAGACTTGACGATGAGTACCTCCACACACCGATCTCAGACTTCAGGACGCCTGCGTGTGTGACAACTGTAGGCACATACCTCCACCCAGCAGTCCCAGACTTCAGGACGCTTGGGTGTGAACAGTTAAAGAAGAAGAAAGAGTACCTCTGCACTGGACCTTGAGAAAGTCTTACTCGCTGATTGCTAACTCTCTCTTTTGGGGGCTCACTCACAATTTATGCTGATCCTTGCGCTCGGGAAACCTCTCCTCCTCTTCCATCTTCAACACATGAGGGCTGAAGGTGCCCCCATGTGCCTCTGAGCTTTACTCTCTCTAGCAGCTCTAGAAGATGAACCAACTCCTTTCCCACTCTCAAGCACTCGCATTTATACCTTCACTCATACCACGTGACAGGACATAATTGTTACATTTACCAGACAGCCAGCTCACACTTTGCAGACATTAACCTCTCATTTGCTGCAGATGTGCAATACACATAACAGAATGACAAGACAGTTTTGCACAGAGCATCTACATAAGACAAACATGTATGAAATTATAGAGGGGGCCAGGAAAGCATGTACTGGGCCACTTCACATGTAGAAGTTGTATGGCTAAAACATATATTAAGCAACAATTTTTATATAGTATATGTCATTCTCTAATATTTCTCATGTACTGCTAGATGATGTCTTCTGCTAAACACCAATTAATCTGTCAGTGGAGGCTGAATGATACGAGTTTGCATGATGTCATTGCTGACCCATATAACTTTGCTGAGAGGAAAGTGCAGCCCTGATTACCATACAAATTAGTAATTAAATAAAATGACAGCTACATCCCCTTAACTTCATGGTACTTCATCCTGGCTTCTCAGCCATAATTCTGTGCTCTCCTATGGAAAATGTCCAGCACTTACCATGGCAACCACAAGATCACATGAGACGGGCTCACACACCACATCCGTATACAATGAGATGCAAAATGCCTCTATTGTTCTGAGAGTGGCTGTGAATCAATTAGACCGGGTCATGGGAAACACAATAAACGAGGAGAGAGCTTGCTCAGTGATAAAGGGATACAAACAAACCTCATTAGCACGCTGATATGTATTTTATGTGCTTACTAGAATAAAACCCCTGTAAACATTTTTTTCTGCAATCAATTTTAACACCTGTTTTGTTAGCAGTCGCTGTAACTGGTGGATAAACAAAGGGTTAATGCAAGGTCCACAAAAGCACATTCCATTGCAGATAGAAAGGCCTGATTTGTAAGTACAGAAATGTTTTCTAGTGGAGTCTGTAGAACCAGGTCATAAGCGAGAAGTTTTTTTTTGCCAAATGCTGAGCTAATATAGTCAAACCTTCTGGAATGTGAGGAGGCATTGAGTTACCAGCCACACAGGCAGCAACTATTGCAGCAATGTTATGTATTGCCATATGGGTAAACAACGGTGCGATAATATAAGCTAAAGCCAAAGTCTTCTCCAGAAGGAAAAGGCAACCATGCAGACAGACTGTTTCTGTTTTTTTTCGCTCATCAGTGTGCAGTAGGTTGCTGGTTTAGCAAATGAGAAACCTATGACGTGGGTCAGGAAGAATATAGTTTCTTCTCAGGCCTCATTCACTGGTGCGTTTTTATGTGGTCAATTTAGCCGCGATAAAAAAATCGCGACCATGTGAAGCATTGGATTCCAATGCATTCATTTGCCGTCTGGCCAGCAAAGATAAGGCATTGGCGGCAAAATATGTCGGTCAATGTTTTGACGTGGCTGGAAAAGATAGGTCTTGCCCTATCTTTCAGACACATACAGCCGGCAGCTACCATAAGCTTCTAAGGGAGCTGCCGTCAAAGGAAGGGGGAGGGAGTTTAGCAGTGGCTATCACTGCTAAACTATGTCAGATGGCACTATTGAGCCAGTTGAAGTATCTACGCTGGCTGAAGTGTTAGGTCTGACAGATGTGGCCATCTTCCTGCTTCCTGAGTCTGCTTCTATTTTTTCCAGCATCCACAGGGTTACTGTGTTTGGCTTCTCCATTCAGCTGGAGGTGATTTCCAATTATCCTCCTATTTAACTTCCCCAGACCTTTCTCTAGGTGCTTGGTGTTGTGTAATTCAATGCATGACTGCATGTGAGCTTCTACTGCAGCTATCTTGTGTGCATTCAATTCCTTGTGGGTGCTTATGCTGGATGGTATTGTGTCTCTCTCTTAATCCTGCTTTCAGTGTGTTCTGCTGCTGGTCCTTGCAGCCTATTTTGCTGTCTATTCCTGTGTATCTGTCACTTCTGTATAGGACGGTGTCCTACTCTTACCTTACGTTCACACCTCACTCCTCTATAGCTGTTCGGCTGCAACTGACCCTGGGTTCCTCTCTTTACCAGGTAGGTAGGGAAGACTAGGAGTCAGGGATAGAAAAGGCAGCCTGAAACTCTCCACCTTCAGGGGTATCTCCAGGTAAGGGACATTTAGCCCATCTTAGTTCAGGGTCAGGTCTGTCCTTTTGTACCAAGTTCCAGCTTTTGCGCAGTTTCCATCTCAGAGTCAGCTGTCCATCCTGCCGGGTGGTTTCACTCAGCAGGACGACACAGTCGATCCACAACAGCAGAATAACAGTACACCAAGCCATGTACCCCCCTGACTCTCACCACGGAGACCTGCCGGAGTTGTTTCAGGAGCTCACGGTTCAGCGACAGAGACCAGAACAGATTCTGACTTTATTTCATGACGTGAGTACCTGACTCAATGGTGTCTCGGCTACCATGTTAGCAGTGCAGCCCTCTACCAGTGTGACTGCCGCTCGGCCAGTTCCATCTGTGGCCGTCACTTTTGGCCTTGGACCATGGTTGGTGGCACCATCTCGCTATAAGGGAGACCCTGGACTCTGCTGAGATTTAGTGAACCAGTGCACTTTACGTTTTGAGCTCCTCCCACACCTCTTTGTGTCCGATTGTGTTGAGGTCGCGTTCATTATGTCACATCCTTCAGGTCCGGCACTAGCAAGGATCAACCCTGTTTGGGAGTGGAATGACCCATTAGTTAACATTCTTGCTCTGTTCGTTTAGACTTTTTACCAAGTCTTTGATGAGCCAGTTTGTTCAGCCTCGTCTGAGTCTGCACTACTACGACTTCATCAAAAGGATCTTACAGTGGGCCAGTACACCATCCCGTTTTGCACTCTGGCCTTAGAGTTAGGGTGGAATAATTGAAGCCATGGTAGCCGCATTCTGGGAGGGGCTTACCAGACGTATCAAGTATGTACTGGCAGGGCATGAGGTCCTTATGACTTTGGATATCCTGATCGCACTTGCTACTAGCATAGACTTGCGGTTTCAGGAGAGTTCCAGGAAGATTATGCAGGACAAAAGGCTCTTCCGGGTGAGGCCCGGAGCTCATAGACCTCTACCCTCCCCACATACAGATCAATCCTGCGAGCCTAAACCCATGTGTTTTGATCATGTGGACAAACTAAGCACGGGGCCCACACGATCGTGACCAAAGAGGGATGGATGCGCACACAGGTTTCACACTGGTCACACGGGTTTCTGGCAAACTGACCCTGTGTTACTGGGAGGTTGATCTGGCCCTACCCAATCGGGGACATTGCCCCAATAAGGGCAGCCCAACAGTCTTCGGATCTCGGCCCAAGCTGATCCTAGGAGCCCCGCACCAGAACAGGATACATACACATGCCACATGACAAGGACTGAACAACAGGACACACACAGCCAGAATACGCAGCATACAGCAGCCACAATGCAAACACTAATAGCAGCTGCATATAAATACCAGGTATTAGTTGCCGTTTTGTACAAGATGTGGAAGCTAGCAGGCCACTTCACGGCTCCTGGCTCTACTGCTAGTCCCTACACTAACCAGGAGTCCAGCAGAACCAGACAGAGTTCACACAGCACGCTGGAACAGGACAGGAAACAGATCGCAGTTCATACAGCAAGCTAACACAAAACTGACAGAATTCAAACGTACAAACGGACATGAACCAGCAAGACACAGATCACACAGCAAGCTTGCAACAGACAAGGATTCATGACTGCTTACCCTAAACACTAGACACAGACACATCCAAACAGTACATGACCAGCTTCAGACTGACCAGGAGCTGGGTTTATATGTGAGCCCAGACCCAGGAGATTGGCTAGCAGGAAGTACCACACCCAGCCAGCTCAATCAATTAACCCTGTGAAGGCTGTGCTGCTGGAAGCACAGTAGAACAACGTATCTTAGCAGCACACGTAACAGTACCTCCCCTCCGGACCCTTTAAGCATAACAAAGAAAAAAAAAAAAATTATGCAACTCCTCCAAACCGCGCACGTGTACAGGATTTATCTAAAAAATACCTGACACCAAGGCAAAGATGGCAAAATGGGAGGGAGTAAGGCAACCCACCCTACTGACATAGTGTGCACAGGACTTATCCATATGGGCCTAGTGCAAACGCCAGCCAGTCAGCAGGAGAAGGGAAAAGGCTCAGGTACATACCAAACAGGGGTCTACAGCAAATTACGTCCACTGGGCTCACCTCGCCGCAGGATGGAACCCGGGACAGGAATACAGACTGCATAATGCAGGACGGGTAACAGACAGAGATGGAACTCAGACACAACATGCATGCAACCAAAGCTGTATGGAGCCACCACACCCACCGTATAAGGGGAAGGACCGCCAGAACACCTATCTGGCCTATAAGGAAAATCGTGGTCGGCATCACCAGCTCGCACCACGCACACAAAATCAGATGTTTGGAGGCTGCACCTGCCAAGGGAAAGGAGAAACCTGCGAGTGGCTGCACTTGCGCGGTCACCGTACCACACCTACTGAGTGCACCACCCCAGAACGCCAGGAGGGGAAGGAACAGCAGGTGTCCAAACCATCTGCGGGGAAATACGGGAAACTTGCTCCAACAACCACATGCAGCAGACACTACAACACGATGTGTCTAACATACATATGAACACCAACATACTCAGAACAGGACTATCCACACCTAATGTCTGGCCACCTGCACAGACACTGGACCTGTCACTGTTTGCATACAACATCCTCAGAACAGGACTATTCACACCTGGTGTCTGGCCACCTGCACAGACACTGGACCTGTCACTGTTCGCATACAACATCCTCAGAACAGGACTATTCACACCTGATGTCTGGCCACCTGCACAGACACTGGACCTGTCACTGTTCGCATACAACATCCTCAGAACAGGACTAGTCACACCTGATGTCTGGCCACCTGCACAGACACTGGACCTGTCACTGTTCGCATACAACATCCTCAGAACAGGACTAGTCACACCTGATGTCTGGCCACCTGCACAGACACTGGACCTGTCACTGTTCACACACACACAACATCCTCAGAACAGGACTAGCCACACCTGATGTCTGGCTACCTGCACAGACACTGGACCTGTCACTGTTCAGACACCACATCCTCAGAATAGGACTATCCACACCTGATGTCTGGCCACCTGCACAGACACTGAACCTGTCACTGTTCACACACAAGATAGTAACATACTCAGAACATACTGCATACAACATAGCTAACATAAAATAATGCATACAACATAGCATAGCAACATATAACATACTCACATAGATGTTGCACAACATACTAACATATTAACAACATAGAACATACCCATACTAACATAGCAACATATAACATAACATAGACATGCCAACATAATGCATACAACATAGCTAGCAACATATAACATAATGCATAACATAACATACCATATTAACATAATGCCCCCCCACTTACAAAAGGGGGTGCATTATGCTACGATCGTGTGGACAAACTAAGCACGGGGCCCACACGATCGTGACCAAAGACGGATGGATGCGCACACAGGTTTCACACGGGTCACACAGGTTTCTGGCAAACTGACCCTGTGCTACTGGGAGGTTGATCTGGCCCTACCTAAGCGGGGACAGTGCCCCAATAAGGGCAGACCAACGGTCTTCAGATCTCAGCCCAAGCTGATCCTAGGAGCCACGCACCAGAACAGGATACATACACATGCCACATGACAAGGATCGAACAACAGGACACACACAGCCAGAATACACAGCATACAGCAGCCACAATGCAAATAATAATAATAATAATAATCTTTATTTGTATAGCGCCAACTTATTCCGCAGCGCTTTAATAGCAGATGATAATCTGCATTTTAATAGCAGATGACAATCTGCATATAAATACCAGGTATTAGTTGACGTTTTGTACAAGACATGGAAGCTAGCAGGCCACTTCACGGCTCCTGGCTCTACTGCTCGTCCCTGCACTAACATTACCTCAAGATACGTCATCTATAGATGATTAGTGGGAGTTTGACACTCGGGATCCCTGGCCCTGCAGAAAGCAGATCACACTGACCATAGTGCAGTTGCCCCGGTTGGTATTGCAGGAACTGCTACTATTGAATCCAGTAGGAAATCTCCTGCAGTAACAACCCGGGCAGAAATGTCTTAATTTTGCATGCACTAAGGTGATTTACGTGGCTGTGTCCCATGGAGATTGTGTTTGAGACCGAAAATAAAATTAAACTGAATGCCATTTGCATTCTCAGCCATTTTATTCTTGCCAAACTATACCCCAAAAGCACAAATTGTGACAATATATATACAGTATATACATTCAGTAGTCTGTACCAGAGAAGATTCTTCTGTTCATATTTCCATTTTCATATCTTTCTTCTATATTAGCTTTGGGGTTTTCGCACATTCCACTGTGCTGTTTCATCTCTCTGAATATCATATCTTTCAGCCCTTTGTGGTAGAAATATATTTCTCTTAAGTTTCCTGCAAGGCGTGGTGATTTGTGATGGCGGTTTGCTCATTTTATGCGATGATGTAGTATCGCCAGGAAAGCAGATCGTTTTTCTACATATTTTTTTCGGAGTAGATTTACGATCTTGATTCCAATAGATAGTGACAAATATAAAAGTTCACTGGGTATTCTGGCTATGTGAAGTCAAAAAATAAGAGTTCCTTTTTTTTTTAAAACCCATTTAAGGGTATCCCATCACATACATAAATGGCATACTTGCACTGAATGGCCATATTATTAGAGATACCTGCCCTTTCACGTTTTCTCTTGCTACCCTGTTTAGCATCAATTACTTCTCTTTGTGCAGTTTTATAAAGATAACTGCAGTGAAACTTAGGCCTTATTCACGCGACCATATATACGCTGCTATTTAGTCGCGGCAAAAAATTTCCCAAAAATTGAGATCATGTGAAGCATTGGATTCCAATGTATTCATTCACATGAACGATTTTTGGGCGCGTAAAAAAATTGCGCTAGAAAAAATAGCATAATGACAACCTTTCATCAGATGCCGATTTTATACGCCACGTCAAAAGATAGGTCTTGCTCTATCTTTTGCCGAGATATGCATGAAGCTTCCTTAGACTTCTATGGAAGTGGAAAAAAAGGGAGGTGGGGGAGTTTAGCTGGCTCCATTGAAGTATTAGATTTCAGTTGATCGAGGGATTTCCACGCTGCAGCGTATTTTTTCGCCAATATGCAGCAGCCGTCCATGTGAATGGCAGAAAATATGTGGCTCGTTTGAGCGAGCCAACAATGCCTCTGCCGGTCTGCAGGAGTGTGAACAAGTTAGCGGTGGCGTCACTTGCTTATTCGCTCCTGCAAATGAGAATTCGACTCATCTAAAAGGATCATTAATTTGACTGTACTAATTACTGTCCATAAGTGTTACGTACTGGATAGCCATTTAAATTCTGCAGTACAGCAATACTGCCATCTAGTGCTTGTTTTTATGGACACATTGCTTTCATGGATACTTTAAAGGGCTTATCCAGCCTTTAAAAATGGATTACCTAACCTCAGCATAGGCCATTAACATGCGATCAATGGAGGTCTGCTGCTCGGGGATCCCTACTGATCAGCTGATTGTAGGGGCTGGGGCGCTGATGTGGTCACCGCAGCCTCTTAAATATTTATATTTGAGCATGAACCTGTTCCTACTCAGAGCGCCATATTATTTTTAATGGCCATTCTGAGTACTACAAGCTATTACCATTGAAGTGAATGAGACAAGCCTGTAGTACTCAGAATGGCTTTTAGAAATAATACAGAGTGCGAACAGTTTGTACTCAAATGTATACATTGAAGAGGCTGTGACGCTCACGAGTGACACGATCCCTTCAATCAACCGATCAGCAGAGATCCTGAGTTGCGGACGTCCACAGATCAGATATTGATAGCTTATCCTGAGGAAAGTCCACCAATTTCTAAAGGTTGGATAACCTCCTTTGGAGCTAACTTCAAAAATTCTACATTTTGGTGTCAAGATCAGTTACATTTTTGCCTTTCAATGAGACGCTCTCATTGAGCCATATGGGGGAAAGGAAGGCCTACTTTTATTGCTCAGATATAAATTGGTGGCTCTTAATATCTAACCCCAGTCAAGCCAACACCTAGCTAGGTTTTACACCAGGGGTATTCAGCTAGTTTTATTGGTAAGGTCCAATTACCTGTGTCTGTGGTCAAGTGAAAGTCCAAGCTGAACACCAACAGGAAAAATGTCATTTCCTTAAAGGGTTATTCCCATCTTGTAACGTGATGGAATATCACTAGTATGACTGGGTTGATCAGGGAAATGCTGTGGATATAGTATATCTTGACTTTAGTAAAGAATTTGACAAAGTATCTCATACCATACTTATTGAAAAAATGACCAAATATGGGATTGACAAGGCAACTGTTAGGTGGATTCACAACTGGCTGAGTGATCGTACTCAAAGAGGAAGCTTGAGGAAGGCCTATTTGGCCGAAACGTTGCTACCTTATCTGTAATGGGGCAATAAAGCGTTTTGCATTTTTTCTACGTCCCTGTATGCTGCCAGTTACTGCTGTTTTATCCGTACTCAAAGAGTGGTCATAAATGGTTACACATCCAAGTGAAAGAATGTGTGAAGTGGGGTACCAAAAGGCTTTGTCCTAGGCCCAGTGTTCAACATTTTTATAAATGATCTGGAGGAGGTAATTGATGGGAAACTGATTAAATTTGCAGACGACACAGCTAGGAGAGATAGCTATCACTAGGGAAGAGAGAGTGCAGCATCCGAGGAGCGGAACATGGCCTAGGAGACAGCAGGGTCGAGTTTGGGCCTTGTCACAATGGCTCTACCATTTCCCACCCAGAGGGTAACTGGTGACACGTCCAAGGGCCGAGGGCAGGTTAATAAACGGGGAACCCAATACTGGATTACCTAAGTCCTGTTTTGTGTCACACATGACGCCACCGTTTCTTCTGCCGCGGTGGAATTCCTGGATGGCAGAATAAACTCACCCTCACGGGGCCTCCGTGGGGGAATTCCTAGTTGTTGGAGTAAATCCACACACACACAGGATTCTTTTAAGACACAGCCTCCGGAAACGGATGTGCAACTGGCCGCTTTACTTGAAGCAACTTGATTACAACTTCAGAATACACGCCAGCTGGAAAACAGTTCAAAAACTTCAAAGCTTTGTGACAGAGAGGACAAGAGAAACCACAGTCCTGTTTTCTGTAGGTCCTGATCCCACCATCACACTCTTTTCTCTTCAACACTCTACTGGTCAACACTCACATTTGATAGAAAAGGGTAAGCTGCCAGGCGGTTCCTCACTCTCTCTCACTTAGTACAGAAGGCGTCCTTTCATATCTCCTGGATATAGCAAGCCCAGGGACATCTTTCCACTTCTTCCATTCTGGGCCACACAGGCTGAAGGTGCATGCGTGGTCTTCTTGCAGAACTCACCAGAACAGACTCCTCTCTCTTGCAAGCCCAGAACAGAACAACCTTTTGCGTACACCTTGCAATCACATATATCACACCAGGCCACATGACAAACAAACAGATACATTTTCCAGACAGTCAGCTCACATAACACAGTTAACCCTTTCAGTTCTGCAAAGAAGCAATACACCTCAATCACACAACACAAAGGACACTTACAAAACAACACTGAGCATGCACACTTTTGAGAAGGGGCCCTGCTGTACTGGGCCACTACAAGAGTATTCAAAAAGATCTAGAAAAGCTTGCACAGTGGGCAGCGACTGCCAAAATGGTATTTAACAAGGAGAAATGCAAAGTTCTACATCTGGGCAAGAAAAATGGAAAAAGCACATACAAAATGGGAGGAATTGGGCTAAGCAGCAGCACATATGAAAAAGACTTGGGTATACTAATAGATCATAGACTGAACATGAGTCAACAATGTGATGCAGCAGCTAAAAAGGCAAACACAATTCTGGGATGTATTAAAAGAAGCATAGAGTCTAGATCACATGAGGTAATTATCCCCCTCTACTCTTCCTTAGTCAGACCTCATCTGGAATACTGTGTCCAGTTCTGGGCACCACACTTTTAAAAAGACACAGACAAACTAGAGCAAGTTCAGAGAAGAGTTACCAGGATGGTGAGCAGTCTGCACATCATGTCCTATGAGGAACGGTTAAAGGATCTGGGAATGCTAGGTTGCAAAAAAGAAGGCTGAGAGGAGACTTAATAGCTGTCTACAAATATCTGAAGGGTTATCACAGTGCAGAGGGATCAGCCCTATTCTCTTTTGCACAAGGAAAGACTAGAAGCAATGGGATAAAACTGAAAGGGAGGAGACACAAATTAAATATTAGAAAAAAACTTTCTGACAGTGAGGGTGAACAATGAGTGGAACAGGTTACCACGGGAGGTGGTGAGTTCTCCTTTAATGGAAGTGTTCAAACAAAGGCTGGACAAATATCTGTCTGGGATGATTTAGTGAATCCTGCACTGAGCAGGGGGTTGGACCCGATGACTCTGGAGGTCCCTTCCAACTCTACCATTCTATGATGGTATATGCAATTGCTTTATGATCTATAGAGGTCCAACTTATGGTCCCCCTTTGCCCCAAGAATAAAGGGGCCATATTGCTGGTTTAGCATTGTGTTCTCTTCATTGTTTTCCTTTGCACAAAAATGTCCCAGTCACCCATTGTGCAGGGAAATGTAGTCAGGCCCATTGAACTGAATAGGAGCATGCTGCAATTCCCTGCACAGCGGGTGGCCAGCAGCACCACTGTGCAGGCAAAACTTAAAGCCCTTTTACATGGGACAACTATAGGGTGCTATAGCACCTGACAACTGTCCCAGCGATGATCGCTCCTGTGTTGGAGATCGTTCTGGCCAGCTCAGCTCTATTCACAATACACAGGCAATTGTTCATGAATTAATGACAGCCTATTTACACAGAACAATGCAGCAGCAGATCAACAGTGATTTTTGGGTCTGTATGAAAGATCTAATCTGCGATTTATTGCTGATCGCTCTTTCAGTGGATGCATTTACACCTAACAATTATCATGCAAATTGCCTAATCTAATGAGCAGTTTGCATGATAATTGTGCCATGTAATAGGGCATTTAGAAGGAGATATGGCACTGAACCAACATTGTTGCTCCTTTATTCTCATATTTGGTTGGAGCAGCACCAGAGATAAGGTGTGTAAATACTGATTTACTGTTAAGCTGGCTCTGTAAGACTCTTTTACACGGGCCGAGAAATTATTCAGCTTCCTGCAATCAATGAGAATCTGAACAATTAGTCTAAATGCATTTACGACTGAACAACGAACGAGAAATTTGTTTGTCATCTAGTTTCTACATCACAGTCAAAATAGTTCTAAATACAGCTTCATTACTTCCACTGACTTTGAAAAGGGGGGAGGAAGGGGCAGCAGGGGCAGACCATGGCATTGAATTTGTAGTGCAGAATTGTCTGGAATTAATAGAAGTTAAACTAGGGGTTTTGAAAATCTTGTTTAGACTTCCATTCCTAATGCAGATATCCATTTGTGTTGCAAAATTGTCATAATATTCTAACACAATTCGTCGTCAGCGACACTACACCTGTAGATCTGTTTGGGGCGTATGTGCAACAACAGAGGCGTAACTTGAAGCTCTTGGGCCCCAATGCAAAACCTGTAACAGGGCCCCCAGCTATAATGCTTTGTTCATAGTACTGGGCTCCCTATATGGAGAAGAGAGGCCTTATGGGCCCCCTAAGGCTCTTGGGCCCGGGTGCAACCGCATCCCCTGCATCCACTATAGGTACGCCAGTGTGCTACAAGCCTTTCTCCACTTCTTACCCTCGGCACTGAGGTGGATAAACAGTTTATTTTCTTGTTAAAAGCTTTTATCTTCTTGGAAAAAGCTAACAAGTTCATGCCCCCTGCAGATATAGCCTAGCTTTCTCAAGTCCCACAGATGCTATGGAGCAAGCCAGATATTGTGAAAATCCTGGTCACACCTGTCTTGGTCAAGGTGAAAGAAGGGGCTGTGCTTCCTTGCACACCTCAGTATCCCCTGAGCCCCGCACAAGAGGCAGTCATCGAAGTAATAATTCCTGCCTTACTATAGCCTGTGGTTATAAAAGAAACCACGTTGAATCTCGCTACATTACTTTTGCTGGATTCAAAGGAGGAAAATGGACACAGTAACCAATGAGCAGCCTGAAATTACTTTGTATTTTAAATCCCTAGAGTCCACAGAACAACAAGATGTCTTATGTTAACATGATTGCATTGCCCTTATGACACAGGAAACTGTTGGATTTGAGCATGCTAAAGATGAACTAATTCCTAATGCAGATTTTGAGTTTTTTGTAGATTGTTCCTGTTATCATGAAGATGGACAGGCAGAACTGGTTATGTAGGGATAACCAGCATTGGTAATTGTAGAGAAAAAAACACTCTCTTCCTCGAATGTCTGCTCAGGAGGCTGGAGTTGATGGCGCTCGCTG
The DNA here is from genome assembly GCA_035609135.1 of Eleutherodactylus coqui. NCBI lineage: Eukaryota > Metazoa > Chordata > Amphibia > Anura > Eleutherodactylidae > Eleutherodactylus > Eleutherodactylus coqui. The sequence continues at coordinate 162,640,658 of CM069410.1, read as the reverse complement.
CAGTGTGTAGATTGGCTGAAGGTGAGACTGTTAGGGCTCCTGTCCACGGGCGATAGTGCATTGTGTTACTCGCGGTGATAATCTGTCCGCAAGTAACGCCGTGCACGCTTTCCATAGCATTGCTATGGAAAGCTCAGCTCCCTGCCCACAAGCAGAGAATCATAGCGATTTTCCACTCGCGGGACTCAAATCGCAGCGTACAGTGATTCTCTGTGGTGAGCCTATCTGTCAGATAGGCTCACTGCAGAGAACTGTCAGTTGGTTCTCTCCCGTGCCCCTGGATATTCCGCCTCGACCATGAACAGGGGGCCTTAGTGTCTTCATTAACTCAACGTATGCTCTTTGAATTGCATTGAATTTCGCTCCCTTGTGGCGCAGTGGAAGTTTTGTTGTATCATCGGGTAAACCAATCCAGAACGCATAAGTAGTGTCTTTGTTGTACAAGGCTTTAGCTTTTCCCAAACAGGTGGTAGCCATCAAGGTCCATGCTCACACAAAGGCAGTAACTTCAGAGGCTCTAAAAAACTGGAGAGTGTCACGTCCGAGTGGCTCTAGCCAGCACGCCCAGCCCGGACGCAGAGCGACGTTCACACAGAACTGCAAAAATACCTGCAGTATGATGCTGGGAAGACTAATCCACACTAGGTTAAAGAAGCTGGACGACACTAGTCCCTTACTAAACAGGAAGATGGGGAACCCCTCCTCCAAATATTGTATAGACCTCTTCACACATTAGCTAGAGGCGTGACTTGTAAAATAAAATAAATAAAAATGCCAACGCCAAAACTAGGACTAAGGAATTATTGAATGAAGTAATTTGTATATATGGTATATCAGAAGTCATAGAAAATAATAGTACGCATTTTTATTAGCGCTGTACTCTGGCAGAACCATGCCAAATTGTATGATGAGTTGAGACCCTATGAAGTTTGTTTGTTAGGGCCCCAGTTAACAAGCCTATATTTTCTTTGGGCCTAGCATGAAGACCAGGCTTCCCATGTGAGTGCTTTATATTGAGCTAATTGTCATTTATAAACATGTATTTTCATTGATTCCAGATTCACACTCAAAACAGAAGTCACATAGTCTTGCTTTCAGGAGATTGGGTGGTCCTCAAAAAGACATATCTAAAAAACATTCAGATCAGAAATTTGATGGACCACACAGATCCAGTTGACAACTGCCACTTCAGTCAAATTGGAAGGAAAAGACAATTAGGTCCACACCAGATACTATAAACAAGTCTCCGTCCAAAAAGAAGAATATTCAAATACCCGCTAGAACCATGCATATCCTTCTAGTTATGGTCATGATACCACGGGTTTGGGGCTTGAATAATACGTTGAAAAATGATTGGGACAATAAGTTTGTTAAACATCAAGAAGTACTTGTTGTAGCATTTAATAATGCAGAAAAGGAACAATTGTTGAATGTTTACTCATGTTTACCCTATAGTGTCCTCCTCTACACCCTTTGTGGCCATACCCCTCACTGTAGAGGAGATCAGGTCATGGTCTAATAAAAGTCTTGGTACTCCTCTGTTGTCATAAAAACACCAGAGCACAACTAACTGCCCCAATAATGGTTAGAGCATGGCTCGTGGGACCCCTGGTTGGTTCTTTATTGCTGCTGGACTAGGGGTCATCATGCCATCTCACTTGCCCAGGAAAAAGTGTCACTATAGACACTTATCCCTTCTAGATAAAGTATACGTGAGTGGAGGTTCCAAATTATGGGACTACTCTGTTTTTGAATCCCACTCCCTATGGGGATTGCAATAGGTTACGTAATAAATGGGAGCAATCTGTGGGAGTAAAGCACACACACTAGGTGAATCCCTACACAGTTTAAATTACACAAAGAAAGTAGGTTTCAAGGTTGGCCAACATAACATGGTAGAAAATTGGGCAAGAAAGTAGGACGTCCTAAGCTTTGAATGACAGTTGTCTGGTGTCCTGGATCACATGGTAGTAGCCATGCCAGCTTTGTGTTACCGCAGAATAGTCTGCTGTAAATGGTAAGTCCTCTCTTCAAGAGAGCTGCGGATATTGGCTGATGCCAAATGGTAAACCTCAGGTAGTGTCTATGGGCATGGCTAAGAGGATGGTTTATTTGCCCATTCATACCACAAATGGTGGGATTAGTTAGTAAAAGCCACAGATTGTCTAGATCAGTGTTTTTTAAACTCCAGTTCTTACGACCCCCCAACAGATCATGTTTTAAGGATTTCTTCAGTGTTTCACAGGTGATATATTTATTGTTGGTACCTCAGACATTGCCACAGGTGTTCTCTCTATAGGATATCCTGAAAATATGACCTGTGGGGGGGGGGGGGGGGGGCTGAGGACTATGGTCGAGAAACACTGGTGTAGATGATCAAAGTTTCACAGTACTAGGGCTGGCTAAATGATTGTGTCAGGTTTCCTCATGCTATATCTGTCCCTGTACACAGAACACATGAGTCTCCTACCCTCAGACCCGGGGTTAGAATAAAGCCTTCTTAGGGAATCTTCTATTGTATCCCGCTTATTTGCAAAAACTACCAACAATCTGTCACAAGAGAGTATATAAATCTCCTGCATACAGTTGCTCATAACAATAGAGAATACGCTAACTTTACCCAAGGTATTCCTCTCCAATGTGTGTGAATTGTGATACACTTCATATCCCAGACTTCCAAAATACATAGGGTCATGACAGGAGACTAAGGAAAGGTAAGGCAGCATGGTCTAGATCAGGGGTGGGCAATTAATTTCCCCATGGGGCCACATGAGAAATTGGAATGGTTTTAGAGGGCCAGACCAACAAATTCCCCGCTATGTCTTCGACCCGTATCGTTATAGTTCGCCTGGAGAGGGGCACATTTGCGAATGCTTCTTTTTTCTCAGGACAAATTAGCGCTGCAGAGTCCACCAAACATTCTTTGACAAACTCCCCATCAGAGAATGGCTTACTGTTTCTTGCAATTTTGTAGGATACTACAAAGCAGGTCTTTACGGCTGCATCCCTGGATGAGTGAAGCTTTTAAAAAAATCCTTGCTGACTTTGCAGTTTTGCTAGCAAATCTTCATATACCTGTGCCCGCTCTGCCTCCGTCAAGTTCTTGTATTTCTCTCCGTGTTTAGTCTCATAATGGCGATGCAAATTGTAATCTTTAAATACAGCTATCTGCTCTCCACAAACTAAACACACAGCTTTACCTTTGGTTTCAGTAAATAGATATTTAGAAGTCCATTCTTTGTTAAAAACTCGGCATTCTGCATCAATTTTTCTTTTTTTAATGTTAGCCGCCATATTTAAGGGTTAACAGCTAACCTCGGAAAATAGATTTTTTTAATACACAGTAGTATGCTCCTAGGAGAGGGCACAGAGAGCTGCCCCAAGAAGAGAGATTAAAAAGTGAATATTATTAGTATTATTATTCTAATTACAATGCAAAGGGAAAAGTCCTGACACTTACCAATGACGAGCGTGGAACGATTGTCCTGGCACTCCCCAAGGTCCGCAACGAGCATCCTGGCACTCAGAAGTTACAGTGGCATCACTTACTCAGCATCGGGAAGCAGTGAAACTACAAACTCCGAAGCCTTGTCCATTTTGTTAACTTATGTGCTGTTTAATAAAGTTATTCAAGCCTACGTCATTGGTAGAGGTGCTTGAATAAGTAAGGCCTGAATAACTATTAGCACAGCACAGAAGTGAACAAAATGGACAAGGCTTCGGAGTGCATAGTTTCGCTGCTTCCCGTTGCTGACACCGGACTCATTGGTGAGTCACCAGGACACTCTTTGCGGGCCGGTCCGAGCTATTCAGCGGGCCGGATGTGGCCCGCGGGCCGTGCTTTGCCCAGGTCTGGTCTAGATGATCAAAGTTTCACAGTTTTAGGGTTGGTTAATCAAACTAATGCAATTTAAGCTTAATTGATTGTTTTTACTAACCAACACACAATAGTGCTAGATCACCTCACAGCTGCCTATCACGATCAGGGAACAATTCCATGTCAGGGGTACAAGCAGCACCTATTGTAGAAGTAGTGATAGATTGTACATCCAGTATATTGAAGTGTTCACAAAAGGGGGGAAAAGTGAGAGCAGTAAATATACATCCACTTTGTATCTTGCATCCATCTTATAAGCTTCTGTCTGTTATATCATAAACCTTGTGATTTTCCAATAATTAGAGCATTGCGGATATATATATATATATATATATATATATATATATATATATATATATATATATACACACATATATATATTAGATAGCACAAGAAAGATGCATGTACTGCTTGAACCACTACCAAGCTATCAGTACCGTACTGCCACAAGAAACACAGAAATAAACATCTACACTCAGACGTTTGTTGGGACGCAGCAGTATTAGATGCTGTAATGTGATTTACAACATGGGCTTACTACTTCTTTATTACACTTCTAATTGTGCAAACTTATACTGTGAACAGGAGGCAGAATCTTCCATATTGCTTCTATAGAAAATAATTAGAGGCATCCTATGGATTTACAACACAGGGATTAATTCCGGGCTTTGCATTGTGTGCACATACAAAAGAGACACTAGGTGGCACTAACTGGCTGTTTTGTTGCATTACACAGGTTCATATATTACAAGGCATCCTGTGCCTCTCGCTGGGCGTGGTGGCGTGCGTCTGTAATCCCAGCTACTGGGAGGCTGAGGCTGTCGGATCACTTGAGTCCAGGAGTTCTGGTCTGCTCTGCGCTATGTCGATCGGGTGTCCGCACTAAGTTTGGTATCAATATGGTGACTTTGGGGGAGCTCAGAGCCACCAGGTTGTCTAAGGAGGGGTGAACCGGCCCAGGTCGGAAACGGAGCAGGTCAAAACCCCCATGCCGATCAGTAGTGGGATCGTGCCTGTGAATAGCCAGTGTAGAGCAGCCTGGACAACACAGCGAGACACAGTCTTTTTATTACAGTATATGCTGTGTGCATGGATCATCATTTATTACAATTTTATTTGCTGTTTACTGGTTGTGACGTTACATCGTTCCATGGAACAATTTGGGCCTGCGGTCACGTAACTATTTCCTATTGCACATATAGTGTCTGCATCTTCTGCAGTGCTATACAGAGATTGCCATCATTCCTATCAGTTAAACGTAGAAAGAGGGAGCAGCACCACAGGTCTTCCAAAAAATGTTGTTTTATGTAATCCATGAAAAATGGGGCAGCAACGTTTCAACTCCAATAGAGTCAGCTTGAAAAAGACTCCGCTGGAGTTGAAACGTTGCTGCCCCATTTTTCATGGATTAAATAAAACAACATTTTTTGGAAGACCTGTGGTGCTGCTCCCTCTTTCTACGTTTATCTGACATTGTGGTTCTAGGAGTGGGGACCAGTGGAGCCTGCACACAGGATCCGCACCTCGCATCAGATGGTGATTTATGACTAAGTGCTGCTGTTCCTTTATTCTTTGAGATAATTCCTATCAGTCTCCGTCCCCTGTGTGGCTCATAATCTCGTTGTTCTGTCCTCCAAATACAAACTAGAGGCGATTTTATAGGAAAACAATTCATTTATCAGTACTTTATGTTTTTGCAGTGTGGAAGGAAACAGCAGAATCTGAGAAAACTCATCAAAACACATAGAGAACATACAAACTCTCTGCAATGCCCTGTACACAAATAGGGGTGAGGGGGGCGAAGGGCACAACATCACAGAACTGATAGGAGAACAGGAAAGTAAAACTTTATCACTTTACAGCAGTAAGCTGCTAATTTATTTTTCCTCATGGAAATCTCTTTATGCAAAGATATCAAGAAGGATCCACAATTTCCAGGTATTCCAAAGAGCTCTGTCGTTGTGTACAGACGTGTCAGTCACTCTATAGCCCTAGCGGAGGGAGGAGTTACACAATCCACAGTTCTAGTGTCTTTTTATTAATTGCAGGCACTAGGTGTCGCTGGTGTGCTGCAGCCTCTGTATATGAGAGTGACATCACTAACAATACAGACACTAGTGGTCGCTGTTGTGCTGCAGCCTCTGCATATGAGAACGCACAGTATCGCTGAGAATGACATCACCAACAATACAGACACCAGATGTCGCTGTTGCGCCTCCTCTAGTACAGTAGAGTATTCAGTAGCCGGCTGTTGAGCGTGGCAGTATTACTAGCCAACACTAGGTGTCGCTGTTGTGCTGCAGCTTCTGTGTAGGAGACCAACATCACTAACAATATAGAGGCACTAGATGTCACTGTTGTGCTGCGGCCTCTGTATATAAGACCAACATCACTACCAATACAGACACTAGGTGTCGCTGTTGTACCTCCTCTAGTACAGTAGTATATTCAGTAGTCGGTCGTTGAGTGGGTCAGTATTACTAGCCAACACTAGGTGTCGCTGTTCCCCTGCTGACGTCACGTACATTGTAGCCTCTAGTACATTAGAGCTGAGCATAGGAGCTGCCGGGCGCGGTGGCGTGCGTCTGTAATCCCAGCTACTGGGAGGCTGAGGCTGTCGGATCACTTGAGTCCAGGAGTTCTGGTCTGCTCTGCGCTATGTCGATCGGGTGTCCGCACTAAGTTTGGTATCAATATGGTGACTTTGGGGGAGCTCAGAGCCACCAGGTTGTCTAAGGAGGGGTGAACCGGCCCAGGTCGGAAACGGAGCAGGTCAAAACCCCCATGCCGATCAGTAGTGGGATCGCGCCTGTGAATAGCCAGTGTAGAGCAGCCTGGACAACACAGCGAGACACAGTCTTTTTATTGCAGTATTTGCAGACATAAGATGAAACATATTTTTTGTTTTTACCATATGGAAAATAAAACTAATGGATGCAAATCCCTATGCAATATGGATCCATCCGTATTTTAAGCACTTCCTATAGAATTCAATGGGTGATTTCTATTCACAAAAAAGAGAGTAAGGGTGAATGCCAACGGACGGAATCGCTATGCGTTTCCCGCTGCGGAAAAACACTCGATCACTCGCAGGCACTTTTTTGTTTTTAATCGCAGTACTTCCGCAGCATAAATCCACAGGCATATCCCGCGTCGCTCATGGGCATGAGCCCTAAAGCATGTGTTTATAAAATACATGTCTAACACAGCCATGTAAAAAGTCTCATAGATTAACATTAAGGGCTCATGTCCACGGGGAAAAGAAGAATTAAAATCCGCAGCGGATTTTAACTCTTCTCCCGCGCGCGGATCCGCACCCCATAGGGATGCATTGACCACCCGCGGGTAGATAAATACCCGCGGATCGTCAATAAAAGTGATTTTAAAAAAAATGGAGCATGAAAAAATCTGGACCATGCTCCATTTTCATGCGGGTCTCCCGCGGGGACGGCTCCCGCGGGCTTCTATTGAAGCCTATGGAAGCCGTCCGGATCCGCGGGACACAAAAATCACATTTTACTTACCCGCTCCGGTTCTTCTATTCGGCGCCACGCCATCCTCTCTCAGCCGCGGCCGGATCATTTTGCTTCGGCCCGGCGCATGCGCGGGGCACGTCACCGACATCATCGTGCACATCCGCCGAGCCGAAGAATGAAGATCCGGCCGCGACGAGAGAAGATGACGCCGCCGCGAAGAGAAGAAACGGAGCGGATGGGAGGTGAGTTTATTGTCATTTATTTGTATTTTCAGCGCCCATGTCCGCGGGGCAGGAGGGACCCGCTGCAGATTCTACATGTAGAATCCGTAGCGGGCCCGATTTTCCCAGTGGACATGAGGCCTAAGGAACATTATTGAATTGAGGATTCTGAGATCGTCATCCAAGCAGATGATCCGCGATAAATGCGGGCATTGATAGGTATGCATTTTCGAATTTTCCTTCACACTCACAGGTCCGAAATACATATTCTGCAAGCAGAAAAAACAACTCAGTATGCTCTATTTTACCGCGGAATCCACGTGGATGGCCTCCATTGAGGTCAATGGAGGCATGTGACCTGCAGTCCATACACAGCTAACATTGAGTATGGGCTGCAGGTACCTGCATCATCGCTAAGTGACATATGGGAGATACAAACAAAGAAAAACAAACCTGTACTACCCTTACCACATCTCCGTGGTCATATGCAATACAGGTAAGTGCCATACACGGGGTCACCAGCCGGGCTCACAGCCGGAACCCGCTGTGGGCCTCCCGAATGCGGAATCTAACACACTCGTTTGATTCCGGCCCTACTCTAAGCTTTGGACACAAAAATATAGATGTACTGCTGCTGAAATACAAGCTTGTGTGAACAGCCTAAGTCTTAGTGAATGGAGCTGAGCTGCAATGCCAGACACAGCCTATGGACAAGATGGCGCTATTTTTGAATATAACTCTTTTAAGTAATGCTCGCTTACTAAATACCTCACAAGATTTACATTAGGTGTTCTTATGAGCTACATGCAGGGCAGTTACTTCTGCTGTGAGTCAGGATCTTGTTCACATCCAGCTAAACAGGATAAAATAATTATAAGGCTGGGTTCCCACAGGACGGAATTGCCACGGAATTTACGTACAGACTTTCTGCACGAAAATTCCGCCGGCAATCTTTATCCTGGAAAAAAGCAGCAAAGTGGACAAGATTTGCAAAAATCTCATCCATATGCTGCAGAGAAGCCATTGCGGCCAAGCTGCGATGAAACTGACATGCCGTGTCAATTTTATAGTCGTCTCCGCTGCAGCCATATCTCCTCTCTATGGGGAGAGATGGCCGCAGTGGAATGCAGGCGGCAAAGCTGCTTCAAAACCCGTGCCGAATGGCGTGATTTTTGAAGCTGCATTTCTGCCGCGGAAATCTTGCTGTATTTCTGTGCGGTCCCGCTGCCACCATTCTGCTAGATTTCAGTGGGATTTACACTCTGTGTGACCGCAGCCTAAGTCCAGAGTCTGTACCTCAGCAAGAGACTTCACCCCAGACTGCTGTTCTGTGGGGAGTAGGGATTTACAATGCACAGTAGCATGGCTCTTGCAGATAGCTATAGTATGTTATTTTGATTGAAAGCTTAGGGTTGTGCATTGGAGGTGGATCTTGTTTGAATGTTGATGCCAGTCCTGGGATGTTTGTGACAAGAGAGCGGGAGTAGGCTGTATAGGTAACATATCCTACTGTATGCATATACACACATAGATGTGGCTGTAGCATCTACTAAATGTTTTATCTCACCCCAACGCTGGATTTACAGCTACGTTTCTCAATGCTGCTATATAATTTTCTCCATGTAGCTGCTTCTGTGGGTGTTTTACAGAGAGATGGGGAGCAGGATCTCCTCTTCTCTGTGTGCAGTGTATGAGAGACATCATAAGCAGCTAGTCTACACCCACTCTGGAGCTGAACTCAGGAAAACTGACAATTAGAGATGGAGTATGCAGAAGGCGAATATTTTTGAAAAATGTAGGATACAAGTCATATAATGGCTATACATATTCATAATCCTCAGGTACACACGGCAGCTTATTCTGTAAAGTGACCTGAAATGACAGTTGCTTTTTAGGCTCCCTGTTGGTCTATAGTGCAGAAAATGTATATGGTCTCATTCGTGTTATCTTGGATAACAAGGCAGTTAAATTATAGCTCATCTAGTGCAGTGATATAAAATTTCCCAGTTTGCCTCCCAATGCCACTCCAATTTGGAGCCCTTGAAGCATTGGAATGGTAAATACTTTCTTCTACCGATTTAGCCACTGCTGACATTTTATCTACTCTATGGTAAAGTTTGTATAGTTGAAAACTGTATGATGGCAATATCCATCCCACCCAATATTGTGCCACAGGCCTCCATAGAACTTAAGGCCTCGTTCACATGGACACCATTCTGACGCGATGTAAACATGTCTAAAAGAACCAATGGTTTCCTATGTGTTCCTTCAGAGGAACGATTTTTTGACGTGCCAAAAAAAAGCGTATCAAAAGATAGGACATAGCTGCATTATTTTAACGCCGATATTTCTATCGCATCAAAAAATAGGTCTTGTCCTGGCTGCTCCATAGACTTCTATGGGAGTCGGCTGGCAAAGGTAGGGGAAGAAGTTTAGCAATGGGAAGCGCTGCTAAACAATGACAGGCGCTCCCTGCTGTTAAGCTCCCTCCCCGCCGGCAAGAGGATGGGGAGGAAGTTTAGCAGCGGGGAGCGCTACTGAACAATGACATGTGCCTCTAGTGAGGCATTTCATGTCATTTTACATTGTTATGGTTGCCAAGGGATTTTGGCGCTGCGGTGTCAGATTACGCAGCCCGCCGTGTAAAATCGCGAAAATATCGGCAATTACCCCATGTTCATAGTACAAGTTGCTCCCTAGTCCAGCTCTGTATTAACTGTAACTTGAGTAGTTCATGCTCAGTTTAAAGTTTAGTAAGTAAGCTGTATAAACAGTTTACCCTCATATTAATTCTCAATCTGATATTTAGACTAAACATTACAATCGCTGCCAACATTTCCTCCACTAATTTTGACTTAAACTTGCCAAACTGGAATTATGTCTTCAAGCACCTTTATGAACCAGTTTAAGTAAGGGGAATACCAAGCAGCAATATAATTGTATCACAAGGAATAATAATGTTGGCATTCATAAAATTGTTTTAACCCCTTAGTGAGCACCCCATTGTAAGGTTGGGACATCGAAAACCGATATATCGATGTATCACTATTGCTTTGGCGATACTTTTCACAGATATTTTTATGTCCGATATATCGGTAACATCGATAGTTTAAGGCGATATAATATCGATTTTTGTAAAGCAGACACGTGTCTTGTGGTCCAGATTTTCTCTCTTTACGTTCTGCCCTTTCCTTTGTGTTGTACAGGATGTAGTTTCACTCGAGGCACTAATGAACTTATAAAGAAGTTCTAGAAACTTTTGGAAAGTGTAAGGTGACTCTTTGTCACCAATAAGGTTTGCTCCAGCAAAACGACTCTCAGAAAAAGTGGGGTCTTTGGCCGCTTTTGCACATGCGTTTGTTCATCGCGTTAGAGGCAGGCTCTGAACGCTTGTGTCTATCGCGATGGCTGTGGGCAATGCTTTCTAAATGAAAGCATCTCCACATGCAGATAGAGCGCTGTGCTGAACGCACGAAGGTCGAGTCCAGAAAAGGAGATGCAACAAGTTGTGCGTTCAGCGTCTAATGGGAACGCAGTGCCCATAGAAAAGATAGAAGACCCATCTAATACAATTACAATTGCATTCGGGGCACTGCGTTTACGTTACCAGGTCCTACGTTGCTTACAAGTTGCCATGGAGACCGTTGGTCCCTCAGTGGCAACTTGAAAAAATGCAGGCACGCAGCCCCACGTCCTGACTTGCTGGGCTTTAATCCCTAGAGATGCAAAAAATATACTCCATGCGGGGATTAAAATACTGCAAGCTGTGGACATGACAGCTCCATGTTGCCGGCTCCCGGTCACATGATCGCCGGATTTACAGAATGCTTGCGATCATATGAAACTCCATTAAAAGTGAATAAAAGTTAAAGATTTAGCTGCCCTGATGAATTGGATCCATCAGGGCAGCTGAAAATACTCACCCCTGTCCTCTGTGATGTCATACGTCAGGCACTGCGCAAAAGGGAGCGCAGCCCGGGAAATTTAAAACCTCTATGGCTCCCGGCATACATGTGTAGCCAAGAGCAGAGAGATATCATCCGGAGCCACTATATGTGGTTCCCGATCACATGATCACTGCTATTCCATGGATAACAGCAATCATGTACAGTAAAAAAAAAAGTTTACGTTTCATCTCCCCTCACAGATCATATCCGTGAGGGGAGATGAAATTACGTACCTAATGCCCCCTGGATTTATCCGCAGACCTCACCACGGCTTCTGCGCACGTGCCTGCCACCAAAATAACGAACACATGTGCAAAAGCTGCGGATTGCCATGGTAGTTCAAAATCTCTCTGCTCCTGGCCACCAAACATAGCCAAGATTTCACGGAGCGGCCGCGGTACGTTGTCCCTGGTCACATGATCACCGTTTTCCAATAGAAAACGGCAATCACGTAAAAGTCAAAAAAGTTTCACCTCCCCTCACAGATCGGATCTGAAATTACTTACCGAAGGCCTCCAGCGATGTCCCAGACCGGGATCTTTATCTGCTGACCTTTCCCCAACTTCAGTGCATGCGCCCATCGGCAAAATAGCGGATGCAAGCACAGAAGCTGGGGAGGGCCTGGAAAATTTAAAGTCTTTTTGCTCCTGGCTACTAAAGCTAGCAAAGAGCCTGAAACACTGACCGAGGGCCGCGGTGAGCGGTCCCCAGTCATGTGATCACCGTTATCTAATGGATAGTGGCAATCACGTAAAAGTTAAAACACAGTTTAAGTTTAATGCTCCTTTCGGTTTGAGTCCCATTGTGCATACAGACATAAGATTAAGACCACAGTGGGTGTATTTCTGAACACAGGACAAATGGTGGTATCCATTCTGGGGTGAAAGTTTTCATTCATACATGTGCTCTACAAAAAAATCGGTTTTTAAAAAGACACAATTGCCAAAAAAATGAAAATCGAAATTCTGCTTTGCTTAGATTCATTCAAAAACTGTGGGATCAAAATAAACATTGCACCCCTAGATGAATTTGTCAAGGGGTCTAGTTTTCAAAATGGCGACATTTGTGGGGGTTCTCTGTTGTTTTGGCCGCTCAAGGGTTATACAAGTGTGCTATGGGGCCTAAATCACCTTCAAGCAAAACATCTGACCTGAAAGCCACCGACTGCTCCTTTTGGTTTGGTCCCTGTTATGCATATAGACAGAAGATTAAGGCCACAACAAGTATGTTTCTGAACACAGGACAAATGGGGGTATCCATTTTGGGAGAAGGAGGTTATGCCACCTCCTCCTCCTGCTTGGGGTCTGGGGATCAGCGCTGGGCAACATGTATTTTCTCTCGTGTTACCACAGTTATCTGAGACACTGGTTTGGGCCAAACAAAAGGAGCGTTACTGCATTAATGAGACGTTCACAGCTGCACTAGCATCCGAGTCTGCTTTATGCCCACGATTACTGAGGGTGTGAGCCGAGGTTGAGGTCCTTGGCAGGGTGAAACTGCCTTGTTTGGGCGCTCTGATTTCTTTATATGTAATACTTTCCTTTGGTTCCAGGGGCTCGTCTATGCTGTGGGTGCACAAACACTTTCCATTGCGTTGTTTTCCCTGTCTGGCACAAACACACTGACTGACTAGGGCAGAAAAATAGGTCGAGGCCCTTAGCAGAGTGAAACTCTGCCATGTTTGGGTGCTCTGATTTCCTCATGTGTAATACCATGCTTGAGTTCCTTGGGCTTGCCTATGCTGTGAGTGCACAAAGACTTCCCATTGCGGTGTTTTACCTGTCTGGCAGAAATACACTGACTGACTAGGGTAGAAATGTGGGCCAAGGTCCTTGGCGGGGTGAAACTCTGCCATGTTTGGGTGCTCTGATTTCTTTTTGTGTAATACCATCTTTGTGCACCGACAGCATAGGGAAGCCCAAGAAACTCAAAGACTTCCCATTGCAGTGTTGAGCTATCTGACACCTACATAGAATGAATTGTGTGGGGACACATGGATTTCCCATTGCTATGTAACTCACGGCACCTTGGGTCACACAAGGTGGAGGCTGGGACCGAGCCTGACCCTGGGCCCGCTCACATGCTTCCCACACAGAGTATTGCTGCATTGTGGAGATGTGTAGAAGTGCTGGCACCTGAGTACCCTTTATGCCCACGTTTGCGCCTCCTGACAATGTGAAGGATGTGGGACGGGATTGGAATGATGATCGTACGTCAGGTTATCATCAATTCTCAACAGCATTGTGGGCTATCGCCCACACTTTTAAAGAGGGTAGCTGCCTGGCCCTGCCAACCCTCTGCAGTGTGTGCCTCTGGTTCCTCCTCATCCAGTACGCACTTATAAATAGACATGAGGGTGGTGTGGCTATGAAGCGAGCATGTGGCATGAGGGCAGCTGAACGCTGCGCAGGGAAACTTTTGTGTGCGCTGTGGATGCAGGGTCGTGGGGGGGGGGGGTTGGACAGCAATGCCAGGATGTAACCCAGGAGAAGAGGCAGCGGTGTCACCCGCAGGCAGTGATTGTCCTTGGTTGCAGGTAGTGTGGTGCTTAGCTAAGATGTGCCAGCGCATGTGCCTTGCTAATGAGGGTTTGTCCGAAGTAAATTCTTAGGGGGGTGACGCCAGACTCTTGCCCCCATTTTGGCTTAATAGTGGGACCTGGGAGCCTCAGATGCAGCCATACATGCTGCCCCTGCCCTTCCCTATCCATTTCTGTGGTGTTTACATGACTTTCTGATGTTTTCTGGTGTTTGACAAGTCATGACCTATGCGGAACATCGGTCCCATACAAAAATGCTTGAGTTGCCCATTAACTTCAGTGGGGTTTGTTACTCGAAACAAGCTCTCGAGCATTACTAAAAGTTCGACTCGAGCAACGAGCACCCGAGCATTTTGGGGCTCACTCATCTCTAGTAGATACTCTTAAAGTACCAAACCTTTAAGGAGTTAAACTGTACAGCCCATTGAAAATAGTGCTGGCAATCAGTAAGTGCAGAAAAAACACTGGTCAAAGTACATCCGCATTATACCGCATCTAAATATTTGTCAGCTTATCACACAGGTCATTCTTCATCAAAGTGGTCAAGATTTCAGTAAAAAATCCCTATACAAGTGAATGTTGTAATCGACAAAAATAATAACTGTTATACCCAATTTGTGTGCAGGTTAGGAGGAACTAGTAGCAGAAACTTAAACCAAGAGGAAAGTCCCCAGTGCAGCACATGACATGACACATACATAGGTCCTTTAATAACTACTAAAGAATGAAGGAAGGCATTGTCCACCTGAGTATACCTTAACAGCCATGATTGTTCTTCCAAACCACGCAAAGAGGGAAGCAGATTTATGAATATTGATAAAGCACTATTAAATTCCACAGAGCTGGATAGAGGATTTACTTATTAATGTTGGCAGCTTTCCTGAGAGGAGTTCAACACACCCATACAAAACGTCTTCTCATATAGACTGTGGAAACTAAGCAAGTGTACTAAAAATATTTTGGGTGGGTTTATCCTTAAAAGGGATTTCTAATGAAAAAAAGGGGGATCCCTCTATGAGATCCATATTCCCTTAATAGGCCATGTGGACACTGGTGGTCTTGATGAGACAATGTCTTTTAATATCAAGTATCTTTGTAACTTTCAGATTTCTGTTTTTCTTACATAAAGCTCCAAATCCCCAGTATAAACAGGTATTTAACCCCTTTACACTACAGGATGTAAGTTTACTTCCTGGCAGGGTGGTAGTTGACGCAACTGGATGTAAACTTTCGTCCTGTGGATGGCTCAGGCTCAGAAGTGAGCCCGTGCCATCCCACAGCATGAGTTGGCTGTGACTGATAGCTGGCCTCCCGCTGCAGCAGCGGGGATAAATAAGAATACCGATCCCCACTCTTGACCCCTTACATGCTACGTTCAATGTACATTGCCGCATATGAACGGTAATGTTATCGAGTAGACCTGATGGGTTGCCCTGACAACCGGACACCATACACTGGTTTCCGAACCTGCTATGGCTTTGATTGCTATTGTGAGCAATAATGCATTTCAGTACAGAAGTTAATTATTATAGCGATCAAAGCTTTTATGGTTCAAGTCCCCTACAGTGACATAAAAAATGTAAAAAAAAAAAACTGTGTAAAAAAAACAAAGAACAGAGAAAAAAACTTTATTGCACACTTTCCCGTTTAAAAAACCCCACATATTTGGTATTATGGCATCTATAAAGACCTGTATAATAAATTGAACACACTATTTATCCTGCAAGGCAAAAACAGTTTTAAAAAACTCTAAAAATGGAGGCAAAAAAAAAAAAGAAGAAAAGTGAGCCAAAAAGTCGTATCTACCCCAAAACGGTACCAATAAAAACTAAAGCTCGTCACACAAAAAAGAAGCCATCACAGATTTTCATGGTAGAGCCAGCGCCTTGGGATTCAGAAAAAAGATGATCAAAAAGCTGTGAGATGATCAATCCACCTGTAATCCACAATGAGTGGAGAGCTGCAATAGTAAAGAATAAACCCCCCACCAAGAAGAGGTGGGGGTCATGCAATCAGAGAAAAGAATTTCCTATTGCGCTCATAAATAGATAGATGAGACTATACTCACTCAGGAGAGGGGAGAAAATCAACCCAGCAGTCCCAGGGAGATATCTCCCCCATCTAAATCCAGGAAAGCTTTGTAAAGGTATGGTACAAGGTCCAATGTCCTAGGTCAGGTCCGTGGATATACCCCCAAATATTCTTAAAGTTTTATAATACATTATATTTACCAAAAAATGATATCAATAAAAACTACAGTTTGCCACACAAAAAACAAGCCCTCATACGGCCGTGCTGACGGAAAAATAAAAAAAAGTTATGGCTTTTGAAAAGTGGAGATGAAAATCCCCAAAGCATCATCGTGTCCTTATGGCAAAATAGGCAGTGTGCTTAAAGGGTTAAAGGAAGTCTGTCACTTGATTATAGCAGTGTAAGCTGATTGTATTTTAAGGTTCATCAGGTAGATGAAAATAAGTCTACCTATAATTGTTTCATCAAATGCTCCAATGGCAAAATATACTGCTTGCCATGTTTCCTGTGTGGTGTGCAAATGAAAGCTAAATTGTCCGATGGGCGGATCACTTCTTGCACTAGTCTGGACTGATTCCCCCTTTACTCTAAACATGCCCCTCCAAGTTTTGATTAACATCTCCAGGTTTGACCGAGCATTTCAAACAGTCTGTGCCTGCACCACACTAGCGGGTCTGGCGCAAGCTCAGTGACTCATTGGTAGCCGTTCACATCACAAATGACGTCACGGGCGTATACCGTCCTCTTTGGAATGAAGCTTTCTTTACTTAGCCTGACAGCCGTGGGTACTGGAAAGAGGATGCACATACGTGTGATGTTATTTACAACGTGGATGCCCAACAGTACCAAATCTATAAAGTTTTGGTTTTAAATGTACTACTACTTAAAAAAAGAAGGAAATTGCTTTCCGTCCCCACCTTTTGACCCCCATCAATGGGCCGGTGTAATGGCTTATTTTTTCTATTGATCCCATTTCAGGGTACGTAACATTTTCAGATTTTTTTCTTGATGCAACAACTTGAAATATAGTTGTTTTTTTTTACTATTAATATTGTTTAAATTTGCTGATAATTAAAACAAGCTTTATTAAACTTTTTTTTACCTTATTTAGTCCCCATGCAGAGCCTAATAGCAAGACATCCATTGGCAGGTGTAGGTGCCATCACAATCTTCTATCTAGTCAGTGGACCGTTTGTTGACAGAGGGAGCACCCTTCCTCTATCAGGCTATTTAAATGCTGCTATCGGTACTGACAAAGGTACTTAAAGGGTTATTGGCCAGGAACGGAATAAACTCCGACCCCAGCTGTTGAGGCTGGGTGTCTGCTTTCAAAAGCCACCAACACCCACTGCATATAAAAATGGCTTAGCTCCCAAGCCTGCTCTGTACAATGACACTCAATCGGCACACAAGGGTTTAAAAACAACATTCTTTCTGCTTTTGGTCAACACTAGAGGGAGATAAAGAACCAACTGCAAAAGGTTTTATTATTGAGTTATTATTTAGTTCAATGTATAAACAATACAGAGTGTAGTTAAAAATACTGACCCAGAGCTCTCTCTCTCAATACTGGTGTCCTATATTAAAGGGGTTGTCCCGCGGCAGCAAGTGGGTATATACACTTCTGTATGGCCATATTAATGCACTTTGTAATGTACATTGTGCATTAATTATGAGCCATACAGAAGTTATCAAAAGTTTTATACTTACCTGCTCCGTTGCTGGCGTCCTCGTCTCCATGGTGCCGACTAATTTTCGGCCTCCGATGGCCAAATTAGCCGCGCTTGCGCAGTCCGGGTCTTCTGCTGTCTTCAATGGGGCCGCTCGTGCAGAATGCCGACTCCGTGTAGCTCCGCCCCGTCACGTGCCGATTCCAGCCAATCAGGAGGCTGGAATCAGCAATGGACCGCACAGAAGAGCTGCGGTCCACGGAGGGAGCAGACCCCGGCGGCCATCTTCAGCAGGTGAGTATGAAGACGCCGGACCGCCGGGATTCAGGTAAGCACTCTCCGGTTTGTTTTTTTAACCCCTGCATCGGGGTTGTCTCGCGCTGAACGGGGGGGGGGGGGGGGGGGTTAAAAAAAAAACCCGTTTCGGCACGGGACAACCCCTTTAAAATAACAATAGCTTACGTGACTAGAAAGGCATGGCTGCGCCACACGATGGTATGGTTGCATGGGGCCCTTGGGGCCCCAGAATATGGATTTTAATTTTGTGCTGTGGCCTCTGTAAAAGAGAAAGTAAAACCCAATTGCAGAGTTGAAGAGTAGCATGTGAGAAGCAGATATCTGCTTTCCGAATCTCTCTAAGTCTTGTGGGATGTCTGCTATGACTGAAGTAAGGAAAGCGTACTCAGAGTGGCCTCCTTCTGCGATGATAGAGGCAGATCATCCAGAAAGTCATCCACTGACGTCTGCAGGAGATCAGGTACTGATCCACATTGAAAGTCCCTAGAATGAACACAGGCCCAACAATGGCTCCACGCATGTATTATAGCAGAAGGAGGACGCAACACTTAGAAAAACATGGCTTTCTACTTCTCACATGTTACTCTTCAACTTTTCAGTTAGGTTTTACTCTATTTCTTACAGAGGCCACAACACAAAACGGAAATCCATGTTCTGGGGCCCCCAGGGTCCCAAGCACCTTACCATCATGTAGTGCATCCATGCCTTCCTATTGAAACATGTTATTGTTATTTCAATACAGGACAGTATTGAGACATAGCGCTGGATCAGTGTTTTTGACTACACACGGTATACTGTATAAGCAGTAACCTCCAAAGCTCCCTCTAGTGGTGACTACGGGCAGTAACATTTTAAAATTATTTCTATACAGTGGATCTGGAGCTCTGTATCAGATTCAATAGCTCCGATTGCTATCAACAGGTTAGGATATTAATCAGCACAATATTTTGAAGCCATTTGGATTTAAAAAATGTGATCAAGAGTGGAAATATACTTTAGGTGTTTTCCAGGTTTAGGAAAACATGGCTGCTGTCTTCCAAAAGTAGCACCACACCTATCTACAGGTTTTCTGTGGTACTGCAGCACAGCATTTACTTCAAAGGGGCTGACCTGCAATGGTGGGCACAACACTTAGGCTAGTTTCACACCGGCGATCACGATTTTGCCGCGAGAAAATCATGGCAAAATCGCGTCTTTGTTCTCGTGATTTTTGAGCGTCAGCAATGCTTTTTTTGGAGAATAATCTCGCATCGCATCGCTGCCGCCCACGATAAAAATCGCACGATTTTCTATCTCAAAAGTCAATCGGACTTTCTAATGTTAAAATCTCATTGAAAAGCGTGTTTGTTGCGTTGCGCTGTGATAAATAGAAGCCTCCATAGGAAAACATGGGAGATTCAAAAAAACAAAAATGTACATCGCAGAAAGATAGAGTATGCCGCGATTTTTTGTTTTCTCAACATCACATCAGTGAAAATATCACTAATAGGAATGAAACCATTGTATATCATTGGTTTCCTAATCTACTTTTTTACTGACTATCGCATCAGGTGAAAATCGCGTAATTTTGTCGCGCGTGTAAAACCACCCTTACAATTGTAGTACCTTAATCCGCATAACCAACTGTGGATTTTGACGCAGAATTTACGGCAGGATTCTGCTATTTTCAATTCTGCATCAAAATCAACAAGTTAGCAGTGCAGATTTTGGGGCTAAATATTCCGCAGGAGGAGATATTCCTCAACGTTGCTGCAGACTATTTAGTCCTGTGTGAAAAGTCCCTTAAGATTTTTTACATAGTTTTCTTTCTTCATTAATTTTATTTTCCTTTGCTGACACTTTAAAAAATCCTTTTATATTGATGTGTGCACCAATTTTTGAATACTAGTACATTTCTGGTGACTTCTGCAAAAAAGTTTTTTTTTTTATAGAAGTGTGGTTTTCCCATGGCAACCAATATCGTTCTATTATAATAGCATATATCTAAATTTGGTTTTAATTTTAGTTTCCTAATTTCTGCGTGTGACAGACTGTGACTTGAATGTTAACCCGTGTGGTTTTAGGGGTGGGGTTTTCAAGTTGTTGAAAGTGAAGTTGCAAAATTGTGTGAATCTTCAGAGAGAACACTTCTCTCTAAACTTCTCCAAAATGCAGAGTGGGCTTGTCTGCTGGTCTTTATAGTTAAAATAATAAAAAGTGGAATTTTATGTAATATAAGATGAACAGGAACAGATAGATAAATAGTAAGAAGGGGTTTTGGTGGGACAAAGTGGGATGGGGAATACACGGGGGACTTAAGGGTACAAAAAGACAATCGCTCTTCATCCAGCTGTTGATATATATTAGACACAGTGCTCCAGAAATATCTAACCTGGATATCTTGGGTCTTTTTCTGACCACCGTGCATAATTTCTGTAAGAGCTAAGGGTGGATTCAGACGACTGCATATCAGCTCGGTTTTCACGCCGAGTCGATATACGGTGTCCTTGTCTGAGGGGGGGGGGGGATGGAAGAGCCAGGAGCAGGAGCTGAGCTCCCGCCCCTTGCCACTATTTGCAATGGGAGGGGCGGGGCGGAACTAAGCGCCATGACTTAGCTCCGCCCCCGTCTCACCCCCTCCTATTGCAAATAGTGGCAAGGGGCAAAGAGGAGGCGGCAGCTCAGTTCCTGCTCCTGGCTCTTCCATCCCCCCCCCCCCCGCCGCAGACAAGGACACCGTATAGCGGCTCGGCGTGAAAACCGAGCCGATATACGGTCGTCTGAATCCACCCTAATGCCCACAAACGGATTTTCACCGCGGTTCCCGTGGTGTAAATCCGCTGCTATTAGGTTCTATTGAATACACACGTGTGATTCTGCTGTGGATTTCCGTTGTGGAAAAAAAAATTAGGCATGTCCTAATTCACCACGTTTTAATATAGTATTAATGGAGACCTCAGGATTTCGCGGCAGAATTATGCGATTGCTCGTGGGCACTCACGTTTTTAAATGCGGCACTCCTGCGGCGCAAATCCGCGGGTGTATTTTGCTCCGTCCATGGACATGAGGCCTATATGCAGATTTTCTCTTTCTGCTGAGTCGGCAGGCTCTTCTAGCTGTGCTGTATGTGCTGGACAATACGATTTCTCCCACCTGTTGATTCTTCCCTCCCCTCAACTTGAGTTTAAAGGGCTTCTTTCGACGACCGTATTAAAAAAAACCCACTTTTTCCTGCACAGTTGCGGAAATGAGTCGAGTTTTCCACGATCTTCTACTTTGCTGTGGACGGCTTCCATTGAAGTCAGCGGAAGCCATCCAACCAGTGACTCATCCGCAAATGACATTGCGGATAGGCTGTGGGTACCCGCATTATTGCCTAGCGACAGCGTAGGAAGAACAATACTAATCCTTATTTGTATAGCGCTAGCTTATTCCGCAGCACTTTCAAAGCATGGGGAAACACAATTACATGAGGTATACATATATTTGGAGAGAGACGGGGTGGGGGTGGTTCAGAAGGTACAGGGGCAGGAGAGAAGGCATGGGGGAGCACAAAACAGTATGAAGATTAAATACAGTATTTAATTACTAGGAAACAGAATAGGGGGGGTGCTGAGGAGGTACAGGGGCAGAAGATGTATACGATTAGCAAAGTGGAAGGTGTGGGAAGCCAAATGGAGGGGGAAGGGGCAAGTTGTCAGGGTGGGGGATTAGATCAAAAGATTTGGTATGGCTCCCTGAAGAGGTGCGTTTTTAAGGTTCTTCTGAACAAACATTAAAAAAAAAATCTGCACTGCCCATGACCGTCGGCGAGCTAGATTCCGCTGTGCTCTCCCGGATGCAGAATCCGACCCAGTCATGTGCCGCCGGTCTTATTAGTTAGTTGATTAGATCTTTCATGCAGGTATCAAAATGTTCGCCCATCAGCAGCACAACCTCATGTACAATCAGGGGGACGTGCTGCCTACAAATGCTATCTGTATGGGGACTAACGACCATGTTAACATTTGTTCGTTCCCATACTGGCAATCTTCTGCCATATGTGAACAGCAGTAACAAGCACAGATTTTCACACTAATGGGTATTAGTGTAATATGTCGACATCAGAAGACTGGACGTGCCCAGGATGAGCTAGAGGTAATGCCCAGGTCACGCCTACAGCTCCCGATTGGCTGCGGCGTACCCAGCTTGACCGAGCTGCTGCCAAGAGCTCGGTGCATCATAGGGACACCAGTAACCACTTACATGCTGCGATCTATGTTTACCGCAGTGTGTAAAGGGTTTTCACAGAGGTTTTCACTATTTTTCGTCATCGTTCCCCCGTGATAAAAAAAATCATGGATGCCTGACGGGTTGTCATGGCAACGGGACGCCAGATACAGGCATCCTGCTTTGCCATCACCTCCGACATTAACGAGCTCCAGCAGCTGGAGATCTGGCTGTCAGTGATAGCAGACTTCCTGCTGCATCAGCTTGGGGGTGCATCATAGCAGTGACCACCGCTGTTAACCCCTTAGATGCCACAATCTACGTAGATTGCGGCGTGTAAAGGGTTTCAGAGAGGGAGCGTGTGCTCTCTCCGTGAGGTCATCGGACCCCCACAAGAAAAATCGTGAAGTGCCAATGGGTCACCGTGGCAACAGAATGCCAGATACAGGCATCCTGCTTTGCTATCACCTCCACTGAGCCATCTCTCTTTCTCGCCAGCTTGGTGAAGATGTATGCGTCCCGTAGCCAATCTGGAGCTTTGAACATTACCTGGGCTCTCCCTCTAGCTCAGCCCGGTCACGCTCACACTTCTGGTGGAGACATATTACACTGGTTCCCAATGCATTCATTCACATTGGCAAATTTACGTTGTGTAAAAATGTCGCACCATAGAAAATGGAACATACGCAACTGAAATGCTCACTGGCGATTATACGCTGGGTAAAAAGATAGTTCTAGTTCTACTTTTTGACCAGTATACGGCAGCGAGTCCCATAGACTCCTATGGGAGCTGGGGAAAAAAAGAAGGGGGGAGCAGTTTAGCAGCGTCCAACGCTGCAAAAAGCTTACGGGTGCCTCTATTTAGGCATTTGAAGTCATTCCAAGGATTTTTGCTGCGCAAGGGTTTTCCGATTTTTTGATCACGGAAAATCATCCATTCATGAGAATTTATGACACGGTTGTGCAAATGTAAAAAGCATACGCTCGTGTAAAGGAGCCCTCATACTGAATTTCCTGCCTGTGTGAATCCAGAGATAGATAGATAAATAGAATAGATTAGATAGATACGAGAAATGGTAATATATAGTTAAAACTAATGACAAAAATTTCTGGTACCTCAATAAGTCTACGAAACACTACATATCTGGTTGGATTTATAAAAATACGATATAATGATATAATATTGTTATATTGTATCTCTAAAAGAAGAATTAAGACCAAGGTGGGAAGTTTATCTACACTCTATTAAGTCTTTAGGCTTTCTTTTTTGAAGTGAAAGTCATTGTCACGGACTATAAATTTCCTAGGCGTGGCTTTATTATAGGGATTACCCAGAAGATGACTGAAGCAGATGGAGGTGGAGCAGATGCTGCCAGTGATTAGACTGCTGCTGTAGCAAGAGGGAAATGAGCAGAAACAGCTTCTGTATCCATGGGACAACAGTAATGCCACATCCAGCTGTGCAGATGGGCAAGAAGAAAAACCCAATCAAAAAAGTACTGGATAAACTCAAGAACATCCACATGTCTCACCCTGAAGCTGGCCCCCTCCTGCCTCATAAAGGCCAGCCCAAAGAAAATGCAAGCCTGAAAAAACTCAAGAAAAGTCTAAAATTTGAGGTCCAAATAACAAATTATGTAAAACTGAAAAACAAAGTGAATCTTTGTGAACCTCAGGAGCATTGTAAATCTAAAGGTAAGTCTGTGTTTATAGAATATTGGGGAAGATTTACTAGTAAAATAGAATTCTGTTGACCATTGTGTCCTCAAAGGGGGTTTCCTATATTATGCACATTAAATGTATTCACTGTATGACTGAGAAGTGATAGAAATGTCTACTAGATTTTGTGCTTCAATTCCTTATTATTTTCAAGGTCTCCGCTTGCAGTCAGTGAATGAGAACACTCCTGTTTATGTTAAGAGGCTGCAAGCCCGTATAGATGTAATTCTATTCATGCAACTGAGGGTTTGTTACAATTGTATCCATTGTAAATAATGTTATGTTCGCTAAATAATCTGGAGGACAGACAGATACATTGTAGCAAACTACTAGAGAGATTTCTGCAGCTACTGTCCATGTATTTAGCTCACATGGCGTTGCCTAGACTGGATACAATTGTATCAGCTCTGTGAATGAGGCTGGGTTTACCGGCTCTGATTGAGAGCAAGCAGAGGTTTTGAAACATAAAATATATACAAAGTTGTAAAACTTTTCTTTAATATGATGCATTAAAAAGAGTAAAATCCCTTTAAAATTAATTACAAGTGGCACAAAATTTATTACATCTCATACTACATTCACACGGGCGAGCGTGATATCTGTTTCTCAGCCTGATATTACGCTTGCCAATGTACGATGCAAAGCGTTTTTGATTAAAAATCGCATCACGTCGCTTTTGTGAAATTACAATATTGACGTGCATGCTACGATCGCAAGTGTTTCCCATCCACCTCAATTGGAAGCAGTCCATCGCACTCACATACACATCTCATGGCATGCAAGTGTCATGCGATGTCTTTTAAGGTCTCATTCAAAACAATGGCGGGGCGTTCCTGGGGAATGTCCACTGATAGAACATGTTGTGAGAAAAAAAAAGAAAATTTTGCTCATGTGAATGAATCCATTCAAAACAATAGATTTAATATTTGTGCGAGTTTTGTACACATCACATTGCACAAAAATCTGAATGTTAATCGTTCAGTGTACAGGGCCCTTGGGGTGGCTTTACACGGGACAACTAGTGGGCCCATAAGCGCCTGACAACCATCGGGCCCAATAGTTGTCTGACAATTGTTCCAATACTTATCGCTTCTGTTCTTTCAGTGCTACAGTGAATATAAATGGCAGAATGATATGCAAATGATTGCACAACTAATTTATCAGCCTGTATAAACAGGCTGTACAAGCGAATAAGCAAACTCTGTCATTGTGCAAACAATTTATCGTTCCATGTAAATGGAGCCTAAAGCTGGGTTTAGACACAACGATTATCGCTCAACTGAGCGACTTTTGAGTGATAATCCTTGTGTGCCTTTTAGCGCAAGGTGGTCGCTCAAACGTTGAGTGATCACTTTGTACTCCGAGCGGGGGATACAGAAGACAAGCGGGGCCGCTTGTCTTCTGTATCCAGCTGATTTCTGCTTGGAGCGCCCGGGTGTTATACAGCTAAGCACTCCGAGCAGGGTAGGCAGAACACAGCTGGACAGCTGTATTCTTCATAGCCCGCCTGTGTTCGGGGAGCGGAATACAGCTGAAACAATAGTATCAGCTGTATCTCTCTAGGAACTCCTGATAAGTCTCTTCATTGTCTTTCAGCACAGTAAAAGACAACGATCAGCGATTCCTTAACAAAAACTACATGATGTCAGTGCAGTTACACACAACGATTATCACTCAAAGGACGGCTCTGAGCGATTTATGAGCGAAAATCGTTGTGTCTAAATCAGCCATAAGATTTCATTCACATCTGAGTTTGGGCATTAGGTTTTCCTGTTCGTCATAAGTACAGGAAACCAGAATGCCAGTGAGGAAGGGATCTGTTTCATGATGAGTACAAAGAGTGCCAACATATCTTATTGACCGTAATGGTATCCATTGGGTTTCCGTCATGCTATGCAGAATTTTTCCCGACAAAGTAATGCAATATGCGCCTGATGCTATGAACAGAGGCTTTGACAGAGATATGAACAAGTCCTTTCCTATCATGTTAAGGCTTTTTTAGCCTAAAGAGAGGTGCTTATAAAGCTAGTTACCCATCATTAAGGTTGGCCTTGATGTGGCGGATGGGCATACATGGATTAGATCAAATCGTGCATCAAGAACATTGCATTTTTATGTGGTTAGTAAAAAAAACATTATGCATTTATTTTTCAAATATTAAGTGTATATGTGTGCTGAAGCACATGTTTGCTACTGTACTTCTTGCAGCCATGGCTAATTGTGCACCTTCACACTTCATTTATTTGTTGTTTTGTATATGGATGCTAATAGATGTCAACTGGTAGCTAGCGTAGATTTCAAATTGTGGCACATGGACTGCCCGAAGTTGCAACAGATATATTAGGCCTCTTCCACACGAGCGTATATTGGCCGCCGTTTTCACGGCCGGCTGATATACACTACGATCGGATGCATTGGATTCCAACGCATCAGATCACATGGCCATATTCCCGTGGCGTGAAAGGATCCGTACAGGTCAATATAGCGCCAAGTGCTTTCATGCCGGCCCGCAAAGATAGTCCTGGAACTATCTTTCGGGCCGGAATATGTTGGCCGGGGCATGGGCTTCTATGGGAACCAATGACAGCGGTCGGAGAAGGAAGGTGGGAGGGAGTTTAGCAGTGTGACGGCTAAACTCACTCCCTCTTCTCTCCTCCTCCCCACCAGCTGCTTGCAATAGGAGGGAATGGGGTGGAGTTAAGCTCCACCGCATCCCAACCCCTTTCATTGCTGGCTGGGGACAAGGGGTGGGGGGAGGAGCTTAGTTCTGCCCCCATCCCACCCCCTCCCATTGTAAACAGCCGGACAGGAGGAGAGAAGAGGTGAGCCAGCGAGGGGGAGGCCCAACGTTATTGCGGCCTCGGCGTGTATGCGCCGGGGCCCATGCTGTTTAAATGGGTCACACAAATGTTAGATTTGTGCATCTGTTCAAACAGCGCCTGTGGACGCACATAAAAACGCCTACGGCGATGTGACAGAGCCCCTGAGAGGCTTTTATTAAAATTGCCGCACTTTACACCAATGCAGTCTTTACTTACATTGATGTATATATTGCAAAACCAAAATACACTTTAAATGGTGAACACCCTGTTTAAATGCAATCTGTGACCTAATCATGGTCGCTTCTTTTTTGTGTAGAAACCGCACAATTTTAGTAACTCTGTATTCAAGTGGTCTAAAAGTAGTTGAATATTCTAGCAGTATGCCTTTGCTTTTAATTAGTTTTTATGTTGGTTATATTTTTCAGAAGAACAGTTCAAAAGTTTTATGGGCAAAAAGGAATATTACAATGCTTGTTTATTTATCCATGACGTAGAGCAAAATGGAAAAGTGGATGTCAACGCATTGTATGAGGTTGTAGCCCAAGAGATGTGGGTATCCTTGACCCTGGCACTTGATGGTGATCACAATCAGGCTGTGAGTCTTCAGTCCATCTCTGAATGTATACAGTGGGCAAAGCAGCAAAAATGCAACAAGGGTCCTGACTGGGGCCCACAAGGATGGGCAAATGTGCTGGAGACTCTTTTTGAAAATGATATTAAAAAGTACAATCCACAATTTGAACTTAAAAAAGGCCTAAACCACTATCTGCTCGGACTTGAGAAGAACAGCTCAGAGATTATAACAAGAATGCAGCAATTTCCAGAGGTGCTGACTGCTGCCTACCTGAAGTGCCTCCATGTTGCATTGCTTAATCAACTCAAGTTGTTTTTGGCCGATAAGAAGATGAGATTTGAAGATCATGTGCTGCTGTTTAAATGGGCCCATAAGGAACATAGAAGGTGCAGTATATTATGGCAATGCCTATATGTTTAGGCGACCTTCCAGTTCTAGGACAAAAGTCTGTCCCAGAACAGAGAGGGAAGCGAGTATCTTATCTGCAGATGTTCTTCTCTGCCTGCCCTCCAGCCCACCAGTTCTGGGTCCCGTTTTCAGCTGTCCAAGATGGCCAACACAATCTTCAAACTATCTAATCCCTATAGTGCATTAGTAGTGTGAGTAGTTAGAAATTTCAGTAATCATATTGGACAGCAGAAAATGGCACCTGGAGCTAGCAGATTGTAGCCTGTAGCCTGTAAAGGGTAGTCTAGTTCATAAGCCCCTGATAGGGGTGGATCAAGCATCCAGTGTGCCAAAAATGGGTTAGCAGTACTGCCCCAGATGCAGGGCAGAGCTGCGCAGCCCTAATGGTAAGGGGAGGTAAATTGCGGGAGGAAGAGTGGAGAAGAGGTATAGCGCCTGCGGCTCTGATGGTGAGCGGCTGGCAGGCTGTAATAGGGCATTGGTCCAGTATTTATGGACTTTGACCAACGGGTCTATCTGACTAGCCCTTCACCTCTGGGCACGATTCATATTGCACCATAGAAGGGATTGTCTTCCGAGTTTCCTTCTGGGGATAGGGAGCTGGGACATTCAACTCCCACCTACTTGCTTTGAGACTCATATATGCTAACTGGTCTCGCTGCAACTAGAAAAGATCTCAGATAAATACTTATAGGCTACCATTCGTCCCTTTGCTAATCCCTCTAGCAAAGTGACCCCCTATACCAAGTCTCGTAGCCGAGACGGGGGAAGTAATAGGAGGAGAACTCTGCTTGAATCATTGATATAGTCTTATTCCCTTTTAATAAAAATAAGGACTACCAACAAGGGTCTCATTCACCACAATAGGACTAATAGGGATAATCACGTAATTTTTAGGGCGATCCTCGGCCCTGCTCCTGAGGAACCGCCCCAGACAGGGACGGAGAAACGCGTCGAGCCAATACCCTATTCCTAAAAGAATTGAAATATGAAAAGACACTCGAGTAATCGCTTACCTTTGGAGTAATTATCTCACTCCTAAACATTAAAAGACTTTAGAACGTCTGAGCGATTACTGAGTGACTATTCGAAATACGTACACCAATACCTGAGAGATTACTCACTGTGTGAAACAACTCCTTTATTGTCAATCTTGAAATACACAAACCCGAGCCAATACCCTATTTCCCAAAAGAGTTGAAATATAGAAAGACACTCGAGTAATCGCCTACCTTTGGAGTAATTATCTCACTCCTAAACATTAAAAGACTTAAGAACGTCTGAGCGATTACTGAGTGACTACTCGGTCATTAACGTTGAAATACGTACACTAATATCTGAGTGATTACTCACCGTGTGAAACAATTCCTTTATTGTCAACGTTGAAATACACAAACCCTGAGTGATTACTTACCTAATATGGTGTAACACATACCTCTGATTAACTATATGATCCTTACTGTATAAAGGTGTATTGAAAGCGGCGACAGAAATGGTCAGTGGGTCTCCAGCCATGAACCATTATCCTAGACTGGAAACCTGATACCTTCCGACCATTCTTCTCATTGTGACGTACCGCTATAAACCAGTGACCCAGTCCCCTAATTTTGTCAATAGGGGTTAACCCGACTGGTTACTCGAGGGGAATTGAGACCCTCATTTCATCCGGTCACTGAGTTACGGAGTACGATCCATGTTGTCAGTCCACGTTTGTTTTTGTTTGTTATATGATTTATGTGGCCCTAATTTTAATCAGTTGTGAATAAAAGTTATTAATTTTAATTTTAATCTATATCTGTGAAGGGCGTTTCTATGACCATATAGATTTGGAATACCACTGTGATTTCTATTACTAATGTCAGTCTAAGGGTTTTTTCACATGGACGTATATCGGCTGGGTTTTCATGCCCGGCCAATATAGGCTGCCCCTCTCTGCAAGGGGAGGAGGCGGGACAGGGCGGGAGCTAGTGTGCTGAGCTCCCGCCCCCTGCCACTGTTTGCAATTGGAGGGTGCAGGACAGGGGCGGAGCCAGGCTTCACCCATCCCACCCCTCCCATTGCAAACAGCAGTGAGGGGTGGAGAGATGGCGAGAGCTCAGCACACTATCTCTTGCCCCATCCCGCCTCCTCCCCTCGCAGAGAGGGGCAGCGTATATCGACCGGGCATGAAAACCTGGCCAATATGCGTCCATGTGAATAAGCCATAAGGCCCCATTCAAACGGGTGTATATATGCGTGTTTTTGCACATGCAGAATTTGCATGCGCAATACCCAGGAAATAGAACCTATTGATTTCAATGGGTTCGCTCACATAGGCGTATTTTTTCCTGCACAATATTCAATACTGACTGAACACACAATGTAAGGACTGTGCCATTTATAGTTAAATATATATGTGTCATAGGGGAAAGTCAAAAGTTTTGATCACTGGGGGTCCAGCTGCTAAAACCCCCACTGATTGCTAGAACAAGCCAGCTAAAGCATTCATTGCAGTTCTGTCACTATTAGTTAGCTGAAGACAAGCTCAATAAACAGCCTATGTACCTGTCTTCAGCTAGCAGTAAAGACAGCGGGTGGATGAGTGCTCCAGCTGGCTCATTCTAGCAATCGGCAGGGGGTATCACAGTTGCCAGACCACCAGCTATCAAAATTTTTGACTTGTCCCTGCGATGTGTCAAAAGCTTCTAGAAAGCGCAGTAAGGCTAATTTCACACGGGCAAGTGCGATATCGGGCAGTGCATCACGGCCCGATTTCACGCTTGCCAAGATATGATGGATGTGAGGCGACTTTGGAACAAAACCACCTTGCATCACTTCAGGGAAGTAGTGATCCTCTGCCGCGGCTAATTGCATTGTTTCTCCCATTGTTTTCAATGGGGAAACCTTGTATTGCACCATACCATGTGCAACTAGCACGTGGTGCCATGCTGCCGCAGACCCCATTGGAATCAATGGGAGATGTGATGCTAAAGTACGCCGAAAGATAGGACGTGCCACTATTTGTTTCTCGCATCACATCGTGGTGCGATGTGGGAAAACATCGTTCATGTGTCAAAAGTATGGGGTTCATATCCGTGCATCCTGCAACGCACAAATCTTGCAGGGTTTTCTGACACATGTAAAGCCAGCCGTCACTTTAAATATTTAACGGCTGATGTCAAACACATTCACAGATAAAGAACACTATTCAAACAGAAAATGAAACTTTCTAGTGACTGGGAGTTTCCCATTTATCCAGGCTGGAAATTCCTCATCCGAAGAACTTGTTTAGATTCTATTACAGTATATTTTGGAAACATGGAATTCTTTCTAAAGAGCAGGATGCCAGAGGATTGCGTCACCAGTATGAGTAATAATATACAGTACTAGCTGATATACCCAGCTTCGCCCGAGTTAATTTGATACAGTGTTTACGTGTTGTTCACATGGAAAATTTTATGAAGTCAAGGTTATTTGGAGGAACCGAGGAATAAAATATGTATACACATAGAGGAGCATTAGATTCTCTTCAAGCTGCATGTACCGATGTCCCTCTGCAGAATGTGCCACCCCTCCCACTCTCTTCACTTAGGACGTACAAAATGCTTGCGCCAAATTTCACGCTTGTACGACATCGGGAAGTTACATTACATAGGGGTGCACTTACTTTTGCAATTAGCAGTGAGTAATCGAGTTGTGACCCCCCCCCCCCCCCCCCTCTTTACTTTTCTTATTTAGGACCTAATGAATGCTCATGCCAAATTTCACGCTTGTACAAGACCGGGAAGTTACATTACATAGGGGTGCCAATACTTTTGCACTTAGCATTGAATAATCAAGTTGTGACCCCTTTACTTTTCCTATTTAGGACCTAAAGAATCGTTGTGCCAAATTTCATGCTTGTTCGACACTGGGAAGTTAGAGAATGAGATTAGATACACTACACAGGGGTGCCAATACTTTTGCACTTAGCAGTGACTAGTCGATTTGTGACCCCTTTACTTTTCCTATTTAGGACCTAAAGAATGATCATCTCAAATTTCATGTTTGTACGACTGAAGTTACAGAATTAGTGGTGAGTCAGTCAGTGAGGGCTTTCACTTATAAATATATATATATAATAATAATAATAAATCTTTATTTGTATAGCGCCAACTTATTTCGCAGCGCATTCAGGCATGGATAAATGCAAAACAATACAACAATTACAATGTAAGGTACATTGGGTTAGACACAAATGGGTTGAGGGTGGTACAGGAGGTGCAGGGGGTGGGGAACACAGGCAATAGGAAATTTCATGTACAGATCATTTATTAGAAGGCAAACAGAGTGGGGCACCATAGGGAGGGGCGAGGGACTTAGGAGATTTGGTATGCTTCCCTGAAGAGGTGCGTTTTTAAGGCACGTCTGAAATTTCGTGCATTGGGAATTGTCCGGATGCCTTGGGGTAGAGCATTCCAGAGGATGGGTGCTGCTCTGGTGAAGTCCTGTAGGCGAGCATGTGAGGTTCGTATTACAGGGGTGTTTAGTCTGAGTGTGTTAGCCGATCGGAGTGAGCGGGCTGGGTGGTGTACTGACAGTAGGGAGGCGATGTATGGTGGTGCAGCGCCATGCAGAGCTTTGTGAGTGAGGTAGAGGAGTTTAAATTTAGTTCTGCAGTGGATGGGCAGCCAATGCAGCGACTGGCATAATGCAGAGGCATCTGAATAACGACTGGATAGAAAAATGAGTCTAGCTGTTGCATTTAGTATGGATTGGATTGGAGTGAGTCTAGTGCGGGGGAGGCCGATGAGTAGCGAGTTGCAGTAGTCAAGCCGGGAGTGGATGAGGGCAACCACGATCGTCTTTAGCGTGTCCGTGGTTAGGAACGGACGTATTTTAGCAATATTTCTGAGGTGCATGTGGCATTTTTGGACCACAGATTGGATATGAGGGGTAAAGGAGAGGTCAGAGTCCAGTGTGACCCCAAGGCATCGGGCATGCCGTCTGGGGGTTATGATGGTGCCAGACACTGGAATGGAGATGTTGAGGGGAGGTCGGTTAGAAGGTGGAAAGACAAGGAGGTCAGTTTTAGAGAGGTTTAGTTTGAGAAAAAGGGAGACATAGTGTTAGAGACAGCGGACAGACAGTCGGTGATATTTTGGAGGAATGGTCCAGAGATCTCACGGGAAGAAGTGTATAGTTGGGTGTCATCAGCGTAGAGATGGTATTGGAGGCCAAATTTGTGGATGGTTTGTCCAATTGGGGCAGTATAGATAGAGAAGGGGACCAAGGACCGAGCCCTGGGGTAGACCAACAGCGAGAGGAAGTGGAGCAGAGATAGAACCAGCAAAGGAATGTATATATACACCCTGTTTCCTTGAAAATAAGACATACCCTGAAAATAAGACATAGCATGATTTTCCAGAATTTTTGAGGATGCAAAATGATTTTTCAGGCTTTTTGAGGATGCTTGAAATATAAGCCCTACTCCAAAATTAAGCCCTGCTAACAGTTAATTTAAAAAGTCAATTTAAATAGTGTCCAGGCAGCTATACATGTAAAAAAGTTAAACCTTTTTGAACAAAAATTAATATAAGACACTGTCTTATTTTCGGGGAAACGGGGGTGTATATATATATACATATATATATATATATATATATATATATATATATATATATATATATATACACATACACACACATATTATATATGTATTATATATAGATAGATTTTTTACTTTAAGTGATACTTGACTTTTTACCACTGTCATATGTAGGTCCACTATTCTGTGCTCATTTCTTACTATATCAGATCTCTGATTTACTGAAAAAGAACTCCAAATGTCCTTCATAGACTTAAAGTGACACTATGGGACTGAAGAAAGATGGCTGCATGGCTTCTCTGACTAGCTACTTGATGCACACCTTGTACCTGTCTACTTTGGTAGTCTAAGACACTAGATCAGTGTTTCCCAACCTTTTCAGCCTTGAGGCCCCCTTACAAAAAGGGGGTGTGGTCAAAGGTGTAACTAGGGGGCTTGGCATATCATGGCATATGATTTTACCTCCGATATTTTGAGTGCCTGGTCACTTCTAGTGAGCGCATCCACTGAGGGGCCACTTCCGCATCATCTGACCAGCGGCGCTGCGCTCACTAGAGGCCGCCAAGTAAACATACCCTGAGGCTGGGTCCAGATGGGGCCGATTTGCTGTGGAATGTCTACAGCAGATCAGCAGCAGAAAGTCTGTTTCAAAACACACGCTATTTGGTGCGGCTTTTTATGCAGATTTTATTGCGTATTTTTCTGTGGAATTCAACTCCTCATTGAGAAGAGGTGAATTCCGCAGCGGAGACAGCGATAAAATTGACATGGTGTGGAATTCAATTCCGCACTGCATGTTAATTTCCGCAAGAGCTTTGTGTAGATTTTTTTCCGCAGCTTGTGAACGGGATTCTCAAAATCTCATCCACTTTACTGCTACTGTAAATGCCTAGGAGGGTCTGCACGGAAGTTACACGGCAAATCCGCCCAGTGTGAACGCAGCCTAAAGGGGTTTTCCAGGCAGTGCCCACAGAGTTGAAATCAATGGGAGTTGCGCCTATAGTGGCTAGCGCTCGTAATTGCAGTTGCAGCTCCCATTGATTTCACTAAATGTAGGTTGCAGCAGTCCTTCCACTCTAACCCCTGTGTATCCCGGGTGGCGCTGCCTGGTAAACTCATTTAATGTCACCTGGTAGCCGAGTCACCCCTGGCAGGTTCTTGCAGCACCCCGATTGGGAATCGCTGCACTACATGCTGCTCTGACTGCTCAGCATGGCTCATGTGGGCAGCACTAGTTAATTAAAGCAGGTGTAGTGTCTTAGATTAATGATGCATACTAATGCAAAGTGTGCCTCAGTTAGTCAGAAAAGCTGATATGGCCATCTTTATCCAGGCCCAGAAGGTCGCTTTAAAGTTAAATGATAACATTTTTTCTACCACTGGGGGGAACTTAGGAGTTTTCTGTATTTTTTCTCATTGAATTTAAAGGGGTATTCCAGGCTTTTACTATTGATGACTTATCCGGTGTTCAGAGCCAGAAATGTAATAGGCAGTTTCACTCCATTGAAATCAATGGGACCAATACCTCCCATTACACTTCCAGTCCTGACCACAATTGATAACATCCAGCCCCACTGCACTGACAGTGGGCCGTAGGATAAGCTGATCTGTCCCTCTGGATCCTCACCGATCAACTATTGATTATGTATCCTGAGGATAGGCCATCAACAGTAAGTCCCGGAATACCATTTTAGGGTGCGTTCTCACATAGCATAAATGGTGCAGATTTACTGCAGCAGAAAATCTTCATCAAAGTCTGCATTAAAACTACATCAAAATCCACATCATTGGTGCGGTTTTTATGCAGATTTTCAGCAGACTTCACCCCTTTACCAATGGTGCAGATTTTGGTGCAGAAAATCGGCACCATTTCCATTATGTGTGAACACATCCTTAATGTATGAAACCAAGCGTAAAAGTTGGCATATAAAATGAGAATGCTTGGTCTGGGTGAGAATTTGTGTAAATGAATAAGTAACTGGCTCAATGATAGAAAGCAGAGGCTGGTTATAAATGGTATATATACTCTGATTGGGTCACCGTTACTAGTGCAGTACCACAGGGGGCAGTATTAGGTCCTATTCTTTTAATAGCAATATTGTAGATGATACAAAACTTTGTAAAGAAATCAACACAAGAAAGGAAGCAAGGAGATTGCAAGAGGATCTGGATAAATTGGGGGCTTGGGCAGAAAAGTGGCAAATGAGGTTAACACTGATAGATGTAAGGTTATGCATGTGGGCAGAGGAGATACATGTCACCATGATGCACTAAATGGGAAACCACTGGGAAACAGTAAGCTTAACTGAAGCAATCAGTGTCAGGCAGCTGCTGCCAAGGCCAATAGGATCATGGCATGCATCAAAAGAGGTCTACAGGCATATGTTGAGAACATTGTTCTTCCTCTTTACAAGTCACTGGTCAGACCACACATGGAATATTGTGGACAGTTTAGGACAGCGGTACTCAAGGAGGATGTATCAGAGCTTGAGGGGGTACAAAGTCGGGCAACTAAAGTAATAAATGGAATAGGTGGACTACAATATACAGAGAGATTATCAACATAGGGATTATTTAGTATAGAGAAAAAGACGTCTGAGGAGTGACATAATAACTATGCATAAAAAAAAAATCAGGCGACAATACAGAGATCTCTCCCACGATCTAGTTTTACCCAGGACTCTGACTGTAAGGTTGGGTTCACAAGGGACAGAATTGCAGTGGAACTTCTGTGCGGAATGTCCGCACGGCAATTCTGCACACGGTTCCTAATCCCGGGATTAGCCAGCAAAGTGGACGAGATTTTGCAAAGATCTTGTCCATGTGCTGCGGCCAAGCCTTGCGGAAACGGACATGCGGCGCAGAAAACAAAGACACAGCATGTCAATTCTTTTTTCATTTGCGCAGCGGCCTCTCTCCTCTCTATGGGGAGAGATGGCCGCAGCAGAAATGTAGGCGGCGAACTTTTTCAGTGGAAATCTTGTGTTTTTTTCGGTGCAGCCATTCCGTGAGAATTCCACTGGAAATCCGTCCCGTGTGACCCCAGCCTAACAAGAGGGCATCCTCTACGTCTAGAGGAAAGAAAGTTTCAACACCAACATAGAAGGGGGTTCTTACTGAGACTAGAACTCTCTGCCTGAGGACTTGGTGATGGGAGCCTGGATGCCTTTCTTGAGCGATACAATATTATATGCTATAATCATTTATGACTTCAGAAGGGTTGTTGATCCAGGGATTATTCCGATTGCCAGATTGGAGACAGGAAGGATTTTTTTTTCCTTAAAAGGGAAAGATTGGCTTTTTCCTCATAGTTTTTTTTTTTGCCTTCCTCTCGATCAACATGGTGGAAGGGTGGAAAAAAAGGATGAAGTGGATGGACATATGTCTTTTTTCAGCCTTGCATGCTATGTTACATAGGTAGTAAACTCATGATCCAGGTTTAGTTTGGGCATCGAAAAATGCTGTGTTCCTGCAGCCTCATGTGTTCCTCTCATGGCGGCTTCCAGGAGGCATTTTCCAGCAGGATATTGCTCGGCCGCACACAACAAGGGTGTCACAGAAATACTTCCACCTCATTGCCACACTTCTGTGCCCTACCCGTTCACCAGATCTATTGCCAATAGAACATTTATGGGACCATCTGGGACACCAACTTTGACAGCATACAAGTTTGCATAATCTAGAGGCTCAGTTACAGCAAGTGTGGACAAATATGTTGCAGGATAGCATATAGAACCTGTATGCCTCCATGCCCACCTGTATCACATCTTGTATCCAAGCTAGAGGCGGTACAGCAGGGTACTAAAGCCCCCATGCCTGCCCGTATCACATCTTGCATTCAAGCTAATGGCAGTGCAACAGGGTACTAGAGCCTCAATGCCCACCCGTATCACATCTTGTATCCAAGCTAGAGATGGTACAACAGGGCACTAGAGCCTCCATGCCCTCCTGTATCACATCTTGTATCCCAACTTGTATCCAAGCTAATGGCAGTACAACAGAGTACTAGAGCCCCAATGCCTGCCTGTATCACATCTTGCATCTAAGCTAGAGATGGTACAACAGGGCACTAGAGCCTCCATGCCCTCCTGTATCACATCTTGTATCCCAACTTGTATCCAAGCTAATGGCAGTACAACAGGGTACTAGAGCCCCAATGCCTGCCTGTATCACATCTTGCATCTAAGCTAGAGATGGTACAACAGGGCACTAGAGCCTCGATGCCCTCCTGTATCACATCTTGCATCCAAGCTAGAGACAGCCCAACAGGGTACTATGGTCTCCCTTCAAGTGTTCAGTTTTCCATGATGAATTATTCTTTTGCTCTGATATAGCAATTACTTATATCAATGCCGCAATCACACATAGAAAGTTTCATTCAATTCTGACAACTTTTTGGTTTTTTTTTACAAAGTGTATATATAAAGTGGCTTTTGACGCTGTATCAGAAAAATACAGCACTAACTGTTCTATAAATAATGCAATAATATCTACTTGCACTTGCAGGCTGTGTATATGTAGGGTTGGATCAGAGGACTTTGATCATATGCTATTTGGAAACTGGTTCTTGGACAGCGGGAATAAGATAGCATCTACTGGACGTGTAAGTAATCCTTATTTTCACAAATATGCCAAGAGATAGCGAAATATTTCAGAGAGACTTTCTGATTGAATAATTAGCAGTCTGATATACTGTTGTCTGTTAGTACTGTATCAGGGCATTGTTGGGACTCAGTACAGGTACTGCACTGTACCATTAATATTATGGATACTTTGATAATCTGTCGCTAGTTTTGCAGAATATCTAAATGCACCTACAGGTCACCTTCTGCTACCTGTACATTTGAGCCAGTGCTACATTGCGACTTTGGTCATGTGACATGAAGATCATAGTATCGCACTGCAACATCTCATCTAATGATTATCAATGTGACCTAAAGCAAGCACAACATGACAGTCACACAACTTTTCCAAGTTTTAATGTTGTGTGACCAAAATTCTTATGCAGTCCTAGCCTAAGGTTTCAATTAGACAAGTGGTAGGGACTGCTGCTAAGATTTGTGCAGTAGCCCCCTTATTCCATTTTGTGAATATTTATGAAGAACTTATGGCAGGGATAAGAATTTGCACTTTTTCCCAGTGGCTGGTGTTTTTTGAACAAACTTCCACCACTCCCAACCTCTTCTTGTGTAAGAACCTGATTACATTCCATTTGCCCCGACCATTGCTTACTGTTCTCTCATATGACTTTGGTAACGTGTTTGCTTTTCAGCTATCACGAATAAGGGGCTAGTCCAAAACCATGACCTGGACATCTTGTGAGGCTTAAGAATAAAAGTTACCCCATTGAAAGTTATAAAAGTTAGTAAGGTGGGGGTCTAACCTCTGGCTATTGGGAAGGGGAATCCTACCTCCATGTGTCCCAATAAGATGTCATCCATACGTAAATCTAGCAGCAGGTCCTCATTACCTTTCTGTAGGGGAAATAAAGCCTTCTGCACCACACACTAAAATCAATGGACCTCTGTGTAAGGCATAGGTCCTCCAGAGGACATGGAGAGGGGCTGAGTAATTGATAGAAGATAAAACTTCCTGTGTATTCAGTCTGTGCACTGGTGTTGGTTGAACTGTCATACAGAAGACTCATAATTTACTGCAAAGAACTGTAATATCAAAAGTAAAAAAGAACGCGTGACTGAAGTGAAATTATGACACACATTACTCAGATGCTATAGTGAAAATAGCTAATGAGATTTACAGTACATACTGCCTACAAGTACAAAGTGCAAAATAATGCGAACAGTGAGCCTGCCCTATAGTCTCTTAACACTAGTTGCAGTAACTAAGAGTTATATTCTATACTAGTAGATAGCTCATCCCGGGATATAAACATGCATGTATATATGCCGGCAACATGGTTGTGTTATCAACTAAACACAGCGTTCATAACGCAGCTATGTGCCAGTACCAAGCCTGGAAAAACGTAGAGTGGTGGGGAAAGACATGGTGACCTACTCCAATATATACCACCACGATATCAAATGGAGTCGCTCGGAAACACATTTGAGGATATGGTGCTGGAAGGTGGCCCGACGGGCAGGAAAGCACATACAATTTTACCAGCGAAGAGCAAAGGCATGTTTCAAGTAACCCGGAAATTTGTGACATGGGCAGAGGAAACCCATCTGGGTGCCAGCCTGCTGATGTTGCCTGCGGCGAAAGAGATTGCCCACGCTAAACTAAAATGCATAAAATAGGAACATAGTTACATGGAATGAACATTGGCAAATTAGACATTATAAAGAACGAATTGCAACGAATAAACATCGACCTTCCAGTGATCGGTGAACTTCACTGGACAGGGAACAGATACTTCACCAGCACTGATTTCACAGTCTACTACTCAGAAAATGAAAACATATGAAGGAATGGTGTCGCCTTCTTCATGATCAAAAAGACTAGTAAAGAATCATGACCATCTGTATCAACAGAAAACCTCACGCCACATCCGTAATACAAATTTATACCCCTACCACTGATGCGACACATGAACAAATCAAAAAATGGTATGCTGACATCCAAGAAACCTTGCAACAAATCCCCAAAAAGGACATTGTTTACATCATCGGTGATTTCAATTCAAACGTTGGCGCTGAAGAAGTAACACCAATAGTAGAGAAATTCTGCTTAGAAGAACAAAATGATGCCAGTGACAATTTTTCCAATTTTGCTAAGAAAATTAATTTTTTGATTATGAACAGATTGTTCACACAAACAAAACCTCACTTATATAGCTGGACGTCTCCTAACGGAATTCACAGAAATCAAATTAATTACAACTTAGACCCCCAAAAAGGAAAAAGTCCAGTTCTAGCAGCAAAAATGTTCCCGTGCGCAGATTGTGGTTTTGACCACCAACTGTTTGGTACCAAAATCAAACTACTTTTCTGCAATCGCAGAAAAGCAGCAGCTGCATTGAAATTCAACACTGAGTCAGTGGCTCTCGATTATGCAGTAGAAGTGAAGAATCATTTCAAATTGCTTAATACCTTTGAAAAAGAGCCAGGCGAACTATAGGAGGAAATCATAAGCATTACAATGGAAACCGCAAATGAAAATAAACCATACAAAAAGTCAACAAAAAAACAACCTAGCTATCAGCAGACAGCCTCCAAATCGCCAACATGAAAAAACAAGCAAAATCTACTGGAAATGGGCACGATTTCCAGTGACTAAATGCTCAGTTTCAGCGCAATGCGAGGAAAGGAAAGGAACTGTTTTGGGATGCACGCTGCAAGGAATTGGAAAAGGCAAATAAAAAAGGACACAACACAGAATTTTTTACTCATGGTAAAAAGTCTTGTGCTACTTTTGCATCACACAATGCAACCTGAATTTTTGATCAGAATGGCAAGGAATTACACGATACTGCGCAATTTAAGCTTAGATGACGGGAATATAAAGAAGAACTGGATTCAAACGATCGCAGAAACCATCAAGCGAAAAAAAACTGAAAAACTAACAGAATTAGAGCCTGATAATGAAGTTCAATCATTGAATCATAGAATGACAGAGTTGTAAGAGACCTCCAAGGTCACCCGGTCCAACAACCTGCTCAGTGCAGGATTTACTAAATCATTCCAGACAGATATTTGCTCAGCCTCTGTTTGAACACTTCCATTGAAGGAGAACTCACCACCTCCCGTGGTAACCTGTTCCACTCATTCATCACCCTTACTGTCAGAAAGTTTTTTCTAATATCTAATTTATGTCTCCTCCCTTTCAGTTTCATCCCATTGCTTCTAGTTTTTCCTTGTGCAAATGAGAATAGGACTGATCCCTCTGCACTGTGACAGCCCTTCAGATATTTGTAGACCGCTATTAAGTCTCCTCTCAGCCTTTTTTTTTTGCAAGCTAAACATTCCCAGATCCTTTAACCGTTCCTCATAGGACACGATTTGCAGATCGCTCACCATCTTAGTAACTCTTCTCTGAACTTGCCCCAGTTTGTTGCTGAACTTGCTCCAGTTTGTCTGTGTCTTTGGAGTAGGCACTGAATCAGCTACCAAATCGAAAAGCCCATGGAATCTATTGCATACCTGCTGAGCTGCTCAAGCCCCTGTCAGTCCAGACGCTAACAGCCCTCTGTCACAAGATTTGGGAAACCAAGCAGTGGCCAAAAGATTGGTCAAGGTTCATTTTCATGCCACTTCCCAAAAAAGATGACCTGAAAGAATGCTCAAACTACCGCACGATAGCCCTAATATCACATGCAAGCAAAATCCTGCTAAAACTTATACAAAAACCACATGACGCCAATAGTGGAATGGGAACTCCCTGATGCACAAGCCGGTTTTTGCAAATGAAAACGAACAAGAGATTGCAAATCTCTGATGGATAATGGAAGAGGCCTGAGAATACCAGAAGGAGGTGTAGATATGCTTTATCAATTATAGCAAAGCTTTCGAATGCATTGAACGTGACAAGCTGTGGCCAAAGACATCTAGGGCAACTCATATAGTCATTATTTGCGAACCAAGAGGTTATGGTCAAGACCTCCAGCGGTAACACTGAATGGTTAAGAATCGGGAAAGGGCTATGCAAAGTTTGCAGCCTATCTCCTGCATTGTTCAAGCCATATCCAGAGGTGATCTTGAAGCAATGCAATTTAGATGAATCAAAACTTCAGAGCCAAGATCGATGGAAGAAACATCAACAACCTCAGATATGCAGATGATACAACCTTGCTGGCAAAAAGTCTAGAAGATCTTGAACTGATACTAAAAGTTAAAGAAGCAAGTGAAGAAGAAGAAGGCCTGTACTTGTTTATCAAGAAAACTAAGATCATGACAACAGCAGGTAACAGTACAGGAAATATCAGAATCAGCCACAATGAAGAAATTGAAGCAGTTCAAAATTCATCTTCCTCAGGTCCAAAAAAATCGACTGCAGTGGAGAATCAGGACCCCAAATAAATGACGAATAAAATCTGGAAAAACAAAATGATGGATAGTGAATAGAGGCACTAACTGTGAGTGTAGTGGGAGGCCGTTCCCCACCACACTGGTGAGTTGGTGGCTCAGCATCATTCTCACTCAACCCCCACCCCCTGGTGAGTGCGTACCACAGTGTCCTCTTCCGTATAAACAATTAGGTGTCAAGTCCCCCTCTATTGGCCCACATATATAAATGCCTTAGAGTGTCATGCGGTCATCCAGCCACATGGTGGCAGTATTTCAGTTACAGACTGACAAAGGGCACACTAAGGCATATATACTTTGAATTAGGTAAGATTAGAAAAAGTTTTTTTTGCGTTTTATTTTTATTTTTTTTTTAGTCTTACAGAAATAGCACTGCTCTTGTGGCTGTGTCTGGTATTGGAGCACTGATTTGAAAAGGGCTGAGCTGCATTACCAGACACAGTTTATATACAAGACAGCTGCGTTTCTGGAAAAAGAATGCAGATCCTTACTTCTAATGTCATGCAATTCCTTCTATATGTAGTGTTTAAAGTATTGAAAGTGAAATGCATCATTGCTTGCAGTGCACTGATGACATATGTCATCTTTACATTACAGGATGCAATTTACAGGACATTAGTTGAACTTCTTCAGAGTGAAATTGTGTGGAACTTATATCCAAGAGGTGAAGTCCGGTATTATTTCACTGATGTCCTGGAGGTAACATATGAGCTAGATATGTAATTTTCTCTGCACCAGTTTGCTCTTTCATATTTGACATTACTCTAAAAGTACTCCCACTGCAGACATTAGTGTTGCCATTAGTGTTGCTTATTATGATCAACCAGCTGATAAAATCGGACCGATATTTGCAAAATCAAAATCAGATTGGGTGATCCTGACCCAAATTTTAGCAAAGATCTCCAGAAAATCATATTACAAATAATATGTGTGTTTTTAATTAATGTGACTTAGTGCTTGGGTCAAACCTCATCAAGGACAACATCTGCATAAGCTTTGAAAACCTCCACCCAAATCCTTGGTCAGATTTGAACCCAGAACTCCAGCACTGCAAAGCAGCAGTGCTAACAACTGAGCCATCACACTTGCCATTTCTGTTCAGTTGTTAGCAATGCTACCTTGCTGGAGTTATAGGTTCAAATCTGACCACGGGCAACATCTGGATGGGGGTTGTGTGTTCTCTTTGTTTTTATTCCACCTGTTCTTCTCCTCCTGTGGAGTACAGTGTGGTGTTTCAGTTGCTTTGCATTGCTGGAGTGTTAGGTTGATATCTTTCCAAGGTCAACAGCTGGATGGAGTTTTTCATAGTCCAAGCAGTGGTTATCCATGTTCGGATTTGAACCTAGGTCCCCAGCATTAAAAGGCAACAGTGCTAACAACTGATCCACATTTGAGGAATACACACACACACGCATGAATGTGCACACAGCCCCCCCACCACAACCAAATTAGTTAACCCAATTTTTGCTCTTATTGAATTTGATGGGAGTTGGAATCGGGCCATCCCGATTATTTTTTTGAAAATCAGGTCGGGTACTCTCGCCCTGAATATTTCAATAATAGATCAACAGTAACCGCCACCTATCAGGATAGTGGGGATAACATGACCTTCATTTATCAAACCTAAAAGCCCATTTACATGACCCAATTAGTTGGCCTGAATGTGTATTTCCCCTATCACCCCGCCTGAATTTGCAATCGATCAGCCAATGCTTGAGCAAATGCCGGACCATGTTCCACATCTTTATACTGACTTTGAGATGATTCAGCGGTGATTGTTCACCTTTACCAATGCAAA
The DNA here is from genome assembly GCA_035609135.1 of Eleutherodactylus coqui. Lineage (NCBI taxonomy): Eukaryota > Metazoa > Chordata > Amphibia > Anura > Eleutherodactylidae > Eleutherodactylus > Eleutherodactylus coqui. Next base: position 162,596,544 of record CM069410.1, on the reverse strand, counting down.
TAAAATTATTAAGTTCCTGATTAGAGATGAGCGAGTAGTGCCTTAGTCGAGTATCTGCCTGCTCGTCTCTAAAGGTTCGGCTGCCAGCGGTGGGCGGGGGAGAGCGGGGAGTAACAGAGGGGAGATCTCTCTCTCCCTCTCTTACCCCTGCTCACCGCCGCAATTCACCTATCACCCGCGCCGGCAGCCGAATCTTTAGAGACAAGCGGGCAGGTACTCGACTAAGGCACTACTCGCTCAAGTAGTTAGCCTTAGCGAGTATGCTCGCTCATCTCTATTCCTGATAATTCTAAGATTTCTAAGTTTTGATTTTTTTTTTTGTTTTTGTTTCATTTCATCGAAAAACCCATGACTCCATAAACAAAATTCGAAACATTGAATGGAGAACAAATATCTTAATTCTGGAAGTAAATAAAATAAGTCATAGATTTAGCAACTGCCCTAATATGTGAAACTTAATTTGAATATTATACCTTAAACATGGTTTGCCTTTAAATTTAGGAAGCAACTAAGATGTGTAAAGCAGTTGAAGACCTTGGAGACACCTTAGTATCTAGACTACAATCCTTATTCTGGGAGGAGTTTTTGCATTTTGTCACCAGGTAATGATCTGTTTATAAATGAGATAATAGGGCCTTTATGCTATAATGTTCCTTAAAGTGGTATTACAGCTTCAGAAAAGTTATTATTTTTATATTGAAGTTATATGACTTCCCAAAGTACTTTCTGTATCCATTCTTCATGGTTATCAAAATCTCTGCATGCTGTCCTGTTCATTGATGAATACTCAGCTACAGGACTCGTCACAGTTCACAGCTCTAACAACTGCTATAACAAGCTGTACATCTATTTGTCCACTACATGACCAGGATAGATTTTATTTTCTAAAAGCAATCAATACTTTCTCATCAACTCATGCAGTTTTCAAAATCCTGGCTTCTAGTTTTTGAATGGGAACTTTCATTGTTTTCTGCCAAGGTATAAAAACCATTCCTGGTCCTGTGATTGGCACGGCTCGTTACAGTACAATTATCATATATTTGTCTTATAATGAGCTGCTTACTTGCATGTCCATTGCTTGACAAGGACAGATTTTTATTCTGTGGAAGAAAGCAATGAAGGTTCCTATTATATGACAGCAAACAGAGAACTTGGGAACTTTGAAAGATTGATGCTGAAAATATATTAGAAAGTTGCATAAGTTTACATTATGCAAAGAAGAGCCTGTAATTTCCCGTTAAGCAATCTGTTACACTGTTTATGATTTTTTAATATTTACCAGGGTAAATATACCTTTTACATAGGGCGATTATCGCCTGAATAGCCGCTTGAAACAGCGATTTCCGGCAATAGCCATCCGATGTACACCAACAGGACACTGAGCAAGAAATCGCTCGGTAGCCGTTAGTTGCATTGTTTCAAGTCGCTGAAACAAAGTAACTAGCGAGTGACTTCTCACTCAGTGTATCTAGAAAACAAAAGTCTATACATCCAACAAATAAATGAAGTGTGAAGGTGTACAATAAGCCATGGCTGCAAGAAATACAGTAACCAACATGTGCTTCAGCACACATACACACTTAATATCTGCAAACAAATGCATAATGGTTTTTTGTACTAACCGTAAAAAAAGGAACGGTTTTTAGTGCAAGATTTGATCAAATCTGTGTATGACCATCCGCCACGTCAAGGCGAACTGTATTTCTCACTCAGTGTAAAGAGGAGTTGTTTAATCTTTGAATGACTGCCTGTTTGCAGTGAATGGAGGCGGGTGGCTGGAAGAGATCTCCAATGCTCTCCGACCCCATTCACTGAACAACTGTGTGAAGTCACAGGTGCGATAGTCATTATAATGACTTTTGGGTGCTCATGCACCCAACAGTTGTCCCATGTAAAGGTTCCTTTAGGTAAACGGAAACCAATATGACCACCATCAATCCATTACCACAAGGACTGTCACTCTCTACCTACCGAGTTGGGCATGTGCATGCTATATGATGCTCAGTGCTGTATGTTGGGGGTATTTTTCTCTAGAAACAATGTTTCTAGTGAAGAATACCTCTCTGCATATGGCGTCTGACAAAGTATGCCACAATAAACCTCTGCAAACCTCAACATTAAAAGCGAGGAATTTGGAGATATAGTTAGGCCCCATGCACCTCTATGGGAGTCAATAAGGGAGGATTCAGAAATGGCGTAAAACTTCACCACAAGCAAAATCGCCGCAAAATCAGCATGTCTTTCATACGGAATTAAATGTGGAATTGCCACAGTTTATGCCCTTTGCGGTTTTTAGCAGATTTTTTTGCCAAGTGTGAATCCACCCTAATTCACCTGTGTACATGAGGCCTAAATTGTAAATAAGTTTTCTCAAGACTAGTAGATGTAATTCTAATATATTCTTATACATTGTAAGAAGCTGCCTCTAATATACAGTTTGCGGTTTTCAAGTGTTTTATGACAGATTGAAATCATGAACTGAAAGTCCAGTCTGTGCACATGTAGACACTGCAGACATGTGTTCTGCATAGGACTGTTTCATCACACATCCCCTTTTTCAGTCTTCATTAACTAAATATAATTAAATGTTTCCATGTTTTTTGCGCATTTTCCTCTTATTTTGAATATTTCTCTATCTCTATATGTCTCAGCTGACCAATATATCCCCAGATGTAACTAGAAACCGTAACTGATACAGTATGCATATATTTATATATGGTTTCTGCAGCTAGCAGTCTGGCTTTAAAGTGACCCTCTGGGTCTGGAGATACAAAGATGGCTGAAGTGCTTCTCTCACTACCTGGTGCACACTGTGTATTAGGATGCATTGGTAGTCTAGGATGCTACATGTGTCTGGGCAGTGCTGCTCACAAGATTTGCATCGCCTTGGATTAATGATGCATGCCAATGCAGAGAGTGCATTAGGTGATCAGAGAATCTGTTGCCACTATTTTTGTTTGTCCAGGTCTGAAGGATCGCCCTAAATGCTGGCAGAGCCCGGGTTGTTAGTGCCGGTGTGGTTCACCCCTGAAGTGCGGGGCAACCTGCTGGGTTGAATCGTGTGTGATATCATTAATAGGTTATAAGCCTGCATGGTGAACTACATGTATCAGTTGGCCTGCCATATGTATGAGCAAGTGTAATACTAAACAGTCACTGCGCCAATATGTGGCGAGTGTGTAAGTGGTTGTTCATCAGTATATTGCACCGATGCAATGCTCCTCCCTCCATATAGCAATACTTAGACTTGTGGTGTCTATACCTACCCTTGTGTATTTGTGTACTAGTAAGTATGGCCGCTAACCGTGATTTCTGAATTATGTCTTTCTTTGTTGCCCATGGCAAGCAATCATAGCACAGCTCTCGGCAGTATAAGAAATGAACATGTGGGTAAATCAATAAAGCTTTGGAAAAAACCATCCACTTGCTCGTTCTTCCTGTCGCAGTATTGTCAGAGGCGGGGTACTTTTCCAAAGCCCACCCTGTAGAACTGTACAGCAAACACAAGCGTCTAACTGCAGCCTGCATGTGCTTATGGCAGAAAAATGATGGCTATTTAATATTGAAGACTAGATATAGAGTATAAGGCTGGGCTCACATGAAAGTATTACATGCGCATAATATGCCGCAAATGGCGTTAACGAAAGTACATTGATTTTCATTGTTCCACTCACCCCTGTGTATATTACGTTCATAAAAAAGAACACATGCTGTATTTTACAGTGAATCACCTACGTAAGAGCCCTATTGTTCTCTATGGGTGCATTCAAAACACAATGCATACACAATTACTTTGCATATGTGCGGCATTTTTTATGCATGTTGCTAGCAGACATGAGAAGTAACCAGGAAGCCTATGCAGGACAGCGCATGTAAAATAAGCTGTACATTCACAGACATACACAAGTAAAACGCAACAATGCGCAGTTTCATACACCTGTAAAGCACTGCAAATTTTACACAGCATATTACCATATGGGCATGTGAATCAGCCTAAGGGTGCTTTCACATGTGTGTTGGAAGCTTCACTACAGGTCTAAAAAAAGTTCTGCGTGTTGTGCTTTTTCTTCTGCCTAAAAGCCGTCCAGCCAAACGGAAACGAAATGGACCCCGATGAAGTCAATGGGGTCCGTTCAACGCTGTTGAGTTCCGTCCTAAGACCAAGTCGTTCAGTCATGGGGATTTCTGAACAGAGCAGGAAAACAGAACCCTGGACGCAGGTGTGAAACCGTAGCGTGCTGTAAAATGCCGTGAAACAGGAGTGTGACTTGTGTAATGCTGTGTGGCAGTGCAAATAGTTTCTACACCTTCACTAATACTGCAGTAAAAAAATGACAGGGAACATTCCCACTGGTCTAACATAGGCACTTTTTTCCATGCAGGTATGAAACATTTCTAACGGAGAAGCTAGGTGGACAGATTTCTGAGAATGGGGTGTGCGTTGGGATCAGAATTGTGAAGAATTGCGGCATTTTACGGTAATTAAAATTTATTTTCAATAGATTTTTACATTTATCGAAAAGATTAATACACAAAAGCAATTGTGGTACACAAATGACAGAATAATACAATGCACAGTTATGAGTAATGTAGATTTATGGCCTTTGCTTTTCCCATATCCTGATATAAACAGCGATCACATGAAATTATTGTTTAAATGTGGAAGCGGACTGTTTGTATAAATATATTTCTGTTTCCAAAGCACATCAATGACAATCCAAGGTGCATTCAATTAGATATGCATTTCATTCTGTATGGCCAGACAGAAATATGTAACTGCATTGATAGTGTTCCCATATTCCAAGACACCCTCTGCGCTCCCTACTGACTCTGTGCAGCACCGCGGGATCACTGCACATGACCTCCTCACAATGCCGGGATCTCTGCTTCTGCCGATGGTCAGTCACCTGCTCGCTCCTCTGCCCTTTACTGCTGTATCTTGGAAGCCAAACCTAAGCTAGGGGCGTGACAGGGGCGTTTACTCCAGGTGACAGCTGTCACACCCCCAGCTTTCGGTGGTGTCAAGATACACCAGTACCATTGTGTGCTCCTCTGGACAATTAGGATTCTTTGCGTTTTACAACTTACAGAGCTCTATATAAACCTGCGTCCCATAACCGCTCTAGAGTTAGATAATGAAAAATGTTGTCTGCCTACAACCACCACTAGAGCAAGTTTACTGCATATGGATTTATACAGTTCCTATAGAATTGTGTATTTAGTGAAATTGCCCTAATGGTGGCTGCAGGCAGCGAAATTTTATCTTCTAACTATATTATGACATCATTTGGATCATAACTTTGATACCAAACCCCTTTCACATCCCAGTTGGCAACAACTCTTACAACCAAGAGATATCCAGGCTGAACATGGGGCTTCACAGCTCCATCTAGCACCATCATAACCATGTATAGTTTGTGTGCTAATATGTGAAACGGGTTGCAGGTGTGGAATATGATGCCGGTGATGGAGATGTTTTACACCAGTTCAGGTAAACAAACTATGCTTCACTGAATGTATGATAAAGAATATTATGGCAATAACATACAACAGTAATATTTAGGTATAATGCAAACAATTTACAAACGTTCAATTAGTGCTACAACTCTGTCCGTACCCTATGAATAGGATGTCCTTAATATTGTACACAATGTAGAATTATCACACTAAATAAAAGGTTTACCCTGGCCAGGGGTAAATAGCTCCGTAGAGGGTGACTGGAAATAAAGTCTCCTCTGAAGTACCTTGGTCTTGTTGAAACAACAGGATTACTAAATCTGCTACCTGAAATATGCAGAGATTGTCTCCTGAACAAATTATTAGTACTGTACCTTTGGGTAGGCTATATAGTAATAAAATCCAAATAATTTGTTGTATTGGTGATGAGCACTGGGTGACGGTACTCACAATTACAGATCTCTGAAACTTGAATATCTAGACACTTGTTGTCAGTCTGTCTGTCCTTGTTGGTGGTCTCTCTCCCACTGAAGGCTCGGCAATTGCAGTTGATAATTGCAGCACTCATGTTGCAACAGTTGTTTAGTGCCACTCCAGGAATCCAAGTTGCACTTTTTCTCTCTGGAACAGGAAAACCCAGATCTCCATTGGCACTGGGGCAGCTCACTCCTCACAAGGCTCTCAGCAAAAACTGCTTAGTCACCACCTTGCCTAGGAATAGGGCCTGCCTTTTATACCCAGCCAGTCAATGGGCAACCCATTCCCTGTTAATCCATAGCAACAAAGTTAGAGTCAAAAAAGGCATGTGACTGTTCTAAAGGTTCTAACAAGAACATATATGAAATCCAGCAATAATATACATAGAAATCTAGGTATTTAATCTCTTGCATTTGACCACATAGAGACACAAAATTATATCTTACACAAAAGGTATTATGGTTTGTTGCAACCCTAGAAAATTGGCAACAAACCTACATAATCTGCCAATTAAGAGAGCGTTAGAATGTCAGATCACATGCCACCTAAATGTAATATGGAAAATTACAATAAACAAGAATGAGGGGGAGTTCATCTGATACTTTAGGTTTTGCTGTTTTGGATAAATCATCTATTTTGGGTGTGTGAGTGGGTGAGGTAAGCTGCTAAAACAATTGAGCAGAAGTTAATGTTGAAAATCTAATTACAATATCACAACCGTTTATTAAGATATGGTCTTCACTCTCCTGGGAAGCCTTTCCAACAAACCGTAAAATATGGCGGCTTGGATTAGGCTTTACTCAACTATAAAACCATACTTGGCAATAAGGCTTGTCTTGAATTCGAAGCTTCATTACTACGGATATGCCATCAATATTGTAGAACCCCTTTAATTGTCCGCTATTGATATGTCTTCAGATGATATCATCATATTTCTCCTCCAATCAGAAATGCAATGAACAATCTGGGTGCAGCAGCACAGGATCCGGCAATACAGGAAATAGAGAAACTTATTGGGCAGTGTGAGGACAAAGGAATTGGCCTTGTTCTGAACAATTTGAAACCATCACTGAAGGTAATACTTGCATCACATTGTGCTTATATTTGTAACATAAACCACAATATGTATCTGTGAGTGTCTGTGTTAGCACATCAGTAGCACAAACACAAAATTCTGTGCTTTCACCTGTTTTTAAGCTGTCTTTTCTCACTTCAGGAAGCTTTCAAAAATTACTTTAACAAGAATTCCAATGAATATGAGAATATTCTCAGAAGCCTAAAATGCACTTTAGTAAAGGAGGACATTCAAAATGATCAGGTAAATAAAAGTTATGATTATCATCACTGCATGCAATTGAAAGGGGTTGTCTGGAAGAGAAAACTCATTTTCCAATACACTTAGCCAGAGCAGAGAGCAGCTACAAAGAGTGTCTCTTGTTCTGGAGGACCTGCCATGTCCATGCTTTACTTGTACAGCACATAGATTAAATATGGGACTGTGTAATGCTTCATATGCCACATGGTGGCGCTGCAGGGGAATTGAACACAAACTGAGTACCACTCGGTGTGATCATATATTACCTCTTTGCCAATTTATTTGAATAGCCACCAACCATGTGAAACTATATTTACCTTGCAGTGGCTGCTGTAGGGAAAATGTGTGATATGTCCTGTCTTCTCTCGATGATATGACCTGAATGCTGGAGGTTTCAGCAGCAGGACCTGCCAGCAATCAGACAAACACTGGGATGTTGTGCATTTGAGAAGGATTTGTCCAGTTGTCCATTTTTTGTAACATTTTTAAATGGATATGTCCATTTGTTGTGTGTGGTATTGCATTTCAGCCTCATCCACTTCATTGGAGCCGAGTTGCAATACTGAATACAAACCATGGAGAGGAGTGGTGCTGTTTTTGAAAGAAAGCAGTCATGTGCTTTTAACCCTGTGTAACACTTTTAAAGGGAACCTGTTATTACTAGTTAGCAAATTAAACCAAGCACAACAATACAATTATGACCGACATGTCAGCTTCCGGTGGCTCATTATAAAAGCGTACCTGAAGAATCAGTGTTTATAAATTCTTCCAATAAGCCCATCCCTGCGAGGACTTCTCCTGGCAGATCCCTGGCACTTGTTTGAAGTCTTGTGCATTACTTCCTGGATTGGAGGATCAAAATCCCTGCCTCCAGAAAGCGCTGGCTCTGATTGGTTCTCAAGAACCGCTGCTCAGCCAATCAGAGCCAGTGCTCGATTAACCAATCACAGCCAGTCAATGTAATATGCAATGGGTGTGATTTGTTCATACAGTGCTGGCTCTAGTTTGCTGAACCACGGCGCCCGAGAACCAATCATAGCTAGCGCTTCCTGGAGGCGGGAATTTGAACCTCCAATTCAGGAAGCGCTGACAGAAGACTTCAAACAAGTGCAGTGGACCTGCGAGGAGAAGTGCGGCAGACCTGACAGTGGCTATTAGGTAATGTATTTCTTTTAATGCAGCTAGAGCTTATTTTAGGGCTTTTACAGTAGGATTTCCTACTGTAAACGTTGCATCGCACTGCACAAAAAACACATTTTCATGCGATGAGATGCAATGCATAGTAAGGTTCCATAGGGAAACATGGGCTACAAAACCTCACAAATCGCGGCAATATTTAACAACCAAGAATTTTTTCTCTTGCAATGTATCAACCTACAAAACATTGCTAATGTGAAGGAACCCATTAGAAAACATGGGCTTCACATACATGCGATTTGTAGCGCTGTTGCATTACAAGCAATCTGCGATTTTGTCGCCTATGTGAAACCGGTCTAAGGGCTTATTTAGACGACCGCATATCGGCTCGGTTTTCACGCCGAGCCGATATACAGTGTCCTTGTCTGCAGGAAGGGGGGATGGAAGAGCCAGGAGCAGGAACTGAGCTCCCGCCCCTTCCCCGCCCCTGGACACTATCTGCAAGGGGAAGGGCGGGGTGGGGCGGGGATAAGCGGTGAGACTTAGCTCCGTCCCATGTCACCCACTCCTATTGCAAATAGTGGCAAGGGGTGGAGAGGGGGCGGGAGCTCAGTTCCTGCTCCTGGCTCTTCCATCCTCCCCCCCCCCCCCGCAGACAAGGACACCGTATATCGGCTCGGCGTGAAAACACAGCCGATATACGGTCGTCTAAATGAGCCTTAAAGGAGGGATTGCTGATTGAAAGTAACAGGGGAGTACAGCAGGTTGAGGGACATCATGGAGTGTTATTATAATGCTAATATCTTTATTTTTACAGAAGTTGGTAACACTTATTCACCACAGGCTGGTTGTCCTGTTCATTCAGTCATTTTTCAAATGCTCAAAAAAATTATCTCACCAAAATGCAGGACACATATTTTCAATTGGAAGCAAAAAACTGCAGGATTTTTTTTCAGATACGGTAAGTACCAAACAGTATGTTTAAAAACAGACGCCTACCACAGAGGGCCCTGTGCAAGAACAGGCTCCTTGATTTACAGCTGTTAGTTTGGCATATTCGCACCTGAGCTCACCTGACATTAACACACTTGTGAAGTTACAGCAGCTCATGTGATGGACCACATTTATGGTATCTCAATAGGTTACCTGATGGAAACATAATTCTGAAGTCACAGCAGGTCATCTGACTAAAACTCACTTATGATGTCACAGTATAGTACTTGATGAAAACATAATTGTGATGTTAAAATAGCTTATTTGAGTGAAACAAACTTGTGACATCATAGTAGCTTACCCAACTAATTCCCACTTGTGATGTCATAGCAGTAACTTGAGGGAAATACACTTGCCGTTACACTAGCTTATATGATTGAAATAGTTGTGATGTCATAGCAGCTTACCTGACTGAAGCCCACTTGTGAAGTGACTGTAGCTAACTAGGCTGAAGCTACAGCTGCATTAACCCACAGAAGATAGTCTTTGCTGGATATGCAACAAACCTCCATCTATGCAGTGTGAGGGCTATAAATTTTCCCCCTACTTACTTCCCACTCTACTAGGTAGCGATGCACATGACCACACTCTGACTCCCGCCCGGATGTATTGGTGCCATAGCGTGGCTACTGTTCAAAGTCTGAATGAGAGCCTGGCCATGCAATCATCCTGATGACATGGGCTGCTCCTGCATCCTTGGCCTATGAGCGATAAATGCGATTTGGATACTCCTACATCCTCCCCTTCTGGCTGCATATATTTATATTCCACAACACTTCTGCTCGATTCAGAACAAACAACCAATCAGGTTGCTGGAATTGTGATTCAGCCAACCCAAACAACCAATCAGGTTGTGAGTCGAGCAGAAGTGTTGTGGAATTTAATATATGTCGTGCGGCGTTCTATGATGAAGTTATGCCTGGCTTCTCCCCATCCTGATTACTTGGCATCGTGCCCCCTTTCTGATGACTGAGGCAGTTACTCCATCTTCTGCTTGCAAGCGGCATCTGTGAGTTTGGACAGGCCCACATCTTCCTCTCTGTTTTGCCGCACGGGTAAAACTGATGAACCCATTTAAACAGTTAGATCATTGCAGTGGCATGTTTGGGCTGTCTCTTTGACACACTCATGTGAACTGATCAGCTGTCCTGGGCATTTAGCTTGCCATGACAGCCCTAATAGATGGAGGTTGGCATGTGGGTGTGCTATGATGAGCTCAGGCTGTGATGGAGTATGTCATTGGACCAGAGTGAACAGACCTCCCAAGGGGAGGTATTACCAAGTGATTAAAAAGACGGGCTGGACTGCCTGATCAAACACTTGGCAGCAGCCCTCCATCAGGGCTGCAGGCTATGCTGCATTTGTTATTTTTATCTTTCCCATCTACAACCTTCTAGGCAGGGTCATTGCACTCCTTTCTCAACAATAGCATAAAGAGTTCACTGGCTGCCAGCGGCATCTGCTAGTGTATTTACAATATGTAGGATTATTACACCATTTTTGCTAAGAGTATAGAGAGCTCAGTAGCTGAAAGCATTTCTTGTTATTTAATAAGTCTCTCTGATAGGACTTGGTTGTCCACTGTCGGCTTAGTTTTCTTGTCTATACAATAGCATAAAGAACTGACTAGTTACTAGGGACATGTGCTAGTGTTTTTTTGATAGGCAGAGTTATTGCACTCTTGTGCTACTACCATGTTTCCCCCAAAATAAGACCCTGTCTTAGGGCGCCTACCCACTAGCGATATGTTTTCTTGCGATGTGAGAGCGACTGAAAACGCATGATTATGAAACCGATGATTTTCAATGGTTTCATACTCATTTGCAAATTTTCACTCAAGGCTGGCAGCGCTAAGCAAAATCTGCGATATCGCTCATTGTTTTCAATGGGGCTGGCAGCAGCAGTGCCAGCCCTATTGAAAACATAGAGAGTACATTGCGGACTTCTGCGACAGCTGTGACAGCTATGGTAGGGGATTCCCAAAAGAGGTACTGGGTCTTTTTTTCAGGGGCTGTCTTATGCTCACCTAGCAGGCGCCATTCGGGTCCCCCCCCAATGGCACTCCGGCAGGTTTCCGTGCAGTGCTCAATGCAGATGGAGCATCTCTGGTTGGTGATGGGGCTTGAATACCTCACCTCCAGCAAGCGATTGCACTGATTGGTTCAGGAGCACCGCCTCAGCTAATCAGAGCCGGCACTCGATGAACCAGTCACAACTATTCAATTGTGTCATTTTTTTTTTCATTGCGTAGTGTAGATAGGGCTTATTTTTGAGGTAGGGCTGATTTTCAGGGACACACGGTAGTCTAGAGAGCCTAGTGGTTACTAACTGAAAGCAACTTTGTATCTGATATAGCTTGTTAGATAGGACCTTGTTGTCCACTATCAGCTAAATGGTTGCTAAATTATTACCAAGCAGAATATCTTTCCCATTCAGTTCAATATATGTATCAATGACCTGATAGAGGGACTGCACAGTAAAATATCTATATTTGCAGAAGATAGAAAATTATACAAAATACAAAGCAGGTCAATGTCCGGCTACAAAAGGATCTAGATAAGCTGGGGGCTTGGGTAGAAAAATGGCAAATGGAGTTCAATATTGATAAACGTAAGATTATGCACATGGGCAGGTGAAACGGATGTCATCAATATACACTAAACGGGGTACTACTAGGGAAAAGGGATATGGAAAAAGACCTGGGGGTACTGGACTGTAGACTTAACAAGCAGCAATCAATGCCAGTCAGCTGCTGCATAGGCAGATAAAGGGACGAGAACATTATTCCTCCTCTATATAAGGCACTTTTCAGGCCCCACATGGAATACTGTGTACAGTTCTGGACACCGGTGCTCAGGAAAAACATTGCAATGCTTGAGGAGGTTCAAAGAAGGGCAACTAAATTAATAAATGGAATGGGAGGACTGGAATACCAAGAGAGGCTATCAAAAATATGATTATTTACCCTTGAAAAAAATTGGCTAAGGGGCGACCAAAATAACTATGTATAAATACATTAGGGGACAATACAAGGATCTCTCCCATGATCTGTTTATACCCAGGACTGTGACGGTAACAAGAGGGCATCCTCTATGTCTAGAAGAAAGCACATTTCATCACCAACCTAGAAGGGGGTTCTTTACTGTAAGAGCAGTGAGACTGTGGAACTCTCTGCCTGAGGACGTGGTGATGGCAGAATCCATTGAGGAGTTTAAGAGGGGACTAGATGTCTTTCTAGAGCACTATGATATCACAAGATATAAACATTAGATGACCAGCGAGGTTGTTGACTTGGGTATTGGAGTTAGGTAGGAACTCAAATGTTGATCCAGGGATTATTCTGACTGCCATATTTTTTGTTTTTTTTGCCTTCTTCTGGACCAACGGGGAAGAAGGTGGGGTAAGTTGAAAGAAGCTGAACTAGATGGACATTATCGTCATTCAGCCTAACATACTATGTTACTATAACCTTCTAGGAAGGGTCATTGTACTCCTTTCTCAACAATAGCACGAAAGAGCTGCATTTGTTATTTTTATCTTTCCCATCTATAACCTTCTAGGCAGGGTCATTGCACTCCTTTCTCAACAATAGCATAAAAGAGTTCACTGGCTGCCAGCGGCATCTGCTAGTCTATTTACGATAGGTAGGGCTATTACACTCTTTGCTATTAGTATAGAGAGCTCAGTTGTTAGTAGCTGAAAGCATGTCCTTCTCTTTAAAACAGTCTCTTTGACAGGACCTGATTGTCCACTGTCTGCCTTTATAATGGCACAAACAACTGATTGGTTACCAGTGACACTTGCTAATAGATTTCTGATAGGCAGAGTTCTTACACTTTTGTGCTACTAGCATAGAGAGCCTAGGGGTTACTAGCTGAAAACATCTCTGTATCTGATATAGCTTGTTAGACAGAACCTTGCTGTCCACTATCAGCTTTAATGGTTGCTATATTATTACCAAGCAGAAAGAACGCAGAGACTACTATCATTACAATACATCTATTATAGTTGTATAGGTTCATGCTTTAGATCTACTCGATAGAGATAATCCCTTGAAATCAGGGATTGACTATTGACTTTCTCTCTAAACTTAAGAGGCTCATGAGCAGTTCCTGATGAACTGTTACCCTCAGGGAAATATGATAAACCAACAAACCAACTAGATCGAACTATAATGAACCAACAATAATAAAGGGAACCAACATTGTATCTATTACTATTGTAACCCAAAAATCGACCTAACCATTTGAACTACTGAAATCAATTTAGGTCTTTCTCTACTGGTATGTAGGTTAGACTTCTATGCCCAGACCTTGACCACTTCTGCCTGATCATAAAGAGGCAGCTGAATTTTTGGTCCTGGTAGGGCTTCAGTACCAACCCTATAATTAGGGAACCTCTACCCCCCCCCACCCCCACCCCCATTATTTCTGTGTTGCATGTTTGTCCAGGTATTCACATTACCCCCTCAATTATAATTTCCTCTAGTCACGGACTATCAAATACAGGGTTACCGTGGTATATATTTGTGTCCCAAGCCCTGTTTTTTAACTATATCAATGAAGCTTAGTTTTAATATGGTCTATACTGTGAAGGGCTATTTAATACTAATAGACTTTTTTCTGCTCCGGTGAAACCTAGATTTTTACAGAATGTTACAACTCGCTGATATCAAAAAGATCTCTTCAAAATAATAATAATAATATGCAAATGCATGTGGTTTAAAATAATTTTTCTGTTCTGAAGCTTTCAGATGATTATCTCCTGCCTAGTAATCCATTGGATTTCATATCAGAAATACTGACTGCTAATGACTATGAATCTCTACGTACAACAACGGTCTTCTTCATTGATAAACATCAGGACGTAAGGTGAGTCCTCGTTATAACTGAGCTCTAATTTGTTCTTCATTTGTGGCCCACTTGACACATTATTAGGGTCTCAAATGCTGTCCTTAAAAGAGTTATCGCAACAGGACAACCCTTTTCAGCATGTCCTATTAGGAACTAATATAGCGGCCATTGTGGCTGGCACTGATATGGAGGCCTTGAAATTGCATTAGGGCACTTTCACGTGGCCAAGAAAATCATGTGAGATTTCTGCATTGCGAGACACACAAAATTTCGTACAACTATGAACGCTATTCTTTTGAATAGAGTCATATACATGAGCGAAAAAATTGCAGCGTGTCCTATATTTTCGCGTTCCTCAGAATGCATTGCCCATAGTTTTTAATGGGACAGGAAAACACATTGCACAGCGTGAAATGTGAGGTTTTCCATTGAAAACAGTGGGAAGCACTTGCCGATCCTGAGGTTCTTAGTTGGAGGATTGCTACCTTATCTTAGAAAATCGCACATCGGCAAGCACAATATTGGGCCAGGTTTCATTACCTGATTTCGCGCTTAACTGTGTGTAGGTAGCTTTAGGCTAGTATTCTTATGAGGGAACTATGCACAGCAGAAGTATCGCGTGATTACGCGTCATAGCCCACTGCCAGCTGCGTTACTGCCCACCGCCGGTGCGTCATGCGCTGCATTGCACATGCGCACCAGCTTGGCGGACGGGACTCACGCGGCTGAATGTCTGCTCTGCCGCGGGAGAGCAGGAGTTAAAAAAGAGTGCACGGCGCATGCCGAGCACATCCGCCGGGCAGAAGGAAAGAAGATCCGGCCGTAACGGACGGGAACCCGCAGCGTCCGGACAGGTAAGTAAAGTCAATTTTCAGGCCTCATGTCCGCGGGAAAGGAGGGACCCGCTGCGGGATTCTGCATGGAGAATCCGCGGCGGGCCTGAATTTCCTAGTGGACATGAGGCCTAACAGTACAAGCCATGTGGAGGGGATTTCAGGACAACGGAGCCTTCGCCACAGATATAAAAGCAGCCTAATTTGTTATACATCACTGTTTTTGTATCATTTGGTCATTGATTACATCGACTTTACTGTATTTAACAGGGAAGAACATCTTAATGCCATCTTGAATATTAGAGGGAACCTCAGCAATAACGAAAAGGAAGATCTTTTATATTACATACGCAACAGAGAGATGGACCGCGACCAAAGCAAACTGTGTTTCTTTGAAAGTGTTCAGGTGGACAGCGGTAAACTGAAGTTTTTCATGTGCTGTCCATGTTAATCTATCTGAAATGTGAATCGGTCTACTGAATGTATAAATTATTTTATATTTAATGTAAATTAAATCTGAGTGCACTATGTACAGATATAGAAATATTGGAATGGCTCAACAGACGGCTGTGAAAAATAAAACTTATTTTGTTGCTTTTTTATCTGTGTCTAATTTGTGTGAATTTCAGAAACATGTCGTCATACTTAAATGGTCACTAATTGTTCAAGCAACTTATGCTTATATGATAGCCGGTGTCATAACTTGCAAAAGTGAAATTTACTTGATTTACTGAAAATTATGTGTTTGTGCTGAAAAATGGTATAGTCCAAAAAACTGTATACACATTTCAACATGAAAAATATCTTTACTAAGGGTGATTTCACATCTGCGTTGGGGATTCCGCTTTTCAGCTCAATTTGGGGAGCAGCAAATGGGAATCCCTGCTGCCGAACGGCTCTGCCTCTGGATGGAACCGAACAATGCTGGACAGACCCCATTGACTATTATGGGGTCCGTCCGCTTTCCACCCAGCTGCCCGGCTTTTGGATGCAGCTCTTTTTCTTCTGGTATTTTAAGCCGGATCTGTGATTGAATCTCTGGCTGGAGGTTCCGATGCAGATGGGATAGATTAATAGATTGACATAGACAATAAACGATAGTTGTAAAGGCCTATTTACACGGAGCGATGATCGCTCAAATGACAGTGAACTCTTATCTGCATTCAGCTCCTTTGTTCTCTGACAGGTTAAATAGCTGAAACTGATCTGGATTATGATTTCTCCAGCAGGCTTTGGGGTATTTTGTCGCTTTCCGAATTGAGTGTCGTGTGCACACATCGTCGACCAGAATCAGACACAAATGCTTGTCTAAAACCGGGAGAGTCTCTACACTGTGTAGAGGCTCAGGCTTTTTATTATAACACATGACAACCGCCCTTCAATGGGCGTGCAACAGATTACATCAGTAACATATAAGATTCTCATTTGTTGGATCATATAGAATCCCCCACCTCTCTGCCCACCCCCTCTCAAGTCCAGTATAATGTGGACTTTTGTCCTAGCTGAAGTCATCTCCGTGTAGTGAATCATTGTTTACCTAGCTTCAGGATGAGAGTGGAAGGGGGCCTAGGTAAACACTCAGTATTGAACACAGGATATACACGACACTATGGCCTTTTAACTCTTAGAAACTGGTTGAGCAACTTCTATGTACTTAGAGCAAATACATCACCCATCCATTGGCTAGCAAATACCATGATTAGATTGTGTGTGTGTCCTTTAAACTCTTGAGCTAAAAGTCATTACAACAACAAAATACATTTGGGTTATATTAATCGATAGACATTTTATAAATAATCATCATGTCTATCACAATCCCCCCTTAAAATGTCTATCCTCTAATTCTCTATCTAATTTTCACAGTTTTCTGCGCATGAGCCTATAACTGGAGCGCGTTGAAGGTTCGTTTTAGGGTCTTCAAGGGGGTGTAGGACTTGTCCACTCCTTCTGGGGATGCATCCAGCAAACTCATGGTGGGGGCGGCTTTTCCAGCATCAGTTTCACAGGTCTCTCTGACACAGGGGATAACACAGCAGACTAGAACAGAAAAGGTAACCATCAGTTCACATACAACAGCGACGCCCGTCTGTGCCAGGATCCTTTACCACCCGCTCATCCATGGCGAGTGCTGGTCCCAAAAGTTAGCTCTTTTTAGTTAGTGCGGTCAGCTTCTTAATGACAACTGCGTCTTTACCCGCGAGTCACGTGTCGTCTAGGATGTAGGTATGACAAGTCTCCCCTATCATCTTTCAGACACTCCCCTTTTTAGCTAAAGTCGTCTCTAAGGCCATTCTATTTTTTAAAAAAGTCATAGTCGAGGTAGGTCCTATTGGTCGACTAGTCCCTATAAGGCGTCTGTCAGAACCGGCAACTCTCGGGGCCGCCGTGCCCGCACCACCGGTCCGGCCACCCGGGGTACAGGAGCGCGGCGCAGAGGTACCCCGGTTCTTGTGATCTCCCCGGGCCGCTGTAAGACTGGTCGCCGCCGGGTTGCTAGGGAGGCAGCTGGTGCTTCTAGTGTCCTGACTACCAGGCTGGCTTCCCTAGTAACTGTCTGTGCAGCTAGACTGGGGGCGTGTCCCCAGCACCGCCCTGATTAGCCCTGCTGCTGTCAGGCTCCCCGCCCCAATCAGCTTCTGGGGCGGGAGCGCTGACAGCATTTAAATAGGTGTGTTTTCCTCTCAGGCCTCGCCAGTGTTAGTTTGGTTCTCCAGCTGCACCCGCGTTTATCCTGACTGCTCTTGTGACCTCGGCTTTTCTGACACCTGCTTTTGGACTTGACTACGTTTTTGCCTGACCCCTCCGTACTGCGTACCCTCTTGTTGCCTACCCGGATTGTCTGACCATTCTACCGTTGCTTGTCTCAGTGTCTGTTTGTCTCCCGTGTCCCGCTTCCCTAGTGAGGGTAGGGACCGTCGCCCAGTTGTCGCCCTGGGGGTTAGCCCAGGGGGGCAAGTAGGCAGGGACAGGGGTTGCGGGATATCCCAGGGACCCCCATATCCCGGACACTGTCCTGACAGTAACACTGGCCGAACTAAGGTCAGACCCTTGCATCCGCCCGGCAACTTTGAGCCCCTCGATGGAGGCCGTGGCGGCTGTAGCGAACCAGGTCCAGGTCCTTACGACCCTTGCCCAGGACCTAACAGCCCGCTTGCAGCCACGGGAACAAGTGGCAGCTGCAGGTCCCATGCAGCCCTCGTCCGCTCCAGGAACGATGTCAGAACCTCGAGCCACGCTTCCGGATTGCTTCTCCGGAGAGAGAGATCAGTTTTTTGCATTTAGAGAGAGCTGCAAGCTCTACTTTGATCTCCGCCCCCACTCCTCTGGTACTGAATACCAGAAAGTGGGAATCGTAATTACCCGCCTGAGGGGAGAGCCCCAAAATTGGGCTTTCTCGCTACCAGCTGGCTCTCCAGCCCGACTATCCCTTGACGCCTTTTTTTTCGCCCTGGGTCAAATTTATGACGAACCCGACCGGGCGGGCTACGCAGTCTCCAAACTTCTGGCCCTGCGCCAGGGTTGTAAGATGGCGGAGGACTACTGTTCCCAATTCCGTCAACATTGTACGGAATCCCGGTGGAACGATGCCGCCCTAAAAGACTTATTTTTGACCGGTCTGTCTGAGGGTCTCAAGGACCTACTTGTGGCCCACCCAGAGCCTAAAACCCTGGAGCAAGCCATGTCGCTGGCTATTCGAGCCGACCGACGTTTGAGGGCCAGACACGCCGCTCGGACCACCCCACTCCCCACGTCTACTTCTTCGACTGACCCGACCTTTTACCCTCCCACCACCGAGGCCATGGAGCTGGGAGCCGTGAACCCCGAGCAACGACGGGAACACCGCCTGAAGAAGAACCTCTGCTTCTACTGTGGGGAGCCGGGTCACCGCATTGCTACCTGCGCTAAGAAGCCACGGCAGGAAGAACTCCCGCTCCTAGGCAGTTATCGGGGGGACTGTCTAGGAGCCAAGGTACTCCCTGTGTTGTCCAAAATGTTAGTGCCTTGCACCCTAGAATTTCATGCTTTCCACCGTACTGGGCAAGCCTTTGTTGATTCGGGGGCTGCGGCTAATTTCGTTAACTTTAATTTCGTTGCTCAACTGTCCGGGGTTTTGTTACGTTTAGAAACTCCGATTCTGGTTTCAGGAGTAGACTCCACTCCTTTGCAAGCAGGGGTGGTTAATCTGGTGACCCCTGAAGTAAGGTTTACTATAGGAGCCTTACACGTGGAAACCTGCACCTTTCTAGTGATGAGAGATTTGTCTGTGGACGTCGTCCTAGGCCTCCCCTGGCTCCGGGAGCACAACCCGGTAGTAAATTGGGACACGTTGGAACTGGTAAAGTGGGGTCCCCGCTGTGCCAACCACCTTTGTGCGGTGAAGGTGGGAATCTCCACCTGCGAGGGGAGCCCCCTACCAGAATACCTCTCCGAGTTTTCTGACGTGTTCTCCAAACAATTATCTGAAGCTCTGCCCCCTCATAGGGAATGGGACTGTAAAATAGACTTGATTCCTGGGGCCAAACTTCCTAAGGGCCGCATTTATAACGTTACGGTTCCAGAGAGAGAATCCATGAGGGACTACATCCAGGACAGCCTGGCCAAGGGGCACATCCGGCCCTCAGAATCCCCGGTGGGTGCCGGGTTTTTCTTCGTTGAGAAGAAGGATGGGGGTCTCCGGCCCTGTATTGACTATAGAGAGCTAAATAAAATCACAGTCCGAAACCAGTATGCTCTTCCACTCATTCCTGACCTCCTCAACCAGGTCGCTGGTGCCCGATGGTTTTCTAAACTTGATCTCAGGGGAGCATACAACCTAATCCGCATTCGGGAGGGGGATGAGTGGAAAACCGCCTTCAATACGCCCCTCGGGCATTTCGAATACCTAGTTATGCCTTTTGGATTGTGTAACGCCCCCGCCATTTTTCAGGGGTACATGAACTCAGTGTTTCAGGATATCATGGGGGTGTTCGTGGTTGTATATCTAGACGACATTTTGATTTTTTCCTCCGACTTGCCGAGTCACCATACTCACGTTCAGACTGTGCTAGCTCGACTCAGACATAACAAGCTGTTTGCTAAACTCGAGAAATGTGTTTTCGGGGTACAAAAGATATCATTTTTGGGGTATATCATCACGCCATGCGACTTCCAGATGGATCCTGAAAAGGTGAAGGCCATCACGGAGTGGGCCCAGCCAGGGTCGTTGAAAGCCCTTCAACGCTTCCTCGGCTTCGCCAACTACTATCGCAAATTCATTAAAGACTTCTCCGTGGTGGCTAAACCTCTAACGGACCTCACCAGAAAGGGGGCAGATGTGAGGACCTGGTCTTCTGAGGCTCTGAGGGCCTTCAATACCCTAAAGGCGGCGTTCTCGTCTGCACCTGTCCTAGTACAACCGGATCTGTCCAGTCCTTTTGTGGTGGAGGTAGATGCCTCTGAGTTTGGTGTGGGAGCGGTACTGTCCCAAGGTCCCTCCACTCTCACCAACCTTAGACCGTGTGCCTATTTTTCTAGGAAGTTTTCGTCCACCGAACGGAACTATGATATAGGCAACCGGGAATTGCTGGCGATTAAGTGGGCTTTCGAAGAGTGGAGGCATTTTTTGGAAGGAGCCCATCACCAGATTACGGTACTCACTGACCATAAAAACCTCACTTATCTAGATTCCGCTAAGAGGTTAAATGCTCGGCAAGCCCGCTGGGCCTTGTTTTTCTCTCGGTTCAATTTTGTTGTTACCTATAGACCCGGTTCTAAGAATGTCAAGGCTGATGCCCTGTCTAGGAGTTTTGGTTCTCCGGAACCTTCCGAGCCGGAGCCTGAGAGCATTCTCTCCCCTGGGGTGGTCCTCGCTGCTGTCTCCTCCGACCTTTCACCTCTCATTCACGCCGCTCAACAATCTGCTCCTGAAGCCCTTCCGGAAGGCAAATTATTTGTCCCGTTGTCACTGAGATTGAAAGTGTTAGAGGAGACACATGCTTCAGTCCTAGCTGGACACCCCGGTATCAGGGGTACTCTGGAGTTAGCGGCCAGACTCTATTGGTGGCCGCACATGGCCAAGGATGTACGGGTATTTGTGTCCGCGTGCCCGGTTTGCGCAAGGGGGAAGAACCTCAGGAGACGTCCTGAGGGGCCTCTTCTGCCCTTGCCCATTCCGTCCAGGCCATGGTCCCATTTGTCCATGGATTTTATTACTGATCTGCCATCCTCGCTGGGGAATACGGTCATTTGGGTAATAGTTGACCGTTTCTCCAAAATGTCTCATTTTGTTCCACTTGGCAAGTTGCCTAACGCCAAACTTTTGTCTGAGATGTTCATCAAGGAGATTGTTCGGTTACATGGGATCCCCGAGGATATTGTGTCTGATAGAGGGGTTCAGTTCGTCGCTCGCTTCTGGCGAGCCTTCTGTAAAAATCTAAACGTTAATTTGTCCTTTTCCTCCGCTTTCCATCCCGAGAGTAACGGACAAACGGAACGGATGAACCAAGAACTTATCCAGTATCTGCGACTGTTTGTCTCTGATAACCAGCATCAGTGGGCCAACTACTTACCTCTCGCCGAATTTGCTATTAACAACCATGGTAACTCGTCGACCCAACTGTCACCTTTTTTTTGTAACTATGGGTTCCATCCCCGGTTCTCGCTTTCTACTCCTTTGGTCTCGAACAATCCGGCCGCCGACATATCCGCCGAAGAACTGTGCACAGTTTGGGCCCAGGTTCGTAAGAACCTTCAGGGTTCCCAAGAGAAACTGCGTAAATACGCAAATAAAAGACGTACTATCTCTGCACCTTTTGTGGTCGGGGAGCAGGTTTTATTATCATCTAAGAATCTGAGACTTAAGGTTCCCTCCCTGAAACTTGCTCCTCGGTTCATTGGCCCATTTACGGTTTCTCAGGTTATCAACCCGGTGTCATATAAGTTGGCACTTCCTGACCCCTGGAAGGTCCACAAGGTTTTTCACAAGAACTTGCTTAAGAAGTATGTGACTCCAGTTCTCCCCACCCAGAACCCGCCTCCTCCCTCTCTGGTACAGGGGGAACTGGAGTATGAAGTAGAAAGGCTTGTGGATGCCCGACGGGTTAGAGGTGGGCTGCAGTACCTGGTCCACTGGAGAGGATTTGGCCCTGAGGATAGGACGTGGGTCCCTGCCAGGGACGTTCATGCGCCACGCCTAGTCCAGGCATTCCACAGGGCTTTCCCGCTTAAGCCCGCACCTGGCCATGGGGGTCCGGTGTACCCCCGTAGAAGGGGGGGTACTGTCAGAACCGGCAACTCTCGGGGCCGCCGTGCCCGCACCACCGGTCCGGCCACCCGGGGTACAGGAGCGCGGCGCAGAGGTACCCCGGTTCTTGTGATCTCCCCGGGCCGCTGTAAGACTGGTCGCCGCCGGGTTGCTAGGGAGGCAGCTGGTGCTTCTAGTGTCCTGACTACCAGGCTGGCTTCCCTAGTAACTGTCTGTGCAGCTAGACTGGGGGCGTGTCCCCAGCACCGCCCTGATTAGCCCTGCTGCTGTCAGGCTCCCCGCCCCAATCAGCTTCTGGGGCGGGAGCGCTGACAGCATTTAAATAGGTGTGTTTTCCTCTCAGGCCTCGCCAGTGTTAGTTTGGTTCTCCAGCTGCACCCGCGTTTATCCTGACTGCTCTTGTGACCTCGGCTTTTCTGACACCTGCTTTTGGACTTGACTACGTTTTTGCCTGACCCCTCCGTACTGCGTACCCTCTTGTTGCCTACCCGGATTGTCTGACCATTCTACCGTTGCTTGTCTCAGTGTCTGTTTGTCTCCCGTGTCCCGCTTCCCTAGTGAGGGTAGGGACCGTCGCCCAGTTGTCGCCCTGGGGGTTAGCCCAGGGGGGCAAGTAGGCAGGGACAGGGGTTGCGGGATATCCCAGGGACCCCCATATCCCGGACACTGTCCTGACAGCGTCTCTAGTATAATTTATAAACCACTGCTAATTATAATAAACATAATTAATCCAGTCAACATTTATTTACCCTAATGATCAGGAAAATGGACTCGAATCTAGTTTTAACTTGGTCTCTAATTTTTAAAACTCGTCAGGTACCCCCCTGGGCTATCCTATGACGTCAATGTACACGTGTAGATCAAAACTACCACCAGGGGTCTCTCTTCTCGCTCTAGCATAATGTTACAATACTAGTAGCGTGAACAGGTACGCACGGCGTGGGACTCCCTAATCTTCACCCACACCAAAGTCCCTCCTGGAGATAGTCCTAATGGTGAACACGTCCAAGTCGCCTCACCCTTGCGTCAGGGTTTTCCCACTGCCCGTAAGTCCCTACTCCTAGGAGGGGGGGGATCCCTACCTTACCTCAGAGGGAGGCCATGGATTCCCTGGGCTCATTTCCGGGCATCCATACCCTCTATCTGTACAAGTTAACACCCCACAGGGTGTGCCCTCGCCGGAACCTAAGGTCTTCTGCACTATCCCTAGGCAAATGGGAATTCCACTGACAATCCATCTTAGGAGATCGGGGCAGGCACAGTACTAGTACATTTCTCCTTTTCTTTGGTAGCGTATGTGGTTGGCATTATCGGAACTGGCTCTTCATCTTTTTCAAACAAGGGAAACGTTGGTGTCTGACAGGATGTGGAGGAGCATAAGGGCTTTACTAAGGCACACTCCCCTGTCCAATTACCCTCCAGGCGGGTCCTCTACCTCATGTCTCCACAAAGCCAGTAAACGTCTCCTAAGGACTGGACCTGATTCTGCATCTATTCCCCTCCTATCATACTGTAGGAGGAGCAATACCCGTTGGTGAGTTCCCCAAAAATCTCCCTCCACCCTGCCTATTTGCCTGGCAGGTGTAGTTTCCAGGGTAGTCAGTAATACTCTCTCCGGTGCAAAACACTTAAGTAGTTATAGAGTATTCCTTCTTCCATTTCTCATGGACAGTGTAATTAGCGGAAATGTTCGTGAAGAGACTAATAAACCACTCTTCAGCATCTACAGGGAGATTTAGGGGGACCATCCCCGAGTGTAGTCGGGCACTACCGCACACGCAACAGTTAGACTTGTTGCTCCTGTTAGCATTGTACCTCATCAACTCCAACCAGAGATTCTGGTCAGAGTAGCCAGTCGCTACTGTCAAGGTGTCCTCAAAGGTAGGGTCGGCTATGATCATCATGTTCGTCAAGGTCTTTATCTTACGGCGGAGGGGGTTAATTATGGGCACGGGACTAAGTGAAGGCTTCCATTCGGCTGCATCTACCATATCCCTTATTTTAAACTTCCCTAAGGGATCTGTCCTCCCGTACCGGTATGTCCCCAGACTATAAGTCTCCCCGTCCCCCGGGCTTGGATCTCCCATGGTTAATGTAAAAACCGCATTAAAACCAAGCAACATACTAAGTTCAGCCTTCCAATACCTGCTGTCCTTATTATTCTCAAGGAGGGTTATACGACTAATTAGGGATTTCCCGCTCTTATCTTTCTTATTTAAGGCACTTCACGGTTTATAGGACTAGTCTGTTCCTGCGTTACATCCCACTAATCCCCAATAACGGCAGTCTTCTCCCCAGACGTTATCAGTGGCGCAAACATATTGTATTCCCCGGGTATATAAGTCATATAACCAGCCGGACTGGGCTAAATCTGGCCTGCGGTGGGATCTTGCGCCTAGACACGGGACCACAGTACAATAGTCGAAGGAATATGCGGCTACTTGAGCATTGGACGAGTTATACTAGAAGGTAACCATACCCTCATATTCTTCCGACTAAGGATTCCAGTTGCCACCCTCCTCTCTCACTAGCCCTAACCAGAGTAACGTCTTTGGCACAACTAAGACTGGTCTCCCGGATCTGAAGCTTTCTTACAGTATGAAGCATGGATCCATGTAAGTCTTTCGGCTAGTTTCACAGCTGTGGCAGTAGTCAGAAGCACCTGGTAGGGGCCATCAAATCGGGGCTCAAGAGGGTGCTTCCTGAGGAACTTCTTGACGCACACCCAATCCCCAGGCTGCAAGATATGTGTCCCAGTGTCTGCCTCTGAGTCTGGAAGAGAACACCTGTGCATAGGTTTTGGTTAGTTCTTTAACAACGGAAATCACATACATAATCAACACATCAGATTGTAATTGTAACTACTGAGGATAGTAAAGACCTAGCCTTGGGGCTAGCCCAAACAATCTCGTAGGGAGATAATGTATAATCCCCCCTAGGTTCATATCTAACACTGTATAAGGCTATTGGATGACAGTCTTTCCAAAGTGGCGTCATTTTTAAGTATCTTACTTTTTAGCGTGCCACTACGTCTCTCCACCTTTCCACTACACTAAAGGTGGTACAGTATGTAAAAGGCCTGGGATACACCCAGAGCAGACATGACATGTTACATTCACCTGTGAAGTTTATACCTCTGTCTGACTCTGAATCACTTCTGGTACCCCATATTCACAGTTTACCTCGTTCATGAGCTTCTTTGCGGTTACCTACTTGTTTGCCTTGGTAACAGGGTCGGCCTCCAACCTGCAAAGATATCAACAACAACAAGCACGTATTCATACTTCCCAACAAGTGGGAGCTGAACGTAGTCAATTTGCAATCCCTGAAATGGGTAGAGTGGTCCCGGCAAGTGTGATGTGGCAAATTTACTTCTGCCCTGACTCACCTATGGCATAGATCATGCTAAACCGGACAAATGATGCAGCAGCTACAGAGAACCCAGAAGTCGCCCAACCTCTTTCAAGCGTCGTCGTCAGTGCTGCTTTACTAGGTGGGTCTTTGCGTCCATCAGCTGGGCCATCATGGGATACAGGAACTGTGGTGGGCAAGTGCTGTTGACCGTTCACCACACGCTGTCCTGTTTCTGCTGCTCCCATATTAGTCCATTTATTCTTTTCTTCCTTGCTGGCTTGTAACTGTAAAAGTCTTTCAGCATATCAAAGTCCAAATTTTTGTCAATGTCCAAAGTTTTTTACCACTGACTCATGCTGTCAGTATCTTTCTTCTTTCTTCCACGGCTTGAGGGCCGCTGCCTTTGCTGCGCTGTCAGCGAGGGTGTCGTCTCTCGCCTCTCCAGTGTAGGAATCGGTGCGAACTCTCAACTCTGTCAGGTAGAAGCAGGGCCTCCATGCGACTCTGTACCGCTGCACCATTCTCAATTGGTTGTCCTGCTAAGGTAAAAAAACTGTCTGGCCTTCCATATTGGGCTGTAATCATGAGCTGTGCCAAATGCATACCAGGAGTCAGTGTAAAGGGTTGCCGGTCTTACCTCTCGCCACTCTACTCGCCTCAGTGAGGGCCTTCAATTCCGCTTATTGTACTGTGACATGCGGAGGCAGAGCTTCTGCTTCTAGGACATCTTGTTGTGTGACCACTGCATATCCGATGTGGAGTCATCAATCCTCACCCTGGTACCATCTGCAAAAAGCTCAACATATGCATTATCAACAGAGGTTCTGATAACTGTTTGCATACCTGCAGTTTCTTACTGTATTAGTACTAAATAATCGTGCTGATGTTCTATTTCACATGGCTCGGAATCTTGTTATCTTATTCCATTTATTTATTTATTTATTTTCAAACCCAATAGCTGATCTACAACACCTAGATCATCTATGACCCAGATCACCTATGCCTCCCCCCTTTTGAAGCGGAATACTCAATGGAAAAAGAGTCATTGCGTTCAAACTAGTAAACCAAGAGGCACAAAAACAAGCACTTTGTAGGTCAAGGTGACATTGTATACAGCGAAGTCTGAGCGAAAATCTCCTTACAAAAAAAATGTTGTTTTTTTTTTTTTTTTTTTTTCCTTTCAGGTCGCAGTTAGTATTTTTTAACACAAGGGGGCGCCACACAATTCAAATTTTACGTCACCCAGTGTAATAGTATTTCAGGGTATGACCAGCGTTTAGCTTTTACTCTCCTGTCGGAATATAATTATAGCTTCAGTGTAGACTGACACTAGAATATACAAAAGACTTAAAGAAAAGTCTTAAAGAATACGGATGAATTAACATCCTACTCTGGGCAATTCAGTCCCTCTTTCTTCACATTAAAAGTAAAATTACTTCATCAAATTGCATGAAAAAGTTTGCTGGGTGACTATAGGGAAATTATTCCATCTGTAGGAGCCTTCCATAACATCATCTGTCTGAGCATCCATTGGAGAAGCGGGCAGTGGAAAACAGAGCCCCTGGGAACATGAGAGAGCGTCCCCTGTCATGTATTCCTGGTCTCTGCCCCCCATGCATCAACTCCAATCTTCCATGCACTATAAACCAGCTTAGTCATCTACTATGTCCCAAGCTGCATCTCCACAAAGGTTTGTTTCCCTGAACTTATCACACATCCAAAGTGGCCACATCTTGGAGCGTAACAAAGTCTGGTCAAACAAAACCTTACTTCAGACAATCATGATGTTAGCACTGGATACAGTGGCATTGGGGAATATAGTCCTCCCAAATGCAGCAAAATGGCCGCCAGAGGCAGAAAGGGGCGGGGCTACAAATCTCCCAGGTGAGGCAAAATGGCTGCCGGAGGACCGGGCGGGGCCAGGGGCAGCAGCACTTCCAGGTGAGGCAAGATGGCCGCTGGAGGAGGAAGGGGCGGGGCCAGGTCCTGTCCCGGATGGGGAGGGACCGGAAGTAACATCACACACCCTGAAAGTGAGCACATGGGGGGAAGTAACTTCAGGGTGGGGGCAGGCCTCACTACATTTACTGCAGAGTCACACTATGTTGGATTGTAAACATTGCAAGCATGGCCGCCATTACAGGGAGGGGCTGTAGTCAACACAAAGACATTACATTGTTCATTAGCAATACACATAGCCCCCTGCATGCTTTCCCCTCTTCAATCTCTCAACTATGTTATACCTCCTCCTAGCAATCTAAAAACACCTTTCTTTCTGCTAGGCTTCCTGCTCATCTTCTGAAAACTTTCTACAGTCTATCTTACCTGTCCATACTCATTTCTGCTTATCTGTCCATGACCTAACATTTCTTTCTGCAACTTTTCCTGGTCCTTTCCCATTGTTCAGTAACCAAATCACAAGCTCTATGACCTTTGTCCTTGCTCACTTTGCTCAACTCTATGCTACCTGCTTATTCTAGCCTATTCGAAGTTTCTGGACACAATAGTGTTCCTCTTGTAAAATCTGCTTTCTTCAAATCCTTCCAATATAACCCCTCTTTCCCACTCAGAAAAGACAAAGGAAACAGAAAGGGTTAATTGAAAAAGCTTTCAGTTCACTCTCTTACCAGCACCCCTCCCCCAATAATCAACACTGCACATTCTTTCTATAATACCAGACAGACGGGATTACTGGAGAATACCCACAACGGCTCAAGGTATATATATATCTCATCTACCTTTATATCAACCAACCTCTACTAGTAATCCCCAAGAGCACTCCTTATACACAATCTAGACAGGACATTTAGCTATACACAGAGACTGACGATTATTTTCAATGACCAAAACCTCAATAATATTCTGGAGAAATCAGCCGTCACAAAGCACGACTATACTTCATACGTATATACCTTTCCACATATGAGAACATAACACGCTCAATCATAAAGTTAAGTATACGTATCATAAATCTTCCTAACCTCACACTAGTTTTACCTAGGAGCACGTGTCACTGGCGTGTTCCCTCAGACTTAAACAGCCGAGTCCGCCCTCCTGACACATTAACCCTCACAGAATTTATCTCTTGGTCTTGCATAAACAATTTTTAACCGTCTCAGACACAACAGCATACACAGCGTACAAAATACCCCTAGACAGGTAAAAACAGTGGTTTTTCCGAGTGGACAGACCTGTCTTTCAGTGAAGGTCCAGTCTGGATCAGGAACAGGCAGAAAAGCAGTCAGAACCCAGCTCACATCGGTAGATTTACATAAAGCAATCTTACCGTGTTCTGTAGATTTTCGGGCCCCTGCCCCTGCCATCTGCCGATCTCTGTACGTTCCAGGCTGTGACCTCACAGATCCACTCGCTCACCCAGGGACTCCACTGATTTGGATTATGATTTCTCCAGCAGGCTTTGGGGTATTTTGTCGCTTTCCGAATTGAGTGTCGTGTGCACACATCGTCGACCAGAATCAGACACAAATGCTTGTCTAAAACTGGGAGAGTCTCTACACTGTGTAGAGGCTCAGGCTTTTTATTATAACACATGACAACCGCCCTTCAATGGGCGTGCAACAGATTACATCAGTAACATATAAGATTCTCATTTGTTGGATCATATAGAATCCCCCACCTCTCTGCCCACCCCCTCTCAAGTCCAGTATAATGTGGACTTTTGTCCTAGCTGAAGTCATCTCCGTGTAGTGATGAATCATTGTTTACCTAGCTTCAGGATGAGAGTGGAAGGGGGCCTAGGTAAACACTCAGTATTGAACACAGGATATACACGACACTATGGTCTTTTAACTCTTAGAAACTGGTTGAGCAACTTCTATGTACTTAGAGCAAATACATCACCCATCCATTGGCTAGCAAATACCATGATTAGATTGTGTGTGTGTCCTTTAAACTCTTGAGCTAAAAGTCATTACAACAACAAAATACATTTGGGTTATATTAATCGATAGACATTTTATAAATAATCATCATGTCTATCACAAAACAATGCTATCAGCAGTATCCGCAGAGAACTCAGCCTGTGGTCTCAATAAGACCGCATGATGATTTTTAGGCTGGATTGAATTTAACGACCAACTAGCATTGCACGAAAAGTGCACGATGGGCGCATGTTTAAACGCAACGATTATCACTCAAACGATCGCTTTTGAGCGATCATTGCTCCGTGTAAATGGGCCTTAATTCACATTTGACTTCTGCAATCACATAAGCAGGGTTTCCAACTGTCCAGAAATTCCTGGACAGTTCGTAAAAATGGGACACTTTTTCCAGTGTTCGTGAAAAAAAAATAGATGAGTCTGTGATTATTTTTTGAGGCTGTTGATACTTGAGCAGGTCATTATGACTGTAGTTTTACAGGTCACAGTAAATGCTAGTAATGAGTTCATATCAGCATCTATGTATGTATCATCTCACAGGCACCATATCTACAAGACAACTTTTATAAGACAGTGGGCTTACTTAGATACAGCAGTTTAACCTAGGATACCTTAAAATTAGAGATGAGCGAGCATGTTCTTTTAAGCCTGCTACTGGAGCGAGTAGCAGTCTTTTCAAGTAACTGTGTACTCACCGCAGCAGCATGCAGGGGGCGGCGGGGAGTACACAGTTACTCGAAAAGACTGCTACTCGCTCCAGTAGCAGGCTGAAACAAGCATGCTCGCTCATCTCTACTTAAAATAATGCAGTCACCATTTAGTAGTCGGACACCAGCTCTACACAGTGATAGAGATTGCATTGCATTTAGTCCTGTTTCATACGGGTGACAAAATCACGTGATTTTCTCACGATGCGACAGTGCTACAAATCGCATGTATGTGAAGCCCATGCTTTCCTATGCGTTTATTCACATTACCGGTGTTTTGTAGCATGCAACATTGTGAGACAAAAAAATTGTGACTTTCTAGAGATGCCCGCGACTTGCGATGTTTTGTAGCCCATGTTTCTCTATGGAGCCTTCCTCTCTGTTGCATCGCATCACACGAAAGTGTGTCTTTCGTGCGGTGTGATACAACTTTTACAGTAGGAAATACTACTGTAAAAAGCCCTAACTAAGCCCTAGCTGCATTTAAAAAAGAGAATACATCACCTCTCAGGCGCTGTCGGCTCCGGGGCATCTTGCCTGAAGCTATGACAGGCTTGCTTGAAGTCTTCTGCCATCCCTTCCTGGATTGGAGTTTGAAAATCCCTGCCTCCAAGAAGCGCTGGCTGTGATTGGCTGAACCGATCAGAGCCAGCACTCGATGAACCATTTACAGCCATTGCAAGATCACAAGTGCACCATTAGGGCTGGTGATTGTGCCTTTTTATATTTTATCTGCTCTATGGGATTTTCCCTCAAATGGGATTCTTTGCTTAGATGGTTCTTGTAGTTTAGGTAGTTAGCATAACCTCTATCTAACTAGCTATCTTTGGTGTGATTGTACACCCACCAGGCAACTAATAGCACCTCTGTGGTTTGGTTACCACCCTCCTTAGACCTCATGTCCACTGGGAAAATCAGGCCAGCCGCGGATTTTTCATGCAGAATCCCGCAGCGGGTCCCTTCTTTCCCGCGGACATGAGGCCTAAAAATAAGAATTTATTTACCTGACCGAACGCTGCGGATCTGCCTTCCGTCGTGGCCGGATCTTCTTTCTTCGGCCTGGCAGATGTGCTCGCTACGCCAGCAGTGTGCCATGCACTCTTTTTTTTTTTAAACTCCTGCTCTCCCGCGCTCTCGCGCCGGAGAGCAGGAATTCAGCTGTGGGTGTGCAGCGGATTCGGATGCCTTCCATAAGCTGCAATAGAAGCCGGTGGGAGCCATCCCCGCGGGAGACCCGCACGAAAATGGAGCATGCTGTGGGTGTTTTCCCGCATACGCTATCCGCACCTCAAGGGAAAATGACATCTGCAGGTATTTAATTACGTGTCTCCAATGCATCCCTATGGGGCGCGGATCACGCGTGCGGGTGACCCACTGTGGATCTGTCCCCGTTGACATGAGGCCTTAATCTATATCCTGCAAATAGCTGTGGAACGATTGATGCAAATTTTCATTATGCTCCTGTTGGTCCGACTAAACAAAGCTGGGTAAACGCATTGAGCCCCCTTTTTCCATCAGTTTGTGAGCTTATTTTAGCTCAAACCTATATTGTATACTCTTACAGGCTTCTGTTGTAGTCTATGTGATGACATCATGCATTAATGCTATTTATGCATCCTGACTACCCTCTAGGCCAGTGATAGCGAACCCTTTAAAGACAGAGTGCCCAAACTGCAACCCAAAAGCCACTTACTTAACGCAAAGTGCCAACACGTCAGGAGGCAGGGCTTATTACCACGTATGATTTTTACCTCCATCGTTATAAAAAGGACAGGGTCATTTCAAAATAGACAGCGTGCAGATTTCGACTGCTTTATGGATGTTGAAATGCTGCCGAATTTGCAGCATTCTGCAGCATTTCTTCCACATGTAAACATATTTCAGTGGTAATAGTGACACCCCACATCGGCCCCCAGTAGTAATAGTGACCCCCCCACAGCGGCCCTAGCGGTAACAAATACCCCCCATGGCGGCCCCAGCGGTAGCAGTGACCCCCACAGAGGCCTCAGTGTTAATAGTGACCCCCCCACGGCGGCCCCAGTGATAATAGTGACCCCCGCAGCGGCCCCCAGTAGTAATAGTGACATCCCACAGAAAGCCCCAGTGGTAATAGGGACATCCCACAGCAGGCCCCAGTGGTAATAGGGACATCCCACAGCGGGCCCCAGTAGTAATAGTGACATCCCACAGCCGTCCCAGTAGAAATAGTGATATCACACAGCAGCCCCAGTAGAAATAGTGACATCCCACAGCAGCCCAGTAGTAATAGTGACATCCAACAGCGGCCCCCAGTAATAATATGGACATCCCACAGCAGCCCAGTAGTAATAGTGACATTCCACAGTGGTTACAGTAGTAATAGTGTCACCCCACAGTGGCCACAGTAGTAATAGTGACATCCCACAGCGGCCCCCAGTAGTAATAGTGACATCCCACAGCGGCCCCCAGTAGTAATAGTGACATCCCACAGCAGCCCCCCACTAGTAATAGGGACATTCCACAGTGGCCCCCAGAAGTAATAGTGACATCCCACAGCAGCCCAATAGTAATAGTGACACCCCACAGCAGCCCAGTAGTAATAGTGACATTCCACAGTGGTTACAGTAGTAATAGTGTCACCCCACAGTGGCCACAGTAGTAATAGTGACATCCCACAGCGGCCCCAGTAGTAATAGTGACATCCCACAGTGGCCCCCAGTAGAAATAGTGACATCCCTCAGCGACCCCTCACTAGTAATAGGGACATCCCACAGTGGCCCCCAGTAGTAATAGTGACACCCTGCAGCAGCCCAGTAGTAATAG
The DNA here is from genome assembly GCA_035609135.1 of Eleutherodactylus coqui. Taxonomy (NCBI): domain Eukaryota; kingdom Metazoa; phylum Chordata; class Amphibia; order Anura; family Eleutherodactylidae; genus Eleutherodactylus; species Eleutherodactylus coqui. The sequence goes on along the minus strand of CM069410.1, from coordinate 162,563,474 downwards.
TGACACCTCACAGCAGCCCGGTAGTAATAGTGACACCCCACAGCAGCCCAGTAGTAATAGTGACATCCCACAGCAGCCCAGTAGTAATAGTAACATCCCACAGCAGCCCCCAATAGTAATAGTGACATCCCACAGCGGCTCCCAGTAGAAATAGTGACATCCCACAGCGACCCCTCACTAGTAATAATGACATCCCAGTGTGGCCCCCAGTAGTAATAGTGACATTCTACAGTGGCCACAGTAGTAATAGTGACACCCCACAGTGGCCCTAGTAGTAATAGTGACATCCCACAGTGGCTACAGTAGTAATAGTGACATCCCACAGCGGTTACAGTAGTAATAGTGACACCCCACAGTGGCCACAGTAGTAATAGTGGCATCCCACAGTGGCCCCCATTAGTAATAATGACATCTCACAGCAGCCCCCAGTAGTAATAATGACACCCTGCAGCAGCCCAGTAGTAATAGTGACATCCCACAGCAGCCCAGTAGTAATAGTGACACCCCACAGCAGCCCAGTAATAATAGTGACATCCCACAGCAGCCCAGTAGTAATAGTGACATCCCACAGCAGCTCAGTAGTAATAGTGATACCCACAGCGGCCCCCAGTAGTAATAATGACACCCCACAGCGGCCCTAGTAGTAATAGTAACATCCCACAGCGGCCCCTAGCAGTAATAGTGACATCCCACAGCGGCTCCCAGTAGTAGTAGTGACATCCCACAGTGGCCCCCAGTAGTAATAGTGACATTCTACAGTGGCCACAGTTGTAATAGTGACACCCCACAGTGGCCCTAGTAGTAATAGTGACATCCTACAATGGACCCCAGTAGTAATAGTGACATCCCACAGTGGCTACAGTAGTAATAGTGACATCCCACAGCGGTTACAGTAGTAATAGTGATACCCCACAGTGGCCACAGTAGTAATAGTGACATCCCACAAAGTGGCCACAGTAGTAATAGTGACACCCCACAGTGGCCCTAGTAGTAATAGTAACATCCTACAATGGACCCCAGTAGTAATTGTGACATCCCACAGTGGCCACAGTAGTAATAGTGACATCCCACAGTGGCCACAGTAGTAATAGTGACATCCCTCAGTGGCCCCCAGTAGTAATAGTGACATCCCCCAGTGGCCCCCAGTAGTAATTGTGACATCCCACAGTGGCCACAGTAGTAATAGTGACATCCCACACAGTGGCCACAGTAGTAATAGTGACACCCCACAGTGGCCCTAGTAGTAATAGGGACATCCTACAATGGACCCCAGTAGTAATAGTGACAACCCACAGTGGCCACAGTAGTAATAGTGACATCCCACAGTGGCCACAGTAATAATAGTGACATCCCACACAGTGGCGTAGCAAGCTGGGTACGACCAGTGCGGGACACCCCAGGTGCTTTCAGTGAGGGGGTGACAGCTCAGCTAGTAAGCTGTGGTCCTGGCAGTGGGTGGAGGAGCTTCTATTGGAGCTGCTGCAGGAGAATCAGTGCCTGCTGGCCACCTTGTCTGCTCTCTACCCGGTGCCACGTGTGACTGACTGCCGCAGAGGAGCTTTCCCATACAGCCCAGTCTGCCAGAAGCTCCTCAAAGAGCCTGCATGGCCCCCTAGCGCCGGTTAACCCTCCTCCTGAAGTCCTGGCATGAGGAGACAGAGAGACCTGCAGAGTTGGCAGCTTCCAAGACCTGTGGTGATGTCACCTCATGTCATACCCTGTGTGGGAGGAGTCAGGGATCACATGACCATGGGGGAGATCAGTAAATGTAGGACTCAACTGTGTTCTGTGTGTGTGTGCTGGACCTCTGGGGGTCAGGATGGATGGATGGAGTGAGTGAGTGGAGCTGTGGGGGTCAGGATGGATGAATGGAGTGACTGGTTAAGTGCAGCTGTGTGTGTGATGTGTGGGGATCAGGATGGATGTAGCGGAGCTGTGTGTGTGATGTGTGGGGAACAGGATGGATGTAGCAGAGCTGTGTATGTGATGTGTGGGGATCAGGATGAATGTAGCAGAGCTGTGTGTGTGATAAGTGGGGATCAGGATGGATGTAGTAGAGCTGTGTGTGTGATGTCTAGGGGTCAGGATGGATGTAGCTGAGCTGTGTGTGATGTCTGGGGATTAGGATGGATGTAGCTGAGCTGTGTGTGTGATGTCTGGGGATCGGGATGGATGTAGTGAAGCTGTGTGTGTGATGTGTGGGGGTCAGGATGGATGTCCGGCCAGCCCTGCAGTGACAGTTTCGAGAGCAGAGGAGCAGTAAATGCGGAACAAGGTTTGTACCATGTACTGCATGTAATCTTGTATGTTTAGGTGGTATACATTATACCAGCTGTACATATGATTATGTACAGGACATATCCAGGTTACATCAGCATCACTACATACAGGGAATGTATAACTGCTATATATAGTGATATGGAGTATGCTGGGGTAACCTGGGTATCTCTTGTATATAATTATATATGTACTACTGGTATAAGCTAGACATCCCCTGTATATAGTGATATAGAGCATGCTTGTATAACCTGGTATATCACTATATATAGCAGCTATATGTACATAATATACAGGAGATACCCAGGTTACATCAGCATCACTATATACAAGAGATGTATATCCGCTATATATAGTGATATGGAGTATGCTGGGGTAACCTGGGTTTCTCCTATGTATAATTATATATGTACTACTGGTATAAGTTAGACATCCCGTGTATATAGTACATGCTGGTTTAACCTGGTATATCACTATATACAGCAGTTCTACATAATGGTAGCGGGCATGGGCAGAAATTCTGCGGAATTTTTGCCTGTGTGCATTTGGCCTAAGTATTGTTATTTAGTCTGCAGCCTGACTATAAGTAGCAGAAACTGCTTGGCTGACAGCAGTTTTTGAAGCAATTGAATGGCAGTGACAGATGTTATACAAAAAAGTGAAAACTTTTTTTACTATGTCATGGCCACATCTTAATTCCTGCTTCCCTAGGTCCCGTTCACAGTTGTCTAGTGACAGACACAGGCCTGAAAGTAACATTCAGAAGAGGATTAAATGTCAGTACAAAGGCCAAATCATTCAGTGACCAACTGCCTACAACAGGCATGGGGATCCGGGTCCTTCTGTATAGGTTTCCCAGCTGCAGCATGGCGAGTTGCACAACACATCACTGTCATCACCATAGAGGAGGGCAGGGTTTAGTAAACTCCTGCAGTCACCATCTAGACATGAGCCTGTGTGGTCCTCCACCGCAGCATGCAGCCTGCAGGACCAAGCAGGATGTCAGGACCATCCGGATTCAGTGACAAAGTGGGGACCGATGGAGACCCCCTGAGCAAGAGAAAGAGCGAGGTCTGGAACCGGCACTCCGAGAACTCCAATGATAATCCAGTCCTGCAGGTATCAGGACATATGTCTCCAGTTATGCCATTTATTGACTCACAGATCCAAATAATATTGCCACAAATATCTCCAATCTACAGAGCGGCTTCCGGATTTGTTATTTTATATAACATGTAGAGATGGGCGAGCATACTCGTCCGAGCTTGATGCTCGTTCGAGTATTAGGGTGTTCGAGATACTTGTTATTCGAGACGAGCACCACGCGTTACTCGAGTCAATTACATTTACTTCCCTGAAATGTTAGTGCCATTTTCTGGCCAATAGACATGCAGGGAAGGCATTACAACTTTCTCCAGTGAGGTTCCAACCCTATCCCACCCCCCTGCAGTGAGTGGCTGGCGAGATCAGGTGACCGCCAAGTATTTAAATCTTTCCCGCCCGCTGCTCGCCTCAGACACACGCTGGCAGAGATTAGGGAGGGTGCTGCTGCTATAGTTAGAGTGTTGGCGTCTTCAAGAGCCCCAACGGTCCTTCTTAGGGCCACATCTCACTGTGTGCATTAGTGTTGTGGCTGCTGGGAGCAGTTTTGCACATTTTTTTTTTTTTATATTGGATATGCAGGCTATAGCGTTCTCAGGCTGCAGTCTGTACTACATAGTATAGGGGCAGTATTGGTCAGGCAGGGACAGTGGGTAGTGTACAAGAACCCCAACGGTCCTTCTTAGGGCCACATCTTACCGTGTGAATTACTGTTGTGGCTGCTAGGAGCAGTTTTGCACCAATTTTTGGTTTTCATCTTGGGCTCTGCAGACTATTGCCTTCTCAGTCTGCAGCCAATTATACAGAGTATAGGGGCAGTATTGGTGAGGCAGGGACAGTGCTACTGTAGAATCCTGTCAACAAGTACCCCAAAAAAGCACCTGTTTAGGGCTATCTGTGACCGTGTGCATTTAACTCCGTGGCTGCTGGCAGTTGTAGTACCTCACTATTGCACAGCTAGGCCTGCTTGCAGGCTTCTGTATTATTTTTTTCCTGGCTGCAGTTTGCGTTACATAAGCGCTGTCTCACTCCAACTGCACGCCAATAATTCAAAAATTGTTTACACCGCTGTGTGTCTGCTGTCAACTACACGCACGGCGACAGCCCCTGATAGAGGGAAACTCAGATAGACGCAATATAGCCTGCATTGCATTGCCCAAAAATAAAAAAAATTAAAAATACTTCTTACAGCTTGCTGTGACTCTCTGCATTTCACTGCGTGGCTGCTGTGAGGTCAGATGTATCAGTATTGCAAATTGCACAGCTAGGTGTACTTGCAGGCTTCCGAATTATTTTTTTCCTGGCTGCAGTTTGCATTACATAAGCGCTGTCTCACTCCAACTGCACGCCAGTAATTCAAAAATTATTACTTCGGTCTGCCTATACGTCTGCTCCTGAAATGTTACTGGGGTCTGCCTACACTGCTGCTACTGAAATGTTACTGGGGTCTGTGTATACTGCAGCAAATGAAATGTTACTGGTGTCTGTCTATACTGTTACTACTGAAATATTACTGGGGTCTGTCTATACTGTTACTACTGAAATGTTACTGGGGTCTGTCTATACTGTTGCTACTGCAATGTTACTGGGGTCTGTGTATACTGCTGCAAATGAAATGTTACTGGGGTCAGTCTATACTGCTGCAACTGAAATGTTACTGGGGTCAGTCTATACTGCTGCAACTGAAATGTTACTGGGGTCTGTCTATACTGTTACTACTGAAATGTTACTGGGGTCTGTCTATACTGTTACTACTGAAATGTTACTGGGGTCTGTGTATACTGCTGCAAATGAAATGTTACTGGGGTCAGTCTATACTGCTGCAACTGAAATGTTACTGGGGTCTGTCTATATTTCAACTACTGAAATGTCACTGGGCTCTGCCTACACTGCTGCTAAAGAAATGTTAATGGGGTCTGTCTATACTGTTACTAATGAAATGTTACTGGGTTCTGTCTATACTGCTGTAAATGAAATGTTACTGGGGTCTGTCTATACTCCAACTACTGAAATGTCACTGGGCTCTGCTTACACTGCTGCTACTGAAATGTTACTGGGTTCTGTCTATACTGCTGTAAATGAAATGTTACTGGCGTCTGTCTATACTGTTACTACTGAAATGTTACTGGGCTCTGCCTAGACTGCAGCTACTGAAATGTTACTGGGGTCTGTGTATACACCTGCAAATGAAATGTTACTGGGCTCTGTCTATACTGTTTTTACTGAAATGTTACTGGGTTCCGTCTATACTGCTGTAAATGAAATGTTACTGGGGTCTGTCTATACTGTTACTACTGAAATGTTACTGGGGTCTGTCTATACTGTTACTACTGAAATGTTACTGGGGTCTGTCTATACTGTTACTTCTGAAATGTTACTGGGGTCTGTCTATACTGTTACTACAGAAATGTTACTGGGGTCTGTCTATACTGCTGTAAATGAAATGTTACTGGCGTCTGTCTATACTGTTACTACTGAAATGTTACTGGGCTCTGCCTAGACTGCAGCTACTGAAATGTTACTGGGGTCTCTGTATACACCTGCAAATGAAATGTTACTGGGGTCTGTCTATACTGTTACTACTGAAATGTTGCTGGGTTCTGTCTACACTGCTGTAAATGAAATGTTACTGGGGTCTGTCTATACTGTTACTACTGAAATGTTGCTGGGTTCTGTCTATACTGCTGTAAATGAAATGTTACTGGGGTCTGTCTATACTGTTACTACTGAAATGTTACTGGGCTCTGCCTAGACTGCAGCTACTGAAATGTTGCTGGGGTCTGTGTATACACCTGCAAATTAAATGTTACTGGGGTCTGTCTATACTGTTACTACCGAAATGTTACTGGGCTCTGCCTACGCTGCTGCTACTGAAATGTTACTGGGGTCTGTGTATACTGCTGCAAATGAAATGTTACTGGTGTCTGTCTATACTGTTACTACTGAAATGTTACTGGGGTCTGTCTATACTGTTACTACTGAAATGTTACTGGGGTCTGTCTATACTGTTGCTACTGCAATGTTACTGGGGTCTGTGTATACTGCTGCAAATGAAATGTTACTGGGGTCAGTCTATACTGCTGCAACTGAAATGTTACTGGGGTCAGTCTATACTGCTGCAACTGAAATGTTACTGGGGTCTGTCTATACTGTTACTACTGAAATGTTACTGGGGTCTGTCTATACTGTTACTACTGAAATGTTACTGGGGTCTGTGTATACTGCTGCAAATGAAACGTTACTGGGGTCAGTCTATACTGCTGCAACTGAAATGTTACTGGGGTCTGTCTATATTTCAACTACTGAAATGTCACTGGGCTCTGCCTACACTGCTGCTAAAGAAATGTTAATGGGGTCTGTCTATACTGTTACTAATGAAATGTTACTGGGTTCTGTCTATACTGCTGTAAATGAAATGTTACTGGGGTCTGTCTATACTCCAACTACTGAAATGTCACTGGGCTCTGCTTACACTGCTGCTACTGAAATGTTACTGGGTTCTGTCTATACTGCTGTAAATGAAATGTTACTGGCGTCTGTCTATACTGTTACTACTGAAATGTTACTGGGCTCTGCCTAGACTGCAGCTACTGAAATGTTACTGGGGTCTGTGTATACACCTGCAAATGAAATGTTACTGGGCTCTGTCTATACTGTTTTTACTGAAATGTTACTGGGTTCCGTCTATACTGCTGTAAATGAAATGTTACTGGGGTCTGTCTATACTGTTACTACTGAAATGTTACTGGGGTCTGTCTATACTGTTACTACTGAAATGTTACTGGGGTCTGTCTATACTGTTACTTCTGAAATGTTACTGGGGTCTGTCTATACTGTTACTACAGAAATGTTACTGGGGTCTGTCTATACTGCTGTAAATGAAATGTTACTGGCGTCTGTCTATACTGTTACTACTGAAATGTTACTGGGCTCTGCCTAGACTGCAGCTACTGAAATGTTACTGGGGTCTCTGTATACACCTGCAAATGAAATGTTACTGGGGTCTGTCTATACTGTTACTACTGAAATGTTGCTGGGTTCTGTCTACACTGCTGTAAATGAAATGTTACTGGGGTCTGTCTATACTGTTACTACTGAAATGTTGCTGGGTTCTGTCTATACTGCTGTAAATGAAATGTTACTGGGGTCTGTCTATACTGTTACTACTGAAATGTTACTGGGCTCTGCCTAGACTGCAGCTACTGAAATGTTGCTGGGGTCTGTGTATACACCTGCAAATTAAATGTTACTGGGGTCTGTCTATACTGTTACTACCGAAATGTTACTGGGCTCTGCCTACGCTGCTGCTACTGAAATGTTACTGGGGTCTGTGTATACTGCTGCAAATGAAATGTTACTAATACTGTGCTATGCCTATACTGCTGCTACGGAAATGTTACAGGGGTCTGTGTATACTGTTACCACTGAAATGTTACTGGGGTCTCCCTAGACTTCTTCTGCAACATAACTGTTAGTGGGGTCAGCTTATACCTTTGCAACAGTAATATTACAGGAGTCAGTGCATAGTATGGGTGCACTATGTTTTCCCATCTGGGCATAACCAAAAAAAAAACACAAAAAAAAAAAACAGACTGACTAGGGCACAGAGTGTGGGCCGAAGCCAACCTGTATTTTATCTCACGTTACCGCAGCTATCCGGGACACTGCATTGCGACAAACAAGAGGAGCGAAACAGCCCTAATGAGACGTTCACAGCTACGCTAGCATTGGAGTCCGCTGTAGGCCCGCGATTGCTGAGGGTTTGTGCAGAGGCCTATGTCCTGGGTGCAGTGAAAGTTCGCTTCCTGCCTACGACTGCTGAAGCTGTATGCCGAGGCCTATGTCCCGTGGGAACTGCAACTACGCCAGGTTGGGGTTGTGCAACTTTTTCCAGGCTAATCCAGTCATTGTAGCGGGGAAAGAAAACGTGACTGATTTACTTTGCCAGCTTAGCCTTTCTGCAGGCAAGCTTATTATTTTTTTGACCTACTGTGTGCGTTACAGTACCGCTGTTAGCCTCCAAGTGCAGGCCAATAATCGCCTAATTTTTACCAACGCTCAGTGTCTGCTGTATTCGTAATCCACTATGCTGAGGGGTAGGGGTAGGCCTAGAGGACGTGGCCATGGGCGAGGAAGCGGAGGTCCAAGTGAGGGTGTGGGCTCAGACCGAGTTCCTGGTCCAGGTGAATCGCAGCCGGCTGCTGAGGGATTAGGAGAGAGGAAAGTTTCTGGGGTCCCCAGCTTCATATCACACTTTTTTCTGTGGCTTCACTGTTGTCCATTGGCTCTTATTTGTATCTGAAGCTTTGATTTTGCCCATGGAGGCAAAATCCACGGTGGTATCCCGGAACCCAGCCTGAACCTGGGCCCCCTAACGTGGTTCCCACACAGACTATAGCGGGTCCTGGTCATGCTGTCTTGTCCTTGTAATGCCACCTCCTTTAAACCCTCCCCCCACCTCCTCCTCCAACAATGCAAACATTCTTGGCAAATGGTAAAGCTTTGGTCCCTCTTGCGGCAGTCCAAGAATTTCACCTTATCCGGCACAATAGGAATGAACCCCCCCCCCCCCCCCCCGTCCCTCTTAATCCTGGGCACAGTTCCGAAAACCAAAGAAATACAACCGGGGTGCTTTTCGATTATCCCTAGCTGAAGCATTCAGCCGAGCGGTAGAGCAATTGCGGCTTCCATCTTGTTGGTGCAGATAATAATTACATATTGTTGTGTACAGCTGAGGTAGGAATAGAGCCGACTCTCGAACACAGCATCCCTGCAGGGCTGGGGACAGAGTAGCAGCAGGCACATATCCTTGGTGGAAGCAGGCCAGCTGAGAGCCACATACTCCTGGTCTGATTTTGGACTGATTGAAGAGGCCTTTACTTGATGAATGGTATAGCCAGAAACTTGCATTGCTAACACTTTGCAATGGTCAACAGAAAACATATGAATGAAGCCTTTCCATATTTCTGATTGAGATGAGGAGGAGTGCCGACTTTTAGTTCCTAGAATATCCTTTTCATTGCTATCAAATGCCCCTCTTGTCTCAGAAAATACTAGCTTTTTCACATAGCTGTTGTCGCTTCCACTTTTGTTCTGTGGCTTTACTTTTGTCCATTGGCTCTTATTCGCATCTGAAGGTTTGCTTTTGCCCATGGAGGCACAATCCACGGTGGAGGCCCGGAACCCAGCCTGAACCTGGGCCCGCTAACGTGGTTCCCACACAGACTATAGCGGGTCCTGGTCATGCTGTCTTGGCCTTGTAATGCCACCTCCTGCTCCCGCTTTGGGTCAGGGGGTCAGCAATGCGCATCATGTATTTTCTCTCGTGTTACGACAGTTATCGGAGAAACTTGTTTGGGCCAAATGAGAAGAGCGTAACTGCATTAACGTTACAGGGGTCTGCCTATACTTCAGCTGCAGAAATGTTACAGGGGTCTGCCAATACCGCAACTACATAAATGTTACTGGGGTCAGTCAATACTGCTGCAACTAAAATGTTACTGCGGTCTGTCTATACTGTAACTACAGAAATGTTACTGGTGTCTACCTAGACTTCTGCAACATAACTGTTATTGGGGTCAGCTTATACATTTGCAGGAATACTACAGGGGTCTGTGCATAGTATGGCTGCACTAAGTTTTTACATCGCGGTGTTCTACCTATCTGGCCCCCGCCCCCCCAAAAAACAGTGTGACTGGGGCATGCAGTGTGGGCCAAAGCCCACCTGTATTTTATCTGACAATAGCTCTGCTATCCGGGGCTCTGCAATGGGATACAGTAATGTACCGCCGGTGGGTTCCTGGGAGCCACCCATGCTGTGGGTGCACACGGAATTCCCATAGGGAAGTTGTACCTGCCTGTGTCTATTTATAAAAAAACCCAGTCTGACTGGGGCATGCAGTGTGGGCCATAGCCCACCTGTATTTTATCTGACGTTAGCTCTGCTGTCCGGGGCACTGCAATGGGATTTATTTATGAACGGTCGGTGGCTTCCTGGGACCCACCCATGCTGTGGGTGCATACGGAATTCCCATTGCTGAGCTGTACCTGCCTGTGTCTATTTATAAAAAAACCCAGTCTGACTGGGGCATGCAGTGTGGGCCGAAGCCAACCTGTATTTTATCTGACGTTAGCTCAGCTATCCGGGGCACTGCATTGGGATTTATTAATGTACCGTCGGTGGCTTTCTAGGACCCACCCATGCTGTGGGTCCACACAGACTTCCTTGAGCGGAGTTGTACCTGCCTGTGACTAATAATTTAAAAAACCCAATCTGACTCAGGCATGCAGCTACGCTAGCATTGGAGTCCGCAGTAGGCCCTCGATTGCTGAGGGCTTGTGCAGAGGCCTATGTCCTGGGTGCAGTGACAGTCTGCTTCCTGCCTACGATTGCTGAAGCTGTGGGCCAAGGCCTATGTCGTCGGCGCGGTGCAAGTCTGCCATGTTTGGCCGCTCTGATTTATTTATTGTTCATGTCTTGGGTTGCCTAGAACCCACCTATGCTATTGGTGCACATTTAGTTCCCATCGCGGTGTTTGACCTGTCTGGCACAAAGACACTGACTGACTTGGGTAGGGGGCAGAGTGCAGATGGCTTTCCCCTTGCAGTGTTGATTGAGCTATGCGACACCTAGACAAAATGAATACTGTGTGGGCACATGGATTCCCCATTGCTATGTAACTCATGCCCACGTTTGCAGCTCCTGACTGAGGTGGCACAGGATTGGAATGAAGATCGAACATCAATTTCTCATCGATTCTCTACAGCAGTGGTCCCCAACCTTTTTGGCACCAGGGACCAGCTTCAAGCAAGACCATTTTTACAAGGCCCGGCAGGGTTGGGCGGGACATGGGCGGGGCTTTGGTTATATAGGGCGGGGTTATGAAGGGAGTTGGAGTTTAGTGCATTCTTATTTAATTATGACATTTAGAATGTCCTGGCAGCACACACATAGGGCAGTATATAATCTATCCCCCCCCAGCACACACATTGAGCAGCATATAATTTATCTCCCCTCCCCCAGTAATAGACAGCCCCCACCTCTCACTAATAGGCAGCCCCCACCTCTCAGTAGCTAGCAGCCCCTCCCCCTGTAATAAGTAGCCCCATCCCCCCAGTAATAAGCAGCCCCCCCAGTAATAAGCAGGTCCCATCAGTAATAAGCAGGTCCCCCACCCCAGTAATAGGCAGCCCCCCACCCCAGTAATAGGCAGCGCCCCCCCCAGTAATAGGCAGCCCCCCCCCCCCAGTAATAGGCAGCCCCCCCAGTAATAAGCAGCCCCTTCCCCTGTAATAAGTAGCCCCCCCAGTAATAAGCAGCCCCCCCAGTAAGCAATCCCCCCAGTAATAAGCAGCCCCTTCCCCTGTAATAAGTAGCCCCCCCAGTAATAAGCAGCCCCCCCAGTAAGCAATCCCCCCAGTAATAAGCAGCCCCTTCCCCTGTAATAAGTAACCCCCCCCCCAGTAATAAGCAACCCCTTCCCCTGTAATAAGTAGCCCCCACCACCCCCAGTAATAAGCAGCCCCCTCAGTAATAAGCAGCCCCTCCACAGTAATAGGCAGCCCCTTCCCCTGTAATAAGTAGCCCCCCCCCGTAATACACAGCCCCCTGTAATAGGCAGCCCCCCCAGTAATAGGCAGCCCCTTCCCCTGTAATAAGTAGCCCCCACCCCCCCCCAGTAATAGGCAGCCCCTTCCCCTGTAATAAGTAGCCCCCCCCCCAGTAATAACCAGCCCCCACCCCCCAGTAATAGGCAGCCCCTTCCCCTGTAATAAGTACCCCCGACCCCGTAATAGGCAGCCCCCCCAGTAATAGGCAGCCCCTTCCCCTGTAATAAGTACCCCCCCCCCCGTAATAGGCAGCCCCGCTCAGTAGTAAGCAGCCCCCCAACCCATATACTTACCTTCTCCCTGCTGTCAGCGTTGCTCTCTGTCTGCTTGCCCTGACGTCAGTGTGCAGCCCGAAACGCTTCCTCCAGGAGTCCTCTCCTGCGGAACTAATGAGCAGGGGACTCGGGGAGGAGGTTCCTGGCTGCACAGACGTCAGTGTGTGCGCCGGGATCAGCGCAATTACCAGAGGGGAGATGCGGCGCCCCCGCTGGTAATCACTTCGGTGGTCAGCGGCGGGCCACATAGCACAAGGCAGCGGGCCGGATTCGGCCCGCGGGCCTTGTGTTTAGAGCAAAAGTTCCCCGCGGTGCCGCAGACTGGCGCTAGACACCTAACGGCCCGGCCCCGGTCCGTGGCCCGGTGGTTGGGGACCCCTGCTCTATAGCATTGTGGGCTATCGCCCCGCCCCTTTTAAAGAGGGTTGTTACCTGGCCCTGCCAACCCTCTGCAGTGTGTGCCTACGGTTCCTCCTCATGGCAGACGCACTTATAAATAGACATGAGGGTGGTGTGGTTATGAGGCCAGCGTGTGGCATGAGGGCAGCTGAAGGTTGCGCACTGACACTTTTGTGTGCGCTGCGGGTGCAGGGTCGTGCAGGGTGGGGGGTTCGGCAGCATGTAACCCAGGAGAAGAGGCAGCGGTGTGTCTCGCAGGCAGTGCTTGTGCTTTGTTAGAGGTAGTGTGGTGCTTAGCTAAGGTGTGCCTTGCTAATGAGGGTTTGTCCGAAGTAAAGCTTGTTAGGGGGGGCTCACTCTTGCCGCTATTGTGGCTTAATAGTGGGACCTGGGAATCTGAGATGCAGCCCAGCATGTTACCCCTCGCCTGCCCTATCCGTTTCTGTGTCGTTTCCATCACTTTCGTAGGTTTTGAAGATTTGCACAAATGAAAACCTTAGCGAGTCGCCCATTGACTTCAACGGGGTTCGTTACTTGAAACGAACCCTTGAGCATCGCGGAACGTTCGACTCGAGCAACGAGCACCTGAGCATTTTGGTGCTCGCTCATCTCTAATAATAAGATATTATTGCCAGAACCAGATAGCCAACTTGCCACATATTCCTGCCTTACAGCTCTCTGGGTACCATTGCCGCTCCTCAGTATCTGTATATAAATCAGAAGATAAAACGGACAAAATGCCAAATTAACAGAACCAATGGAAAATGCAGTGGTTAAAAGGTAATTTATCCAAGCAGTAATATATCCAATTTCAAGAATATACAGTGTGACAAATTGTATCTCACCCCAGAGAACAACATGGCAGCAGCTATAAATGGCGCTAGATGGATAAGGGTGATAAATATAAGGGAAAGTTTTAATATATGTGAAGATTCTAATGGTGATATTGAATAAGCCTAGATATTTGGATGACTATGAATAAATATGGACATGAGTATGTATTTATCATGCTTATGTATGCAATATATCTTATATTGTACAATTTATTTGTATTATTGTATGTATTTGCACTTTAGCTGTGTTTTGTATATGCATCTATGATGAATTGTATTAGTCACAATATACTGTATGTGCATTTTACTTAACATACGTGTGCATGTCTTCATTAAGTTAGTTGCCAGTCACTTAATCTATTATTACAGACCCTGGTGCAGAGATTCAGTTAACCCCCCTCACCTCCACCCCTTACCCCTCACACACAACTTCTCTCTATGTCCACTGGTCATTGCATGTCTAAAAGACATTTTCCATGAAAATCATTTTATCATCTATCTGCAGGATTGGTGAAAAATTTGTAATTATTGAGGTCCGACTAGTGGGACCTCTAGGGATCCTGATAATAGCATACCCCAAATCCCACTAAATAAATGGAGTGATCACTGCCATTCCCTATCTATGGAAACAGTGGAGAGATGTGCTCAACTATGTCGCTTCCTCCCACATTAGTGAATGCATTGGTCATCAAGTACACCACCTCCCCATTAAGGGGTACTTGGGGTGCGCAGTCCTCGTGATCCATTGAGGTCCCAGTGGTTGGACAACCAGCAATCATCCAGCCATAAATTTTAAATTTTTCCATCAACTTAGCAATATGAGGCCTGGCTTTTTGCGGGACAAGTTGTGTTATTTAATCATTTTGGGTGTATATAATGTGCTCTATAACTTTTATTAAACTGCTTTTAGGGGGATTGGGGGGAAAAATTCTTGCCATTTCTTTTTGGTTGTAAATTTTACAGCGTTCAATGTGAAAAATAAATGTGAACACATTATTCTCTGGGTCAGCACGATTCTGGCGATACCAAGGTTATGCAGTTTTTTAATGTCTTGCTATTTTGTTTTTTAAGATTTGCTTCTGTGTTGCCGCATTCCAAAAGTCATAGCATTTTTATTTTTCCATCGACGGAGCTCTATGGGAGCTTATTTTTTGCAGGATTAACTCTAGTTTTCAATTAGCCATTTTTTGGGGGAACATAACATTTTGATTTTTTTTTCTACAGGCAAGATTTAAAAAATCTACAATTCTGACATGGTTTTTATTTTTATTTTTGACAGTGTTCACCATGTAGTAAAAGGGCTCAATCAAACGGACATTTTGATGGGCATTTTTCTGCACATAAAAAAGATTGCACTAGATAGAACCAATGCTTTTCAATGGCAGCGGTCACATGTGCAAATTAATTTGCTGCCGGCAAGCCCTGCAGTGACTTTCAGGGAAGGGCTTAAAGTATAATCCCTTACCTGAAAAGCATCGCAAAAATGTGTAAAAAATGTTTAAAAATCTATATTCACCTCTCTGCGCTGCTCTTTACTCTTGGAATTGTATCTGGGAATAACTAGAGAGATATTCGGGTGACGAGGAATAAATATGGCGAAGGAATAAATATGGCGCTGTGTTAGTATTTGTTTTATTGTAATTAAATGAACAACATTAACATTTTTTTCTTCTTTTCTGTGTAGAAGAGACGACATGAGCTCCTGGTAAGCTGAAACGTTCATTATAGGGGTCAGTTACTATACAGGGAGGGACGGGACATATACACATAACGACAGGTCTATAGGGACTGCACTGGGATCTATATGTATAACTTAGTTACACTGGACACAGAAACTATGAAGTGTTTGTCCTAATAATAACCCCTTTTTATTTCCCGTTAAGGATCATGGACGGCGTAGTGAGTTTTCTGCTTATGCTGTCCGAAGAAACGACAGAGGACGGAAGAGGAAGAGAGATCCCAGCCCGCGTGAGGAAGACCCCCAGATGAGGAGGAAGGATGACCCAGCTCAACAGCAGGAGGAAATGGCAGCCTTCTTCCGTGTTCTTGGTAAGACGCATTGGGGGACATTCAGAAAAGGTTTTATGCCAGTTCCTGGCATAATAAACTTGTAATTCCTAACACAATTGAGGATTTTTACAAAAACTTGTACATTTTTGCTATGTACGCCGATGGTCATCTATTTTTTTTAAAAGGGAACATGGCGCAGTGGGAGGGGGTGAAGTTTCCTGGACCGACACATTTATGCATAAATTATGCCGGAAATGAATGCCAGATTAGATGTGGTGAACATTGCTGCTAGACACATGGCAGAGCTGAGATGCATGTAATATATGAGGAGGGGTCTGCCTCTTGATGTATGAGGCGCATCGTGCACTAGCGGATATATTTTGAAGACCGGCGTTTGTAATGCTACTCTTACTAGATTCCCCCATTGCCCCTTTCAAAGGTTCTGGAGTTGAAACACAATCCTACATAAATCTTCCCAACTCTATTGTGTAACTGATATTTCATGTATCACAGCAATTTGTGTTTTTAGGATAAATTGACACACAGCGGGATTGCTGCGGAATATGGGCTGCAGAATGCAAACCATCATTCCTCAGCAATGTACAGACAATGTAAGTGAATGAAGTCTTAAGAAACCCCATTCACTTATAGCGGAAATATTCCACAAGGGAAGACAGTCACTGCAGAATTCATTCACTACAATACAATGACTGAGATCCCGTCATGAAATCTCTACCAACATCCACTCAAGGATATTGGTGCGGATTTACTCTGCAATATGTGATCATTTCTTAGTGTTGTCCTCCCCTACAAATGTTTCTCAGAAGGTTGTACCTGGGGTTTCACTTCTTTTACAATTAGTTCTGTTATCTATTAACGCTTTACTCCCCTTTCTTTCATTCAGCATAACCTACTTATAGTCTGCTGCACTATTGGTCCTGTAAAAAAAAAAAAAGTCAAATGGAATGGATAAAAACAGAAATATTGTATATTTTTTTCTAACATTGTTTTCAATAGGAAAAAACAGATCTGTTTAAATTCAATTTAACTTTAGTTTCTCAATTCTAAAAAATGAAGAGAGAAACTGAACGCCCTAATGAAGCCCAAATACAGATGTGAACGAGGCCTTATTGTATCCCTGTCTCTGTGATACGGTCACATGTGATGTCCATGACATGGCCCTAGGACACACCTGGATGGAAAACAGACAACAACTTTTCAAGCAACGGAACCAGCTGCTCCTCCGCATGGGATTTAGAACTTGGGTGGACCGAACCACCTGTGATCTGGTTAGTGGAAATAATATAAAATACTCCAGTCTTTGATGAAAAGTTTGTGGTGATAATGATATTCATACTCCATTTAATTCTAGGTCATGGCAGAAGCCCCTTCCCATTGGGCATGGACAAAAGAGCGGCAGAGCCATCATAGCTGAGCTCTTCACATGTTCAGGAGAGGCGCTGAAGACTTCACCATCAGCGGCCCACAGTTCAACCGTCCAACCTGCTCCCTCTGTAAGTTCGTTCGCCAGAATCCATTGATGATGAAAGTCTTCCAGGTACAGGAAGATCTCTACACCGATCTCAATGTCAGCGACAACCGATGAAGACTTGTATCTTTTTATAGTCCTACACATACACACAGACACTGTGTCACATATTGATGGCTTATACTCATACATGTGCACATGCACGCATGCGCACAGTCACTGTGGATAGTCACTTGCAGTCACTGTAGATAGTCACACACCCTCGCCTTAGGCCTCCCTCACACAGGCATTTGCAGAAACACAGTGTTTTTCAACGCTGCGTTACTGCAGATTTCCCCCTGTTTCAGCAGCGCTGACATACTTTATGCCAGCGTTTTGGCTGTGTTTTCAGCTCGGCTGAAAACGCAGCCAAGGATGCTGAAAAGAAAAAAAAAAAGCAATACTCACCTAGCCGCTGCAGTCTGGGTTGCGGCCGCTGGTCTCTGCCGCTGATCTGGGCTTCCTCTGCACTCACAAGTCTATTGCCGTAGGCCAGTTTTGAGAACCCCGCCTCCAGCAATAGAGTGCTGTGATTGGTTATCGGAGGGCTCGATGTCCAATCACAGCCCTTCATTGACTGTCTCAGCCAATCAGCGCTGGCAAGCTCTGATTGGCTGAGACAGTCAATGAAGGGCTGTGATTGGGCATCGAGCAAGCGCCGACAACCAATCACAGCACTCTATTGCTGGAGTCGGGGTTCTCAAACCTGGCCTACGGCAATAGACTTGTGAATGTAGGGGAAGCCCAGATCAGCGGCAGAGACCAGCGGCCACGACCCGGACTGCAGCGGCTAGGTGAGTATTGCTTTTTTTTCCCTCTCTACCTAGCTGGGACTGATTTTCGGGGTAGGGCTTCTATTGCAAGCCCTCACCCCAAAAATCGGCGAGCGGTTAACGCTGCCAAAAACGCGGCACCAAGTGTTGCCACGTTTTCAGCAGTGCTAAAACCGCTACCCATTCATTTTAATGGGCGACGCAGGGCTGAAAACGCCGAAAAATTGAACTTGCATCGCTGTCAAAGCGCAGCGTTGGAAGGCGCTGTGTTTTCAGCCCTGTGTGAGTAGCCCTATTGAAATGAATAGGAGTCTTGTACAGCGTTTAGCGCTGGGCTGAAAAGGCAGCGCTAAACGCTGTACAAAGCGCCCTTTGTGAGGGAGGCCTTACACACATTTTATAGTGTTACCCTCCTTTAGTATGCCCAAAGGAAGGGCAGTACAGCAGCCATGGCTTCCCTACAGGTTTCCTCCACTGGGGTTTTTTCCTCTCCTGCATGTTGCTGTACCCTCCTTGTGAGTGATGGGAGGTAACAACCAAAACACATATAATGAAAGAAATTTTAAATTATTTAACTTGCTATGTTTGGTCTGAGTCATTTTTTTCTATTTCTGTGTATGATAGTAAAATTTCATTTACAGGGTCCTGTGTAATAATACATACTGCCTCGATGTGCCGTCAGTATGTGATTGGTGCTGGTCTGGCCATTGGGATTCCAACTGTTGGTCTGTATGTGAAATAGAAGAGGATATAAGAATAAGAAGATATGATCTGTTAACAATTCTGCTTTTTGTTTTCACTCAAAGGACATCAAACTGTATATACTTCATATAAAAATTGTGATTGACTTCTATGCTTTGTGCCTCCTATGTTACTGCTATTGTCCGCCTCAGTTATTGAGCCATCATTGAGCATTACAAGTGGGTCAGGTGCCACACATTAAATACTGACCCACTTGCACATTCAGATTGAAGCAGCAATGAAGAATTTGTATCAACACCCGCACATTGGCTAGAAAGAAGTATCTATGAATTTCTTTCTGCACAGAACGGACCCCTTTCATAAGGCTCCTGCGGGAGCAATGATGTCACTAAGTATGGCACATTAGCCAAGGCTTTTATTAATTTACAATTATTACTTTTTTTTTCTTTGTTTTCTTTTAACTTTATTAGCGGCATACACAAGGGGCGGGTTACACGGATGAAACTACCCCCTTACTTCTACTGGAGGTATTTTAAAATCAAAGAACAACCAGCACTGCTCAGATGTTCCTCACACTCAGGAAAAGTCAGCTTCTACTCCGCTCAACCAGAGAGGAATTGTGTGACTCTACAGTTAAGGTTGGCTTCACACGAGTGCGTGCTTGTGCGTACATATGTGCGCACCCCTGTACGCGCAAAAACACACGTGTATGCAGGTGTGTGCACTGCTTTTAATGGAGCCGCGGCTGCTGTCCCTGAGGTGATATTCAGGGAAGAGCTTTAATCCCTTAGTCACCAAGCCTGTTTGCGCCTTAATGACCAAACCAAATTTTGGAAATCTGACGTGTCACTTTTACAGAATAGTTCTGTAAAGGTTTTGCATATCCAAGTGATTCTGACATTGTTTTTTTGCCACATGTTGTACTTCATTTAGGTGGTAAAAATAGACCAATAGAATTTGTGTAAATTTATTAAAAGTGCCAATACTGGGAAAATTTTGAAATAAATTGTCATTTTTTCACATTTTCAATTGTAATCTCAAATATGTGCAAACATACTGTACACATTTTTGATAAGATATATATTTCCATGTGTTTACTTTTTTCTGAATGCACATTTGAAAAACTTGTGTTTTTTAACCATTTAGGAGACATATGAATTTAACATTACTTTTCAGCATTTTGGGGAACACTTTGTTTTCCTGCACCAAGCCAAGATTGCAAAGGCTCATGGGTGTCAGAATAATAGATACCCCAACAAATGACCCTTTTTTAAAAACTACATCCCTTAATGTATTCACTAAGGGGAGTCATGAGTATTTTTACCCCACAGTTTTTTTTTCAGGAATTAATTCAACTTAGAGAAAAGCAAAATTTTATATTTTTGTAAATATGTCATTTTAAAGACATTTTTTTCCTATAGTTTACATGAAAATGAGGATTGACACCCCAAAATGGATACCCCTGTTTGTCCCGAGTTCAGAAACATACCCATTGTGGCCCTCATCTTATGTCTGGATGCATAACGGGGCCCAAAATGAAAGGAGTAGTCAGTGTCTTTCAGAACAGAAATTTTGCTTGATGGCGTTTTAGGCCCCATAGCACACATGTAGAGCTCTTGAGCGGCCAAAACCATAGTAAACCCCCACAAATGACCCCATTTTGAAAACTAAACTCCTTAACGAATCTATCTTGGGGTGTACTGCGTAGTTTGATCTGCCTGTTTTTGAATGAATTCAAACAAAGCAAAAGGAAGAGAAAAAAAAGATTTTTGTTTTTTTTGGCAATTCTGTCATTTTAAAAACAGCTTTTTAGTACAGCACACATATGAATGAAGACTCGCACCCCAAAATGGATACCCCTGTTTGTCCTGTTTTTAGAAATATACCCATTATGGCCCTAATTTTATGTCTGGATGCATAACAGGGCCCAAAATGAAAGGAGTAGTCAGTGGCCTTCAGAACATAAATTTTGTTTGAAGGCCTTTTAGGCCCCATAGCACACTTGTAGAGTTCTTGAGCGGCCAAAACCATAGAGAACCCCCACAAATGACCCCAGTTTCAAAGCTAGACTCCTTAACGAATTTATCTAGGGGTGTGCTGACCATTTTGACGCCACAATTTTTGAATGAATCTAAGCAAAGCAGTAGGAAAAAATTATGATTTTCCCTTTTTGGGCAATTGTTTCAATTTAAAAAACGTTTTTTTTGTACAGCACACATATAAATGAAGACTTTCACCCAAAAATGGATGCCAGTTTGTCCCGTGTTCAGAAACATACCCATTGTGGCCTTAATCTACTTACGGTACACATCGCAAGGCCTATAATGGAAGGAGCACCCGTTAGATTTCAGGGTACAACTGAATACATTTCAGGACCCATTGCCCACTTGTAGAGCCCTTGAGTGGCCAAAATGATAAGGAACCCCCCTCAAATGACCCCATTTAAAAACTAGACCTTCCTCCGCATGCCCTTTTTGGCGTTCCCCAAATCTTAGATAAAAGTAATAATGTGAACTGTGTGGTATTTCCGAAGACAGGGGTAATTACGGGGGCTTGGTTAGGATGGGTACATGGGGCAATAAAACCAGGTATCCCCCTCCTCTCATGCTTTTTGGGGGGCATTTTTTGACCTCAGTGGCAGGGATGGGGTGTAAAAAGTGGCGCTCTGTGAGGCTTTGTAAGCTTACGGAGATGCGGCGGTCTCACACAGAAGGCGCTGAACAAGCTGCTCCTGGAAATGCAGGAAGGCGAGCGTTCCCGGGGCTTCTTGTAAATTACGTATTACAGGTAGCGATCTGAATAATGCCAGGCTCACACGTCCATATGTGGAATCCACTTGCGGAGGTCCGCAGCAGATCCCAGCTGTGAGCAGGCAGTGGCGCTGCATACGCCGTGTAATGTACTGCGCATAACTGCATACTCACACAGGCGGTCATGCACAGTACACTTTTTTTTTTGTTCATATTTCCCGCACCATCGCTTAGCGATGACGCAGGTACCCGCAGCCCGTACACAATGTAGTAGCGTATGGGCTGACGGTATATCCACGACCATGGAGCACAATGGGCTCTATGTTGCGGATATCCGTGGTAAAATAGAACCTGCTGCGTTCTGTTTTCTGCGAGTAGATTATGTAATTCCGACCCGCTAATGTGAGCAGAATTGTGTAATCCAATGCGATTGATCTGCGTATTACCGCGGATCAGACGCATGCGGAATTCGCAATTCCTATCCAGTCATGTGAGACCAGCCTAAGGTAGATCGCTACCTTTTTATCATGTGACCGGGGTCCACTCAACGAGGTCACTGCTCCAGGCTCTCGGCGACCATTGGTTGCCAGGAGCAAGGAGATCTTAAATTTCCTGAGCTCCCTGGCTCCTACGCATGTTACTGTCATTTTGCTGGTGGTCGCATGTGCAGAATCCGGAAAGGTTCATGGAGGAGGATCACGTCGGGGTTCAAATACAGAGGCCTCTCATTAAAAGTTTTTATCTCCTCTCACCGATCACATCGGTGAGGGGAGATGAAATTTCAAATTTTTTTTTTACTTTTACGTGATTGCTATTAACAATTGGATAACGGCGAACACGTGATCAGAAAACGCTCACCGCGGCTCCCCATGAAATCTCCAGGCTCTTGGCTAAGTTTTGTAGCCAGGAGCAGGGAGAATTTAAATTACCCTGGCAATCCACAACCTTTGCGCATACATCTGCCATTGTGGTGATGGGAGTGTGCACAGAAGCTGGGGTAATGTCCGCGAATAAATCCAGGGGCCTTAGGTATGTAATTTCATCCTCCCTCACAGATATGATCCAGGAGGGGAGATGAATAGAGATGAGCGAACACCAAAATGTTCGGGTGTTCGTTATTCGGAACGAACTTCCCGCGATGCTCGAGGGTTCGTTTCGAACAACGAACCCCATTGAAGTCAATGGGCGACCAGAGCATTTTTGTATTTCGCCGATGCTCGCTAAAGTTTTCATGTGTGAAAATCTGGGCAATTCAAGAAAGTAATGGGAATGACACAGAAACGGATAGGGCAGGCGAGGGGCTACATGTTGGGCTGCATCTCAAGTTCACAGGTCCCACTATTAAGCCACAATACCGGCAAGAGTGGGCCCCCCCCCCCCCTCCCAACAACTTTTACTTCTGAAAAGCCCTCATTAGCATGGCATACCTTTGCTAAGCACCACACTACCTCCAACAAAGCACAATCACTGCCTGGATGACACTCCGCTGCCACTTCTCCTGGGTTACATGCTGACCAACCGCCCCCCTCCCCCCCACAGCGCACACCAAAGTGTCCCTGCGCAGCCTTCAGCTGCCCTCATGCCACGCCACACTCATGTCTATTTAGAAGTGCGTCTGCCATGAGGAGGAACCGCAGGCACACACTGCAGAGGGTTGGCACGGCTAGGCAGCGACCCTCTTTAAAAGGGGCGGGGCGATAGCCCACAATGCTGTACAGAAGCAATGAGAAATAGAATCCTGTGTCACCGCCATCAGGAGCTGCACACGTAGGCATAGCAATGGGGAACCTACACTACCGTTCAAAAGTTTGGGGTCACATTGAAATGTCCTTATTTTTGAAGGAAAAGCACTGTACTTTTCAATGAAGATAACTTTAAACTAGTCCTAACTTTAAACAAATGCACTCTATACATTGCTAATGTGGTAAATGACTATTCTAGCTGCAAATGTCTGGTTTTTTGTGCAATATCTACAAAGGTGTATAGAGGCCCATTTCCAGCAACTATCACTCCAGTGTTCTAATGGTACAATGTGTTTGCTCATTGGCTCAGAAGGCTAATTGATGATTAGAAAACCCTTGTGCAATCATGTTCACACATCTGAAAACAGTCTAGCTCGTTACAGAAGCTACAAAACTGACCTTCCTGTGAGCAGATTGAGTTTCTGGAGCATCACATTTGTGGGGTCAATTAAACGCTCAAAATGGCCAGAAAAAGAGAACTTTCATCTGAAACTCGACAGTCTATTCTTGTTCTTAGAAATGAAGGCTATTCCATGCGAGAAATTGCTAAGAAATTGAAGATTTCCTACAACGGTGTGTACTACTCCCTTCAGAGGACAGCACAAACAGGCTCTAACCAGAGTAGAAAAAGAAGTGGGAGGCCGCGTTGCACAACTAAGCAAGAAGATAAGCACATTAGAGTCTCTAGTTTGAGAAACAGACGCCTCACAGGTACCCAACTGGCATCTTCATTAAATAGTACCCGCAAAACACCAGTGTCAACATCTACAGTGAAGAGGCGGCTGCGGGATTTTGGGCTTCAGGGCAGAGTGGCAAAGAAAAAGCCATATCTGAGACTGGCCAATAAAAGAAAAAGATTAAGATGGGCAAAAGAACACAGACATTGGACAGAGGAAGACTGGAAAAAAGTGTTGTGGACGGATGAATCCAAGTTTGAGGTGTTTGGATCACAAAGAAGAACGTTTGTGAGACGCAGAACAAATTAAAAGATGCTGGAAAAATGACTGACGCCATCTGTTAAGCATGGTGGAGGTAATGTGATGGTCTGGGGTTGCTTTGGTGCTGGTAAGGTGGGAGATTTGTACAGGGTAAAAGGGATTCTGAATAAGGAAGGCTATCACTCCATTTTGCAACGCCATGCCATACCCAGTGGACAGCGCTTGATTGGAACCAATTTCATCCTACAACAGGACAATGACCCTAAACACACCTCCAAATTGTGCAAGAACTATTTACAGCAGAAGCAGGCAGCTGGTATTCTATCGGTAATGGAGTGGCCAGCGCAGTCACCAGATCTGAACCCCATTGAGCTGTTGTGGGAGCAGCTTGACCGTATGGTACGCCAGAAGTGCCCATCCAACCAATCCAACTTGTGGGAGATGCTTCTAGAAGCATGGGGTGCAATTTCACAAGCTTACCTCAACAAATTAACAGCTAGAATGTCAAAGGTGTGCAATGCTGTAATTGCTGCAAAAGGAGGATTCTTTGACGAAAGCAAAGTTTGATGTAAAAACAATGTTATTTCAAATACAAATCATTATTTCTAACCTTGTCAATGTCTTGACTCTATTTTCTATTCATTTCACAACGCATGGTGGTGAATAAGTGTGACTTTTCATGGAAAACACAAAATTGTTTGGGTGACCCCAAACTTTTGAACGGTAGTGTATGTGCCACACACTATTCATTCTGTCAAGGTGTCTGCATGCCCCAGTTAGACCGGGCTTTTTAATTCATAGACACAGGCAGGTACAACTCCCTATTGTGAAGTCCCTGTGGACCGACAGCATGGGTGGGTGCCAGGAAGCCACCGGCGGTACATAGAAATATCCCATTGCATTGCCCAACACAGCTGAGGTAGTAGTGTCGTGCGTAATACAGGTGGGCTTCGGCCCACACTGCATGCCCCAGTCTGACCGGGGTTCTTTACAAGTGGACACATGTAGGTTACACTCCCTGTGGACCCACTGCCTGGGTGGGTGCCAGAAAGCCACCGGCGGTACATAGAAATATCCCATTGCATTGCCCAACACAGCTGAGGTAGTAATGTCGTGCATAATGCAGGTGGGCTTCGGCCCACACTGCATGCTCCAGTCAGACTGGGGTTCTTTAGAAGTGGACACATGTAGGTTAAACTCCCTGTGGACCCACTGCCTGGGTGGGTGCCAGGAAGCCACCGGCGGTACATAGAAATATCCCATTGCATTGCCCAACACAGCTGAGGTAGTAATGTCGTGCGTAATGCAGGTGGGCTTCGGCCCACACTGCATGCCCCAGTCAGACTGGGGTTCTTTAGAAGTGTACAGATGTATTAAAAACTCCGTGTGCACCTACAGCATGGGTGGCTCCCTGGAACCCACCGGCGGTACACAAAAATATCCCATTGCATTGCCCAACACAGCTGAGGTAGTAATGTCGTGCGTAATGCAGGTGGGCTTCGGCCCACACTGCATGCCCCAGTCAGACTGGGGTTCTTTAGAAGTGTACAGATGTATTAAAAACTCTGTGTGCACCTACAGCATGGGTGGCTCCCTGGAACCCACTGGCGGTACACAAAAATATCCCATTGCATTGCCCAACACAGCTGAGGTAACGTCAGCTGGAATGCAGGTGGGCTAAAAATTAATTTGATTACACTGTAGGCGAGGGCCCACAAAAATTGCTGTATCAACAGTACTAATGTACATCCCAAAAATTGGCCATGGCCAGCCAAGAGGGCAGGTGAAACCCATTAATCGCTTTGGTTAATGGGGCTTAAGTGGTAACTAGGCCTGGAGGCAGCCCAGTGTAACGAAAAATTGGTTCAAGTTAAAGTTCCAACGCTTTTAAGCGCATTGAAACTTATAAAAATTGTTCAGAAAAATTATTTGAGTGAGCCTTGTGGCCCTAAGAAAAATTGCCCGTTCAGCGTGATTACGTGAGGTTTCAGGAGGAGGAGCAGGAGGAGGAGGAGGAATATTAGACACAGATTGATGAAGCAGAAATGTCCCCGTTTTGGATGGTGAGAGAGAACGTAGCTTCCATCCGCGGGTGCAGCCTACGTATTGCTTACGTATTGCTGCTGTCCGCTGGTGGAGAACAGAAGTCTGGGGAAATCCAGCCTTTGTTCATCTTGATGAGTGTTAGCCTGTCGGCACTGTCGGTTGACAAGCGGCTACGCTTATCTGTGATGATTCCCCCAGCCGCACTAAACACCCTCTCCGACAAGACGCTAGCCGCAGGACAAGCAAGCACCTCCAGGGCATACAGCGCTAGTTCAGGCCACGTGTCCAGCTTCGACACCCAGTAGTTGTAGGGGGCAGAGGCGTCACCAAGGATGGTCGTGCGATCCGCTACGTACTCCCTCACCATCCTTTTACAGTGCTCCCGCCGACTCAGCCGTGACTGGGGAGCGGTGACACAGTCTTGGTAGGGAGCCATAAAGCTGGCCAGGCCCTTAAAGACTGTTGCACTGCCTGGGATGTACATGCTGCTCGATCTACGCACATCCCCTGCTACCTTGCCCTTGGTACTGCGCCTTCTGCCACTAGCGCTGTCGGCTGGGAATTTTACCATCAGCTTGTCCGCAAGGGTCCTGTGGTATAGCAACACTCTCGAACCCCTTTCCTCTTCGGGAATCAGAGTGGGCAGGTTCTCCTTATACCGTGGATCGAGCAGTGTGTACACCCAGTAATCCGTCGTGGCCAGAATGCGTGCAACGCGAGGGTCACGAGAAAGGCATCCTAACATGAAGTCAGCCATGTGTGCCAGGGTACCTGTACGCAACACATGGCTGTCTTCACTAGGAAGATCACTTTCAGGATCCTCCTCCTCCTCCTCCTCCTCCTCCTCAGGCCATACACGCTGAAAGGATGACAGGCAATCAGCCGGTGTACCGTCAGCAGCGGCCCAAGCTGTCTCTTCCCCCTCCTCCTCATCCTCCTCATGCTCCTCCTCCTCCTCCTGTACGCGCTGAGAAATAGACAGGAGGGTGCCCTGACTATCCAGCGGCATACTGTCTTCCCCCGCCCCCGTTTCCGAGCGCAAAGCAGCTGCCTTTATGGTTTGCAGGGAATTTCTCAAGATGCATAGCAGAGGAATGGTGACGCTAATGATTGTAGCATCGCCGCTCACCACCTGGGTAGACTCCTCAAAATTACCAAGGACATGGCAGATGTCTGCCAACCAGGCCCACTCTTCTGAAAGGAATTGAGGAGGCTGACTCCCACTGCGCCGCCCATGTTGGAGTTGGTATTCGGCTATAGCTCTACGTTGTTCATAGAGCCTGGCCAACATGTGGAGCGTAGAGTTCCACCGTGTGGGCACGTCGCACAGCAGTCGGTGCACTGGCAGCTTAAAGTGATGTTGCAGGGTGCGCAGGGTGGCAGCGTCCGTGTGGGACTTGCGCAAATGTGCGCAGAGCCGGCGCGCCTTTACGAGCAGGTCTGACAAGCGTGGGTAGCTTTTCAGAAAGCGCTGAACCACCAAATTAAAGACGTGGGCCAGGCATGGCACGTGCGTGAGGCTGCCGAGCTGCAGAGCCGCCACCAGGTTACGGCCGTTGTCACACACGACCATGCCCGGTTGGAGGCTCAGCGGCGCAAGCCAGCGGTCGGTCTGCTGTGTCAGACCCTGCAGCAGTTCGTGGGCCGTGTGCCTCTTATCGCCTAAGCTGAGTAGTTTTAGCACGGCCTGCTGACGCTTGCCCACCGCTGTGCTGCCACACCGCGCGACACCGACTGCTGGCGACATGCTGCTGCTAACACATCTTGATTGCGAGACAGAGGAGGAGGAGGAGGAGGAGGGTGCTTTAGTGGAGGAAGCATACACCTCCGCAGATACCACCACAGAGCTGGGGCCCGCAATTCTGGGGGTGGGTAGGACGTGAGCGGTCCCGGGCTCTGACTCTGTCCCAGCCTCCACTAAATTCACCCAATGTGCCGTCAGGGAGATGTAGTGGCCCTGCCCGCCTGTGCTTGTCCACGTGTCCGTAGTTAAGTGGACCGTGGCAGTAACCGCATTGGTGAGGGCGCGTACAATGTTGCGGGAGACGTGGTCGTGCAGGGCTGGGACGGCACATCGGGAAAAGTAGTGGCGACTGGGAACTGAGTAGCGCGGGGCCGCCACCTCCATGATACTTTTGAAGGACTCCGTTTCCACAACCCTATACGGCAGCATCTCAAGGCTGATGAATTTTGCTATGCGGACGGTTAACGTTTGAGCGTGCGGGTGCGTGGCGGCGTACTTGCGCTTGCGCTCCAACAGTTGCGCAAGCGACGGCTGGATGGTGCGCTGAGCTACACTGCTGGATGGGGCCGAAGACAGCGGAGGTGAGGGTGTGGGTGCAGGCCAGGAGACGGTAGTGCCTGTGTCCTGAGTGGCAGGTTGGGGCACAGGGGGAGAGGCAGGGGTGCAAACCGGAGGCGCTGAACGGCCTTCGTCCCACCTTGCGGGGTGCTTGGCCATCATATGTCTGCGCATGGTGGTGGTGGTGAGGCTGTTGGTGTTGGCTCCCCGGCTGAGCTTTGCGCGACAAAGGTTGCACACCACTGTTCGTCGGTCGTCAGGCGTCTCTGTGAAAAACTGCCAGACCTTAGAGCACCTCGGCCTCTGCAGGGTGGCATGGCGTGAGGGGGCCCTTTGGGAAACACTTGGTGGATTATTCGGTCTGGCCCTGCCTCTACCCCTGGCCACCGCACTGCCTCTTGCAACCTGCCCTGCTGATGCCCTTGACTCCCCCTCTGAAGACCTGTCCTCCTGAGTAAGCGTTGCACACCAGGTGGGGTCAGTCACCTCATCGTCCTGCTGCTCTTCCTCCGAATCCTCTGTGCGCTGCTCCCTCGGACTTACTGCCCTTACTACTACCTCACTGCAAGACAACTGTGTCTGATCGTCATCGTCCTCCTCACCCACAGAAAGTTGTTGAGACAGTTGGCGGAAGTCCCCAGCCTCTTCCCCCGGACCCCGGGAACTTTCGAATGGTTGGGCATCAGTGACGATAAACTCCTCTGGTGGGAGAGGAACCGCTGCTGCCCAATCTAAGCAGGGGCCCGAGAACAGTTCCTGGGAGTGCTCCCGCTCCTGAGCAGGTGTTATTGTAGTGGAGTGAGGAGGCTGGGAGGAAGGAGGAGCAGCAGACAGAGGATTCGGATTGGCAGCAGTGGACGGCGCAGAACTGCGGGTAGACGATAGGTTGCTCGAAGCACTTTCTGCCATCCAGGACAGGACCTGCTCACACTGCTCATTTTCTAATAACCGTCTCCCGCGTGGACCCATTAATTGGGCGATGAATGTGGGGACGCCAGAAACGTGCCTCTCTCCTAATCGCGCAGCAGTCGGCTGCGACACACCTGGATCAGGAGCTTGGCCTGTGCCCACACCCTGACTTGGCCCTCCGCGTCCTCGGCCGCGTCCACGTCCTCTAGGCCTACCCCTACCCCTCAGCATGCTGTATTACCAGTGATTTGATTTCACAGGCAGGAAATAAATTGGCGCAAGACTGCAGGCCAAATATAATTTTTTCCCTTTTTTGAAAACGAAAGGCCCCACTGCCTCTAGTGAATGAATAATCTAAGTTTAATAACTGTGCTGTTTTCCTGCTAATGTGTCACAGAACGTGAGGGTAGCAGAGTTATTAACTGTGGCAGAGCAGGTATTTTTTTTCCCAATTAAGGAAAGCAAATGGCGAAGCCAGGAGTAAAACGTAGCTGGGTGCGTATGATTTTTAAAGGTGTCACACGCAGCCGACACGTGTCCACCGCCCTTAGGACGGACAGAGGCCGGACAAATAGAATTATTTTCCGTTTTTTGGCACCAAAAGGCAGCACTGCGTATATTCTATGAACATGAGAAGTTTAATAACTGTGCTGTGTCCCTGCTAATGTGTCACAGAACGTGAGGGTAGCAGAGTTATTAACTGGGGCAGAGCAGGTATTTTTTTTCCCAATTAAGGAAAGCAAATGGCGAAGCCAGGAGTAAAACGTAGCTGGGTGCGTATGATTTTTACAGGTTGCAGACGCAGCCGACACGTGTCCACCGCCCTTAGGACGGACAGAGGCCGGACAAATAGAATTATTTTCCGTTTTTTGGCACCAAAAGGCAGCACTGCGTATATTCTATGAACATGAGAAGTTTAATAACTGTGCTGTGTCCCTGCTAATGTGTCACAGAACGTGAGGGTAGCAGAGTTATTAACTGTGGCAGAGCAGGTATTTTTTTTCCCAATTAAGGAAAGCAAATGGCGAAGCCAGGAGTAAAACGTAGCTGGGTGCGTATGATTTTTACAGGTTGCAGACGCAGCCGACACGTGTCCACCGCCCTTAGGACGGACAGAGGCCGGACAAATAGAATTATTTTCCGTTTTTTGGCACCAAAAGGCAGCACTGCGTATATTCTATGAACATGAGAAGTTTAATAACTGTGCTGTGTCCCTGCTAATGTGTCACAGAACGTGAGGGTAGCAGAGTTATTAACTGTGGCAGAGCAGGTATTTTTTTTCCCAATTAAGGAAAGCAAATGGCGAAGCCAGGAGTAAAACGTAGCTGGGTGCGTATGATTTTTACAGGTTGCAGACGCAGCCGACACGTGTCCACCGCCCTTAGGACGGACAGAGGCCGGACAAATAGAATTATTTTCCGTTTTTTGGCATCAAAAGGCAGCACTGCGTATATTCTATGAACATGAGAAGTTTAATAACTGTGCTGTTTTCCTGCTAATGTGTCACAGAACGTGAGGGTAGCAGAGTTATTAACTGGGGCAGAGCAGGTATTTTTTTCCCAATTAAGGAAAGCAAATGGCGAAGCCAGGAGTAAAACGTAGCTGGGTGCGTATGATTTTTACAGGTTGCAGACGCAGCCGACACGTGTCCACCGCCCTTAGGACGGACAGAGGCCGGACAAATAGAATTATTTTCCGTTTTTTGGCACCAAAAGGCAGCACTGCGTATATTCTATGAACATGAGAAGTTTAATAACTGTGCTGTGTCCCTGCTAATGTGTCACAGAACGTGAGGGTAGCAGAGTTATTAACTGTGGCAGAGCAGGTATTTTTTTTCCCAATTAAGGAAAGCAAATGGCGAAGCCAGGAGTAAAACGTAGCTGGGTGCGTATGATTTTTACAGGTTGCAGACGCAGCCGACACGTGTCCACCGCCCTTAGGACGGACAGAGGCCGGACAAATAGAATTATTTTCCGTTTTTTGGCACCAAAAGGCAGCACTGCGTATATTCTATGAACATGAGAAGTTTAATAACTGTGCTGTGTCCCTGCTAATGTGTCACAGAACGTGAGGGTAGCAGAGTTATTAACTGTGGCAGAGCAGGTATTTTTTTCCCAATTAAGGAAAGCAAATGGCGAAGCCAGGAGTAAAACGTAGCTGGGTGCGTATGATTTTTACAGGTTGCAGACGCAGCCGACACGTGTCCACCGCCCTTAGGACGGACAGAGGCCGGACAAATAGAATTATTTTCCGTTTTTTGGCACCAAAGGCAGCACTGCGTATATTCTATGAACATGAGAAGTTTAATAACTGTGCTGTTTTCCTGCTAATGTGTCACAGAACGTGAGGGTAGCAGAGTTATTAACTGTGGCAGAGCAGGTATTTTTTTTCCCAATTAAGGAAAGCAAATGGCGAAGCCAGGAGTAAAACGTAGCTGGGTGCGTATGATTTTTAAAGGTGTCACACGCAGCCGACACGTGTCCACCGCCCTTAGGACGGACAGAGGCCGGACAAATAGAATTATTTTCCGTTTTTTGGCACCAAAAGGCAGCACTGCGTATATTCTATGAACATGAGAAGTTTAATAACTGTGCTGTGTCCCTGCTAATGTGTCACAGAACGTGAGGGTAGCAGAGTTATTAACTGGGGCAGAGCAGGTATTTTTTTTCCCAATTAAGGAAAGCAAATGGCGAAGCCAGGAGTAAAACGTAGCTGGGTGCGTATGATTTTTAAAGGTGTCACACGCAGCCGACACGTGTCCACCGCACTTAGGACGGACAGAGGCCGGACAAATAGAATTATTTTCACTTGTTTTACAAGCAAAAGGCAGCACTGCGTATATTCAATGAATAATAACTGTGTTGTGGCCCTGCCTATACAATTCTTTCCCTGCAGTATCAATGGAGGGTGCAATGCTCTGCAGAAGCGATTTTGAGAAGCAAAAAAAAATGCAGCACAGCTAACAGCAGCCTGGACAGTACTGCACACGGATAAATATGGCCCTAGAAAGGACCGTTGAGGTTCTTGAAGGCTACACTCACTCCTAACACTCTCCCTGCCTATGCAGCACTTCTGTCCCTAATGCCGGGTGCAACGGTCTGCAGAGGCGATTTTGAGAAAAAAAAAATTGCCACTGCTAACAGCAGCCAACACACAGCTATCAGTGGCCCTAATAAGGACCTTTGGGGGGTCTTGAAGCCTACACTAACTACCAATTCTTTCCCTACAGCAGCTCCGGTACAAACAGCACTGTCCCTCATCTAACTCACACGGCATCTGAGGCGAACCGCGGGAGGGGCCGACTTTTATGTTCGGGTGACACCTGATCTTCCCAGCCACTCACAGCAGGGGGGTGGTATAGGGCTTGAACGTCACAGGGGGAAGTTGTAATGCCTTCCCTGTCTTTCAATTGGCCAGAAAAGCGCGCTAACGTCTCAGGGAAGGAAGTGAAAATAACCAGAACACCGCATGGTGTTCGTTACGAATAACGAACATCCCGAACACCCTAATATTCGCACGAATATCAAGCTCGGAAGAACACGTTCGCTCATCTCTAGAGATGAAATGTAAGTTTTTTTAAACTTTTTTTAAAACTTTTTTTTACACTTTTTAAAACTTTAAATGATTACTGTTATCCACTGGACATCAGGCACGCATGCGCAGAAGGGGACTTTAGGTCCCAGAAGACCGGGACATCGCGGAGGACCTGGGGTGAGTATTTTCACCTGGATCCAATCCATGAGGGGAGGTGAAACTTGAAATTTTTCTTGATTACCGCCAAACACCATAAACTAAGTTATGGTGCTGTTTGGTGAAGTGACAGGAAGCCAGGCTTTTTCTTCTTTCAATAGTCACCTGCTCCACAGTTCTCGCTGTGCTCGCTATTGAAGTCCACTCACAGCCTGAAAATCTGACTCTTTCTGGACCACTGTGCCATCTACTTTGGGGGCATGACTTTGGTCAGCAATGTTTTCCATCCCACGAACAATATCATTGATTGTCATTTTTGGCTGACCTATGCCGTTGCACCTCAATCTCCTTTGGTTCTGACTAGAGGCTATGGGCTTGTCTCCATACCAATACCCATGTCCGTCTAGTGGTGTATTTCTATACTTTTGTATTTTTTTGGTATTTATCAGCCCTTATGTGATATTTTAGTTATAATAAAAGTTATATTTTAGGGGTGTACATTTTCGTATGCATAACTAGGTGAAATACCTGTGTATTGTACAGAGTGGTCACCAAAATGAGCCCAGCACCGCACTGTTATAAAAAGCAGTCCAAAAGAAAATCTGTGTTGCCCATAGCAACCAATCACAGCGCAGCTTTCATTTTACCTCAGCAGTATAAGAAAAAACAACCAATCACAGCGCAGCTTTCATTTTACCTCAGCTGTGTAAAAAATGAAAGCTGAGCTGTGACTGGTTGCTATTTGCAACAAAAATTACAGGGGAAAGTTGGTTAATTTTTGATTTTTAATTACGCCAGGATTTGTCACCTGATGCTGAAGAACACTCATTCAAAATTTCACTCAAATCGGACCAGAACTGTGGATTTGTATACAACACAAACACATTGTGTTTTATATATAAGATACGAGTATATATACACACATGCACATACATTCCAGCAAAAAGATAAAATGACGGCCAGCGGTTTCAAAATATAAATTTTATTTTTTGTTATATACTGTAATACACATTACATTTGCATTTCTAGAAATACAAGCTGTAGAGGAGCTTTCAATCTAATTTCTCTACCACACACTCGGGGTTTCGTCACGCGGGCGTATTGTTGATCAGTATTTTGTGAGCCAGAAGTGGAACATACAGAGAGAAACGGAAAAATTTAGTTATTTGGCTCACACAATACTGATGAACAATACGCCCGCGTGATGGAGTCCTCAAGTAGTAGTACACACTGACAGGCTTCATACACACTTAAAAGTATGGAGGATTGCAGCAGCCCTACATTTATAAATTTCAACATAGTAGTAACCATGTCTGTTGCCATATGGTGCCTCTATGGTGCACTGTATTTCCCCTGAGGCCTCTTTCACACGAGCGTTACGTTTTTTAGCCACCCACATCGCGGCCGAAAATTGCATGAACGTGAGAAAGTTGCGGCTAAATCTCCCATTTTCTCACCCGTTCACACGCTGCTTAGGTCTCTCCCCCTCCCCTTGCCGACTGATAGTGGTAATAGAAACTCCCATAGAAGCCTATAGGAGATGCCGGCAAAGGGAGGGACTCTAGCAACGCGAGCCGCTGCTCCTGGCAGCTCCCTTAGGAGTCTATGGCAATGGCCAGCGTATTCCGGCAAAAGATAGGACAAGTCCTATCTTTTCCGGCCGGAATGTACACCGTGCACGCTATCTTTTCCGGCTGGCTGATTTTATGCACCAGAAAAGCGCCAATCTGAACAAATGCATTGGAATCCAATACTT
This sequence comes from Eleutherodactylus coqui, assembly GCA_035609135.1. Lineage (NCBI taxonomy): Eukaryota > Metazoa > Chordata > Amphibia > Anura > Eleutherodactylidae > Eleutherodactylus > Eleutherodactylus coqui. Next base: position 162,528,833 of record CM069410.1, on the reverse strand, counting down.
CAGATGGTCGCGATTTTTGGACAACATTTTTTCGCAGCAAAATAGCCGCGATAAAATGCTCTTGTAAAAGAGGCCTTACCGGTAGTAGTGATGCTCCTAGGGAACAATACCTCCATAAGACAGTATGTGGAAACAGGCCATATTCTTGTTTCTCACATGCTTCTGTATCAAGTCAAAAAAATACAAATGTAGAGTATGGGTTCATAGATTTCTATGGGTGCTGTATAACACATTTCATGATATGGTTGTGTGCACGAGGCCTTAAGGCTCATTTAGACAACCATTATCGCTCAAAATTCGCTCAAAAGCCATCTTTTGAGCGATAATTGTTGTGTGTAAATGTGCCCATCTTTCAGTTTTCTGCCAAACAATGGATTTCAGTTAGGCTTCAAATCCGTTGTTCAGCAGAACAGCTGATAAGACAGACCGCACGCTGTGCTCTAGCCGCAGACCGCTGATAACAGATGATTGCATTGTCTTAGCTATTCTCAGCTGTCAGCCATGCTGGAAAAACAAAGAATATATTCAGCTTCTGGCGGCTCACACTCTACTAATTGGTACTAATAGGCATTAGTACCAATTAGTAGATTATGCAAAATAATCACTCAAAAGTCGTCTTTTGAGAGATCATCCTTGTGTCTAAATGCACTATTAGAACTCATTATTGACTCTCTCTTAAAATCATACTATAGATGACGATGGTGGCGACCTTTGATCCCCGGTTGCTCCAATGCCTCCAGGTGACTAGAAGCCCTTATCTTTATTTTCACCTGCACAGTTTATGTTCCTTTCTAGCGCAGGATATTTTTGTGATTGCTCTGTAAAAATTGGGTCCAGCATGTGAATTTCGCTAAAGCCATAGACCCTGGGATTCTGTGGGTGGTAATTGGTTAAAGGCCGTGCCTCCTCTTAAAATTATACAAATTTATTATTGTGTGTCTGCCTCCATTACTGCACCATTCTCCATTGGGTTCCTAGAATAGGGTTTAATGGACTTGCAGAAAACTGACTTTCATGTATGCATACAGGGAATATGTGAAGGATGATATTTTCTCTCTTCTTGTATCTATTCTTTATCATTGACACAGTACTTTATACAAAGACATTGCAAAGCTATATATCCCTCTACTTAATGCTGCACTTAGAGCAACGGTGTACATACCATAGAGGTAAACTGTGCAGCTGCTATGGGATCTTGGACAGAGGAGGCCCAACCTTGGTTGCTGCTAGGTAGTGAGGAAATGTGCAGGACCCCCCCCCCCCCTCCCCTTCCCTCTCAGCCTAGGAACTATTTTTTTAACCTCTTAAGAATCAAGCACAGTAAGTATGGAGCGCTTGGTCCTGGGCTTTAATCCTGGCCAATAGCAGAAGATGCAGGATTAAAGGCTCTGCTCCTGCAATCAAGCAGGAGCAGGTCAGGTTCTAAGCTGTTAGATACAAGGACCCTGAGGAGAAGGGAGAAGCAGATTTTAATCACTTCTGCCTCCTCCTTTCCAAGCTACATAGCACTCAATGAGCACTAAGTATTACTTTCACTATGCAACCTGGCAATTACATGACCGACGGGTGTCCTCTGTCACCGAAGAGCTGCAGGGTCCTAGCAGACCCTTATCAGCTCTGCCAATGATTGTTGTCACTGCAGGTGGATGTTTTCCCCTGTAACTTGGGCTCCTACCGATGCCCCAGCTACAGTTGAAAAGTATGAAATTAAAAAAAACAATGTTAATGTCCCCCAGTAGTTTCATATGACATTATAGGGGATATAAATGGTAAAAACAAAAGTTACAAAAGTCATTTTTAAAAATGTACAAAATAAAAATATATACATAAAAAGAAAAATGACCCACTGCCGATGACAACCAAATTCTATATCAAAACGTCTGAAACAAAATGAGGAGCCTTTTCCCATACTTTAGCGTAAATATACTAAATTTAAAAAGGAATTATAAATTTTAAAAAAATCTTTTTTTTAGCTTTTTACCTCCAATGAAACGGGAAAAAAAGTAAGTGAAAAACAATATAGGGCTGTATGTGATGGGAAAAAATGCAGCAAAAATAATTTTGGAAGCTGGAAAATAAATAAGGCAGCAAAACTGCGACATGTGTAAGTAAAATCCCTATAAAGAGTCTGGTCCTTCAGGACCGAAACACCCCGGTCCTTAAAGGGGTTGTCCCGCGGCAGCAAGTGGGTCTATACACTTCTGTATGGCCATATTAATGCACTTTGTAATGTACATTGTGCATTAATTATGAGCCATACAGAAGTTATAAAAAGTTTTTTACTTACCTGCTCCGTTGCTGGCGTCCTCGTTCCCATGGAGCCGACTAATTTTCGCCCTCCGATGGCCAAATTAGCCGCGCTTGCGCAGTCCGGGTCTTCTGCTCTCTTCAATGGAGCCGCTCGTGCAGAATGCCGGCTCCGTGTAGCTCCGCCCCGTCACGTGCCGATTCCAGCCAATCAGGAGGCTGGAATCGGCAATGGACCGCACAGAAGAGCTGCGGTCCACGGAGGAAGAGGATCCCGGCGGCCATCTTCACCGGTAAGTATAGAAGTCACCGGAGCGCGGGGATTCAGGTAAGCGCTCCGGTAAGCTTTCTTTAGGTCCCTGCATCGGGGTTGTCTCGCGCCGACCGGGGGGGGGGGGGGGGGTTGAAAAAAAAAGAAACCCGTTTCACCGCGGGACAACCCCTTTAAGGGGCTACAGGGGTTGTGTCAAGAAGGCAACCCCTATTAGGCATGGCACACCTACACCTATGATACAGAACACAGAGCTACTTTGTAATAGCGGTTCTCTTCCGGTAGAACTTGTACTGTCCTTGTTTTACAGGATGGCCATCCCATTGTACTGCATTACACCTGCAGCAGCTACTACTTCCTCTGGCAAAATCAGGAGTTTACCAGGGGTGCCACATTCAGAGAGTGTTCCGTGTGTTGGCACAACTCGTTTAATAAGGAGCAGGGGAAATGGCCCATTGGTCTTGGAGAGACAAAGAAACACCAGGCCCTACTGTTTTGTGTAGCAAAACCCAACATCGTATAATGAGGGACCTATTTTGGGCTTTGCTGTGGGGTCCTATGTGCACCACTGATTGTAAAGGTTTCTTTTTACCATGTTTGTGGCTACAGGGGGTGAAGAAATAGATGTCACGCCTGGACACTAATGCCCGAGGAGCCCTAAAGGCCCCAAAGTTACCACATGAGCTGGATCCAGTATTATAAATAGTAGGTGGGGAACTCTGTTAAGAGATTTTGTATTAGGACTAGAGATGAGCGAGCGTACTCGGAAAAGCACTACTCGCTCGAGTAATTTGCTTTATCCGAGTATCGCTGTGCTCGTCCCTGAAGATTCGGGTGCCGGCACGGAGCGGGGAGCTGCAGGGGAGAGCGGGGAGGAACGGAGGGGAGATCTTTCTCTCCCTCTCTCCCGCCCGCTCTCCCCTGCTCCCCGCTGTGACTCACCTGTCAGCCGCAGCGGCACCCGAATCTTCAGGGCCGAGCACAGCGATACTCGGATAAAGCAAATTACTCGAGCGAGTAGTGTTTTTCCGAGTACGCTCGCTCATCTCTAATTAGGACCCAAAAGCTTCAAATTTCACCCTTTATGGTATGTTATATGTTTAGACAGGATGTACTTTCTGTTGCGGATTTAAAATCCACAACACAGGTATATTTACACTGCAGATTTTCTTGAATATACTCCAACCATTCCCGTAACTGTAGGGGATGCAGGGAATGCAGTTTCACATAGGCCCAGGAGCTTTAGGGGCCCATAAAGCCTCTCTTCTCTATATAGGGAGCCCAGTACTATGAATAAAGCACTATAGTTGGGGGCCCTGTTACAGGTTTTGCATTGGGGCCCAGTAGCTTCAGGTTATAACTCTGCGTTAAGGGGTTAAGAGAAGTTTAAGGGCCCCAAAATAAACGTTGGCACCCGGGCTCTTGAGCCTTTAGCTACGCTCCTGACTCCAACTATGAACATATCTTTACAGTGGAGTTGGACCCACTTAGATTCTGGACCCCATAGCAGCTACTATGCCTGCTACCAGGTAGTGACACTCAGATATAAAGTTATATAACATTGTATTACACAATAATTAAGCTATATTTACAGAAAAGCTGAAAACCACTTTGACCGTATGGAAGGTTAATTTTGTTAGACAGGGAAGGAAATCACCAGTGACGACCTTCATGTTGCAGGCAGGCACAGGTAGAGCATCTGTCGAATGTGAGGGCCCACCAAATAGTGCCCCATACCTCACCTTCCTAGATCAATGTAGCCCAGGGAAAATGAGATATTGAGGTTGGTTACAGTCAATGTTTTAAATGCAGTTTGTATAAATCTCTCAGATTGTATTGGTGTACCTACTGTGATCCCACATCATTCTACGAGCATTTACATTAGAAATCTTCAAAGCTGGGTTGTGAGGATAGAATTTAGGTGGAGTATCCACATTGAGCTTCTTGCACCAAAAATGAACGACCATGTTGCGAATGAACTTCATAGTCACATAGATTTCAAAGACACTATTGTTTAGGCAATTTCCCCTATGTCCATTATTATTGCACAGCAGCCATTGAGAGGAAAATGGCTTAATAAAGGAAAAAAATGGTGAGCTGTTGGTGCCGTTAGTCCCGCTTGTTCTTCTATGTTCAATTTGTTTCAGAGCTGACACTGCCTGATGTCTATCAATGTTTCCTTTAATATGCAAGATGGCAATGATGTGTTCGTTGCTGTAGGAAGACAAGTATGTGAGATATGAGAGCATGTTAATATTGACTTTATGAACCCAACAGATTACAGTTTAACTTGTTCACTCTTTGTTTCACTTGACGATAAGAAGCACGTGATGTGACGTGTGTTATCATGCTCTATTAACCAAATTTACGCCAAGTGGTCCTTAAAGGTAAACTACATTATGAGGCTCAAAGGAGAGTGAATGTAGAATCCGGGGAGCTTTGTTTCATAGTCACTAGGTGTCCCATTCCTGTGCTTTGTCCCTGTGAAATTGGCGCATACACAGTTTGACTCTTTTCGGACACCTCTGTTCATGCACTCTCCCATTCATCTCTATGGGAGAGCATGCGCACAGAACTGCCTAAAAAGAGTCACTCTGTCTGTCTGCACCAACTTCACGTAGCCACAGTGCAGGAACGGGGCACTCCGTGAGCATGAAGCACAGCACCCCAAACTTCCTGTTTGCTAAAACTTTGAATATTTTAATCGATTGAAAGATTATCTTTGCATGTAAATGGGCCTTAAGGCCTCCTTCCCACGAACGGATTTACGCCGCGTAAATTCGTGGCAAAAATCCGCTGCGTTGCCCCCTGCTATTAGGTTCTATTGACCCTAATAGCACAATGCTCACGATGAGGAATTCCACCGCGGAATTCCGCACCGTGAAATCTCCCGTCCTCACCCGCAGCATGCTCTATTTGCCGCGGGTGTACGCGCTGACGGCTTCCATTGCAGTCAATGGAAGCCGTCCGTTCACGCTATCTCCCGCTGTAACACAGCGGAAGATAGCGTGAAAACGCTTCCCCGCCTACCGCCGCCGCGTCATATGACGCGGCCGGCGCGTCACGTGACGCGGTGGGCGTGTCACATGACGCGATGGCGGTGGGCGGGGAAGCGTCTTCACGCTATCTTCCGCTGGTAAGTATGGGGTCTCTGGGGGGCGCCGTGACGGGCTTCACTGCGGAATATTCCGCAGCGGAGCCCGTCACGCTCGTGTGAAGCCGGCCTTAGTGTATGGGACTCAGGTTCACTTTTAAAGGGGTTTTCTGGGGATTCATAACTGATGACCTATCTTCAGGATAGGCCATCAACATGCAGTGGAGCCGGAAATCCACTTTGGGGTCAGAGCCAGAAGTGTAATAGAAGGTATTACTCCCATTGATTTCAGTGGGAGTGATGCCTTCTATTACACTTTTGGCACTGACTCCAATGCAGACATTTAGTTCAGCTGCATTGACCGCAGGACAAAGGCTAAAATGATCAGCGGGATTCCAAGCAACAGAACCTCGCCGATCAAGTATTGATGACCTATCCTGAGGATAATACATCAATAGTAAATGCCCCGAAGTCAACGCTATGACTATAGCTTCTCTTAGCACTTTGATTCAAAACTTAGGCCTTCAGTGCATTCCATCCACATCAGACCCTCGCTCCTTCCTTCGCCCATGCACTATTCACTTTCTTAGGGCTTAAACAGATGGGCGCGATTCTGTCCCATTATGCGGCCATGAAAGTCACAGCCACATACCGGGATGAAACAAAACCATTGATTTCTAGCGGGATTCTTGCGTGTTAATAGTATGTACAAGAAAAGATAAAACTTTCCGTATTTTCACTTTTCAAACTCGCGCTCAATAGCGCAGAGTTTAAATGCTCTGAAAAAAAACACGGTTCATGCATAACTGCACTCAATAGCAGTGTGCATAGCTGGTATACGCCTATCTGAGGAAGCCCTTAACCATTTCCAATCCACTGTCTGTCTGACTGTCTAACCCTTTCCAATCCGCTGTCAGAAAACATCCAGCAGGGTATTCTTACTGTAGATTACTGGCCGATCTGTTGTTGGGGGCCTCTCCAGCATGTCACATACCACAGTACTGGCTCTAGCCAGCAGATGGCGCCATTGTATAATGGCAGAAAGAGAAAAACCCCTAGGAAACCCTGAATCCAAAATTGGATTGAAAAGGGTTAAACCACCTCAAACCATCTGATTCTACAGTGAAACACAAAACTCACTCGTATTCTTCAAACTGCTTTTTAGATTAAAGGGGATATTTCACTCAAGGTTTTACCTGTGTTGCAGACACCTCAGCTGCAACTCAGTTCTGAAATGAATAGCATCGGGTGGCCGAGCAGGAGCACCAGCACTCCATTCCCTTCAATGGGACCTCCAGAATTAGCTAAGCTGACTAGCCAAATTCTCAATGAGTGGACAGTAGAGTAGAAACTTAGCCAGGCAGCAATCATGTCTCCCCTTTCCCTTATTCAGTCTACATTATAAATCAGATATTTAAAAAAAAAGATATAGGTGTGGTTCCTCTTTAATGTGAGTCAGGGAATTGCAGAAGTTGCACCAGAAATATTTTTCCTCTTACCACATATCTGTGTACTCCTTGGCTAATTCAGAAATTGCATATATAATTTCTTGTAGATTCTCAAGTTTTATGATTTCTGCAAGTTTTTCAAGCAAAGGATTTAACCAGGTTTCTTGGGATCCCTGTGAATAAAAAAATGATAACTACTTTAGTGTTATATTTGTGTAGACCAATAATTTAGTTTCAGTAATAAAATCTCATGCTCTTGCAAAATTTTGCTTGCCTGTTACCTCGGGACAAGGAGACCTCCAGGGCTCTGCTGGATTTCTAGTTTTTTCAGACCATGCCAACCAGATAGCATTGTTATGATCCATTTGGTCTCCTTGTTTATAAATCCCTCAGTAGTATTTTTTATTACCATACCTTTCATTCATGTTTGGTGAATGTGAGGATAGGTAATTCAAGGAACATTAGACCCAGTTCTTCCAAAGCATATAGGTGTTTATTTAAAGCAGTCCATCCTTACATTGCAAACATAGCCCATAAGCATAACCTTATACATCTTCACAGTGAACAAAATTTGTGATCTAACTTGAGTCAAATGGTGTCTTTTGTATGTATACTTGGTTAACACAAACACACAAGAGCTGCTTTTGGAGCAGCTGCTTGACATTGAATGCAACTATTAAGGAGCATTACAGCAGCGATTTTCACCAGACGGTTGGAATCTGTCTGGGGGTTCTGTAACAGGTATTGAAAACTAACTTTGGTGTTCGTTTGACAAGGGTTCTGTTTGTTTCCATAGGATAGTGCAGTTGAGTGTGTTATTCTATACTCCAAAAATAATTGAAATGATCAAAACCCTTGTCAAATGGACACCAAAGTGACAGCAAACATTTCCATTCATTTCCATTCGGGGGTTCCTTCACAATACTATTTTCAGCACCTGTGACAAAACTCCCAGACAGAATCCTATAGTTCAAAAGATGCTGTGAGAATTATTTACCTACTATTTGTATTCCCAAATCCTTTGTTATTGGTGTTATCCCTTTAACCTCTTACTTTGTTTGAAAAGAAGCTCTTGATGTGGATTGAGTTTCCAACCATTTGGGCTGCTACAGTTCGGAGTTGAATAGGGTTTTCAAATCGCACAGGTTTCTCCATAAGTCGTGCGATGTATTCTAGGACCACTTGGAAATGAATCTTGCCAATCACAACCTAAACAGAAAAGGTGAGACTCATATTGTGGAATTATTATACCACTAGGCTGTCTTGTAGGAACGTAATTGCCAAATACGCTGCTTCAAAGCATTTCCACTTGGTTCATGTTATCTTTATTTGTATAAAGTCCCCTCCAGGGAAATGGCTGAGAATTATGGAAGTCATGAAGGGGTATTCCAGGCATAGACTAACATTTTAAAATCAAATGTACATCATCACAATAAGTCCTTTAGTAATAGGCTGCTTATACCTACTCAAGTTACTGTCTTAATTTTCTATCTGTCATGTGAACCTATGCCTGAAAAATATCTTCACTTCCTCTGACAACTTGTCCGCATTTGCTACTCCCTCCTACCCCTCTGTCCATCGCCTCCAACATCCTGTGAGCAATGCATGATGGGAGGGCAGGGGTGGAAGTTCTGTGCTGTATTGCTCATGTGCAGTTCAGAGTGCTGGAAGCTCCTGTCTGTCTGCTTTAGCAGATTTTCTCCGAGTGAGAAGAAGGTTGGTGCTAGTAAGTTTTAGGACCTGTGAACTGTAGGCGGAGCTACAGTGCTGGCCGGTAAACAAGGTCTATGCATGCTGGGAGTTGTAGGTAAAGGTGCATTTACATGGCAAGATGATCACTCAAAATTTGCTCAAATGGCAGTTTGAGTGACAGTTTTGAACGATCACTTTGCATAAGCTCTTAAGTAGCTAATTAGCTACTTAAGAGCTTATTAGTGTGTAAATTAAGGCTCCTACTGTTTGCAAAAGACAGTGGGAGTGCTGTCTTCTGCAAACAGCTGCTTTGTTCTCAGAGCTCTCAGCTGGTATCCTGCTGAGCTGATAGCGAGGAGGACAGCAGGAGCTGCTTCATTCTTGGAGCTATAGTGGAGCACTCCATGTGGGATACCAGCTGAAAGAATGCTATCAGCTGGTATCCCGCTGAAAACTCAGCGTGTGGCGCTGATAAGGCTCATCACTTATTTTTAGCTTGCTAGAAATCAGCAATGAACGAATAGTGCACGATGGCTGAGCATTTAGACACAACTATTGCTCACAAGATGGCTTTTGAGCGAATTTTGAGTGATCATCATTGTGTCAAAATGGGCCTTTACAGTCTGTTGTTGTGTTTTTTTTACTATGAAAGTGATGCATGTAAACACAGTGGTAGATAGGCATGGGACAAAGAAGAATTTGCCACAGAGAGATAGATTGGCCTGGTATTTTTTTCCCCCTTCAACTCTTCCATGACCCTTCAATAGTTCTCTACCTTCTTGTTCCTCTATAAAAGGGAGCCCTGCATAGGTTCTAATCAACAAATAGCAAAGGGACCGACTAGGACTTCTTCTCTAAGGGCCCCGTGGCAGCCTCTTGTGCTGTCTATAGTTCATACACCCTTGCTCCCAGGGATGTGACCCTCCTGACATTTCTGATTTGAAATATCAATAAGATGACAAGGAATTATCACCTCTGTAGATGCATTTGCGTTTTTTTCTTAACTTTTTTCCGCATTCTCATTAATATGAATCTACAGTAAAGGACTCTTACCTGGAAACAAGGTTCGCATAGGGGCTTCAAAGTAGTAACATATGATTTTACATATTGCATAATATCTGGAAAGTTTTGCTTTCGATTTTTTCCATGATGCAGTTTCCTAAAACAAGACTAGAAAGACGAAAAAATTATGTTGCATGCAATTTGTGAACAACTTGTTTTCTGCCTCTTGTCTTATTGATATGTTTATCACATGAGCGTTGCATGAAGTTTTTGTAAAAATTGCAAGTGTAGTATATGCCAATGTAATGCAACTTGCTGAAGGAGGCCTCAATATAATGTTTTTTAATGTTTTAATAGACTCTCAATATTTTATTGGGTCGCATAGTAAGTTGTGCCCTTGGACTAATTTTACAAATGCCAGGAGGTACTTACTTTCAGCTTCTTAAACATATCTTGTACTAGTGCATCACATAGAAGAGTCTCCAAATTTTGAAGGACAAGCCTCAGATTTTCCTTCACTCTCCCTTCCAGATTTAAATCTTTGTTGTCAAGAAGGCTCCTGTTAAGAAGTAATAAGCTGGTTATAGTGTTTTATTGCTTTGTCTTACCTGGTACAGCTACAAATGACTTAGAAAATGGTACAAATAGTATTTACCTGAATGACTGATTGCAATTGACATTGGCAATAGTAATAGCCCTAAAAGAATTCTGCTTTTTTTTCTTCTGTGTGTATTCAACAACCAGACTCTGGTATCTAGAACCGAGAAGTGAGTGTAAAAATTTGTAAAGCCTGCTCCTAATTGGATATAAAAGATCACATGACACAAGGTGCTTACAGATATGGTTTAATCATATCATACACAAGTGGAACATAAAAATGTCAAAATATTCTGTGAGTCATAGGCAAATTTCACACACAGCATAAAAATTATGCTGTGAATCTGCAATAAAATTCCACCCAAAAATCCACAATGAAATTTGCATATGTGAAATGTGGATTTCATGGTTGATTGTGATGTTAAATTTAGCAGTAATGAATGAAATCAACTGTGAAAGTCTTTGGCATTTCTGCAACATATAGAGCATGCTAGAGATTTTTTTTCTGCTTTGAGCAAAAGAGGTTTGTTAAAATTGATTCTCACATTGCATTCTCTTATATGCAGAAGTGCTGGCCCCATTGAAAGCAATGGGCATGGAGCTTCGGTCACGCGCATTTTTAACATGCGTGGAGCGTTTTTTTTGCGCACATAGGTACGCAAAAAACAATGCTCATCTGACTGAGCCCTGAGGGTTCTTTCACACAGGCGTATTTTTCATCAGTATTTTGTGAGCCAAAACCAGGAGCGGGTCCAAAATATGGAATAAATGCAAATCGTTCCATTATACTTTTTCCCTGTAGGTGCAACTGCGGGTTTTAGCTCACAAAATACTGATGAAAACTACTCCAGTGTGAAGGAGCCCTTAGGGTGTATTCAGGTGTGGAGCTTATGTTGCAGATTTTTACCATCACTACTACAAAACCATGGCCATATGCAGCAGATTTTGTCAAATTCTGGTAATGCTGCAATATCTTGCTGTAAATTTGCAGTGGTCAGGGTAAAAAAAAAAATCACTTGATCGCTGCATTTGAATATATGGAACAATATTTCCCAAACCGGGTTCTGTCGAAGTTTCTAGGCTTCCACTGATTGATTTTTTGGTACCAGAAATATGTACCTTATAAGAAATTTCTGTAGCTCCTGTCCCAGATGTGATGCTATCTTGAGAGAGATTTCCTGAGATATCTCTGCTGCTTTCTGGATACTGTCATGATAAATCTGTTAAAAATGCGTTAAACAAGGTTAAGATATTTGGGGGAGAAGATGCAATAATGTAAGATTTTAGAAAAGAACACAACATAATGCAATGGGATAAAAAGTGAACCTGGGCAACATCCATCTGTAGTTTAGACTGGTAGTATCTTCCTACTTTTGCGGGTTCTTTCCCATTCTTCCACCTCTTTTCTTGAAGATTTAGACTATTTTCCAAGAATGTCTCCAGTGTATTCTTCAGAAGAGGAGAGAACAATAAAAAAAATGTTTCCATAGTGTTAAAGGGGATTCTAGTTTACGTAAATAAACCATTATTACTGTGCAATCAAAGTTCTGAAACTTTCTAATTACGACATTACAGGCGAGAAAAGGAGTAGCTGCTCATAGCAAACAATCAGATTCCAAGTCTTATTTTTCAGAAGCTCTTAAATTAAAGAAGCAATCAAATTGGTTGCTACGGGCCAATATTCTACTTTTCCTTTACATATAGTAACATAGTATGTGAGGCCGAATGAAGACAATGTCCATCTAGTCCAGCTTGTTTATCCTCCTGTGTTGTTGATCCAGAGGAAGGCAAAAAAAAAACAAGAGCAGGAGCCAATTAGCCCTTTTGGGGGGAAAATTCCTTCCTGACTCCCCAATGGCAATCAGACCAGTACCAGTTTTACTAATTTTTCCCTTTGTGTTTCCAAGATCGTTTTGTTGCCTGTGATTTGTACTGTTTCTTATATAAAAATACCTTATCTTTTTTTGCTTCCTTGTGTTGATTTGGTTCTGCTGTTACTCAGTGTTGCTGTGGTGAGATCTGAGCAAAATCAGTCTCCTTCCTCCTATGGCAGTTGCTAATATCGTCTCTTATTACTTCCCTTGCAGATGGGCAACATAGAATATTTAGTAGCGAAGTTATATACTGTGACTTCCACAGTATGCTTTCCCTTAGAAACCAAACTGGGCAGAAAGATATTTCTGTTGGCTGCTCTGCATGAATGTCACACCACAGCTGCAACGGGGCCCAGGGCCGAACGGCCTCATCCCTCGATTGTGGCCCCTGACTTCAGTTTTCTTTGCTGCCAGACTTGTCACAAAATTCAGCCGGCCAATAAGCAGAGACATGCCAACCTCTCTCTGCCTCCCTGCCATGACTTTGAGGCCGCATCCATATAGGCGCAATGCGACAGTGCTACAAATCGCATGTATATAGAGCCCATGATTTCCTATGGGTTCTTCCACATGAGCGATGTTTTGTAGCCTGCAACACTGCAAGACTACAAAATTGCTGCACGCTCTTTACAGACGCGTTTTTTTTTTGTAGCCCATGTTTCCCTATGGAGCCTTTCTATGTGTTGCATTGCACGAAAACTCCATTTTCGTGTGGTGTGATGCAACTTTTACAGTAGGAAGTCCTACTGTAAAAGCCCTAAAATAAGCCCTAGCTGCAGAAAAAAAGCAAAAAAAAATAATACATCACCTAAGAAGTGCTATCAGCTCTGGCGCGTCTTCTTCCCTGAGGCTGCCTGTTGCTTGTCTTCAGTCTTCTGCCAGCCCTTCCTGGATTGGAGGATCAAAATCCATGCCTCCAGGAAAGGCTGGCTGTGATTGGTTTACGAGCGCCATGGCTCAGCCAATCAGAGCCGGCTCTCCATGAAGCAATCACAGCCATTCATTAACACTTTCTCTGTTTTTACTGTACTGGTAGCCATTAAGGGTTTTTCCAAGACCCCCACAAATTTAATGAAATCCAGGGAGTGTTATAAAATAATAAGCTATACCAGAGAACCAAAGCAATTGATTTACTGCTGCAGTCATATACATCATCACTGTGGCGCCAATAAACGGAATGGAACATAGTACAGTGCATTGTAATATCTCCTACTTGCATACCAAATTTTCCAGAAGAGCACACATGGCCTTTGCAAGTCTCCTCACGCTTAGTTCGTGGTCTCCACAAGGAGAAACTGTACCCCTCCTGACCCAAGCATTGATAACCATGCAATTTTACATTATTGAGATTTGTGTCCTTTCTTTTTTTCTTTCTGTTTTCCAAAATTTGACAAAAATACGAAAAAAAACTCTTTCTGAAATGTATTTTATACATTTTTTTGCCAGCTATTTGTACCAATTAAAGAGGTACTCTCATGACAACCATTCTATGTGCCCTATTAGGATGTATGAGAGACATGCAAAACAGGTTATCAGTGTGTGCTGGCAGAAGAAATCCAGATGATGCAAAGCCATGACCATCGTGGACTAGAGGAATGTAATGTATTCTTCTGAATATTGTTGAACACAGTGCATTTCAGCATCAACCCATGCATTGTGTTCACCAATGTTCGATTCAATAAATAATAATGTGATGATATTTAGATCAATAAATAATATCCCTCTGCTCCACTGTGGTCATGGTCTTGCATCTTCTAGATTTCCCCTGCCCGTGCCCATTGACAATCTGTTTTCCATGTTTCTCTTCTTCTGATTTGACAGTTAATGCTCTGTGTCTCCAGACCAGGTCCAGAGCAGCAGCAGTCCTTAATATATGATTTCCAGAGTGTTGTGCCTTGATATTGCAAAACTTACTAAGGTGAGCATATATCTTAATGGCATAGATTTTATCTATATCCAACTTGTGTCTACAATGTCCCACTATAGGAGTGCCGTGTACATTTTTCTCTTTCAGCTATAATATTACATGTGGACACTTAGGAGTCCGCTCAGGACTCCTTACTTGGAGGCAGAAGGAGGCATTTCATGTATTGTGCAGAATCTGCTTTAGAACAGTTTGCATACAGGATCCTACCGCTTCCCAGTTGATGAAATTTCTCTCAAGCTTCCGAATTATTCTTGGTGGCAGAAGACTTTCCAGCTTGGATTCATCTATGTGTCCTTGTATAGCCGGGTCTCTCAAGATTGTTCTAAATTGAGGAGAAAAGGACGTAATTCATGATTAGTACAAGTGTAAAAATTGCTCAACTTGTTATGTGTGTGATGTGCAATATTAAATAGGCACTGGATGGTTATGATATGGGGGTGACATGACTTACTGGGCTTATCACTATTATTGGGTGCACTGTAGTATCTAAAAAGGGGCATGTAAATTAATATTTCATCACCTGCTATGCCTGCCCCACTTTATCATTAAAAAACTTGGGAGGTGTGTCACCAATGTTTCATTTACAAGGATATAGCTGTGGGTAGCATGTGCCCCAAGTGCTGAATTCTGGGAGTGGAATACTAAAAAGCTCTCTCCTTAGTCAGGGTATTTAGATACAGTGATAGGGCTATGGACTACATCTGTGCCTTAGGAGATGGAAGACCTAGGTACACCTCTGCGATTTGGTGACTTCATAAAAAACATTGTATTAGTTGTCACATAGTTTGTAAAGCTGAAGAAAAAACATATGTCCATCCAGCTCAACCTATATTCCCCAATATTGATATAGAGGAAGGCAAAAAACACCAATTTTCCCCATTTCAGTGAAAAAATTCCTTCCCGACATCAATCTGGCAATCAGAATAATCCCTGGATCACCGACCCTTCTGAAGTTATTAGTGATTATAACATATAATATTGTATCCGTCTTAAATTTTTTTAAAGAGAAGTCTGCATACTGCATTGGCTAGTAATTGAAGCCAAGCCGCCTGCATGGCAGGCAAGAATTCTACCACTGAACCACCAATGGTTGGACATACTTGTCATGTACTGATCCTAAAATACATCCTGCATTATACCTCAGTGTTGCACTCACTATTCTGCTCGTTAGATACAGTCAAAAAAATCTCAGCAACACAACCTTCAACAGCTTAACTAAACTCTTATAAAGCTGAGGTACAGATGACCGTGTAGTGCCTGGAGACCAGGTCAAGGTATGTGCAGATACTGGAGCAGCTGTTAATGCTGGACAATTTAAGCTCTGAAGCCCGTAGAAGTGGAAATGAAAATCTAGATCAGGGGTACTCAACTACTTTTTATAAAGGTCCATTCACCTGGATTTACCATCAGGTGAAGGTCCAGCTGCCTCAGGTTATGAGAATTAAAACAAAGCACATCACTGTAATTGTGTACACTCATTGTCAAAAAACATCAAGCAGCTTGTAGGAGTTGTCATTTTTGTTGCTGTAACTCATCTAACAGCCCTAAAATGGTTCCACTGTTGGCCTATAAAAAGGCTCTCAGAGATTACTTGTGTGTAGTGGACCTCTTTTTCTGCTTGTGTAGAGCTTATTAACCACTAGACATGCCTCAAAGACGCAATCAAAGAGATTTCACCCAGCAAAGAGTTTGAGAGGGGACACGTTATTGTAATGCTAGAAGCTGGATAGTTGTATCAACGAATCGACAAGCACCTGGGCCGTTCTAACTAGACTGTTAGGAGCTGTTGGGACCAGTGGTTGCCTGAGGGCTCTCACACAAAGTGACCAGGCTCTTGAGGCCTTCGAGAAGCCGCCAGCAGAGAGGGTTATCTGATCGTCTAGCAAGCAAGAGCAACTCCAACTGTTTCGTTGTTTGCAATGCAGAGACAGGTGGCACCATTGTTACAGGCCCCTGTGTCTGTCAGTAGCATTTCCAGGCTGAATGATATTTGGTCTCATGGCACCCATTACTTGTACTACCTTTGACACCCACTGACTGTCACCTCCATTTGCAGTGATGTCGTGAACAACAAAACTGGACTGCTACGAAATAGAAGTGGGTTGTCTTAGTTTAGGCACTGATGCAGCCATTGTCAGTAGATCTAGGGATGAGCACCTCAATCCTACCTCTTTGCTGTGGAGTGGCACAGTGCCTCATCGCTGGTGTGATGGGGGCCATCACATACAACAGCCAGTCACCTGGCTGTTGTATGTGATGGCCCCCATCACACCAGTAGTGGTAAGTGGGATAATGATAGCTCAGCGATTTGTGTAGGACATTCTGCAGCCACATGCATTCCTCTCATAGCAGGGCTTCCAAGTGGCATTTTCCAGCACGATAATGCTCGGCCGCACACAGCAACGGTGTCACAGAAATGCCTCCATAATACTGCCAAACTTCTGTGGCCTACCCGGTCGCCAGATTTATCGCCAATAGAACATGTATCGGAGCATCTGGGATGCCAACTTCTACAGGCTACAAGAAGAAAAAGAGTTACAGCAGCACTTCAAAAGTTCAGTCACACCACTGGTGCAAGGCACTATGCAATAGCCCAGTTAGGGTCCCGACTCCCCGGGTCCACCGTTGGTCATCAATGCAGAACAGGCTGTTACAACAAATGTGGACCAACATGCCGCAGCATACCATATTGAATCTGTATGCCTCCATGCCTGCCTGTATACACATCTTGCATCTAAGCTAGAAGCGGTACAACAGGGTACTAGAGTCTCCATGCCCGCCCGTATCCCAACTTGCAGCTAAGCTAGAGGAGGTACAACAGGGTACTAGAGCCACCATGCCCGCCTGTATCAGATCTTGCATCCCAGCTAGAGGCGGTACAGCAGGGTACTATGGCCTCGATTCAAGTGTTTAGTTTTTCCATAATAAATACGGAAATATATCTTTGTCTGATATTATATTAACTTATATCAAAGTTACAATGAAACATATAACATTTCATTTGATATCGACAACTCCTTCTATAGGCTTGGGCTTGATTTTGTTGACAATAAGTGTGTAAATTGTAGTACAATTACAGGAATGCCAAATGTATTGTTTTTTTTCATGTTTCATTACTTCTGTGTTATAGAACACTCAACTTGCCATATTTCAAGAGCCGTAATTTATCTATAGCTCCTATACCCCTGATCACGCCAGAGTTCTGGTGAAACATGTTGGGGGAAGCTGTTCTTTTAGCACTGAGCCTCATGTAGTTTATCCTGCTATGCTTATGTTAGGCTCAGTTTATCTGGGAGGATTTATCACATATGCTGTCAGTTTATGCAGAGATCTAATCACTTGCTGAATCAAAATACTAACGACCACCTGTCCGTGAGTGAGCGAGTTACATGCTCCGCCCCATATCACATGACTGTGATGTCATCAAAGGTCCTTCATCCCCAGTGAATGAGTTACATGCTCCGCCCCAAATCACATGACGGTGACGTCATCACAGGTCCTGTAAGCACATGGCTGCTGTCCGGCTAGGTATTAATATTTCATAGCAACTGAGTCTGCGGGGGTTTATAGGGGATAGAATACTAACAAACACCTACAGCAGCTCTGTGCTTACAGGACCTAGTGGGCTCTTGAGCCCCCCAAATTTATGTTTGCATTAGCATTAGGCTGACAGCCATCCAGTTAGGCCCTGAGGTATATAAAGATGTTATTAACATGAGGGTCATAGCTGAGTTATAGCTGCTTCTCCTGACAGCAAGGGTTCAGTCAGTTGATGGCAGTGGTTTGGATACAGACCATTGTTCATCAGTTGAGTACTCCTGGTCTAGATTATATCAACACAGTATCAGTACAAGATAAAGTGGTGACCTGCCCCACAATCAACATTTAGCACCTATCAACAGAATAGGTAATTGTCTGATCTCTGGGACCCCAACAATCCTAGAATGGCGTTCCTGAAAAGCCAATTCCTCCTCTCTGCATGACTGCAGTGCAGAGAAGTGTGAATCAAGCAGTGGTCAAGGATGTGTCCTACCATTCCATTCAATGTCTAACGGGCTGGAAGAAACAGCCCAGTGCTATACTTGTCTATCTCTGTCATTCCCACTGATTTTGGTTAGAGCAGCGCTACATATGTTCAACCCCCGCTATATTTAAGTTCCTCCTGTCAATCCACATTTATCACCTATTCTGTGAATAGGTGGTAAATGTAGATTGTGAGACAACCTCTTTAATATACAGTATAATAGTGTATATAGTAATATATACTGTGCACATAATAGTTGAACTCACTGTGGGTATAGGTTGTGTATCCAGCATAGCAGAAAATAAGTATCTTCCTCAGTAAGTTCATATTCTGTAATGGATCCAAGCTCTGACATGAAATTCTTATGATAATATTGTGTGTATAGGTTACATGCATTAAATTCTGCTGTGTAGTGTGGGCTGAGATTCTTGACCACGTGGATTAAGTCGTTTTTGAAGGTCTTCCCAAGATTACAAAATTTTTGTGACATGCAGGAGCTGCTTCTAGTGGTTGGGATTCTGTGAGCTTTACTAATCTGTTGAGACACTGATTCCTCTATGCATTTCATCCATTTCTCTTTCCATTTTCGTGGCTGTCTTTGGTTCTGCCCTGTGATATCGTCATGTTTGAGGATTTTGGCATCTTCTTTTTCTTGTTTTTGTATGGCTTTTATGGCTTCGATGAGCGAATCCCCTGGGATCTGGACAATAGAATCTAGTATGACTTGACACATTTCTTTTTCCAGGCTCTCATAAAGGGAGTCGATGTCCTTTGTCTTGCTGTGTAGGGGCACATTATCGGAAACCGTGTTCTCTATGACGATCAGCTCTTTAACGGCTTGATGAAACCTTTTCTGCTGAATCAGCATCTGAATAGATTCGGCTGTTCAGGAGAAACACTTCCAGTTATTCAAGTATTTTATACTTAAAGGGGTTTTTCAAGTTGAATTTCTGTACTTCCCCCTGCTCTAATATATCAAATAAACATATACCCAACTCTCTCTGCTACTGTTGTGTCCTGCGCCGCTGCTCTGTTTACCCTCTGATATCACACTTACAGGCTGCATTTTCGCCCAGTTTACGGGATGTCAGGGATGCTGCAGCCAATAACAGAGCTGCGGAGGTACGGAGGATCAGACACTGGTGCGAGACACAGGAGAGGTGAGTATATGCTTATGTGATATGTTAGAGCATGGGGAGCTGGTTGTACAGAAATTTTACAACCCAGAAAATCCCTTTAACTTAAAGGCATACTCTTACTATTGACAATGTTATGGCACACCCATTAGATACATTAAACATCTTTAAAAGGAAAAGGTCCCTACCCAGGAATTGGGATACTATGACCCTAGTTGTTTTAAAGGAGTTGTACAGGATTAGCAAAACAGGGCTGCTTTCTTCCAAAAACAGTGTCACACCTGTCCAGAGGTTCTGTGCAGTATTGTCACTCTGGTCTATTCAATTCCATGGAGTTGAGCTGTAATAGCGGTCACAACAATTCAACAGTTGTGAAACTTTTTTTGGAATTAAGTCACCCTGTTTTGCTAGTCCTGTGTAATCCCTTTAAGGGACCTTTCAAACATGCAGAATTGTTTCGCAGAATGCAGTGGAATTTGCTGTCCTGCGGAAAATTCCACATCAAAATCAGCATTCTAAAGAGTGCATTTTCATGTGAAATTGAAAATGGCTAAATTCTGTCTGTCAATGTGCTGTCTGACATTCATGGACACTGCACATTTGTGGACATTTCTGCAGGGTTGTGTATAGACAATGGTTGTTAGTGTCTTAGGGAAACTCTACTTCTGCTTCCTCCACAATTTGCTCATTGGGAGAGAGCTAAAACAATCTTGTGTAGCATAAAGAAAGAGTTAGCTATAGCAGTTCTATAAAATATAGGTAAACCTTACCAAACGGCTAAGAACAAACAAAACTTTTTACATGCACCAACATCCTATGGCTAAATTCACATGGTGAACTCTATATCGGGCCAAATTTATAGTGCTTGCCAAAGTGCGTTTTTCATACTGATGTGCCTGGCTTTGCTTCTGTGAAATTGTATTCCTCAGGCACATGTTTCAGATCACAAGTTGTTTTCCATTTATTTCAATGGCAAAACATCACATTAAAAGGTGCATGCACATCACACGGCATGTGAGTGCCATGCCATGTCCTTTAATGGACGAGGCATTCTTGGGTGGATTGAGGCTTGAAGATATCATGCAAATGGGGATTCAAATGTTGGGAGGTATGGTCTTCTACCTGCTGACACCTAAATTCAAGTACAAGGCCAGAAGGTAAGGGCTTGTTCTAACTTGCTTTTATCTCAGTTTTGGATTTCCGTCTCTGTTCTGTTTTTGAAGTAGAGAAACAGAAGTAGAACAGAAATAAAGCAGACTGCGCTATTTGTTCCATTAAAAAAAAAAAAAAAAAGAAACAGAAGTAAATGGAAACAGTTAACTTTTTTTTAAAAACTATTGAAATCAGTAGGCAAAAAAATTGAAACATTTATTTCTGTTTAAATTCTGCTTTTATTTTCCAAAAACGGAACAGCCAGATAGAATTCAAACAGAAATAGCAAAAGCTGATATGAACGAGCCCTTAGAGATTATTTTCCAGAAAGACATGGTACAGGGGGTGCCAAACCAGTGGATGTACATTATAGATATACTGTAGGTACAAAGAGGTTTAGTGTGCTATGCTTACTGTTACCATATCTTACCTTCAGGAATATTAGCTCTTGCAGAAGTGAATAAATTCTGCAGCCATTTCAGTCCACCTTTCTTTTTCACCCCTGAGGAGCTGGGATCATTGATATCTTTTGGGGTATTTCCAAGCTGCTCACTTTTTTTCTGTCCTTTGTCCTTCATTATTTAGTTGCTAATATGATGAAAAGTTGTAATGTAATCATATGAAAGAAATATCATGGGTTTCTATACTGTGCTGCAAGGAAAGAGGCTTACTTAGCAGTATGGGAACTAGATTAGGTTAGAATTAGGCCTTTTCTCTAACCTATTCTCAGGTGGCACCATTTTATTATCTGCTTATAAAATGTCATATTGCTCATCATCCTAAGACTATATTCACAAGTAGCACATTTTCTGCAGCAGAAAATTCACTGCAGATTTTGGTATGGATCCACATCAAAATCCACATGAAACACAGGGATCGTGACATGAAGTTTGCAATTTCCAGAAAAATCGCCAGCATAAATTGATATGCTGTGTATTTAAAATCTACATCGCAGGTCAATTTAGGCTGAAGATCTTCTCCACAGTATACGAATAAGACTTTTTGAAATCTCAATTACTTTGCTCCTAGTGTAATACGCTGCATATTTTCCGTATGCAAATCTGCAGCAGAAAACACATATAATACACACACACTTATTAGCGGTAACAATCTCTCCTACCTAATATTCTGTAGGTCTCCCTTATTCCGCAAAACCAGCACTGACTTGTCAAGGCATGGGCTCCACGAGCCTGTGAAGGTCTCCTCTGTTATCCGGTCCTAAGATTTTAGCAGCAGATTCTTTAAGTTCTGTAAGTTGAAAGTTGGGGCCTTCATGGATCAGACTTGCTTTTCCAATATACCCCACAGATGCTGGATAAGATTGACATCTTGGGAATTTGCAGAGAAAGTCGTCACCTTGAACTTTGTCATGCTACTCAAACCATTCCTGAACAACTATTGCAATGTGTTAAGGCCATTATCCTGCTGACAGGGGCCACTGCCATTAGGGAGTAACATCGCCATGAAGGGTTTACTTGGGCTATACAAAGTTTATATAGGTGGTACATGTCAAACTAACATCCTCACCAATGACAGGACTCAAGGTTTGCAGACAGAATATTGCCCAGAGCATCACACTGCCTTCAAGAGCTTGTTTTATTCCCATAGTGCATCCTGGTGCCATCGCTTCTCCAAGTAGGGGACACACGTACACCCAGCCATTCATATAGTGTAAAAAAGTGATTCACCAGATCAGCTCACCTTCTTCCATTGCTCCATGAGCTAGTTCTGATGCGGACATGCCCATTTTACGCATTTTCATTGGTGGGCAGCAGTCTGCATGTGCACTCTAACCGGTCTGTGATGAAACAGCTGTAAGTGTATGGATTCAGGTCTGATTTTCAATTCCCAATCATTGTTATAAAGACTTGTATATAGGGTCGGATATTGAGTTGCAGGAATGCTGCCATTCAATAGGTGGTGCTGCAGAGGTATTGATCCATCTTCCTTATTTGCATATATTTCCCAGAGGAGCATGCATGCTCTCCTTAAGGAGAGATGATACCCCTCCTGATACACAACAAAGTACGATGCATATTGTAGAATAATCAGTATTAAAGTCCCAGAAAACCCTGTTAACATTTTTTTGCTTTTTGAACTAATGTTCACGTTATGTTTTGCACTTACTTTCAGTGACTTGCTGTATATGCCTACTCTAGTGCTGTTATTGGTGGATACAACTGTTTCTTTCACGCTGCTTGGTTCAATGATTTTTGTGTTAAAAGTAGCATCCAAATTCAGATATACAAAGAAATAATCATCAGCACTTGTGAAGTATAAAGTAAATCTGGTACAAATACTCCATGCAGCTCTATCCCCCTCACTGTCTTGTTCTAAGAATATAAATCCCCTTCTAAACATTTGAAATCTGTTAAAAAAAGGAAATGATAAGTGCAGGATCCTTACCTTCAGGGGCTGACTAAGATGAAATTGAAACTAAATATGAGGCTTACATTTTTAGCTGCAGGATGTCCCTCCCTCATATTTTCACATTTCCATGATGCTGCATGAGAACACAGCTCTTGAATTCCTGTAAGTAATAAAACTAGTTACAGGAAATAAATGCCAACACCTGTTTTAAAACTCCCCCCAAATTTCCCATTAACTTATTTTCTGGTGAATCCACTGGCCGAACAGATCTGACTTATGAGGGAACCAAACAGCTTTGAATGGACCCCGTTGCCTATAATGGGGGTCTGTTCTGTTTCTGCTCAGCTGGCCGGCATTTTACCAGAAGAAAAAGTACTGCATGCAGCGCTATTTCTTCCAGTATTTTGTGCTGCATCTACGACAGAACCTCCGAATGGAGATTCAAGCGCAGATGTGAAAGCAGCCTTAGTCCTGTCATTTTTCAAAGCTTTTTGCTCTAATACTCTGAGCTCAAGATATTGGAGTTTTAAGGGGTAACTCAGTGTGCATACCTTATCCTCCTATTCAGAGGCGTAACTTGAAGCTTCCGGCCCCAATGCAAAACCTGTAGCAGGGCCCCCCAACTATAATACTTTATTCATAGTACTGGGCTCCCTACATGGAGAAGAGAGGCCTTATGGGCCCCCTAAGGCTCCTGGGCCCAGGTGCAACCGCATCCCTGCATCCTTTATAGTTACGCCCCTGCTCCTATTGAATTTCGACTGTATTACATTATTTGACTAAGAGGGACTTCAACCCTCTACAGGCTGGTCCTTTGTCTTTGTGATAAAACCCTTTTTTAGTAACCAACCACTTTTTAAAAATACTAAGGCACATTTTGGGTTAGTTTTTCTCCACTCCTCACCCAGTGATTCGCCGCCTAATATCAGTTCAGGAAACTATACATTATAACAGTACATGGCTTTACAAGAACTACATGGACATGCCAATGTTTCCAGGAAGGGAGCAGCTCCAACACAGAAACTCACTGTTCTAGCTTAGAGAGGGGAATCCCTAACAGGGCACATTGACAGGGATGTTCTTTATGAGACTACCCCTTTAATAAACTGCCAACAAACAGCTGAAAAACACATTCGGAAGAACAGCTATTGCATGCCACCTGCTCTCAGCCAATCTTAAGACCCATTTACACTAGCCGATGATCGCTAAAAAATCACTAATCGGCAATCGTTTTAGCGATCATCGGCGCGTCTAAACACGCGCCAATCGTGCGCTTTTCGGGCACTGCTAGCTAATCGTTAAATTCAGTCTTAACTAAAAATCGGCAATCACTCTTATCAGCAGATCTCCAAGGGGAGTACAAAGGATCTCAGCGCAGATAAGAGCCCCCTGCTATTACCTGCATTCAGTGAAGGCTTCATTTGCACACTTAGTTGCTATTAAATAGCTGAGTAGCTACTTAATAGTTTATGCACAATAATCGCTCAAAGCTGTCACTCAAACTGTCGTTTCAGCGATCTTTGAGTAATCATCTGCTGGTGTAAATGGGCCTTTACATCATAATCTCTTTTACAATTGGACAGCCAAAATAATTCCTACCGCCATAGTGATTCCAAGATTTGAATTACATCATGTAAGACAGAAGTCTCCAAACTTTTGTACCTAGTGAGCCACATTCAACTTTGGATGATGATCAGAAACCCACATTAAATTAAAAAAATGGAAGAGAGACATATCAGATGTGGAATAACAAAAAAATTTGATTTTGCAAACATTTTCTGTCACCTCCACAGATGCCAGGATCCAGTGCTGCAGCCCGCTGCAGTCCCTTGTTTGTTATGACAGATGTCACAGGAAATCACATGACCACTGCAGCGTCACATTCTTTAACTCCTGGCATCATGGCTGCAATGAAATGCATGTGGATCCACTGTGTCTCCCTGACACAAAGGTGATGATAGAACAGATTGCGGGAACTCGGTATAATAACGAGAATGCGCCTTACCCTGGACTCAGATGGATGAGGTGTCCCTGTCCTGGAGATACTCCTGAAGGTGGAGAGATCCAGGCTGCCTTTCCTGACCCTGACTCCTAGATGTCCCTACCTATCTGGTAAGGATGGGAATCCAGGGTCATATGCACCAAGCCACGCCGATATGCAGGAGTGAAGATAAGCTGGAAATCGGAGACAGCCTTGAGCAGAGATCACAGATAGGGAATGGACAGACAAACCAAACCCAGCAGCAGTTTGTTTGCAAATAGTCTCAAGATTGGTCTTTTTAGCTGGTAAAAAACTCTATAAATCGAGAGACTTTTCTGAAGTGGTTTATTATACAGGGTACGTTTTTTTGTTTTTTTCTAGACACAGGATTGTTTTATATATATATATATATATATATATATATATATATATATATATATATATATATCAAATATATTACAGTGATGTTTATCTGTGGAATCGAGTCTTTTCATACTGGGTGTACAAAGTCTCTAATAAAAATACATTTTCAACAAAAGCAAGCAGCAAGCACACAGGAAGCTGGAAACACACCAAGACACAGTGAAAACTGGTCTAGGAAACACAACAAACACAACAACTAGAAGGCTGCACCAGCAGCTTGCATGCAGTTATACAGGAAATGACCACACCAGAGCACCCTGGGAAAGGTCTGAGGGGTTTAAATAAGAGGATGATTGCAAATCCCCTCCAACTCAATGGAGAAGCCAGTCACAACCCTGCAGATGCTGGAACAAAATGAAGCAGACTCAGGAGGCAGGACGACGCCCATGTCTGCCAGACCTGACAATGGCGCTCAGGATGTGAACACCGATGCTAGGAGAATGGACAGTGATGCTGCAGCCTCTCATTGGTTGCAGCAGTTACCTGATTTCCCGTGACATCTGTCACAGAAATCCCTGGGACCGTGATGGGCTGGACTGCTGTATTTCGGTGTCCGTGGAGGGTTATGTATATCTCTGTTTCCTATTGAAAAGGGGTTGTCCAATAACCGGTCAACCCCTTTAACCACTTCATTTCCACTATTTGTGTATATAAATGGCCTAATTGTTGATACACCATGCAGCTAGGACATATATATGTTTTCCACTTTAGTGGCAAATCCTACTGTATAGCACTCTGCCAGTAAAGGGTTCGGGACGGCACTTTGTCAGTTCCACCCTAATGAAGTAGCAGTGAGTTGTAATGACCAGCTCTCAGTAATGAAAAGTGACAAATAGGCAGTCAAAGCCAGCCGAAATACATCTGACATAAATACGTTATTAAACCTGGAGTCACCAATACGGGCAAAAAATTCACATACAAGTGAATAATGTGAGAGTTGTCTGTGTGGATCTTCACGTTTGACGTCCTCCAACATTTTCATTACTAACTAATTCTGCAAAGCCCCATTGAAATCACGGGGGGCGTTGTACTGCTAATCGCAGTAAAAAGCAAGCTGTGTGAGAGCGGCCTAAATATTTTTTTATTACAAAGGGGGCATTATTAATAAAGGTCACCCAACCCCTCCCTTTGCACAGAACGAGCGGGGAGGAGGAGAGGTGAGCCTGCACGGGAAAGGGGAGAAAACAGAGGGAGGGAGTTTAGCAGCCACTGCTAAACTCCCTCCCACCTACGGCTGCTGCCATGGGCTCCCACAGGAGCTCATGAAGCCGACGTATTTCAGCCCAAAAGATAGTTCCAGGTCTATCTTTTGGGCTCGACGTAAAAATGCCCGGCGCTATGTTGGCTTGGCCAAGCGTTTTTACATCTCAGAAATAAGCCCATGTGATCTGATGCATTGGAATCCAATGCATCAGATCACAGTGTATATCAGCCGGCCGTGAAATGGCCGCCTGATATGCGCTCACGTGAAAGAAGCCTATCACTATATCATCCGATGCATGATATTAATCTATGTTTAGTGTTTTTATCCAGTATCAGTTTGATAATAATCATTCACTGTATGGTGGTAATGGTAGTAGTTACAATGGTAATATTGAACTTGGCATGCTGGGGTTTGTTCAGTAACGGTATGGAGGTAATATTTGTTACTTGGATAAGTGGTGTCATATGTTAAACATATGACTGTATTATTTATAGGCATATTGTTATACATTTAAAAATTGTTATATCTTTATAGGACATAGCAATGCCAGTAGGCTCCATGTATCCAAGCAACATACTGGTAGGAAAAAGGGTCCAGAATTAGCCCTGAGGCCCACAGAACTCTAGTTATGCCCCTGTCTTTGACAGCAGAAACTGCTATCTCTGTACCCACTATAGTATATCCCTGTATGCTCTGTGCTCAGCTGCAGCCCCAGACCTCCTAAATCAATTTGGCTTGTGATGGCCTACAACTTGACAACACCTAGGTCCATTCCCCAAAATATGTGTTCTCAAGATCTTTACCTGAAATGATTGCAGAAGTTGATGCTGGCAATAATTATCTCTCTGAAGCGAGGTTTTGTCTTGTTGTTTCTATGATAATTCTTAAATGATGTTTTATATCTAAAACAAGAGAATGTATCACTGAATGATGAAAGCCGTTCTGGTCAACTGTTTACTTCCCATTTTATAATGACAGAGATAAATAACCATAGTCATTCATAGAATACGAAGGCTGTACTATACAAATGTGATGGGACTTCCATCTATCTGACACTTGGCAGTAAAACCTCTTTTAGAAACCTCCCACTGTGTTTTGAGTTCACAGCTCTTATGCAGACCAATGTGCCTGTATGTAATCTGATCATCTCTCTCCTACAGCTTGCATTTGGTAGTTTTATTGATTTATGAATAGAAATGAGCGAACGTACTCGTTTCGAGTAATTACTCGATCGAGCACCGCGATTTTCGAGTACTTCAGTACTCGGGTGAAAAGATTCGGGGGGGCGGGGGGAGGCGTGGTGGCGCGGGGGGTAGCAGCGGGGAACAGGGGGGAGCCCTCTCTCTCCCACTCCCCCCCACTTCCCGCTGCAACCCCCCACTCACCCACGGCGCCCCCTAAATCTTTTCGCCCGAGTA
Source organism: Eleutherodactylus coqui (assembly GCA_035609135.1). Taxonomy (NCBI): domain Eukaryota; kingdom Metazoa; phylum Chordata; class Amphibia; order Anura; family Eleutherodactylidae; genus Eleutherodactylus; species Eleutherodactylus coqui. Next base: position 162,500,973 of record CM069410.1, on the reverse strand, counting down.
CGGAAGTACTCGAAAATCGCGGTACTCGGGCGAAAAAGGGGCGTGGCCGAGTACGCTCACTCATCTCTATTTATGAACTTCTAACAAACCCAGAATCATGGTCTAATACTAAGAGCAATAAGTACCATATGTTACGGTATACTACCTGTGATACGCCAGCCCGGGTGCCCTAGATCGCACCCACAACCCCTGTCCCTGTTTGCTTGCCTCCACTCCTGGCTAACACCAGGCGGGCAACTGGGCGGCGGTCCCTACTTCATTTCAACGAGATAGCCAAGTGCAAATTTTTCGGTATTTGTCACCTCCATTGAAATTAGTGTAGCTCTGACCACGCATGCCCAGCCAGCACCGCATTCATTCTGACGTCACTATGGGGGAAGAAGCGACCTCTACGGAGACAGGTAGAGGGGGACACAAGACTCCTGTTCTTTTAATTGGTGAGACTCCACCAATCAGCATGTTATTCCCTGTGCATAGGGAAAAACTTGTAATCTTTATACAACCCCTTTAATCAGAAAATTTACAAAGTTTATTGCAAAAAATACACCTATAGCAATATCCTATATTAAAAGCATTTAGAACATGTCATCTGACACCATGCAATAACAAAAGGTGACTACAATAATAAGTAAAACCCAGTTATCTACCCCTAAATGATCCTTATGTGCCATTAGTCTGCCTCAAAAAAGGGCTTTTGACCAAACCACAAATGAATAAACATTGCATGCAAAATTCATCACATTTAAAGTAGAGTGCTCCAGTACAAGATCCGGCAGTACGAAAATACTTATCCTGCCATACAAATTTTGTAATGATATGCTTTTCTATCCTCTCTAAAATGTACGTCATGCAGATTGGAGACGGTATGGCAAATTGGAGTCCCTAAATAGGAAATATGTTTTCTAGGGAGAGATTTTAGCAAATTCAGACCATATTATTGCATCAATATCTATATTGAGAAGCTCCAACTTGGATTTCAAATTAGAGATCTGACCAAATACTTTCAGTTAGTTTGCTAAAGTGCTGAGTGAGTTTTGGGATTGTTTAAGGATTAGTAAAATATCTGCAAAGGGGGCTGTTTTATGCCCCTCCTGATCACAAGTCAACCCAATGATATATTTATTGTATCTTATTCTTTCTGAGAAAGCTTTCATTAATACAAAAAGCAGCAGTGAGAGAGGACACCCTTGCCTGGTACGGTTCTTTATATCAAAAGTGGAAGAGAATTTCCTATTGAACTTAATTTTAGAAGAGGAATTTGTATATAATTCCACAATCTTATCTAGAAATAAATCAGGGAAGCCAAATTTCAATAGTTAAAGAAAAAGCCAGTCTACTTGTTCGAATGCTTTTTTCTGCATCAGCCATAAGAAGACCCATGGGGATTTTATTGTGTTTGACAGTAAATTATATTTAGAATTCTAAATGTAGCTGAAACAGACAATGGATTACAAATGTCAAAGAATAGACTCGTTTTGTTAGTAAATGAAGAAGGATTTCAGCAGTTATCTGAGGAGGGGTCTCTTGGTGATTTAGAAGGAACCAAATCTAGTTTTCTCAATTTCTTGGGTTTATTTGGTGTAACCATTGTGCAGTTATCTTGTTTTGGAATAGAAGACATAGTAAAATAGTCTTGAGCTGTGGTCCAATTGGGTACCTGAATGTGGCTTAAGTCTAGTTTGCTAAGAACTTGGGAAGGTCTTCTAGAGTTTTAATTATCTAGCTTCTGCTAAATACAGAGATAGCTTGCCTAAATAGAGAACCATCCATTTATATGGGATTTTATAATAAGTGGTTGGAGTTCATAGAATGGTAGAGACCTCCAGGGTCATCAGGTCCGACCCCCTGCTCAATGCAGAATTCACTAAATAATCCCAGACAGATGTCTATCCAGTGTCTGAAGAAATCCATTGAAGTCTTCCATTGAGTTGTTTCCTCAGACCTAGTAAAATTTCTTTTGTCATATTCTATCATTTTGGCTAGCCTGGCTTTGGTCTTAAGACTTTGTAACCAACACAAAATGTCTCTTGGTTTATCCAAGCTAATAGATCTCGGTTTGTACACCTGGTGAGCCCTCTTCAATCCAACATCATCACTTTCACTTGAGAACATGTATCTTCTAGAGCAGTGTTTCTCAACTCCAGTCCTCAGGACCCCCCAACAGGTCATGTTTTCAGGATCTCCTATAGTAAGAACACCTGTGGCAATGTCTGAGGCACTGACAATAATTACATCACCTGTGCAATACTGAGGAAATCCTGAAAACCTGACCTGTTGGGGGGTCCTGAGGACTGGAGTTGAGAAACACTGTTCTAGAGCTTGAACCGTTACATGAACTTACTTAACATCTTTCCTAAGCTCCGAAGTGTCTTCCTTTACAATTTGAGTAAATTATTTTAATAAATCTCTAATGCAATCTGTGGTAGGCAATGCTTTAATATATTCTCTCAAGTCTGCATCATTTTGCAACTGTGGATGATCGTTGGTGTCGCTTTCTGGGTCGGAGGAGGAAGAAACATGAGCTATTTTATCTTCAAACACATTCGTTAATTATGTGGATTTTCAAAAAACAGCTGTTTAGAAAGTTTTTCGCTCTCCTTATACTTCTCAGGGGCTTAGTAACTCTATTTCCTTCAAAATTTGAAGCTTTGAAGGACTTTCCTATCATGTCTTTTTGAAATATAACTACACTTAGAGAAAAAAGAAAATGATAAACTCATATCAGAACTATATAATTGTGAGGCAAGTTCACTAGAGACATTGAGGGTAGATAAAGCCTGATTGTTCTGCTTGTCAATTATCTCTGAATAAGGCACTTATGCCAAACAATCAATATCACTTTAAATCTTTGGCTTCTCAAAATAAGAGATGGCATGTTAAGGCTGATTTAGACACGATTCTCGCTTAAACATCGCTCAAAGCCATCTTTTGAGTGATAATCGTGTGTAACTGCACTGACATCGTGCAGTTTTCGTTAACGAATCGCTGATAGTTCTCCTTCAGCATGCTGAAAGGAAACGATCAGCCTTATCAGGAGTTTACAGCGTGATACAACTGATACTATTGTTTCAGCTATATCCTGCTCCCTGAACACAGGTGGGGTATGAAGAGCACAGTGGTAGAGCGGAGTTCTGCATACCCGGCTCAGAGCGCTTAGCTGCATAACAGCTGGGCATTCCGAGCAGAGAACAGCTGGATGCAGAACGAAAGCGGCCCCTTCTTTCTAACAAATAATATGCAGGTGCTGATACATATCCTTCATTGTTGCTTCAATTTGAATGTGCAAGTGGGTCACTACTTGGATAAATTACCTTTTTAACCCCTGCATTTTCTATTGGTTCTGTTAATTTGGCATTTTATCCGTTTTGTCTTCTGATTTATATACAGATACTGAGGAACGACAATGGTACACAGAGGGCTGTAAGGCAGGAATATGTGGCAAGTCGGCTATCTGGTTCTGGCAAATAATAACTTATTATATAAAACTAGCTGATATACCCGGCTTCGCCCGAGTTAATTTGGTACTGGTGTTTATCTGGTGGTCACAGGGAAATCTTATGAAGTCGTGGTTACTTTAGAGATACCGAGGAAAAACATATGTTCACCATTTTGCATAGTTCTCTGCGTTACCCAGGAAACACCACGGGGAGGTAACCATGCGACGTTTCCTTTATATAAAATGACATCAGGAAGTGAGAGAATTTGATTACGTACATAAAATTTGGACGCTAATTCTTTTGCGCTTAGAATTGAATAATCGAGTTGGGACCCATTAGCTTTTCCTATTTATGACATAATCAATGCTCGTGCCAAATTTCACGTTTCTATGACACCGGAAAGTGAAAAAATTACATTCCGCACGTAAAATTTGGACGCTAATTCTTTTGCGCATAGAATTGAATAATCGAGTTGGGACCCATTAACTTTTCCTATTTATGACATAATCAATGCTCGTGCCAAATTTCCCGTTTCTATGACACCGGAAAGTGAAAAAATTACATTCCGTACGTAAATTTTGGACGCTAATTCTTTTGCGCATAGAATTGAATAATCGAGTTGGGACCCATTAGCTTTTCCTATTTATGACATAATCAATGCTCGGGCCAAATTTTAAGTTTCTAAGGCATTGGGAAGTGACAGATTTAGATTATGTACGTAAAATTTCGACGCCAATTCTTTTGCGCTAGAATTGAATAATCGAGTTGGGACCCAATTACTTTTCCTATTTTGGAGATAATCTATGCTTATGCCAAATTTCATGTTTCTACGACATCGGGAAGTTGGAGAACTTTTGGCGAGTCAGTCAGTCAGTCAGTGAGTGAGTCAGTCAGTCAGTCAGTGAGGGCTTTCGTCTTTATATATATAAACTAGCGTACCCGTCGCGCGTTGCTGCGAAGACAGACATACATACATACATTCGTTTTTATATATCTAGATGACGGCAGCAGCGACCACTGAGGTTTTGTAGGCCGCTGCTTCCCCCTTGCAGGCTGAATAAAATAGCCGTTGTGTGGAACATCCAATTTATCCGGCTGCTGTGGCTTCTTGGGAAGATATCCTAGTACATGTTTGCCCACTTCCAACTCCAATGGAGACTGACTGTAAATGGCTGGCGTGCTCTAGTATTTATGGTTTCAAGCTGTACGTGTCATTGCATACAGTCTATCTATCTATCTATCTATCTATCTATCTATCTATCTATCTATCTATCTATCTATCTATCTATCAGGGTTATTGCATACAGTCTATCTATCTATCTATCTATCTATCTATCTATCTATCTATCTATCTATCTATCTATCTATCAGGGTTATTGCATACAGTCTATCTATCTATCTATCTATCTATCTATCTATCTATCTATCTATCTATCTATCAGGGTTATTGCATACAGTCTATCTATCTATCTATCTATCTATGACATCAGGAAATGAGAGAATTAGATTCCGTACGTAAAATTTGAACGCTAATTCTTTGGCGCTTTGAATTGAATAATCGAGTTGGGACCCATTAACTTTTCCTATTTATGACATAATCAATGCTCGTGCCAAATTTTAAGTTTCTATGACATTGGGAAGTGAGAGAATTAAGTTGGGATGAGACATAAGGCCTTGCCCATAAGCATTCCCCAACCTCCAAGAACTGAACCTACCTACCTGAATGAGATTTTGTAGGCCGCTGCTTCCCCCTTGCGGGCTGAATAAAATAGCCGTTGGGTGGAACATACAATTTATCCGGCTGCTGTGGCTTCTTAGGAAGATATCCTAGTACTTGTTTACCCACTTCCAACTCCAATGGTAATTGGCTGGCGTGCTCTAGTGGTTCCAAGCTGTACGTGTCATAATACAGCCTTAATGACATCACAATGCAGCTTTATAGAACATGTTGGGGCATGTTCAAGGGCGTCCGATGTTGATGACATCAGTGATGACATCACAATAGCAGGTGGCTTACTTACTCGATCTACGTGGGGGGGGGGGGGGGCGTAACTTTCGACGACGCTCGCGTGCCATTTATCGTAGGATATTTGTACTATGCCTATAATCTTCCCAGGAGTGTACTTAACAACTTCCCAAAGTTTCATGGCGATCGGATGAATGGTGTAGTAGCGCATAAAGGACAAACAGACACGCACGCACGCAGACACGCACGCACGCACGCACGCAGACAGACATACATTCAATTTTATATATATAGATAACAAATCCGGAAGCCGCTCTGTAGATTGGAGCTGTATGTGGCAATATTATTTGGATCTGTGAGCAAATAAATGACATAACTGGATACATATGCCCTGATACCTGCAGGACTGGATTATCATTGGAGTTCTCGGAGCGTCGGTTCCAGACCTCGCTCTTTCTCTTGCTCAGGGGGTCTCCACCAGTCCCCACTTTGTCACTGAATGGGAGGTCCTGACATCCTGCTTGGTCCTGCAGGCTGCATGCTGCGGTGGGGGACCACCCAGGCCCACGTCTAGATGGTGACTGCAGGAGTTTACTAAACCCTGCCCTCCTCTCTGGTGATGACAGTGATGTCTTGTGCAGCTCCCCGTGTTGTGGCTGGTAAACCTATACAGAAGCCTGTTGTAGGCAGTTGGTCACTGAATGTTTTGGCCTATGTACATTTAATCCTCTTCTGAATGTTGCTTTCATTGCTGTCAGGCAGGCCTGTGTCTGTCATTAGACAACCGTGGACAGGTACCTAGAGCAGCAGAAATTAAGAAGTGGTCATGACGTAGCAAAAAAAGTTTAAAATTTTTTGTATAACATCTGTCGCTGCCATTCAATTGCTTCAAAAACTGCTGTCAGCCAAGTGGCTTCTGCTACTTATAGTCAGGGTGCAGACTAAATAACAATACCTAGGACAAATGCACACGGGCGTAAGTTCGGCAGCGGGATTTCCCGCAGAATTTCCACCCGTGCCCGCTGCCATAAGACAGCATTAGATAATGCAATTCTATGCAGACAGACGCAATTTGACTGCGTGAAAACTCGCACGGTAAACAAATCGTGGGATGTCCTGTTTCTGTGTGAGCCTCTCAGAGGCCCGCATGGTAACGTCGCTGGTGATGCGCCGGCTCTGTTCTGCGCATGCACGGCTGTGCGACAGCCAGCGCAGAACGAGACGCCGGGAGGAGGTGAGCGCTGAGTCACTGCAGTGGCACGGCTCGCATCCTGTTGCGAGAATTCTACAGCAGGCCTTAGATGTAGGGAGTTTACAGAGCATTTAACCTTGAACCACTGGGTAGCAGCATTGCATGTCTTCCAGTTAGCCAGTGAGTTTCAGCCAGCGATGCCTAATATAACTGCTCAGCGTTTACTGCTTATTTACGCACAGTCTTTAGCATTGCTTACTACTATGTAGGGTGGTCGCAGGGTATATGGGGAAAACATTTTCTTTGATATTTGGGTGTGACTCATATATTTGAAGATATTAGGCAATTTTCAGGGCCTTAGGTGTTCCAGGTCTCCAAATGAATGGTATGTTGAATGTGAGTTGAGGCCTTACTTTCCTTGTCACAGACTACTTGTTCTTAGGAAAGGGACTAGAGATGAGCGAACGTACTCGTCCGAGCTTGATACTCGTTCGATTATTAGCGTGTTCGAGATGCTCGTTACTAGAGGCGAGTACCACGCGATGTTCGAGTTACTTTCACTTTCATCTCTGAGACGTTAGTGCGCTTTTCTGGCCAATAGAAAGACAGGGAAGGCATTACAACTTCCCCCTGCGACGTTCAAGCCCTATACCACCCCCCTGCAGTGAGTGGCTGGCGAGATCAGGTGTCACCCGAGTATTTAAATCGGCCCCTCCCGCGGCTCGCCACAGATGCATTCTGACAGAGATCAGGGAAAGTGCTGCAGATGCCGGAGCTGCTATAGGGAGAGCGTTAGAAGTGATTTTAGGCTTCAAGAACCCCAACGGTCCTTCTTAGGGCCACATCTGACCGTGTGCAGTACTGTTGAGGCTGCTTTTAGCAGTGTTGCACATTTTTTTTTTGTATATCGGCCGTGCAGAGCATTGCGTCCTCAGTCTACAGTCATAGTACAGAGTATAGGGGCAGTACTGGTGAGGCAGGGACAGTGGGAAAGGTGAAAGAGATATACTGTCAATATAGGCAGTGGGCTTTTTCAAACAAATTTTGGGAAAAAAACTATTTGGGCTGCCTGTGACCGTCCTCAGTGTACTGCGTGTCTGCTGGGGGTAGTAGTCCTAATTAATACGCAGCTAAGCGTTACAGCAGGCTTGCGCAAAAGTGTTTCCTGGCTCTGCGGTGCCCGTTACATCACCGTCGTCATCCTGTCCACATTGAAACAGTATACATATATACGCTGCCTACAGTATCTGTCTACTGTCTCAGCTCTGCCGTTCAAAAAATAGTAGCAGAATACTTAAGGCCTACTAGTGTCGTCTGGCCACTTGACTGCTTCTGTGCTGTGAATTCCACTATCTCAGTCATACGCACCTACGTCTCACTGCAGGCGTGCGCAAAAGTGTTTCCTGGCTCTGCGGTGCCCGTAACATCATCGTCGTCATCCTGTCCACATTGAAACAGTATACATATATACACTGCCTACAGTATCTGTCTACTGTCTCAGCTCTGCCGTTCAAAAAATAGAAGCAGAATACTTAAGGCCTACTAGTGGCGTCTGGCCACTTGACTGCTTCTGCGCTGTGAATTCCACTATCTCAGTCATACGCACCTACGTCTCACTGCAGCGTGCGCAAAATTTTTTCTTGGCTCTGCTGTGCGTTCCGTAAACGAAGTCAGCCTCCAACCACAGGCCAATAAGCGGCACATTTTATTACAGCGTTCTGCTTCTGCTCTACTGGTAAGACACCTATATGAGGGGTAGGGGTAGGCCTAGAGGACGTGGACGCGGGCGAGGACGCGGAGGCCCAATTCAGGGTGTGGGCACAGGCCGAGCTCCTGATCCAGGTGTATCGCAGCCGACTGCTGCGGGATTATGAGAGAGGCACGTTTCTGGCGTCCCCAGATTAATCTCACAATTAATGGGTCCACGCGGTAGACCTTTATTAGAAAATGAGCAGTGTGAGCAGGTCCTGTCATGGATGGCAGAAAGTGCATCCAGCAATCTATCGACCACCCAGAGTTCTACGCCGTCCACTGCTGCAACTCTGAATCCTCTGGCTGCTGCTCCTCCTTCCTCCCAGCCTCCTCACTCCATTACAATGACACATTCTGAGGAGCAGGCAGACTCCCAGGAACTGTTCTCGGGCCCCTGCCCAGAATGGGCAGCAATGGTTCCTATCCCACCGGAGGAGTTTGTCGTGACCGATGCCCAACCTTTGGAAAGTTCCCGGGGCCCGGGGGATGAGGCTGGGGACTTCCGGCAACTGTCTCAAGAGCTTTTAGTGGGTGAGGAGGACGATGACGATGAGACACAGTTGTCTATCAGTGAGGTAGTAGTAAGGGCAGTAAGTCCGAGGGAGGAGCGCACAGAGGATTCGGAGGAAGAGCAGCTGGACGATGAGGTGACTGACCCCACCTGGTTCGCTAAGCCTACTGAGGACAGGTCTTCAGAGGGGGAGGCAAGTGCAGCAGCAGGGCAGGTTGGAAGAGGCAGTGCGGTGGCCAGGGGTAGAGGCAGGGCCAGACCGAATAATCCACCAACTGTTTCCCAAAGCGCCCCCTCGCACCATGCCACCCTGCAGAGGCCGAGGTGCTCAAAGGTCTGGCAGTTTTTCACTGAGAGTGCAGACGACCGACGAACAGTGGTGTGCAACCTTTGTCGCGCCAAGATCAGCCGGGGAGCCACCACCAACAGCCTCATCACCACCAGCATGCGCAGACATATGATGGCCAAGCACCCCACAAGGTGGGACGAAGGCCGTTCAGCGCCTCCGGTTTGCACCACTGCCTTTCCCCCTGTGCCCCAACCTGCCACTGAGATCCAACACCCCTCTCAGGACACAGGCACTACCGTCTCCTGGCCTGCACCCACACCCTCACCTCCGCTGTCCTCGGCCCCATCCACCAATGTCTCTCAGCGCACCGTCCAGCCGTCACTAGCGCAAGTGTTTGAGCGCAAGCGCAAGTACACCACCACGCACCCGCACGCTCAAGCGTTAAACGTGCACATAGCCAAATTGATCAGCCTGGAGATGCTGCCGTATAGGCTTGTGGATCGGAGGCTTTCAAAAGCATGATGGCGGCGGCGGCCCCGCGCTACTCGGTTCCCAGTCGCCACTACTTTTCCCGATGTGCCGTCCCAGCCCTGCATGACCATGTCTCCCGCAACATTGTACGCGCCCTCACCAACGCGGTTACTGCCAAGGTCCACTTAACAACGGACACGTGGACAAGCACAGGCGGGCAGGGCCACTATATCTCCCTGACGGCACATTGGGTGAATTTAGTGGAGGCTGGGACCAAGTCAGAGCCTGGGACCGCTCACGTCCTACCCACCCCCAGAATTGCGGGCCCCAGCTCGGTGGTGGTATCTGCGGCGGTGTATGCTTCCTCCACTAAACCACCCTCCTCCTCCTATGCAACCTCTGTCTCGCAATCAAGATGTGTCAGCAGCACGTCGCCAGCAGTCGGTGTCGCGCGGCGTGGCAGCACAGCGGTGGGCAAGCGTCAGCAGGCCGTGCTGAAACTACTCAGCTTAGGAGAGAAGAGGCACATGGCCCACGAACTGCTGCAGGGTCTGACAGAGCAGACCGACCGCTGTCTTGCGCCGCTGAGCCTCCAACCGGGCATGGTCGTGTGTGACAACGGCCGTAACCAGGTGGCGGCTCTGCAGCTCGGCAGCTTCACGCACGTGCCATGCCTGGCCCACGTCTTTAATTTGGTGGTTCAGCGCTTTCTGAAAAGCTACCCACGCTTGTCAGACCTGCTCGGAAAGGTGCGCCGGCTCAGCGCACATTTCCACAAGTCCCACACGGACGCTGCTACCCTGTGCACCCTGCAACATCGGTTTAATCTGCCAGTGCACCGACTGCTGTGCGACGTGCCCACACGGTGGAACTCTATGCTCCACATGTTGGCCAGGCTCTATGAGCAGTGTAGAGCTATAGTGGAATACCAACTCCAACATGGGCGGCGTAGTGGGAGTCAGCCTCCTCAATTCTTTACAGAAGAGTGGGCCTGGTTGGCAGACATCTGCCAGGTCCTTGGAAACTTTGAGGAGTCTACCCAGATGGTGAGCGGCGATGCTGCAATCATTAGCGTCACCATTCCTCTGCTATGCCTCTTGAGAAGTTCCCTGCAAAGCATAAAGGCAGACGCTTTGCGCTCGGAAACGGAGGCGGGGGAAGACACTATGTTGCTGGATAGTCAGTGCACCCTCATGACTATATCTCAGCGCGTTGAGGAGGAGGAGCATGAGGAGGAGGGGGAAGAGACAGCTTGGCCCACTGCTGAGGGTACCCATGCTGCTTGCTTGTCATCCTTTCAGCGTGTATGGCCGGAGGAGGAGGAGGAGGATCCTGAAAGTGATCTTCCTAGTGAGGACAGCCATGTGTTGCGTACAGGTACCCTGGCACACATGGCTGACTTCATGTTAGGATGCCTTTCTCGTGACCCTCACGTTACACGCATTCTGGCCACTACGGATTACTGGGTGTTCACACTGCTCGACCCACGGTATAAGGAGAACCTTTCCACTCTCATACCCGAAGAGGAAAGGGATTCGAGAGTGATGCAATACCACAGGACCCTGGTGAACAAGTAATGGTAAAATTCCCATCCGACAGCGCTAGTAGCAGAAGGCGCAGTTCCGAGGGCCAGGTAGCAGGGGAGGCGCGGAGATCAGGCAGCATGTATAGCGCAGGCAGGGGAACACTCTCCAAGGCCTTTGCCAGCTTTATGGCTCCCCAGCAAGACTGTGTCACCGCTCCCCAGTCAAGGCTGAGTCGGCGGGAGCACTGTAAAAGGATGGTAAGGGAGTACGTAGCCGATCGCACGACTGTCCTCCGTGACGCCTCTGCCCCCTACAACTACTGGGTGTCGAAGCTGGACACGTGGCCTGAACTCACGCTGTATGCCCTGGAGGTGCTTGCTTGCCCTGCGGCTAGTGTCTTGTCAGAGAGGGTGTTTAGTGCGGCTGGGGGAATCATCACGGATAAGCGTACCCGCCTGTCAACCGACAGTGCCGACAGGCTTACACTCATAAAGATGAACAAAGCCTGGATTTCCCCAGACTTCTCTTCTCCACCAGCGGACAGCAGCGGTACCTAAACAATACGTAGGCTGCACCCGCGGATGGAAGAATCGTTCTCTATCACCATAAAAAACGGGGACCTTTTAGCTTCATCAATCTGTGTATTATATTCATCCTCCTCCTCCTGCTCCTCCTCCTGAAACCTCACGTAATCACGCCGAACGGGCAATTTTTCTTAGGCCCACAAGGCTCAGTCATATAATTTTTGTAAACAATTTTTATACGTTTAAATGCTCATTAAAGCGTTAAAACTTGCACCTGAACCAATTTTTATTTTAACTGGGCTGCCTCCAGGCCTAGTTACAAATTAAGCCACAGTAACCAAAGCGATTAATGGGTTTCACCTGCCCTCTTGGTTGGGCATGGGCAATTTTTCTGAGGTACATTAGTACTGTTGGTACACCAATTTTTTGGGGCCCTCACCTACAGTGTAATCCTAATAATTTTTAGCCGACCTGCATTAAACATGACATTACCTCAGATGTGCTGGGCACTGCAATGGGATATATTTATGTACCGCCGGTGGGTTCCAGGGAGCCACCCATGCTGTGGGTCCACACGGACTTCACAATAGGGAGTTGTACCTGCCTGTGTCTATGAATTAAAAACCCCAGTCAGGTTGGGGCATGCAGTGTGGGCCGAAGCCCACCTGCATTTAATCTGACGTTAGCTCTGCTGTCCAGGGCACTGCAATGGGATACATTTATGTACAACCGGTGGGTTCCAGGGAACCACCCATGCTGTGGGTGCACACGGAATTCCCATTGCGGAGTTGTACCTGTCTGTGACTATTTATAAAAAAACGCGGTCTGACTGGGGCATGCAGACACCTTGACAGAATGAATAGTGTGTGGCACATAGGTTCCCCATTGCTATGCCCACGTGTGCAGCTCCTGATGGCGGTGGCACAGGATTATATTTCTCATTGCTTCTGTACAGCATTGTGGGCTATCGCCCCGCCCATTTTAAAGAGGGTCGCTGCCTAGCCGTGCCAACCCTCTGAAGTGTGTGCCTGCGGTTCCTCCTCATGGCAGACGCACTTATAAATAGACATGAGGGTGGTGTGGCATGAGGCCAGCTGAAGGCTGCGCAGGGACAATTTGGTGTGCGCTGTGGACACTGGGTCGTGCGGGGGGGGGGGGGGGGGGGGCAGCATGTAACCCAGGAGAAGTGGCAGCGGAGTGTCCAGCAGGCAGTGATTGTGCTTTGTTGGAGGTAGTGTGGTGCTTAGCTTAAGTATGCATTGCTAATGAGGGCTTTTCAGAATTAAAAATTGTTGGGAGGGGGGGGCCCACTCTTGCCGCTATTGTGGCTTAATAGTGGCCCAACATGTAGCCCCTCGCCTGCACTATCCGTTGCTGTGTAATTCCCATCACTTTCTTGAATTGCCCAGATTTTCACAAATGGAAACCTTAGCGAGCATCGGCGAAATACAAAAATGCTCGAGTCGCCCATTGACTTCAATGGGGTTCGTTACTCGAAACGAACCCTCGAGCATTGCGAAATTTTCATCCCGAGTAACGAGCACTGGAGCATTTTGGTGCTCGCTCATCTCTAAAAGGGAAACTTTCTCAAAGGGCAAAGGGAAAAGCCCAACCAGATATCTCCCCTTCTGCTCTTGAGGTGGGGACTTGTGTGGCAAATGGCAGGAAGCGCAGTCAATATTTGAATTTCAAGTGGTAAACTTTGTATATTTTTTTCAGTTTTGACTTTGAGTGAACATGGATCCAGAACCTTCATCTTCCACAGCAGCAGCCAGCGTGAGTTTGAGGCATTAAGACAAGATTTTTTTGATCAGGTACGCATCTCATCAAATTACTGGTAGTAAGTTACCATAGAATTTTCAAGTGTTGCAAAGCGTGTTTTATAATATGTGTCTACTCAAACTGAGCATTAGAAGAAGCTTCAAGACCTACTATCTTAATATTTACATGTAAGCTTGGTTTGATGCCCCCCAAGGCAGCTGTGGGCCCCAACCAAGATTTACAATTGTTAAAAATTGCTTATAAATTATAAAAAAAATTGATAAAGAGGTATTAGAGAAAGCAACAGGGAAATGTATAAATCACCCGTGGGATCTAAATTCAGAACAAGTGCCATTTGTGTTTTTGGATGAAACTTTGAAGGAAGAAGTTAGGAAAAAATGGCTTTGAAATTATTATCTTTTCGAGAGCAGGTGGTTGAAAGTTAATTATAAATGTAAGAGCACAATTCAGCCTTGAAGAAGCACATTCGCTGTTGATCAAGGAAATGGATTTTTTTATTTCTCAAACTTTGGATTTTTTTTTTTAAACGGTTCAAAACTGCAACTTCTTTCTTGGAAAGTGATCTGGGTGTTTGGTTTGAAAACCCTGATTACTTGAAAGGTATAATGATTGTACAAAAATTAGAGGTTGTAAATGACGCAGCAGAGAGGGGTGTCAAATTGTTTCAAGATTTTAGTTCAAGTATTACCATGCTTTTAATTCCCAGTCATTGTTACAAGGCTTGTATAAAGAGTCTGACTTTGGCTTGAAGGAATGCTGCCTTCCAAGAGGTGGCACTGTGGAGGTATTATTCCATCTCCCTTATTTGCATATTACCCAGAGGAGCATGAATGGCCTTTTGAGTCTCCTCACTCACCGTCTAGGTGCTCTCCCAAAGGAGAAAAGATTAGTGCAGTATAGGTAAAACAACCTTAAAATACCCAGCACTCCAGTGTATATGCCATATGTTGATATAAAGTGAAGTAACTTACTTCACAGGGGTGCCTCTGATGAGTGCACCCCTTGTCCCAGACAGCAGTTAGTATCATGTTGAATGGATCCAGGAATTCCCAGTCTCGATAGGGTTTTAAGCTGTTTATTATCTTAAATCCAATGCAAAGCAGTTCGGCTCACAATACAGAGCCTTTTAAAAAGGATACAGAATGACATGTACATACAGAATATATAAGAGATAAATGAGTGACATGTATTCACCTTTCTGGGGGTTACAGCGGGAAACGGCGTTGTCTGATGACGCCTTTCCTCTGTCGTGCATCACCTGTCTGCGCCTGCTGCCTTTGGAATAGGGTGCTATTGTTGACATTTCATGTGGTGGTGGTTTCAGGGAAAGTGGGTTCTGTTAGTGGCATATCATGTGGCAGTGGTCTCAGGGAAACACACAACTCCGCTACATCCATCCTTATCCCAACATATCACACACAATGCTCCGCTACATTCATCCTGATCTCCACACATCACACACAGCTCCGCTATATCCATCCTGATCCCCAGACATCACACTCAGCTCTGCTGCATCCATCCTGCTCCTCACACATCACCCACACAGCTCTACTACATCTATCCTGATCCCAAGACATAACACACTGCTCCGCTACATCCATCCATACCGCCAGACATAACATATACAGCTCTGCTGCATCCATCCAGATCCCCAGACATCACACACAGCTCCGCTACATCCATCCTGATCCCCAGACATCACACACAGCTCCGCTACATCCATCCTGATCCCCAGACATCACACACAGCTCCGCTACATCCGTTTTGATCCCCAGACATCACACACAGCTCCGCTACATCCGTTCTGATCCCCAGACATCACACACAGCTCCGCTACATCCGTTCTGATCCCCAGAAATCACACACACAGCTCTACTACATCTAACCTGATCCCCCGACATCACACACAGTTCCACTACATCCATCTTGATCCCCCAACATCACACACAGCTCTACCACATCCATCCTGATCTCCACACATCACACATAGCTCCACTACATTCATCCTGATCCCCACACATCACACACACAGCTCCGCTACATTCATCCTGATTCCCACACATCACGCACACAGCTCCGCTACATTCATCCTGATCCCCACACATCACACACACAGCTCCGCTACATTCATCCTGATCCCCACACAGCTCTACTACATCCATCCTGATCCCCAGACATCACACACAGCTCCGCTACATCCATCCTGACCCCCACACATCACACAAACAGCTCCACTACATCCATTCTGATCGCCAGACATCACACACACAGCTCTACTACATCTATTCTGATCCCCTGACATCATGCACAGTTCCGCTATATCCATCCTGATCCCCACACATCTCACACAGCTCTACTACATCCATCCTGATCCCCACACATCACACACAGCTCCACTCACTCCATCCATCCTGACACCCACAGCTCTAACAAACACAGACCACAGCAGAGTCCTACATTTACTGATCTCCCCCATAATTAAGTGATTCCTGACTCCTCCCACACAGAGTATCACATGAGGTAACATCACCACAGGTCCTGGAAGCGGACTCTGCAGGTCTGTGCGTCTGCTCATGTCAGGACTGTAGGGGGAAGGTTAACTGGTGCTAGGGGGCAGTGCAGGCTCTGTGAAGAGCTTCTGGCAGACTGAGCTGTACGGGGAAGCTCCTCTGTGGCAGTCAGTCACACGTGGCACCTGGCAGAGAGCAGACAGGGCAGCCAGCAGGCGCTAGTCCTCCTACAGCAGCTCCAATAGTAGCTCCCCCACCCGCCGCCAAGACCACAGCTGACTGGCTGAGCTGTCACCCCCTCACTGATAGCACTCGGGGTATCCCACACCGGCCGCACCCCACTTGCTACGCCACTGTAGGGAGTAACAATCTGATTATTGTAAGGCTGATCTTATTTCACTTAATAATTAGACTAATCATGGATAAAGCACCATGATGTATTCATTTTGAGTTCATGCAAATGTCACAGGTTTCTACAATTTTCCTCTAATCACCATCTATCCATCAGGTATGCTATAGGATAGCTGTGGGTTTCACAAGGCCAAGTCCGTTGTTCACCTTTCTGCATGCAGAAATTTCCTTCCTTTCGGCTGTTATCTTCCCTCTGCCCTAACCAGAATAGGTATGATTGGCTCTCTGGCTGTAATTATGGTGAAGCTCTAGATGTGATTACTGCCTTGAGGGGTGTGAAGCCTGGAATGTGATTATGTTGTGGGGGAATGGTGAATCTCTGCATGTCATTATACTTACTGGAGAAGGGTTTGAATTGGTGTAGGTATCTAGTATGGATATTTGATTAATTTAATGACCTGTAGTCTAGCTGTATATTGGGATCTGATATCTAGGGATTGAATTAATTTTACTGTATGGGGTCTACATTAAATTTGGGGTCTACTATCTGAGGGTCTTTATTTTACTGTGTCTTGCATATAACCTATTAGCCTTTTTTCTTAAAAAAATAAATGACATGCCATAATTTGGCTAGCTTCAAATGTAGGGGGATTTGCTGCAAACTTGAGCATGGAGCCTGCACCTGAAATCTACAGTAATTTATCGTACAATAAGAGCGGATGGGGAAATTGGGGCATGCTGTAGATTTTCAAATCCACAGCATGATCATTCTGTTGCGGAAATGCTATGGATTTCACCTTTTGCACAGTGAAGAGTGCAATCAGCGACAAGCTCCACAACAAAGCTTGTATGTAACACATGCAAATTTTGCAGCATATTCCAATCATTTCTGAACTAGGACTAAATTAGATGGGGTCTCTTATTAAAAAAAAAAAAAAAAAAGGTTGGGAACCACTGCTCCATGGTATTTATGTCCTTGATAGAGGCCTACAGGCTGAGGGAGCCCACAAAGGTGGTGGTGTGCTGTGTCTTTTTGTTATCTAGATCTGTTATGTGGGTTCTCCTTTCTAGGCAAGGTCTAATATATGGCAATACTATTTATTACTGTTAGAGATGAGCGAACGTACTCGTTTCGAGTAATTACTCGATCGAGTACCGCCATTTTCGAGTACTTCAGTACTCGAGTGAAAAGTACTCGGGGTCGCCGGGGGCAGGGGGGGCCGTGGGTGAGTGGGGGGTAGCAGCGGGGAACAGGGGGGAGCCCTCTCTCTCTCTTTCTCCCTCTCCCCCCCCCACTCCCCGCTGCAACCCCCCACTTACCCACGGCGCCCCCCGAATTTTTTCGCCCGAGTACGGAAGTACTCGAAAATCGCGGTATTCGGTCGAAAAAGGGGCGTGGCTGAGCATGTTCGCTCATCTCTAATTACTGTTCATTGGCTTACATTGAAGCCTCTGGTTCCCAGTGCAAAATCTGCAAGATGGCCTCCATGATCTATTTATAATAGTGGTGTCATCTTATATCACAGAAGGGCTTTTGGGCCCATTATGTTCCAGGGCCCAGGAGGGACTGTTACCACTATACCCCCTATAGCTACTCCACTGGTTGTGCTGATATTTTTAGCACTACAGTTCAGTTAATTGTCAACAAGGTGGGGGTTTGTTCCTGACTTAGCAATGGGGCCCAATAAATTCTGACTACACCACTGTTTATTGAAAAAGAAAAAGTTTCTCTGGTCCCATCCTAGCAAAATATCTCCATCAGAGGTAGACATATCCTATGTGCAACTGCCTTGGCGCCTAAGGGGCAACGGTGCTCACTTCAATATTATATATGTGCTTCCTACTGTTCGCTGCATGATTACTGATGGATTAGAATATTAGCAAGGGCATTCTTAGAGACCTAGGAAGGAAGTTCCCATCTACACTCATTAAATACATGGTTTTACTAGGATTACAAAAAACAGCAGTGAAGAGAATAAGGCTGAACTGCAATACCAAAGACAACCTGTGGACAGACGTGGCACTTTTTGGGATGAAACCAGCAATTTTCTACTAAACCACACAAACCCTGCAAATAAGCAATTAAAAGGCAAGAGGCCATACATTTGTTTATAACAGGGGCCCTCTACAGTTTTCGTCTGCCTCTGTTCTTCATGCAGAGCTCAGCAATGTCTGGGATATACTTGCTGTTTTGGTGCTCACACATCAGCTGTTGATCATATATTATGCCTTCTGCAACTAAATTTCATAGATTTATTACTTAGGATAGGTCATCAATAGTTAGTCAGTGAGGGTCTAATGATTGGGATCCCCGTCGAACAACTGATTGTCCAGCCTGCTATCAGTGCAGTGCGAGGCTGGATGGCGTCATCAGTAGTCAGGGCAGGAAGTGTACTAGATGGCTTCACTCCCATTGAAATCAATGGGAGCAATGCCTCCTGTTACCTTTCCGGCTCTGACAACAAGTTGAGCTGAAAGTGTAATAGTGTCAGGGTGCGTTCACACGAACGTATATCGGCTCGGTTTTCACGCCGAGCCGATATACGTTGTCCTCGTGTGCAGGGGGGAGAGGATGGAAGAGCCAGGAGCAGGAACTGAGCTCCCGCCCCCTCTCCACCTCCTCTCCGCCCCTCTGCACTATTTGTAATGGGAAGAGGCGGGGCGGGGGTGGGGCTAAGTTCCGAGAATTAGCCCCGCCCCCGTCCCACCTTTCCCCATTGCAAATAGTGCAGAGGGGCGGAGAGGAGGCAGAGAGGGGCGGGAGCTCAGTTCCTGCACTTGGCTCTTCCATCCCCCACCCTCTGCACACGAGGACAACGTATATCGGCTCGGCCTGAAAACCGAGCCGATATACGTTCGTGTGACTTCACCCTCAGGGAAATTTTGTGTACAGCACCAATCAGGCCCACCCCAATGCCCCGCTGCCGGCGGTAAAGAAGAGACACCACACACGGAGGTCTGGTATAGTTCCTCACACGGGGACATGACTGCGCACTTTATTACAGATTACATGGGATCTTATACCCTTTGGTCTCATCACTAGGAATGGGTAATGGTTTCATTGGCTCAAATTCACCACATAACCCTATATGTGAAGTCTGCATTTCCGCCTGAGGCAGTGATAGTCATATACGTAGTTAAACAGTCGTTATCTAGATACGACGCTTCTGGGAAAACAGCCAAGCACGCGGCCTTCGTATCCGGTTCTGTATCATCTCTGAATTTCTGAACACATCTCTCTCAGCCTTGCAAACCTTTGGAATATCTGATGTAAGGCAACATATTAAGTTTTTCTC
Organism: Eleutherodactylus coqui; assembly: GCA_035609135.1. Lineage (NCBI taxonomy): Eukaryota > Metazoa > Chordata > Amphibia > Anura > Eleutherodactylidae > Eleutherodactylus > Eleutherodactylus coqui. Next base: position 162,481,366 of record CM069410.1, on the reverse strand, counting down.
ATTTTAGCATTGAATAGAACTTGCATACAGGTATAAAAGCATAAAAAACATATGGCAATTTATACATATACCCTCACAATAGGAGGCGTAGCTCTCATTTATTTCACTCATCTATTACACTTACAGCCCTAACACTGATGCGGACTCTGACAGGGGGTTGAATTCCCAAGCGGCGGACCCCCACCAATCAACTATTAATGACCTAGGATATCAATAGTAAATGTCCTGGAATATCCCTTTAAGTCAGTATTTCATTCATTTGATCAGCGGGGGTCTGATCAAATATCCATATCTGTGCCTTGTCATATTTATGTATGTTCTAAGTGTGTATAAATATTCATAGACAAGTATAGGGCTCATGCTGCGTGGTACGCAGAGAAATAGAGCATGCTGCGATCTGTTTCTTGCACAAATCCACATGCAGTGTTTATATGCGAATATGAATGGATCAATGAAAGTCAATTTACTTTCATTGACTCCATTCACGCAGCCATAATACAAGCCAAAATTTTAATCATTGAAATGAGCCCTAAAAGGTAATTTATGAGGTTATATACCCATGCTATCAGTGTTTTGAAAGCAACTGCTTTCTTGATCACAGCTGGCTAGGGTAGACGTAGCCTCACCTTTTACTATGTGATTTTATGCTTAGAAAATAAAGACTCCTCTCACATGGAGCTGGCACTTCTTTATTGTTTCTTCATCAGTATAGCTGGGGTACAGGACTGCTAGGCAAATGACCCGGGCTCAATTGTCAGTTTGTAGGGAATTGGTGCACGCAATGAAAAACATCTGAAGGCAAGTTGGGATAGTGATGAAGGGGGTTCTGCTTATCCACTCCACAACAGTGTGAGATACACAAGTTGGAACCGCATCATTTTTTTTTTTAATGGTTGCACATACAAATGAACACAACCCCACCACCACCACCACCAAAATGATCCAAGCTAGAGGCCTGGATTGCTACATAATGTACATGACTAAAGTGCAGCACATACACTACGTTGACAAAAGTATTGCGACTCACATAGGCGGTGATGAAATTTGATTTTATTCACATTTTTCAATACAGTCTTGGGCTGCCTTTGACCTCAATGGCTGCAGTAACCCTCCTAGACATGCTTTCCACCAAATTCCCATAGAGGTGTGGAGGGATTTTCCTTCATTCCTCAAAGAGCTTCAGATAATGATGCAAGGGATGTTGGGAGCGTACCTATACAGCTTTCTAGTTCATCCCAAAGATGCTCGATGGGATTGAGATCTGGACTTTGGGCTGGCCAATGAAGTTTGCAGACAGTCTGATCCTCCCTTGCATATTCCCTTTACCTGACAGTACAGGATTGGTGGGTGTCCAATACCTTTGTTAACCTAGTGTACATGTGAATTACCCAATACCAATAGAACACTATAGAAATGTGGCTTCACAAAAGGTATAGTGTATGCAACTTTTATTTTATGATGCACAGATGCCGAGTTATCCAAGGTTTTTGCAAGTGAAAATGAAAGTAATATGACTGATGCTGGAAGAATTTGTGCCAGTTAACAGGAAATGTTTTTTCCATACATGGAAATGCATGGCTTACTGATGACTTTCAAGAATTACTGTTATCATTAAATAAGCATCCCCTGCTGACAGCTAATCAAACACTGCTTGGGTCCTATTGCCATGGGTGTGGCGGGTGTTCTCAAAAATAACTCTAATTTTAACAGTTAACCCATTAATACCACGTGTTTACAATATTATGGCTCGGTCCACAGGCGAATTTTCACTGCGTTCCCCGCAGCTGGATTATTGCGTTGCTATGGAAAGCGCAGTCCTCCTGTCCACGAGCGGAGAATCATAGCGATTCGCCGGTTGCGGCCGGCAAATCGCAGCATGCTCCGTATTACCTTGGTTCTCTGCGGTGAGTCTTTCAGATAGGCTCACCGCGGAGATCCGTCAGATGGCTACTGCTCCCGGGCGGCTTTGCTAAAACAGTTGTCTGAGAAGCTTGATTGAAATTAATGGAGGCATAGTGCAGCGGTTTTAAGCTTGTGGCCTCTGCGCTTTGCATTTGGCCTCTGGATCTGCCTACAGCCTTTTTATGGCTTTGCCTACAGCCTGATCGTTTTTGTTGGCTCTGCTTATAGCCCTGTATGGCTCTGCCTATAGCATAAATAGACCTGGATGACTCTGCCTATAGTATAAATAGGCAGAGTCATCCAGGTCTATTCCTATAGCAATATGGCTATTCTTGTAGCCTGATAGCCGTGCAATGCTCTGCCTACCCCATTTAAAAAACCATGAGCCAGAGTGTTGCCACCTTTCAAACGAAACTACAATAAATGTGTTTGAAACTTAAAAAAAACATGAGCGATGTGATGCGAGGCATTCCGAGGGAACGCCCAATAATAGGACATGTCACGATTTTTTTCCAACCCCCACCCCCCAAAAAAAACCTCATTTGTATGATCCCATTAAAAAGAATGGTGTTTATATTTGTGTGTGCCTTGCAAGACACAAATCTCCTGCAATTTTCTCGGCCGTGTAAAAGCGCCCTTCAGGACCAAAAAGAAAATGTGAAAAAAATTAGATTGTTTTGTAAAAAAAAACAAAAAAAAACAAAACCCTGCCCCTTAAAAAAGGCCCATTTTTAATTATTTTATTTCTTTAAAATAGTTCCTGAGCAAAATACACGTCTGATACAGTCACAATTAAACCAACCTGAATATTACTCTGTGTTTGACAGCACCCTAAGGGCTTTTACCCACTAGCGTTGTTTTTTTAACGCTGCAATTTTTTTCAATGGGACTTTCTAATGTTAAAATTGCATTGCACAAAAATCACTAATTTGTGCGATACGATTTTATTAGAAAGTCCTAAAACCGCTGACAAAAATCGCTGCAATATCGCAGCGTTAAAAAAAAAAAAAATACGCTGGTGGGTAAAAGCCCTTAGAGGACTTCAAGCAACATCAGCAATGAAATACATATAGTGTTTCCCGGAAAATAAGACATTGTCTTATATTTGCCCCAAAAGGTAAAGTGTCTTATTTTCAGGGGGGCTGGGGGGGCGCTTATACTTACCTGGTTTGCGGCATCCCGATTGTCTCCAGCGGCGCTGCGTCAAGTGTCCTCCCCATCTGCCTGCTCAGCTTCTTTCTGGCGACAGGGCTTTGAATACCCCGCCTCCAGCAAAGGCCGGCGCTCGATAAGCCAATAACAGCCAGTGATGTCATCCACTGAATGGCTGTGTTTGCCTCATCAAGCGCTGGCTGTGATTGGCTAATCTCAGCACCATCTGCCAATCACAGGGCTCGCTTTGCTGGAGGCGGGGTATTCAAAGCCCCGTCACCAGCAGAAGCTGAGCAGGCAGACAGGGAAGACTCAGCCGTTTGCTGCAGCGATGCCGCAGACCAGTTGAGTATTGATTTTTTTTTTTTAATTTTTGGGGCACCTGAGCTACGTCCTATTTTCAGGGGGAGGCCTTATATTTCAAGCCTCCCCCGAAAACCTGATCGGTCTTACTATCGGGGTAGGACCTATTTTTGGGGAAACACGGTAGTATGTCAAAGAATTAAGGCACATATTTATGGCAAACCTAGGGACCCCCACGGATCAGGTATTGAGGATAGGTCATCAATGTCCTAGGCACAGAAAACCCTTTTTAACTGACAATTCCAGGTCACAATCAGCGCAGCTGACATTATAACGTCAAGCCTGATTTATCATTCAGGAGTCACAGAAAGTGGATGCCAAAACCTGTCACACAACTTTCTGTGAACTGGAGATACTTATCAGAAAATTACATATTGTGTAAATAAAGGTCTGTTAAACATACTTTAAAAATGTTGGTGTCTTTTTTTTTTTTTTATCCCAGATACAAAAAAATCTATATAAATAAATTATGGCACCGGCACCAGATTTTTTCCCCCCAGGTCCTCCACTAACCTTAATTTGGCCCTGCTTCTACAAGAAAGAGAGTGAGACCACCAACGTCCAAAAATATTATTTATTAATATAGATCAATAAAAATATATAGGTAAAACATACACGTAGTATAGTCTTCGCATTATAATGAACAAGGTCAAACAGACACGTGAGAGAAAAGACAAATGTAAAAAAATAAATATAAAATACTCGGCAACACATGTGAAAATATTTGTAGGGAAAACATTCCATCATTATAGGGTTGATTCCATATCTCGGATGATAGCGATGTGCAATGCAGGAGAAGGGGGTAAAGCCACGATTTCCAACTACTACTCAATACTCATAAATAGAGATACAGAATATACATATAGCACAACACTACAGAGGGACTGTAAGGCTTCCTGTACAAATCACATGAATGGACATTCCTTTACGCCGCACCCCCTGATGTGTATCGGTGGTCTCTAACCTGTGGCTCTCTATTACAGCTCCTATCAGAAATCATGGCTCCCATTTCCATTAGAGGGCTTAAGGTAGGTGGCCTCGAGGTGGATCCACTGTGGAGTTTTCATGCAAAAACGTCCTCCCAGGAAATCCACAGCATATTACAGTACCAGTAAAGTGGATGGGTTTTAAACATATCTCATCCACACGTCGTGGAACTAACATGTCTGGAAACTGCAAGAAGGTGGGGTTCTTAAATTTTCTGCATTATTTTCCCTGCAGATTTCACCCACCCTCCTTTCCCTGCTTTGTGGGAAATAATCTTAGAGCCAAGTTGGTCAAACATAGAGCACCAAATCTTTTTCCCTGCAATCATAGAAATGCCATTTAATTTTATCTCCCTGCAGCCACCACAAAGGGGAGGTTACTGCATGTGGATTTACACAGCTACTACTATACTGTCTGGGAACTGCTCCCCTAGTGGTGGATGCAGGAAAACTGACTGTCAAGAAGCAGGAGAGACTGTTCAGAGACTGACACAATTTTAACTCTGGCTCCATAACAGTTCAGTGGTCCGTCTCTATGCAAGCTATTCCAAAAGGCAGTCAGGGCATGCTGGGAGTTCTAGTTCTCCCAATAACTGCAGACCACTGATAGAAGCTTCCCTGGATGTCGGGACAATTGAGTGTTGCAGCACCCCCGCCCTTAAAGATTACATTTTGGATTATTTCTGTGGGTTGCAGCTTTGGTAGCAGTCATGTGACTTGCATGCCACCATTATACTCCTATATTCTTATGTGTATGTTGTAGTACCTCAATAGCTGGAGAGCCACAGGTTGCAGACAACTATGTACTGTCACATCTATTACAAAATATTATGGTCTCCGTACCGGTTATAATTAGGTTGTACCTTTCTTTGTTGCTATACGCAACATTAAAGTGCCACTGCCTGTGTATTACATTCCAATTATATTTACAACTTGTATTAGAGGAAATTGAAATGATAAGTTTAAAGAGGACCTGTCAACAGAAAGATCTAAAAATATAAAAAGGTACTTAACGTAAAGATCATCTACATAGATTGCCCTTTATGTTGTACTTGCTGCCCTCTTATCTAGAGGGTCCTCAAAAGGGCCCAGTCACCAGGTATTAGCCTTATAAACTGTTCCTACCATACTGTATGTCTTGAAGATACCTTTAAGTTATAGCCATTATTCCCCATTAGCCCTGCATACCTTGGGAAAAGAGGTTTGGAAAAACTTTCGTACCATATGCAAATGAGTGCTCAAGTGTCTGCTAGGTGTATCCGTATCTTACAAGCATCCTGGTGAATTGGCATTAAGTTGGCAGCTCCTCTTTTGACTGATGCTGTATGCGTCATCCACAGCTTCATCTAAGTCTAAGACTTACACGGTACAATGGATAACCAGCACATGCGTAGTGGGGTTTGTATCAGTACCAGTACATGTGCAAAACAAAGTTGATTTCTCTGCGCAGAACAGGGCAAACACACTGTGCATGTGCTAGTTCCTTGGTGTATCACACAAGTGCGAGGGTAAAAATTGGACTGTGGATATTATCTTCCAACATAAACATCACTCAAAGGAAGAAGGGCTGTCTAAAGGTCCATTTACACGCAAAGATGATCGCTGACAATTGGTCAGAAACTGACAGTTTTGAGTGATCATTTTGCATCAGCTACTAATGAGCTAAATCAGCCGATTAGTAGCTAACTAGTGTCATTTGCGTTTATTTGGAGAACAGCAGGTGGTCTGTTCTCTAAATACATCGCTTTTGTTTTGCCATGGGCTGCTGGCTGCATACAATGTTATCAGCTCTACCCGTGGAGAAACTAGCCTTAGGGCACCTGCAGACGGGTGTGGTTTGGCCGCGCGAAATCTCGCGCGGCAAACAAACCGCAGCATGTTCTATTTCAGTGCGGGGCTCACTTGCTCGCGCCGGCTGCCGGCACATGAAAGAGTCGGGGCCACGGGTGAGTAAGCGCTGCTCTCTGCAGGCGCTCGGGTCGGGTCCCGTGGAGAGCATTCTCGCTGCCGGATCCGACCCGGCCGTCTGCAGGTGGCCTTAGGGTAGAGAGCTGCCGCAGGGACAGAACTTAAAGGGGTTCTGACAAAAAAAAAAAAAAAAAAATAATTGTACTCACCTTGCCTGGCCAGGACCGATCGTCAGGCATGTCCCCTCCGTCTGGCATCTTCTTCTGTGGCTTGTAGAAGCAGAGCAGGAGCAGTCAAAATGACCGCTCCTGCTCTGCTCCGTCCGTCACTTCCGAGGTGAACGGACGGGCCGCCCACAGCAAGCACGTCACAAGCAGTGCTTGCGGTGCGTGGCCCGTCCGTCCTCGCTGAACTCCGAGATTCTGCGCGTGCACAGTGGAGACGTGGCCCGTCCTGACTCCTGTCATAGGGCACCTCTCCCCTGCGCATGCGCGCGATCCCGGAGCAGCGCGGCTCGTGGAGGAAGAAGAGGAAGAGCAGCGCCTGCCGGGAGATGACCTCCCCAATGTCAACAACAACAGGAGAAAAGGTAAGTATGAGGTTTTTATGTTTTAGCAGCCATTAAACCGTGGGTTCCCTGGGTCCATTAGGCAGACCAGGGAACAATGGCTGCTAAAGCATAAAAACATTATTCATGTCAGAACCCCTTTAAAAGGGATTTCTAAGGCCTGAATTAGGCAAAACAGTATTTTAGTTTTGCTCAGAAGGGGCTGTATGAAAATTTCTCCAGAAATACCACTTTTCTGCGAATGCTCCCTTGAATGGAACTGAGCTGCAATACCAGACAACTTCTGTATAACAGTGCAGTACTATTTCTGGGAAAAGGGCACATACCAGCCCATAAAAAAGTAGAATCAGAGCCACTCAACCAAAAGATGTCCAAGTAACTTCTAGAGTGGGAGACTTCCAGATCCAAAGATTGCTAATAGCCAACAATTACTCAAAGAGGAAATGGTGGCAGTCCTAGTCCACATTCAGATGGATTTGTTGCAGATTCTGTGCTGATGTTAGGGCATGTTGTGTAGCAGATCTGTACGTTGTAAATTTGCAATACAAAGTTGAAAATTTGTGGTAACAAAGAATGTAACCTGTAGAAAAAGTTGCAAAATGTTCTCTCCATCTGAACATGACCTTTAGGTAGAATTTTGGATTTTTATCCTGAATTCTTTCAAGGTCTTCTACATTTTGAGGACTCCTGAACACAAATGTCCAATTCTACCTAGGATGTGGATGTAAAATCATGCAAACCTAGTAGCTATGCAACAATCAACTCTTTACCAGCTATATTTCTGTATGCATATTAAATGAGTTGTCCAGTTGTAAATGGATAGGTCATCAACAGTAGATCAGCTGGGGTCTGATGCCCAGGTTGATCAGTAATCTGCCCAGCTGGTGCTCTTCTGTACTGAGATGTTTTCTGCAGGAAGCAGCCAGCTCCATTTTCACTGCAGTGGCCAGGCTTGATATTGCAGCCTAAATTCCTACTGAAGTGAAAAGGAACTTGCTTGTAATGCCAAGCCTAGCCACTGCAATGGAAACGGAGCTGTCCACTTCCTGCAGAAGTCAGCTGAATGCATGTGAGTACCACCTGGCAAACAGCGGATCAACAGGGTTCCCAGGTGCAAGACCTTCTCTTCTCTGATCTGCTATTGCTTGCCTATGCTAAGGATAGGCCATCAGTAGTTTACAACTGGACAACTCTTTAAGAGTAATATAGCAATGCAATCTTATGACAGGTCCCCTTTAAATATTAATTACTACAAATAATCATATGAACTTTGACATATTATCCATATAAAAACTCATTATATTACATACATGCTAAAACGGCTCCAAACATGGACCCGGCTACATTGTAGAACCTACTTTTTCATGAAAATATATTTGATCCACGCTACAAAAGCTCAACAAGCATTCTGTGTGGAATGGAAATAACAGACAGTTTAAGATAATTAAGGGGTTGTCAACCTTATAAAAATTGATGGCTTATCTTCAGGATAGGCCATCAATAATAGATTTGCAGGAGTTAGTCTCCCGAGACTTCCCCTACAGATTAGCTGTTCGCTGGGCCAGTGCGCTTGTCCACCAAATCAATCTGTCAGAAGTGGACAGCTCTGTTCTCTCTACAGTGGCCTGGCTTGGTATTGCAGGCAAAGCTACCATAGAAGTGAATCTGAACTTTACTTGCAATATCAAGCCAGGCCACTGCAGAGAAAATGGAGCTGCCTGCTACTAGCAGAAATGGGCTCTGTGCACAAGCACACTGGTCGAAATAATAGCTGATCATTAGGGAACTTTGATGGCAAACCTCCCCAGTCGAATATTCATGGCTGATCCTGAGGATAGGTCCTCAATAGTAATAAAAATAAAAAGAGCTAAACAGCTCTTTTGCACAAGATGTAGTGTGGTAATAAAACAAAACAAGGAAAAGGAAATAAAATGTAGTGCATCTCCCATTACTATAACTTAAAAGATTCTTCTCCAATTTTTAACTGTAGCTTATTGTACATGAAGACACTTTGTTATAAGAGGATGTCTCCGTAAGACATACTAGAGCATGTGGATGTCATAAAGGGGGAAGAATCCACAGCTCAGGACTGTCCTCTATTAGGGCTCTCCACACTGCCCTATTTTGCTTCCTTTTTACGTACAGAATACGGAAGCATGTCCTGTCCTGACCTGAACTCTGAGCATTGTATGCCCTATGATGCTTGGAGTTTGGGCCAGGAGACCAGCGGTCAGCCAGCACACACTTCTGTATGTAAAATGGAGGCAACATGCCGCAGTGCGGTTAGCCCCTTAGCAAAAGTAGCTCCCGCTCTGGTGTACTCAGCAAGAATGTTTCGTTATTGCTAACTGATTTGGCCACTTTGAACAGGTATATCCTATGCACTGAATGGCAATTCCCATAATGCTCTACACGATTCAGGAATTACCTCCACTTTTTGCTCCGCCAACTCTAGCACTAAGTGTCCTCTTTATGGATACAGCCTCTGAGCTGTATTACATTAGGGCCATATTGTACCTTTGTATGCCTCTAATTTCACAGAGGCAATCGGGTGGGTTTTTTTTTCTTTCGGCAGATTTGGAAAAATAAAACATTTGTGGCAGCTCCATCAGATGTTGTACTGCAGAAGTATTCTAAAGTAAGAGCATAGACTATTGGGGAAACTACCTCAGTAACAGTATCGTACAAAGGCACAATACGGTCTCAGAGGTTCCATACACAGCCCTTCCGTGTGCATGAGGCCAAGCCTGGTCTAATAGGTATTCCAACTCTGAGGAGAGCGCTATTCGCCTCTACCTCCTGCTGGGAAGCATTAAAATAGTGTTAATTAGTCCTAATTATTTAAGTCAGCAGACTTCCTAATCGGATAATAAAATATAGATTTGACACGGTCACTGTGTGCAGAGAACTAGAAAGATAAATATCCTATCCATATTCAATATTTCAAAAAGGCACAATGAAGTTGTAGGAAAATTCCATATTCACTTTCCCACCTCTAATGGAATGGATTTTAAATGAGGAGATCCATGATCAATTTTAAGATAAAGAGAAAATAAAATCCAAAATCTGTACCGGCCGAGTGGCCCCTATATGAGAGAAGCAGCCTTACCTCACAAGGACTAGTCACAATATTACGTAGTAACAAGTAACTTCACAAAGGGATTTAATACTCTTCTGGTTATCATCAATGTTCAGATCGTTAGTGTCTGTAATTTGTGTTACAAATCTTAAGCCTTGAGACGCAGATGTCCCCTCGTGTCACCGTCTCCAACTGTAGAATTCAGTCACCGTTCAATCATCACTATTTCATGTCTCTGTGAAACACGCTGTAAACAGAGGAGGGGAGAACAAGCTATTCATTAAAAAAAGGTCAGCAGCAATGGCCGCTGTGATTATAGGATATATACTGTATATATTACACACAAGAGAGCAGAGGCATGGGGTTATTCATTTGATTATTGTTCAAACGAGCGAAAGTGAACGATAACACTGTGCAACACAATTTTAGTAACACAAGCAGATAGGCGGCTTATAGTAACTTTAGTGAACTGGATTCAAATAAGATATTTTTTTTCCTGCTACGTAAGGTTTTTCAGTTATGGGGAATAATGTAATCCAATTGTCGTTGTATTGTATTTTTTGGAACTGGGCCTGTACAATTAATCCAGTAGGCTCACCATTAACCTTGCTTAATAAGAAAAAAAAAAAGTGATTGTGCAATTATTTCAATGGAAGTGTTCAAACGAAGGCTGGACAAATATCTGTCTGGGATGATTTAGTGAATCCTGCACTGAGCAGGAGGTTGGACCAGATGACCCTGGAGGTGCCTTCTAACTCTACCATTTTAAGATTCACTATTAGACACTGCATGCTGACTGAACAATATAAGGGTAGGTTTATGTAACATATAGGGTATGTTTCCATGTGGTAACACTGTGGCTCACCCACCAGTAAGTTGTAATTAATGAACTGTGTTTTTACAGGTCATTGGTTAGACTACCGTATTTTCCGGACTATAAGGCGCACCGGATTATAAGGCGCACTTTCTATGAGCGCATTATAAGCAATCTTGTTTCATATATAAGGCGCACTGGATTATAAGGCGCAGCACATTAGTGCTGTGCAGGGGCCGGAGAGGCTTCTATCAAGCCTGATAGAAGCCTGTCCGGTCAGATCGCGGTTGCTAGGCAGCCAGGGGCCTTCTGAAAGGCCCTAGGGCTGTCTATGCAGAGCGCCTAGCAAGTCGTGCGCTAGATGGGCACTCTGCATAGACAGCCCTGGGGCCTTTCAGGAGGTCCCCGGCTGCCTAGCAACCGCACAGCGTCCCGCGATCTCATCGTGGGACGCTGTACGGGCCCCCTGAACATCGGTTGCAGGCTGTTCTTACAGCGGGCACCCGGCGGCAGCAGTTCTGATGAGCCGCGCCGCTCGTTAGAACTGTTAACACTTTAAATACCGCTGTCAGAGCGGTATTTAAAGTGTTAACAGTTCTGACAAGCGGCTCGTCGGAACTGCTGCCGCCGGGTGCCCGCTGTAAGAACAGCCGGCACCCGACGTTGTATGGAGCAGGATCCACCCGCGATCCCGCTCCATACTACTACTTGTTTGACTTGCGAACAAAACGGACTTGCGAACGGGCTCCCGGAACGGAACCTGTTCGCAAGTCGGGGAGCACCTGTACTGTAAAAACCCAAGTGAAGAATAAATTCATAGGCGCACGGGGGGGGGGGGGGGGGGGAGAGCATGGTGTGTGCTGTGGTATGCCGCCCACGATAGAGGTAAAGGATCCTGTATGAACCCCTTTCTTTACTGTCGGGTTCATATATAAGGCGCACCGGATTATAAGGCGCACTTTCTATTTCTGAGAAATTCTCAGCATTTTATGTGCGCCTTATAGTCCGGAAAATACGGTAAATAAAAGAATCAAAATCATAAAACAAAAATACATGTTGGAGATCATTACAAAAAAGATGGGTCTCTCTGATAACACAGACAACCCTATATGGTAGGCATTAACATCCATTGGGTGATTATGTTTATGCCCAATTCATGCCACTACAAAATAAGCTGATTATAGCCAGTGAATATAATATCTTGGAGAGTATAAAATCTCCTATCATGCATATATTATTTCATGTGTACAGTGCTCATTTTATATAAACTAAGACCCATGGGAGGCTAGTCTTTCCTCAAAAAAAAGGCTGGAAATAAGAAAATAGATCTCTAAATATATAAAGAGATATCTATATAACTTCCATGTAGGTCTGATAGGGTTCTCATTGAACTAAGGCCGCCTGCAGACGGGCGGGTCGGATCCGTCGGCGAGGATTCTCGCCGCGGGACCCGACCCTAGCGCCTGCAGAGAGCAGCGCGCACTCACCCGCGGCTCCGGCTGTTTGATGTGCCGGCTTGCCGGGCAGCCGGTGAGTAACTGTTCTGGACTTGCCGCTGGTTGTTTGCCGTGTGAGATTTCGCACGGCCAAACCGTGGCCGTCAGCATAGGATTGCGTTTGTTAACGCAATCCTATGTAGGCTTCCAGCAGCGGAAATTCCGCGGGAAATCCTGCAGCAGAATTTCTGCTTGTGTGCAGGCGCCCTATGATAGAGATTTTTCCTGCATCCCGCTATGAGAAGATATGGGCTTCTATTAGAGATGAGCGAGCGTACTCGGAAAAGCACTACTCGCTCGAGTAATTTGCTTTATCCGAGTATCGCTGTGCTTGTCCCTGAAGATTCGGGTGCCGGCACGGAGCGGGGAGCTGCAAGGGAGAGCGGGGAGGAACGGAGGTAAGATCTTTCTCTCCCTCTCTCCCTCTCGCTCTCCCCTGCTCCCCGCTGCAACTCACCTGTCAGCCGCAGCGGCACCCGAATCTTCAGGGACGAGCACAGCGATACTCGGATAAAGCAAATTACTCGAGCGAGTAGTGCTTTTCCGAGTACGCTCGCTCATCTCTAGCTTCTATGCATGAACCTAATGGGTATAATTGCATGAAAGAGTCATCTTGGATCCTATTTGGGCTACATCAATTATCACACTGAATGGGTGCGATAATAGTTTGGTAATACAATATATATGTGTGTCGTTCCACAATTTTTAATTTTATTATTTATACTTAATAAAAGTTTTAGTCCTTTTCAGTGACCTTTTGTAATTTAAAGGACTTATTCTGCCACGGTGACAGACGTTCGTTAAGAGACCTGGTGCATCTACTATCTCTGGACAAGATTACTCAGATGCTATACCCCACCATAAAACCTTTGGAGAGATTCAGTCTTCTGTTCAAAGTATCAACCATTTTATAAATTCGCATTACAAAATACTCTCCTTTTGTCTTTGGTACTTGAAGTTGCCATTTAATATAACAATTTAACCATTAAGATGCAACTTCAAATCCCAAAGAAGTAGGAGTGTGGGGTAATAAAAAAAAATTTATAAAAAGGTCTGATTTTGGATTGAAAAAGAATTAGAATATCCTCTTGAAAGATACCCATCTAAGAAATGCACTTCCTAAAAAAAAAAAGCAAGTTTAGGTTATAGAAAAACCTAACTCCAAAAAATATTTTTGCAATGAGAAAATGAAGGTGACCTATCTATATATATAAAATTGAATGTATGCGTGTCTGTGTGTCTGTCTGTCTGTTTGTCCTTTATGCGCTACTACACCATTCATCCGATTGCCATGAACCTTTGGGAAGTTGTTGAGTACACTCCTGGGAAGATTATAGGCATAGTACATTTATGCTATGATAAATGGCGCGCGTGCGTCGACAGTTACGGCCCCCCCACGTAGATCGTTTGATTTCCATCATTGCCACCAATTCTCTCACTTCCCGATGTCGTAGAAACATGAAGTTTGGCATGAGCATTGATTATGTCATAAATAGGGAAAGTTAGTGGGTCCCAACCCGATTATTCAATTCTAAACGCAAAAGAATTAGCATCCAAATTTTACGTACGGAATTTAATTTTCTCACTTCCCAATGTCATAGAAACGGGAAATTTTGCACGAGCATTGATTATGTCATAAATAGGAAAAGCTAATGGGTCCCAACTCGATTATTCGATTCTAAGCACAAAAGAATTAGCGTCCACATTTTACGTACGGAATCTAATTCTCTCACTTCCTGATGTCATCTATATATATATATATATATATATATATATATATATATATATATATAGATGACCTCTATATCTCTCATATATATATATATATATATATATATATATATATAAATGAATGTCTGTCTGTCTGTCCGTCCTTTATGCATTACTACACCATTCATCCAATCGTCATAAAACTTTGGGAAGTTGTTGAATACACTCCTGGGAAGATTACTGGCATAGTACAACTATCCTACGATAGGTGGCGCGCGTGTGAGCATTAATCGATAGTTATGCCCCTAGACAAAGATCGTTTGATTTCCATCTCAAGCACGAAAGCAAAAGGCATTATGAGCAACGGGATGTGTGTTCAACTACAAAATGATGCATCCGCCGAACGTTTCGCTTGACAATTGCTGGATATTGAGAATGCTGAGGTAAAATGAAAGCTGTGCTGTGATTGGTTACTATTTCTTATACTGCTGAGGTAACATGAAAGCTGTGCTGTGATTGGTTTCCATTTCTTATACTGCTGAGGTAACAAAAGCTGTGCTGTGATTGGTTGCTATATATTATACTGCTGAGGCAACATGAAAGCTGTGCTGTGATTGGTTGCTACTTCTTATACTACTAAGGTTACATGAAAGCTGCTGTGCTGTGATTGGTTGCATGAAAGCTGCGCTGCGATTGGTTGTTATATATTATACCAGTGAGGTAACATGAAAGCTGCGCTGTGATTGGTTGTTATATATTATACCGCTGAGGTAACTTGAAAGCTGCGCTGTGATTGGCTGTTATCTAGATATATAAAAACGTATGTATGTATGTATGTCTTCGCAGCAACGCGCGATGGGTAAGCTAGTACAGAATAAAAAAAGATATTCTATGAATTATATCCATCTATATAGCAAAATATTATATGTGATTGGGTGTAAATGGGTTCTTCAGTATGTCAGGAGCTGAGAAACTGAAGTAAATTCAGATCCAACATGAGGATGGGATTTTTATGACACTAGCCCATTTAATATTAGTTTCATTGATTACATTCCACAATCTATTTCAAATAGATTTGAATATAAGGAACAAATATAATGATGGAACAATACCTCTGCAGCGCTACCTATTGGAAGGCAGCATTCCTGCAAGTCAATGTTAGACTCTTTATACAAGCCTTGTAACAATGACTGGGAATTTAAACACTATGTAGAAGAAAGACTCAATGGATTTTTTTTTACTTCACAGTCTACAGTCAGAGGGTTTAATGAAGTGTTGGACACAGTTGTATACATTTAACTTTTTTTCTTTATACTAAAAATTAATATCTTTTTTTCCTGTTAAAGCATTAGCCCCAAAGTGTTAAGCTGAGTAATCTTTAGTGACATCTGGTGGCAAAGAAATGAAATAACTACTCTCTATTCCTGTGTAAAATACAAGGAATGAAGTGTGGGAATCTGGTGACATTTAGTGATGAAAGAATGAAACAACTGTGCTTTATGATCGGCAATTTATTCTATTGGTTTTATGAATTACCGGTATTCTATTTTTCTAGCATTCTCTTATTAATTATTGAAGATGTCATTTCGAAAGGGACATTCATTTGTGCCTGAATAAACTGTCAAAGCTAATCTGCTTGATTCCTTTGGTCTTCTGCGCCTGGGAGAGCTTTGATCTACAGTCGTGGCCAAAAGTTTTGAGATGGACACAAATTTTGGTTTTCGCAAAGTTCCTCTGATGAAACCCCCTTCAGACTGTTTGGGACATATGGAAGTTATAGGAGTGAGCTTCCTGAGACTATTAATGTGTGGGGTCAATTTTCATCCAAGGCAGGTCAGCAGGTGAGCAACCTCCAGGTGTATGCTGTCATGATGTCGGAGGGAAATAAAGATTAATATAATTGACTGCACACGTATTTCTAAGGTGGGTGTTAAGAGTAGCAACATAGTCCACCATTTGAAGAGTGTAAACATTCAATCAAATGTTTATAGCTGCTATCAGGAGCTTAGCCAACGACTCATGGGCACTGGTACAAAAGTTTGGCTTTGGCTCCCTCAAAGTAATGTCTCCTTCGTGCCCTGACAAGGTAATAGTGTCCCACAAAATAATAGTGCCACTATGGCCCCCGAGTGATAACAGTCCTAATAGTGGTCTCTTTTTTCACCCCCTTATCAACAGTGGTCCATCTCTGTGACCCCCAACCCTCCAAGTAATAGTGGTCCATCTGCACGCTCCATACCCCAAGTAATATTGATATTTCTGAGCACAAATCCATCCTTCTGTATGTTCCCTAAGAAATAGTGATCTCTCTCTGCATTCCTCACCCCAAGCAATACTGGTCCTTTTGTGTGCCCCCTGAATCCACCCCCGCACCATCAGTAGTAGTGGTCTTTACTTTACTAACATAAGGATATGGCAAGCAGTGAGTTGACCTACAGCAGCCAAGACTTGTTATGTGTAAGTCATACACTATTCAACAGTTCTCCCTACAAATGAACAGGAATATAAGAAGTATTCACGTACCCATCTAGAGTATTTTGAGTGTTCTGCAAGACAGATGAAGCTCTCAGGCTGCCAACACTGCCATGGTAGGATCTTCTTCCTCGAGCTGATGGAGTATCTTGGATCTCCCCTACGCCCTAGTTATGACAGAAGTAGCACACTGTGAGCAGATAGCATGCAAACTTAACAAATAACTGTGGTCAGTGAATGTGTCAGGTGGTTAAAGTGGACCCATCAATTCTCCTTTCATCCGTTCTAGTAAATACTTATATTCCCGATAAAACAACAATTCTGGAGCATCCTTCCTGGAGTTCTGGTTGCATGGGGAAAAAGAAAAAAAAAATCACGGAAATTAACCCCTTCAATGGCAGATTTATTATTACCATGTCAGCGCAGCAAGCCCTGGAAATTTTCCTGAGGTAATTCAAAGTGGCAAACGTGTACAGTGACTCAATCAATAACTGTGTGTCCTGGCCAGCATTTCAGCACTAGAGCTGTCCACGGGAATCTACCGGGGTTTAACTGCATGGTCAGTGCAGCAAGACCCGGATGTGCCACTAAAGGGGTTAAGCCATCGTACTTCCTGTAAATGCAGACCAGAGCTCTACAATGTTTACATAGCTCATAAAGGAACAGCCGGGGTAAAGTATGAGAATCTTTATAGATTTGTTGCGCGACAAACAAACAATTTACACGAATGTCTTTAAATACCCTAAAGTGGCCGATCTGCTTAAGGGTACACTCCAAGTAAACCAAATACTGGGTTATGTGTAATGCAAGGCCTGAGGGGATGGGGGTTGCAGGACAAAAGGATTTTCTTTATCATGGACTGCATTCTCAGGCCCCGATGTTATCACTGTTTGCATCAGTTTTGGCCAGAGCACTCTTTTTAAATGCATCCTGCAGCTTTGACTCACCTTGACTTGAATATGCTTAATTAAGTCTCTTATATAAGGCAAATCCCTGGATTGGATACATTTTTCCAGCATTGTGTCAAATTTTGGATGAGACATTAAATAGTGCAACATCTTTCGACCAAAGAACCTGCAAAGAAAACATGGTTTACTTTAAAACATCTTCACTTGTCTTTGATGGACAACTTGGGGGGGGAGGGGGGGGATTGAAAGTTGCCTATGCAGCAGCGCTAAGTGATGCTACTTATAAGTACAATATAAATCAGAAAAATATTCTGAACTTGCCAAAGCTTCACAAAAATCTGTCTAAACTAATATAGTAATTAGGTGTTAAGTAGATTGTAGAAGGGGATGCAGTTTCTCTCACACCAACTGCATGAAGAAGTGAGGAGACATCTGCTGTGCACTAGCGCCATACCATGAGGAACCAAGTGCAAAACTTTCAAAAAAACTTATGCACACTTTTTTCTTGCTGTGATCTTTTTTTTTAATGGTTAATGCACATTAACATTACTTAAGTGCACAAATTACATAATACAATTCTGAAGCTTTAGAAATTCAGGCAACTACAATACTCACCTAGTCTCCTGGGAGCCATCCTGAGCAAACTTTGTAATAGCAGGCAGAGCCCTATCTGTGATGTCCTTTATTCCAGACAGAATCCGACCTGGTCCCATTCTCTCCACTAGATCACACATATGTTGTGCTGTACATTTTTTGACTGCAGTGTTCAAATGGCTGCAAATATAAAAATGCAATGTAAGCATACAAAACCATAGGTAAAAAAAAGTTGTAACTTAATCACTCGCATAAGTGAAAATTCTAGTGATGTTTCATTACCCAAGTCCTCCATTTATGAGGGCAGCAAGAGCTCTGACTGGTGTCACATTCTGGACCATGGCATCGAGAGCCTTGTCCACATCCTCTCGTATGAAGATATTGGATTCTCCAGCCTTGTGGAGAAGTACACGGACACAATTATCCAGTTCATGGTCCATGTTCTTCTTAAGATGCGTAAACATGTCCCCTAAACAGCCGATTGCTGCCCGAGAAACAGTGGAGCGTAGGTTCTTCACCTAAAATACATGTGAGAATTAGGTGAAAATTAAAACCAGCACAATTAAACAGGGTCCCGCTACAATTACCTAAACACATACACCTCACCTCTTGTGTCACTGCAATCTTAAGGTCATGAAGTTTTTCAAGAGCAATATCTGAATGGAAGACAGTAAGTGATCGCACCAAGTTCAAGCCCTCAATCTTCTTCTCCCTGTAAAGTCAATTCACAAGGTAAACAGCTGTAGAAAGTGTAATCCATTCGGTCACTTTAAACTGCTTCTTTTTGTCTGACTGTTCTATTAAATGCCCCTTTCCATGAGCTGATCATTGCGATTAAGCCTTTGATACAAGGCCATCTAAACAGAGCAATCATTATCTGACAAACGAGTGAACACTTATCCAGCAGCTGATTGGGTTATTTATGCAGTCTTAACAGCACATCTCCCCATGTGAACGGGGAATGTGCTGCTGACACTGATGATACTGTACTTACTAGGGATGAATAGTCATTCATCTCTAATACAGTTGGCATTAGCCTTTGTAAAGACATTAATCCTTTCCAATCCACTGTCTGATGTCTGAAGACATTCTGATTGAAGCCTGTACAGCTCCGATGTAGGAAGACGTTCAGCGGGGTGTTCTTACTGTAGACTACTGGCCACTCTGTTGGCGGGGGCCTCTCCAGCATGTCACATACTACAGTACTGGCTCTAGCCAGCAGATGGTGTCATTGTATAATGGCAAAAAGAGAAAGCCCCCTAGGAAACCCTGAATCCAAAATTGGATTGCAAAGGGTTAAAGTGCGTGCTTGCCGGTCCATGTAAAAAAGGACCTTTATTCCCTTATTTATACAAACTTCAAAGTTCTTGCGATCTGTATTGGTTTTGGCGCTTACTGCGCACACGTGGGATTCCAATACACTCGCGTCCGGAATTCATTGCGGCACTTGCCGCAGCTCAGATTGATGATATGCTCACATGGTTTTGTCACATATGATGATGCAATGCACTGGCTTTCCCTGCTCAGTGACTTCAGCTGTGTGCCTGGGGCATGTCCTCTCCAGCAACCCAATGGTATGTTATATGTTTTCGAGTGTGTTTCCATTGTGCATGTTGATTGGTCTATTGGTTTTATATATGTGTGGAGTCTGTCCTATATGGCATTAGCTTGAGGAAGGATGACGTATCAGCCGAAACGTAGCTCTGCCTTTTACCCTGGATGTCCCAATAAAGAGAATGCTGTGAAGAATCTTTCTACTTTTTTTTTTAGTGTGCTGCTTCTCATCTACATATTTATGGTCTATTTCTTTGGAGCCTATTGAAGTCTGGACTCCTGCTGAAGCTTGCACCTAGTTTGTTTTTTGCACGCCCACGCAAAGTGGTATTCTTGCCTTTGCTATTAAAGATTTTTCAGTCTTGTCACCATTTGAGATTAGCCCCTCCACCAAGCCGTACAACTGTAATAAAAGGGGGAAAAAAATCTTCCTCTGTACCCAGCAAACATGCCCTCATACTAGACACGCACTCTGCTGCACACGATGCCCAGGAGATTAAGCTCACGGAGTCTGTCCAGCTTCGTGCTCCGCTGCTGGCTGTCTATCAAACAGTTAAGTAAGCCGAGACATGCTGCAGACAGGGGTCTGAACCTACCTGCTATCAATGTGATAGGGAGAGGGGCACTTGGCTGCTATTCTTATTTGACTGGGTTACTGGCAGTGGAGCCCTGGCTGCTAGTAACGTAATGGGAGTTGTGAGAAGGTTTGGTTCCTGTTAACATATTGCACGTGAAAGGTTTCAGATGTGGTCATTACGTTACACTTAGGCCGCCTGCACACGAGCGGAAAACCCGCCGCGGGATTTCCGCCGCTGAAAGTTTGCATAGGAGTGCATTAAAATACGCACTCCTATGCAGACGGCCGCGGTTTGGCCGCGCGAAATATCGCGCGGCAAACAAACCGCGGCATATCCTAATTTTCTGCGGCAGCCGGCACATGAAAGAGCCGGGGCCGCCAGGCGCGGGTGAGTACGCGCTCGTCCCTGCAGGCGCTCGGGTCGGATCGCGCGGCGAGAATTCTCGCTGCCGGATCCGACCCGCTCGTCTGCAGGCGGCCTTAGGCCGTACTCTGGATGTGGTCCTTTTACTGCAGTGGGAACTCTGTATGTGTGTACTGGGGGAACCTCATTCTTGATGTGTAAGTGATTGCTGGCAGAAGAGCTTTGGATAATGAGATTATACTTTGGGGGCCTCTCTGGGTATGTATATGTAATTTATAGTAGCGTATTGTATTATAATATATGTGTACTTAAATTTGGTGATTATAAATTTAATTTGGCTCTTAAATTTTTTTATTTAGGAACCAATGGCTTCTAGGTAATATTTTTAGTCTGCAACACTGGTAAAGATGAAACCAACATAAGGCTTCTGTAGGTGGTGTTGGGTTTACACAGTAATCATCTAATGACACACACTACAGTAGAACCTGGCGGACACCACTATAGGACAATGGAGTCAGTCGGTCGTTGTTGTCTATCATGTGATGGATCTGCCACAACACAGATTTAAGAACAATCATTTATTGAAGACTCTAAACAGTGTTTTTATTTCTTCTCAAGTCACACTTAGTGGCATACTTCCTGCATTACTATAAAAAGAGTTATTTAAAATTTACATCCAAAGTACTGAAATGTCTGAAATTCCATAAATACATATGAGAAGGTTGCATTGGTGAAATCTGTGATCATGGACTTCTACCTATTTCTAAAACATAGAGGTTCTAAACAGTAATGTACATAACGGAGATGAGGCCACAAAGAAAAAAAAACAAAAAAAAAACTTAACTGCCCTCCTGCCATTATGGTGTTTGGTTTTGCAACCGAGAAACAGAGGACCTAGTATTTGTCTCCAGTTTCATCACCTATAAACTAACCCTTAGGCAATTTTGCACCTCCCTGTTTTTTCTCACTTCCCAGTAGCAAAAGAGCTGGGGCGCCCTCTCTCCAACAGCCTGGTAGCAGTCACATGGTCTGCCATTATGGTACATTTGCCGTTGGCTCTACAAAGAGATCAAACCCCTTTGGTACTACTCAGAGATCTGTTACTCAACATTTCAAGTGTATGTCCACTGGTTTGAATGGACTTTTGTTTAAATGTTGTCATAGATGTTTGATCTCTATATACAGCCCATAAATTTTGGAAATCAGTGCTGGTTAGAGATCAGAAACTTTACAATTTTAACTTCTCACATATAATCATGGTATCAGAAGATCATTGTAGCTACCCCTGTTTCCCGGTCGATTTTTCCTATAAGGGAGAAAACATGAAAATTATATCCTGCTCCTCTCCATTATCTGGTTTACCTTCCAATCACTGTTTACATACATCTAGTGCAGTAATCACAGCGACTTGACTGGGGAAAAGTTAAATTGGGTATATTAAATTAATTGGAAATGGCTATATACTCGAGCATAGGCCGACTTTTTAAGCATGTTTTTTATGCTGAAAAAGCCCCTTGCTCGGCTTATACTCAAGTGAGCTAGACTAGGCGAAAAAGAAAAAAAAAACACCGCAATACTCGCCTCGCACAATGGTCTCCTCGGCGGTGCGGCAAGCTGCTCTGTAATCCTCCCCGCTGTCATCTCTTTCTCAGCTCCGAATTCCACCACCATCAGTAAGCGCTGTGATTGAATCAAGCGCCAGCCAATTACAGCCGGCTGTCGATCATTCACAGCCACTCAATGAATGATATCCCTGAATGGCTGTGATTGGTTCATCGAGCGCCGGCAGTAATTGGCTGGTGCTCGATCCAATCACAGCGCTTACTTGCTGACGGCGGGGGAATTCAAAGCAGAGAGCAGAGCATTTAGCAGAGAGATGACAGCGGGGAGGATTACAGAGTAGCTTGCCGCACCACCAGGAAACCATTGCCCGGGGGACACAGACGCCGACTGTGGGGTAGGTATTGCATTTTTTTTTAACCTAGTCTAGCTAGGCTTATACTTAAGGCACCTAATTTTCCCATTTCTTTGTGGTAAAATTAGGTGCCCCAGCTTATACTCGAGTATATATGGTATATAATGCAGGTCATTAAATGTAGAATATAGTAAGTACAGTGTAATCTAGTTAAAACACATTTCATTAGCTCTCACTCATCCTTGTCTTACCAGTCATCATCAGACACCAATTTAAACACCTCAATGATGGACAAGTCTGGTCTGAGAAGTTCTCTGGGAACCGATGGGTCATCAATATCTGAGCTACGGCTGACAGAAGATCGATTTCTGTAAGGACTCCGTTGTGCTGCAGACATCACATACACATGTTAACCATTTCAGGGTCATTACTAACTAGTGACAGCTATATTTCACTTCAAAGAGTTAAATAGGCCCTGCTGTTTCAATAAATGTTGTATAGATCAAGATAAAGTTTTTAATGTTTCATCTTCTCCACTTATCAGTCACTACTTCCCCTCCCTCTGCCCCCTGCATTAATCATTCACCCTCAATTCACTTCTGAAATCAGTTTTAAGAGGCAGAGAAAACAGATTATAAAGCTCCATTGAGACATCAGGTGAAGAGAACATATAGAGAGACCGAAACACACAGAGATGCTGCTGGCACTAGTGAGTGTTTTACGGTCTACTCTAGTACTGGATTTCACAGCTAAACTACTCAGTGCTGCTGTACAATGTCTTTCATGCTGTTGCTACTTGAGTGTGATAGAAAAGGAAATCCTGCTCCCCTATTTCTATCTATGTTTATATAATAAAGTATATAGGAGACACCATAGTAGCTCATCTCTAGCTCCTTCCTGAGCAGAGTTCAGGAACAAGCAACAATTAAATATAGAGCCTACAAAGAGGAAAAAAAACAGGTGATAAATGCAAGATACAAGTCATATAATGACCAGGAATATCTACACGACAGCTAAAAAGTCACCTGAAACGACAGATAAACTTTGATGCTGTCAAAAAAGATCTTCCTAGTAAAGGCAAAAACAGGTATCATTTGCACAAAAATTTGCAACTTTTTAACACCAGAAAACTAGTGTAAAAAGTTAAGTAAGTTTCCTCCATTATGTTACAAAATCTTTTTGAACACATGAGCTGTGAGCATCTTTGCAAAAAAATTTTACCTGAGGATTTCTTCAAGCTTGAAGCCCTTTTTAAGGCTGGGGGGCTTATGTCTACATTCTCCAGACAGTCTGATCGCGGCCTCCAAGCTAGAAGATTCACAGAACAAGAGAAGAGTGTAAATTGCTAAAAAAGCTTAAAATTTCCTGCACACTAATTAAAGAGGTGGTTTACATGGGCTTAAATTCTCTATTAAAATAGGGTGAGTTAAAAATGAAGTGGTTTTTCCTTATAAATTGAATATGAGAGCTACACCTGCAACTCTCTCAGTAGTGAAAACTGATCACTTGCTCCCATGACAACTCCTAGTAGAGAGACTGTCCTTCCCCCTTCTATAACCAGCTAAGTAGGGTCCTCTGAACTATTGTTTTAGACATCTGTCTGGTAGCCCCCTGGTTCATTTTCATGGTGATCTGCTCCAGTGTAGTGTATTGGTCGGCCATCACACACCTTCATAGTCTCTATCACCTCTCACATCAATAGCACATGGTACTTTGCAGTTTCCACTTCAGTTATTCCCAATGGTGCCATTTGTCCGCTCATGATACATTTTACCCACAGCAGCATGCGAAAAGTTCACAAACTGTGCTGTTTGAGAAATATTGCTACCTTTGGCCCAAAGCCAATAAACATCTATTTTTGCAACTCTGATAGACTACCCCTTTTTCCCACTACAAGAAGTGATATGTGAGCAGACAGCCTTTGGCACACCTTATATGCTCACCAAGCCAGGCCACGACACGTCACTTCCTTCAGGGGCAAACGTAAAAAGTAAAAGGTGGTCATAATTATGTGACTTGACTGTATATATAGATAAATTCTATATGTAAAATATAAATGAAGGACACCTGCTTTAAAGAGGTTGTCCAGTTGTAAACTACGGGTGGCTTAACCTCAGAATAGGCCATCAATAGCAGATTGGTGCAGCTACGTCATCAGGGACCCCTGACAATCCTCTGTTCTCTTGAAACCATAGATTACATCTAGACCCCACTTTTAAATTGAACATGTACTAGCAAGCAAAATCAACTAACATTCTCTAGCTACCGGGCCCGGGTCAGTATGGGATAGTCTCTCTCTTCTCGATGGCTCTTTGACGTCTATCAGCTCTTTCTGGCTATGTTCTCGCTTCTGCCTCATTTTGTCCCGAGCAGATTTAGACATGGTGACTTTAACCTGCACAGTATAAATAATGCACATCACTTCTGGATAGAAACTTAAAGTTATGATAATATTGTAGAAAAAAAATGAGAAAGCAAAATGAAGCATAGACATGTTACCTCATTCTCCATAGTTGAATTATTCTGCTGGACTGCCCTGCCATAGACCCCTGTGGGTGGCTGAAAGCTCTGCTTTACTGGACTGGAGTCCTCTTGTGTAGAGAAGGAAGACTGACTGTACGACTGAAGGGTAGGAGGCAGCGTTTCAAAGACCCCTTAAAAGGAAGGCAGTAATGAGGAATTAATATGACCTAGTACTAAGATGCATAGTAGTGGCATAAACAATAGGGGAGAGGACCATAGCAATGATCAAGCACCATCAGAGGTCGCACCACATACTTTACAGAAGCATTTTTGAGCCAAGGAGGAGGAGCAATCTGTAGTAGTTTAACTGAACAAAATGTAAGGGTTAAAAAGTCACCATTTATGCAGGGAAACATTACTATGTATTGTCTCAGCATGGTTTTACCGCAACATGTGAACAAAGCTTTTAAAGGGAACTGCCACTTTTGGCCATCCCTACTTGTTAGAAGGGTGCCTTGACAATAAGCTAATCATGAACTGTTCTCCTGCTGTAGGATTTTAGGATTTTTTAAACATACATTGTGACCAAAGTTTAAAAACGCAAACAAAAATACCTTTAAAAAAAAAAAAAACAAGAAAACATTTAACATAAAAACTTGATTCATTGCAAGTTGGAGCTTTACATTTGGAATCCACCTGCCTCGTGTACCTACCTTTTCCAATGACCGCCACAGAGTCCTCCAACAAAAGACTGGTTAGGTCATGGTCATTATTATGTTGCTGGAAATTAGATGCTGATGTGGTAATTCCTACAAATGTAAAAATACACACAATCCAAATTACCTTCACAAGCAAAAATATTTCAAGAATAGTCCACTGAGGCCTCCCTCTCACATGCACTGGGGTAAGCGCCGCGATTTAAATCGCTGTGCTTTGCTTGGTTTTACTTTCGTTTTCAGCCAACGCCAGCTTTCAGTGCTCTTCATCATTGATGAGAAGCGCCATACGCCCCAAAATAACACAGACACCACTCGAGAAATGCGTTACTGGAAAGCACTGCGATCAAGCGGCTGTCTGAGTGGTCCCATTAAAAAGCGCCTGTGTGAGGGGGGCCCAAGGATGTGAGTTTTTTGGAGGTGCAAGTCAAGTATTAGATATATTCTTAGGAGTAGAACTTTGAGGGGTTTTCCAGGCTTTTACTAATGATGACATTTCCTCAGGATAGGTCATTAATAGTGGATTGGTAGGGTTCCACCACTAGATCGTTTGACCTGCACTCAGTGTAGCGAGGCCAAAACGTAGACATCAGGGTTGGAGTATGAAGTGTAATAAGTGGCTGCCATTGAAATGAGCGATCAGCAGATTTCGGCGCATCGCGACGATCAGCATCGAAGACATATCTTGAGGATAGGTCATTAATAGTAAAGGCCCAGAAAACCCCTTTAAGCAGATCAACATTTAACAACAGTGCTTCTGTAGACTAGAGCCAAAATGAATATTTAGATATACTGCATAGAGCACTGCTTCAAGCTCCTGCGATCCACTACACCAGTATCCCCCAATTATCATATGTCATGTATATGACTACAGAAGGGAATTTGGGCCCCTCAGGCACCAGTCCCTGCAGCACCCACAAACACCATACTCCTCATAGTTACATCACTGGTTTTCTACAAACTTACCTTTTATAGGTTTTGACATTCTTTGCAGATCTTTGGGGGCATGTCTTGTAAAGGCCGGGGCAAACTCCTTAGTAAGATTCTCATCACCGTCCACAGTCCCATTCCTGTAATTTATGCGCTGTCCAATCACAGTCACTGCTTTATCATTGACAGCGGTTCCTGTATAATCAGAAAGCGACAGACAGGAAAGGAGATGCTATTTGCAAGATAAATAGTAGTACATAGCAGTGGATTAAGAGAAAAACAGTTCACATCAAAGGACAGCTTATCAATACCCCACTTTACTGTATGTGTTCTGCTACAAAGATAGAAGCTCATTGAGAACAAAGGGGTAACAGTGTGAGGATTTACACAGCCATTTACTAAATGTGCACAGAAGTGTGATAGGAGTAATATAAGTTGGTATATATTATAATATAGTCATATATATATATATATATATATATATATATATATATATATATATATATAATACATAATATACAATACATAATATACATCTACCCATGTAACCTATATAACGCATAGATACAAGCTCTATATAACAGGTAACATCACATTGGTCTTAAGATCGTAGCATTTCCACTTTAGCCCCTCTTCACTGTGATGTGAGTTTACCCTGTCAGACCGCAAAACTGTGAAGCAAGCAATTATAAATGGCGATGCCTTATAGTTATTGTAGTTTTTGAACATAATAGTCCTATTCCTTTGTCCTGCCATTTAAAATACTGCTAAAATGATGTCTACATGGCCTGAGCTCTATAGTTATCCATGGGCAACACTGGTCAAACTGATACAGCATAGATGAAGAGAGAGGTTGTTCAGATATTTAAGAATGTTGTATTTTTCAGTGTTACTATGTAATGTACTGAAAAACTTTAAAAAAATTCAAAGTGGAGTTAAATTCTGCCATTTTTGAGTGGGTCTGTTTTTACAGTGTACATATTGCAACAAAACTGGCATAACTTTATTCTACGTGTAGGATTCTGATGATACCAAATCTATATAGGTTTTTGTTTTTTTGCTGTACTACTTTTAAAATCTAAAATATCTTTAGAAAAAAAATTACATTATTTTCTGCCGTCTTCTGATAGCCATAACTTTTAAATTTTTTCCATCAACCTAGTTGTGTGAGGGCTTGTTTTTTGCAGGACATCCTCTAGTTCTATTTGTACCAATTTTGAAGTACATATATGACATTTCGATAGCTTTTTATTACATTTTTTTTGTTTCCAAAAAAAGCGCAATTCTGACATTGTGTTTTTTCTCACGACGTTCACAGTGTCTGGTAAATAATATGTTACTTTGATAGATCAAACTTTTATGGACGCAGGGACAGCAAATATGTTGTAGAATTTTTTTAATTTAGATTTTATTATAAATATAGCAAAAGGGAGGGGGTAAAAACTTTTATTACCTTTTTTTTTTTTTTTCACAGTTAAAAAAATATAAAAATCAGTTTTAAAAATGTTATTAAGTCCCCATAGGCGACAATAAATTGTGCTGGTTTGATTGGCATTACATCATTCTGTAGGAGCAAAGTATTACATTACAATGTAATCTATCAAGCCATGCAACTGGCTGCCATAGCAACCGAATGGCACCCTGCAATCTCAACACATGGAGCCGTTTGGTACCCCTGAACTCCGATCGGGGCATTTAAATTCTGTTGTCAGAATTTATGGCGCCATTTAAAGGGTTAACAGATGTGATCAGTGGGAGTGCTGATCGCTGCCGCTGCAGGCGGGTGTCAGCTGTAAGAAACAGCTGCCACCCCCGTTGCATGGAGTGGTATGGACCCTTGGATTCCCCTCCAGACAAACCCCAAACCTTCATATGTAACTGTATGTCATCAAATCACAGTGGTATTTCAAATCTATAAAATAAGAGGAACGCCCTTCACAGATATAGATTAAAACTAATAACTTTTATTATCAACTGATTAAAACTAGGGCCACATACGACATAAAACAAACATGGGCTAACAACATAGATCGTGCTCAATAAACCCAGTAACCGGGTAGTGTGAGGGTGTCAATTCCCCCAGGTAGCCAGTCAGGTTGGACCCTGTTAACAATGTTAGGGGACTGGGTCACTCGTATAGAGCGGCACGTCACGCTCCGTGGAGTGATCAAGGTGTCAGACTTCCAATTTTAGGTTATGTAGCTACTCAGATATTTCTATTCATGTCTCAGAAATGGAAGCTCTCTGACTATTGATGTCACCGCTTCGATGTTTAGATACAGATTTTCACAGTAGGGATTTATGTGACTATTCAGATGTTTTTACATATTTCACCATTAAGGGTAGTATAGTTGCTCAGATGTTTTTGCGTGTTTCAACATTAGAGGTAGTGTAATTGCTCGACGCGTTTCTCCGTCCCTGTCTAGGGCGGTTCCTCAGGAGCTGGGCCGACGATCGCCCAGAAGTGTGCGTGATTATCCCTATTTGTCCTATCACCGTGGTTCAGACCCTCGTTGGTAGTCCTTTAAACAGAACTCATTTGTTAAAGCCTTTTGTTGCTCCAACCTTGCAGCGATGACTTTGCGTACTTCCACATGACCATGGCAGCCAATCACTAACTTCAGAGGATTCATGTCATATATGCAAGAAAGACTGGCTACAGCAGTCATGTGGACATCTGTGAAGTCACCTCTGCAGCAAACTAAACAGACCAGAGGGATCCACTAGAGTCCTCGCTGGAGCGCCAGAAGATTTAACAGGTGAGTTATACTTTTTAAAAAATTTTTATCCCATTTTCTGCTGTAAGATTTTTTTAAATCCCAGGGAACCCCTTCACTTGGGAGAATCTTGAGATACATAAACTGCATGTAATAAACGCACCTTGGGGAAGACCATCCAGCTTTTTCACAGTATCTCTGTTCTGTGCAGAAAAGACTCTTGATGGACGTAATTTTGATACTAAAATCACATCAGACCTGTAATTGCAGAGTTAGGAACATAAACGTCACAAGCGAAATAAGGGTCAGTATAATTACCCATTAATACAAAGGAATATTTATTTTGTGGTCATAACTTTTATTTTTGCAATGTGACCCAAAAGGTCAAACAGGGCTCACATCTTGGGCTTCTCAAACATAGTACAATATGAAGCTCAATACTAGTTGCAGTACCTATGGTATTGCCTTAAACAGTGGCTTACAGTTTTAGCAGAAGTGCAAGATAACCCAACATTGTTTTGGGGTGACTGAGGACTATACAGCATGGTATTCCCTCATCCTATAAATACTGTGTAGTGTAGCCAGCCTGATTTACTTAAAAAGAGGTGATGGCGCATTGTATATATGTTTTTCACACACTGAGTCAACAAAGGTCAAGCACCTAGAAGGAGCTGTCAAAAGCATATTAAATTTTCTATGAACACTTCAAGGGAGGCTGTTGTACCGTCTCTAGCTTGGATACACAAGATGTGATACAGGCGGACATAGAGATATACAGGTTTTGTATAGCATCCAGCAGCAAATCTGTCCAAACTGAGCCTCTAGATCGGGCAAACTTGTAGGCTGTCAAAGTTGGCATCCCAGATAGTCTAATAAATGCTCTGTAAATCTGGTGACCAGGCAGCCACAGAAGTGTGATAATGTTGTGGGGACATTCCTGTGACCCCCCTTGTGTGTGCGTCCGAGCATTATCCTGCTGGAAGATGCCTCTTGGAAGCCGCCATGAAAGGAACACAGGCAGTACACATAATGGCCGGTGACACCAAATGTCATACAGCCGAGCGCCTGGAAATGGGTCAGACAAACACAGGAGTCCTGTAATGATGGTGTCACCTGTCTCTGGATGGTTCACAACAAAGCAGTTGCAGCTGCTTGTGCTTCATGGACGATCAGACGATCCTCTCTACTGGTGGTCTGTCGGGGGCATACTGAGCTTGGTCGCCTTGTGTGCCCTCACACATCCACTGGTCCCAACAGCTCCTAATAATCTGCTCAGAACAGCCCGGTGGAGGAAAATTCATAGATACAACCATCCAGTTTTTCAAAATCCATACATGCACCCCTTTTAAAACTTTAACTGAGCAAAATTTCAATTGTACAGGCATGTCTAGTAGTCAACAACCTCTACACAAACGGAAGGAGAAATCCACTACACACAAGTAGCCTCTGACAGCCTTTCATAGGCCAAGAGTAGAACCACTTTTATGGCCTCAGGTGGCAAGAACTTTCATCTAATGACACCACAACTCTAATAATTTGCATATCTGCCTGAGATGGAACTGTATGCCGAGTTTTGCAGCTAAACAACAACAACTTCTAGATGCTTGATTATTTTGATAATGCGTATATTTTATAATTAAATATTGGGTTATTATTGGTTGGGATCAAACTTCTGGGACCACTACTATTCCCAAATACAAAACATGCGGTAGCCAAGCAAGATCAGAGAGGTTTAGTTGTTCTGAATCCTTGGTTATACAGGGTGATTCCAAAAGAATGGTGCAAAAGTAAAGCCATTTAATTCAAACATCAATTGACATACAACCATGTTGGTGACACAGCAGATGTCGGTAGTCCAGTTCTGTTCAGATGCATCCCACCATATCCTCTGTTATCGATTCCACTGAAGCAGAAGTGTGCTGTTTTAGGTCATCTAGTGTCACCAACGACTCCCACAAAGAACGTCTGTAAAGTTTCATGTCATTCTGGCTTTTGCATGTCAATTCTTATATGAATAAATCAGCTTTACTTTTGCACCATTCTTTTTTAAATCACCCTAAACTTTTTGGCTGCGCAACTACAACACTTTCACCCCTTAGTGATGAAGCCTATTTGCAACTTAATGATCAGACCAAATTTTGGAAATCTGACATATGTCACTTGCATAAGGTTTTGCATATCCAGTAATTCTGACAGTGTTTTTTCACCACATTGTATACTTCATTTAGGTGATGAAAGTAAACCAATAGAAATTGTGTATATTTATTAAAAGCGTCCTAATTGTGGAGAATTTAAAAATTGACATTTTTTTAAGATTTTCAACTGCAGTATGTCTAACATGGGCGTACAAATTTAACATTAATTATTAATATTTTGAGGAACATTTTATTTTCCTACATCAAGCCAAGATTGCAAAGCCTCATAAGTGTCAGAATGATAGATAACCGCACAAATGACCTCATTTAAAAAATATACCCCTTAATGTATTTCTTGAGTATTTTGACTCCACCGTTTTTTTCCAGGAATAAATACAATTCAGAGAAAAAAATACAATTTCATATATTTGCAAATATGTCATTTTAAAGAAGGGTTTTTTTTTTGTATAGTGCACATGAAAATGAGAATGTGCACCCTAAAATGGATACCCCTGTTTGTCCTATGTTCAGAAATATACCCATTGTGGCCCCAACCCTTATGTCTGGATACAAAACAGGGCCCAGAAGGAGCGGAGCACCCAGTGGCTTTTAGAACAGACATTTTTCCTGCAAGTGTTTTGGGCCCCATTGTACATTTTTAGAGCCCTCAAGCTGCCAAAATGATAGAAACCCTCCACAAATGACATCATTTGGAAACTAGACCCCTTAATGAATTCATCTAGGGGTGATCTAAACATTTTGACCCCACATTGTTTTCTGAAATTAAGGTAGATGAAGATCAATGGTAAGGGACATCCAGGGAAGCCTCTGGTAAGATGTTTCATCTCCTCTCACCAATTGGAACGAGGAGATGAAACAGGAAGAATTATAACTAGAGATGAGCGAGCATACTCGCTAAGGACAATTTCTTGATCGAGCATGGTCCTTAGCGAGTATCTCCCCGCTCGGAAGAAAAGGTTCAGCTGCCGGCACGGGTGACAGGTGAGTTGCGGCAGTGAGCGGGGGGGAGATATCCCCTCCGTTCCTCCCAGCTCTCGCCAGCCGCTCCCCCCGCCCGCCGCCGGCAGCCGAATCTTTTCTTCCGAGTGGGCAGTACTCGCTAAGGGCAATGCTCACTCGAGTAATTGCCCTTAGCGAGTATGCTCGCTCATCTCTAATTATAACTTTTTCCTAGGCTTGCATTGACTGGTGGTGATCACGTGACCGGGGACCGCTCACTGCAGCCTCCTGTCGTTGCTCCAAGCTCTGAGCTATCTCCAGCAGCTAAAGGCAGGGAACTGTCAGAATCCCCAGCTATGCAACTTTATTCTGATGCGGCACATCAAAATAAAACTCCTTAGCGTCCGCCATCAAAAGATGTATGGGCGGTCATTAACCCATTAACGACCAGCCCATAGTGTTTTTACGTCCTACCGAAGTGAGCTTTATTCTCTGAGGACGTAAAAACATGCTTCCTGCAGAGAATAAAGCCCCTCGGGCTGTGGACGTGACAGCTCCATGCTGTCGGTGCCCGCAGGCAGCCGACAGCATGGAGCTGTCATCCCGGGCTGCGGGGACCCCCCCCCGGCATTGCGATCGGCACTATCCAATGGATAGCGCAGATCGCAAAAAAAGTAAATAAAACTGCCCAAAAAGTTTAAGTTTCAGCTGCTCTGATGGATCGGATCCACCAGGGCAGCTGAAAATTCTTACCTGGCTTGTCGGCAGTGTCCCCCGGAGATCTGGTCCTCCTGGACCCGCCGCCGCTCTTCTGCGCATGCGCGCCAGACGATGAGGTCACGCGCACGCGCAGAAGCCCGGGAGCCCCTGGCAAATTCAAAATCTCCTGGCTCCTGAAGGTAGCCGGGAACCAGGAGGTGTTACCGGGGACTGCGGTGAGCGGTCCCCGGGCCCGCGATCGCCGCTATCCAATGGATAGCGGCGATCGCGAAAAAGTTTAAAAAGTTTTTAAAAAGTGCTAGTTTCACCTCCCCTCATGGATCGGATCCATGAGGGGAGGTGAAAATACTCACCTTGGGTCCTCTGCGATGTCCCGGGACCCGAAGTGCCTGTCTGCGCATGCACGCCTGATGATTGACATCGGGCGCGTGCACAGAGGGGCTCGAGCCCCGGGAAATTCAAAATCCCTTTGCTCCTGGCTGCCATGTGTAGCCAAGAGCAGAGGGATGTCACTGGGGACATGATCACTGTCATCCAATGGATGACAGTGATCATGTAAAGTTTAAAAAAAAAGTGTAAAAAAAGTTTAAAAAAAAAAAAAAAAAAAAAGTTTAAAAAGCGTATGTTTCATCTTCCCTCACGGATCATATCCGTAAGGGAGGATGAAAGTACGTACATAAGGCCCCCAGATTTATCCGCGGAGCTTACCCCAGCTTCTGCGCACACGCCCGTCGCCAAAATGGCGCACGCATGCGCAAAAGCTGTGGATTGCCAGGATAATTGAAATTCTCCCTGCTCCTGGCTACAAAACTGAGCCAAGAGCCTGGAGATTTCACGGGGGGCCGCGGTGAGCGGTTCCTGATCATGGTTCGCCGTTCTACAATGGATAATGGCGATCACGTAAAAAAGTTGTTTTTTTTTTTAATTGAAGTTTCATCTCCCCTCACCGATGCGATCGGTGAGAGGAGATGAAACTTTTTACCGGAGGCCTCCGTATTTGCACCCCGACGCGATCCTCATCCGTGAACTTACCCAGATTCTGCATATGTGACCGCCGGCAAAATACCGGACACATGCGCAGGAGTCGGGGAGCCCAGGAAACTTAAAATCTCCTTGCTCCCAGGCAACCAACGGTCGCCGAGAGCCTGGAGCAGTGACGGGTGGCCTCGTTGAGCGGTCCCTGGTCACGTGATAAAAAGGTAGTGATCTACCGGAGGCCGGTCTCACATGACTGGATAGTAATTACGGATTCCGCATGAGTCTGATCCGCGGTAATACGCAGATCAATCGCATTGGATTACACAATTCCGCTCACATTAGTGGGTCGAAATTGTGTAATCCACTCGCAGAAAAGAGAACGCAGCAGGTTTTATGTTACCGTGGATATCCGCAGCATAGAGCCCATTGTGCTCCGTGGTCATGGATATACCCGCTGCCCATACGTAACTACGTTGTATACGGGCTGCGGGTACCCACATCATCGATAAGCGACGGTGCGGGAAATACAAACAAAATAAAAAAAGGTGTACTGCGCATGACCGCCTGTGTGAGTACGCAGTTATGCGCAGTACATTACGCGGCCGTACGCAGGGTCACAGCCGGGCTCACAGATGGGATCCGCTGCGGGTCTCTGCAAGCAGATTCCGCCTGCGGCTGCGAGAGCACGGCCTTATTCAGACCGCTACCTGTAATACGGATTTTACAAGAAGCCCCGGGAACGCTTGCCTTCATGCAGTTCCAGGAGCAGCTTGTTGAGCGCCTTCTGTGCGAGACCGCCGCACCTCATCAAGCTTACGGAGACTCACGGAACTCCACTTTTCACACCCCGTCCCTGCCAGCCACTAAGGTCATGAAATACCCCCAAAAAGCATGAGAGGAGGGGGGGGGGATACCGGTTTTATTGCCCCATGGGTCCATTCCAACCAGCCTCCGCAGCTACCCCTGTCTTCAGAAATACCAGACAGTTCACATTATTACTTTTATCTAAGATTTGCGAACGCCAAAAAGGGCGCGGAGTGTGTGTAGGGCGGGGGGGATTTTTAGGGAGTCAATTTTTATTCCGTACAAAAGCGATGGGGCCTGGGATTTATTCAGTTGTGCCCTGAAATCCAACGGGTGTTCCCTCCTTTATAGGCCTTGCCATGGGTGCTGTAAGTAGATTAGGGCCACAATGGGTATGTTTCTGAACTCGGGACAAACGGGAGTATCCATTTTGGGGTGAACGTCTTCATTCCTATGTAGACTGTACAAAAAAACTTTTTAAATTTAAAAAATTGCCAAAAAAATTGAAAATCGTAACTTTTTCCTTCTGCTTTGCTTCGATTCATTCAAATACTGTAGGGTCAAAATACGCAGTACACCCCTAGATGAATTTGTTAAGGGGTCTAGTTTTCAAAATGGGGTCATTTGAGGGGGTTCTTTATAGTTTGGGCCGCTCAATGGCTCTATAAGTGGGCAATTGGGCCTGGAATTTATTCAGTTGTACCCTGAAATCCAACAGGTATTCCTTTCATTGCAGGCCTAGCCATATGTCCTGTAAGTCTATTAGGGCCACAATGGGTATGTTTCTGAACACGGGACAAACAGGGGTATCCGTTTTGGGGTAAAAGTCTTCATTTATGTGTGTGCTGTACAAAAAAAAAAACTGTTTTTAAATTGACGCAATAGCCCAAAAAATGAAAATCGCAATTTTTTTCTTACTGCTTCGCTTAGATCTATTCAAAAATTGTAGGGTTAAAATACACAGTACACCCCTAGATAAATTCGTTAAGGGGTCTAGTTTTCAAAAAGGGTCACTTGTGGGGGTTCTCTATTGTTTTGGGCGCTCAAGAACTCTACAAGTGGGCAATGGCACCTAAAAGGACTTCAAGCAAAATCTATGTTCTGAAAGCCACCGACTACTCCTTTCATTTTGGGCCCCGTTGTGCATGCGGACATAAGATTAGGACCACAATGTGTATATTTCTGAAAACAGCACAAATAGGGGTATCCATTTTGGGGTGCAAGTCTTCCTTCATGTGTGTGCTGTACAAAAAAAGCTGTTTTTAATATGACAGAATTGCCAAAAAAACGAAAATCCTAATTTATTCCTTTTGCTTTGCTTGAATTTATTCAAAAACTGTGGGGTCAAAATACACAGTACACCCCTAGATAAATTCGTTAAGGAGTCTAGTTTTCAAAATGGGGTAATTTGTGGGGGTTCTATATGGTTTTGGGCACTCAAGAACTCTACAAGTGTGCTATGGGGCCTAAAAGGACTTCAAGCAAAATCTATGTTCTGAAAGCCACTGACTACTCCTTTCATTTTGGGCCCTGTTGTGCATCCAGATATAAGATTAGGGCCACAATGGGTATGTCTCTGAACACGGGACAAACAGGGGTATTCATTTTAGGGTGCAAGTCTTCATTCATATGTGTGCTGTACAAAAAAAACTGTTTTTAAAATGACAGAATTGCCAAAAAAACGAAAATCACAATTTTTTCCTTCTGATTGGCTTGAATTAATTCAAAAACTGTGGGGTCAAAATATGCAGTACACCCCTAGATAAATTCCTTAAGTGGTCTAGTTTTCAAAATGTGGTCATTTGTGGGGGTTTTCTATGGTTTTGGGCGCTCAAGAACTCTACATGTGTGCTATGGGGTCTAAAAGGACTTCAAGCAAAAATTCTGTTTTGAAAGACACTGACTACTTACTCCTTTCATTTTGGGCCCCGTTGTGGACTCAGATATAACATTAGGGCCACAATGGGTATATTTCTGAACACGGGAGAAGACAGGAATTAGGTCCTACCTGTTAATTCCTTTTCTTGAAGTCATCCTGACAGCATACACCTGGAGGTTGTCCGCTGGACACCTGTTGGGACAGGAATCGGAAAGATACAAAAGGTAACTCCCACCACCGGCTCACCAGTGTGTACCAAATGACTACAGTGACCCGGCTTTGCTTAACCAATAATTGTTAATACAGAAATCATAGTACAGTACGTTACTTCACGTAAAAATAACTCAAGGGGAGGGAAAATCCCCAATGGTGTCAGGATGACTTCAAGAAAAGGAATTAACAGGTAGGACTTAATTCCTGTCTTCCCCTCGTCATCCTGACAGCATACACCTGGAGAAGTGCCAACAACCAAGGGCTTTAGGGAGGGACCACTGCCTGTAGCGCCTTCCGCCCAAAGGCCATATCATGGCTGGCCCCCAGGTCTAGGCGATAGTGTTTAGTGAAGGTATGAGTGCTCGACCATGTGGCAGCTTTGCAGATCTGGTCGGTTGTCGCCTGGGCTCTCTCCGCCCAGGAACAGGCGACTGCCCTAGTGGAATGGGCTCTAATGTTGCCCGGGAGTGGGATCCCCTGGGATCTGTACGCCTCTTCTATGGCCCTCCTGACCCAACGCGCTAAGGAGTCCTTAGTAGCGGACCCTACTCTGCGTGGACCCTGAAATTGAATAAAGCGATTGTTAGACTTCCTGAAGGAATGTGTGACCTCCAGATACTTCAGGACTGCTTGTCTAACATCTAGATTATGGAACCTCTGTTCCGTGGTGTTGCGGGGTTCTTGGCAGAAGGAGAGAAGTACTATTCGCTGTTCTCTGTGAAAGTCTGTGAGAACTTTCGGTTGGAAAAAGGGGTCAAGGCTGAACTCTATTTTATCTGGGAAGGTGTCATATATGGGGTTCTAGTAGAGAGGGATTGGATCTCCCCGATCCGTTTGGCGGATGTGATGGCAACTAGAAAGGCAACTTTATAGGAGAGGATCTTCACCGATAGATCTTCCAGGGGCTCAAAGGGGTGTGCGCAGAGGGCCTGCAAAACAAGGTTCAGGTCCCATGGGGGCATGGTTTCCCTTATAAAGGGGTGGAGTCTGACTGCCCCTTTAAGAAATTTCTTAATTAGCCTATGGTCGCCTAAGGAGAAGTCAAAGAAGGCCCCAAGGGCGGCCACCTGGACCTTAAGGGTAGCAGGTCTTAGCCCCATGTCCAATCCATCCTGTAGGAACTCCAATATCTTGTTAATGTCGGGCTGTTGGAGATCACGTATACTGTGCCCCAACCACCTAGAGAAGGTATCCCACACCCTAGAGTATATATTTCTGGTGGATTTTTTGAGGCTCTCACATAAAGTAGTGGTCACCCTCCCTGATAGGCCCTGGCTCAGGTATTTTACCCGCTCAGCTTCCAGGCCGCCAGTCTGAACTGTCAGACCTTTGGGCATATCAGGGGACCCTGCTGAAGGAGGTCGTCTCTCTGCGGCAGATGTAGAGGATCCTGTGTCGAGAGAGCGGCCAGGAGCGGGAACCAGGGTCTCTTGGGCCAGAATGGGGCCACCAGGATAACGGAGTCTGGGGACCCCTGAATTTTCTTTAGGACCAGGGGGATCAGGGGGATAGGTGGGAAGGCGTATGCAAGGTCCCAATCCCAAGCCTGGGACAGTGCGTCTATTCCCAGGGAGCCCCTGTCTGCTCCCCTGGAGAAAAACCGGGGACACTTGGTGTTCTCCTGGAAGGCAAACAAGTCAACCTTTGGTGTCCCCCATCTTTCTATTATTAGCTGGAATGCGTGTGGATGTAGAGTCCACTCCCCGGGGTCTATCTTCCTGCGGCTGAGATGGTCCGCCATGGAGTTCTCTGGGCCCCTTACGTGGTACGCTGTGACGGAAGGTGTCCGCTGCTCTATCCACCCGAGAACTTTCACCGCCAGGTCTTGGAGTCAGGGGTTCCGCGTGGATCCCTGGTGGCGAATGAGGGACACAGTTGTTATGTTATCCGAAAAGATCTTAATGTGTCTACCCCTGATCTCTGTCTCGAGGCCCCGAATGGCCTTCCAGACAGCGCAAAGTTCTTTGTAGTTGGAGGATTGAGTAGCTTCCTCCCGGTTCCAGCCCCCCTGGACGTAATGACGGCCTAAGTGGGCCCCCCAGCCAGTTGCGCTCGCATCAGTAAAGATGGATACTGGGGATGCGGGGTACCAAACCGTGGCTCTGGCAAGGTTGGAGATAGACATCCACCACTCCAAGGAGGACTTTATCTTGTGGGTAAGGACGACTCTCCGATCCAGGGAAGCGGGAGATTTATCCCAGTTGCTTAGGATAAAGTCTTGGAGAGTTCTACAATGTAACTGGGCCCAGGGGACTACCCCGATGCAAGATGTCATGAGGCTGAGGACCCTCATGCCTCTCCTAAGGGAGACTTTGGTGGTTAGAAAAAGTGCCCGACACTCGTCCTGGATCGCTCTTTGCCTTTCTAGGGGAAGGGAAGAACACTGGCGGTGTGAGTCCAGAATAACTCCCAGGAATTTTTTTCTTTTGTTCGGGCAGAAGACTGGATTTTATGGAGTTGATGATCCAGCCTAATGACTCGAACAGACGGAGTGTGAGGTTGACCTGGAACCGGAGTTCTGAAGCCCATCCTGCTACAATCAGGAAATTGTCGAGGTATGGGACAATCAACACCTTGTCAGTCCTTAGTGCCGCCACCATCTCTAACACCAGTTTGGAGAACACCCGAGGTGCGGAGGAAATCCCGAACGGCAGGCACGTAAATTGGAAGTGAGAGACAG
Organism: Eleutherodactylus coqui; assembly: GCA_035609135.1. Classification (NCBI taxonomy): domain Eukaryota; kingdom Metazoa; phylum Chordata; class Amphibia; order Anura; family Eleutherodactylidae; genus Eleutherodactylus; species Eleutherodactylus coqui. Next base: position 162,441,809 of record CM069410.1, on the reverse strand, counting down.
ACCCATCTATCACCAGGGCAAATCGCAGAAACTGCTGGGAATCTGCGTGTATAGGGACATGGTAGTAGGCGTCCTTTAAGTCCACGGTGGCCATGACACTATCTGGTGCAATTAAGGGGATTGCTGACCGCACCGATTCCATTTTAAATCTTTAGTATAAGATAGATTTATTCAGGAATTTCAGATTAATTATGGTTCTATAGGACCAGTTAGGTTTTTTGACGAGAAACAAGGGGGAGTAGCACCCCTTGAACAGTTCTTCTGTGGGAACCCGAGTGATGGCCCCTAGGGACAACAGCTCCTGCACCCCCAACTGGAGGGCCTGAGCAGACGAGGGTGACTGGCAGCGGATGACCACGAACCTCCGGGGAGGAGGGGAGGAAAATTCAATTTTATAGCCTTCCGAGACTAGGCGTAGGGCCCAGGGATTGGAAGTCACCTCACTCCATTTATGGGCGAACCCCTTCAGCCTACCCCCTACTTGTAGGATCCTGGAGGGCGGATTCTCACCCTTTCCGCCTTTGGGATAGGACCAGCGTCCGGTTTTCCCTTTCCCCTTGTATGTTCTAGAGGAGACAAAGGGAGGAGGGTAGGAGGAGGAAGGCCGCTTGAAGGAGTTCTCCGATGGTAGTCCCTGGCTCTTATCCGATGCCTTCTCTAGGAGTGTATCTGTGTCCTTGGAAGGGCAGGGAACAGAGTCTCTTCTTCGAAGCGTTATCCCCTGTCCAGGCCTTAACCCAGATGGCCCTCCTGGCTGTGTTCGAGAGGGCTGCTGAACGGGCCCCGAACCTTACTGACTCCATGGAGGCGTCTGCCAGGAAGCCGGTTGCCTGTTGGAGGAGGGGAAGGCAGTTGGAGATGTCTTCCCTAGAGCCCCTCTGAGAAATCAGCGTCTGGAGTTGGTCCAACCAGACCGTCAAAGATCTTGCTACAGATGTGACCGTGATGTTGGCTTTAACGGTCAGGGCCGCAGTCTCCCACAAGACCCAAAGCGGTCTACTCACCAGCAGGCTGCTTTCAGTGTCCTCTCTGGCTGACATCTTCAGTAAGGTGCAGACAGGAGAGATGCAGGGGATCCAGCCTTTTAAATTTTCAAATTTGGCGCCGACACGCCCCCTTTAAGCGAGGCCCCGCCCCCCGTGATGCGGCCGCGCTGACGTCACACCGCCATGCCGGACCCGAGGGATACGCCGCATACACCAGGACGCCGCCGACTAGGACGCACGTGGAGACGCTGCCGCGTGCACGCCGACCGGCCCGCACCCGAGCCCCTCCATCGCTGGCATACCTGTCTTCTGTGCTGGATCCCCGCTGGAGACGCCGGCGTTTCCAAGCCCTCCAGGTACCGGGGTGCTTCTACCAGTACGACTACCCTCTGGGTAGCGTACTGGGGGAGGATTTTCCCACAGGGGGAACAGCGCTGGGTAGATCCTGCGGGTGAGGGTCCCCTCGTAGGGTCTCACCCGCGCAAGCCCTGCCAGCCCGAACAGAGAGTCGTCGTCCCCCCACGGGCGGACAGGCTGCATGGGAGTCTTCTTTCTTCATTCACCTCCAGCATACACCTGGAGGCTCCGCTTGGACTGTCCTGTAGGGACAGGAAGACACTGGTGAGCCGGTGGTGGGAGTTACCTTTTGTATTTTTCCGCTTCCTGTACCAACAGGTGTCCAGTGGACAACCTCCAGGTGTATGCTGTCAGGATGACGAGGGAAAACAGGGGTATCCATTTTGGGGTGTAAATCCTCATTTTCATGTAAAGTATAGGAAAAAAAAATGTCTTTAAAATGATAGATTTGCAAAAATATGAAATTTCACTTTTTCTCCTCTAAATTGAATTAATTCCTGAAAAAAAACTGTGGGGTCAAAATACTCATAACACCCCTCAGTGAATACACTAAGGGGTGTAGTTTTTAAAATGGGGTCATTTGTGGGGGTATCTATTATTCTGACACTCATGAGCCTTTCCAATCTTGGCTTGGTGTAGGAAAACAAAGTGTTCCTCAAAATGCTAAAAAGTAATGTTAAATTTGTACGTCTCCTGAATGGTTAAAAAAAAAAGTTTTTCCAATGTGCGCCCAAAATAAAGTAAACGGGTGGAAAAATAAATCTTAGCAAAAATTTCTATATTATGTTTGCACATATTTAAGATATTGCAGTTGGAAATGTGAAAAAAATACGATTTTTTCAAAATTGTCCCAATTTTGGCGCTTTTAATAAATAAACAAATTCTATCGGTCTAATTTTTCCGCCTAAATGAAGTACAACATGTGGCGAAAAAACAATGTCAGAATCGCTTGGATATGCAAAACCTTTCTGGTGTTTTTCCATGTTAAAGTGACACATGTCAGATTTGCAAAATTTGGCCTGGTCATTAAGGTGCAAACAGGCTTGGTCACTAAGGGGTTAAGGTGTTAAAAGCTATCAACTCAAGCTTGAAAGCCAAGCTAGGACAACTAATCGACAGTATGTAGAATGCAGTTTGATTTTCAAAAGTAAGCTAGTTCCGGCACTACAAAAGGCCTTATTGTATTACTTTATAGATCTCAACTGTTGTTCTACCATCAAAAACTTCCATTGACCACTGAAAGTAAAAGGCAGACAGATGCAGGCTCCCTCTCAAATGAGCAGTGGGCATCAATTCAAAAAAAAGCAAAAAAAAAAACTAGTTGTAAATCAAGGGTTAATGATTTCTTAGTGACTGGACAATGTGTGGGGTTTATCCTTCCATAGGTCAACCAGGTTTTTGCAGTCATACCACATTCCTTTAAGCATTACATAGCCTGTCCTGGTTACTATTTAACTCCCAATACTGTGAATCTGCAGTGGTTTTAACACTTTTTCGCTATGTTAAATTATGAGTGAAACCAAATAAGAGGGCAGATAAGTCCTAATAGGGAACAGGACAGCAAGGTGCAGTCTGCACTATACAGCATGGGGCTTATTACAATATATGACATCTTAGATCTGCTTTACAAATGGCAGCACAATCTCTTCCCTCCTCCTTGTACTGGAGAGGATATAAACCTACGTATAAAGCATACATCTCTCCGTACAGGGGATACCTTATTAATACCACAGTCCATTCAGAACCAACATGTGACCCTTCTACGAAGTATGCGGTCATGCCCCGAAATAAAAATAGATTTTGGAACTAAATCAAAACTTTTGGTCACTGATCACTTACTAAGCCAGTGCCCACACATACCGCGTTTCGCTGATAGTAAGACCTACCCTTATAATAAGACCAACCTCGATTTTTGGGGAAGGCTTGATATATAAGGTTACAAAAACATGTTAAAAAAAGAAATCATATTTTAGTTGGATGCTGAAGTCTTGGTGGAGGATGTCAAATAGGTTCCTACTGTGTTTCCCAGAAAATAAGACACCGTCTTGTGTTATTTTTTTGCCTCAAGAGGCACAGCGTCTTATTTTTGGGGCGTGTCTAATAATACTCACCTACCGCCAGCATTCCGGTCCTATCGCTGGCCTCCGTCGCTGCTGCAGGCTGCCGAGTCCTCCTTCAAGCCGACAGAGCAGTTCTTCCTGGAAGCAGGGCTTGAATACCCAGCTTACAGGAAGCTAATGCTCTGATTGGTTAATCGAGCGCCGCGTCAGCCATTGAGAGCCGGCGCTGGATTAACCAATGATGTCATTGAATCTTTCCACATAAAATTATATATCAGTCTGCTCAGCTCCTCCTGCTCTATAACATAATGATTGCAGAATGAACTGCATTTTAATGTGACAGGTCCCCTTTAAGGAGAAGTGTAAATACTCACATTTTCTTTATATGTGGGGTGGGTGACAGAGGTGAATGCTGGGACTCCCGGCTGTAGACCCCACTCTCACTATAACAACCACTAATTGGTGAAGATGTAGAGGATGGAGAATCCATGTTCAGATCTATTTTCATGGAGTCTGGGCTCTCCAGGTCAGACAGGCTGCCGCTCATCTTGGCCCTCTTCCGAGCTGCACTGTTCCGCACATTTCTAAGTGAACTTTCCATCTAGATTTTCGGAACAAAAGTTAAAAAAAAACTTAATTAATATAGGGGTAGTAGGGAGCCCCTAATATGGGAACAATTATCCAAAGCAGAGAGTAACTGGCATCGGAGGACCAAACATGTCCCTTTACTAAAGGGGTTGTCCAGGTTTAGAAAAACATGGCCGCTTTCTTTCAAACACAGTGCCACTTTGTCCATGGGTTGGGTCTGGTATTGCAGTTCACAAATTTGCCTGAGGCAATATAACCAAAGTTATGGTATCCCTTTACTAAAACGTATAAACTTTACTGCTATGCATTAAAAAAAGTATATTTACAAAACACAAACAAAAAACAGTATCCTCCACATGCTGCTCTAACAGATATTAGCTATATTCCAACTGTTGAGTATTCTGGGGCAATTTAGGACCAAATCTGAGGTGGTGAAACATGTTGGGCTGGTTTCAGTAAACTCAATAATTGCTGTTGGTACACAATAATAGTTAGCTCGGTCTCACATGACCGGATTTGAATTGCATATTCCACGAGCATTTGATCCACGGTAACATGTGGTTCAATCAAATGCATCGAGTTATAATTCTACTCACATTAGAGTGTTGGAACCACGTAATCCGCTCATGGAAAATAGAATGCAGCATGTTCTACGTTCCCATGGAAATCCACGACAGAGCACAATGTTCTCTATGGTTGCTGATATACCCATAGACCATGTGCAATTACATTGCATATATGCTGCTGGTATCCGCGTCATCGCTAAGCGACAGCACGGAAAATATAAACTAAACGAACAACAACAACAAAAAAGTGTACTGCAGATGATCGCCTGTGTGAGTACACGGTCATGCGCGGTACAATTTCGCAACCATACGTGGCTGTATACAGGGTCGCGGCTGGAATCCGCTGCTGGTTGTGTGTAGGGGGCTAATTTAGTTGCTAGGCTATCAAAATACGAATAAATAGTTTAAATACAAAATGTGTTCTGGTTAGGGAAACAGGTGGTTGAGAATGGACTTCTCTGAAGCTTCAAGGTCTCTCTTATCTAGTGAACAAGAACATCCTGTGTTCTAAACTAACAAGATGTACTGTCTCCTTTTTGCTTTACAATAGCTCATTAAGAAGGAATGCATCCTTGCCATTATTTGCTGACCACAAGACAAGTCCTTCCTGCCTGGGCAGTGGTCTATGGTCTTTATAATCCAATGTATTTCTTTCAATAAACTAGAAGCCATTTTGATCACACTCTGTGTCAGCGTGTCTTCTCCGAGCACTCGATTGATTGCTTATACTAATTTGGACCTAGGCAACATTAGCATCTGGTCTCTTTTGGAAGGACCCCCGACATTGTGTGATAGGATTTCTCCTTTATATAGCTACCGTAGTTATCTAGAAATATGGAATATAGACAATTTCTGTTAGAGAAGCATGTAGAAGATACTGGGTTTTTAAATACCATTTTCCAATGCAGACCATTAAAATTTATACCCTTTATTAAAGAGACACCATACTTCGGGTTATATAGCTTCACGGAAATTGTGAATTGCCTATTAAACCCTGGTTTCCCTGGTGTCTTGTAACAGACTGGTATTGCAGTTCAACCCCCTATTCACTTCAATGGAGCTGAGCAGCAAGTAAACCAATCAGCAGCACCCGAAGAAGTTATATAGTCTGTCAGGTGGAACTATATACAATGGGCTCTATGCATGAAACTCAATGACATGAAAACAGCACCAATATAATAAATTAGTGCAATATATAAAATTCCACCTGATATGAGCAACCCCAGCACACACATCCAGTCTCCAATGTGCCAATCCTATTAATTATACTGTGGTGCCCAGAGACATCAGAAACCCTTTGAAGTTGATAATTCTCTCTGATGGATGGATATGCTCTCGGAGGCTCTAGTTATTAAGCACAAACCTCTTCACGCTCGTCTTCATCTCTTAGACTTAAATCTAAGAGGTCAAGCACAAGACTCTCCTCTTCACTGGTCTTGTCGAGGGGTTTCACATCACTCCAGACATAGCTGCCGGGCACTGAACTGATTTCTGGCAATGATTTTGCTCCTCTAGTAATTGGGGGTACAGGCTTGGATTTATTCAGGTCTTTTCGTCCTGATGGGAGTCGGACAATGGAAGCCTTCAGTGGAATTGGAGCCTCTTCCTTAGCTGGTAATATAAAACATAGAGAGCAGATTAAAGGGGTTGTCTGGGATAAGAATAAGGCCGGGTAAACACAAAGATCATAACGTTGCATTGTGACATTGCAGAGTGGTGATCGTGGTCATGTTAATGCAAGCGATGTGATACAACTGCAACGTGACGGTCATGAAAAATCCAAACTTGATGGATTTTTTGTTTCACATTGCAAATCCTAAGCAGCCTTTACAACATAGAGATCACTTTATTCCGCATGCGGCATCAACTGCAGCACCTATAGGGAGATCCGTAGGGAAAGACGCAGATTGGAAGAAAACTGGTGATTGTCCATTCAAGGTCAAGGGGGGTGTACTGTGAATAGTGTAATTCGGGACAGACTATGGTGGCTACTTTGTGATGAAAGAAACGGGAGTAGAATGGAATTAGGATCCATGAAGAGGAGGGAACCAGGTATGATGAATATACAACACATTAGCTGCAGCATGAGCTTACTGGGCTTCCAGGACCTGCAGCCCATCAAGCTCTGCAGCCAATCAGGTACAGAGGGCGTCACCCCCATCAATCTGGACTCCACCAGGGTTGCTTTAAAATATGTAGCTAAACTTTCAAGAAACTTCTGACACATCGTGAAAGGTCAGAAGTTTTGATTGGCGGGTGTCCAGGGACAGTTACCGCCACCGAATACTAAAATGAAGGGGGCAGAAGCACTCAGCCGAGTGCTGTACCACTATGGCTGTAATGGGATATGTGCTGACTCAGACTTTCTATTAGTCCTGTAAACTGCTCAAAAGGGAACAATCGGCGCAGCAATCAGTAGGGCTTTAAGTACCTGAACCCCACCAATCAAAACTTCTGTCGTATCACTATGATGTCAGAAGTTTTCTGAACGTTTAGTTACACTTTAAGGTCACACGGGACTTGCAGAGTAATGCTGTGACTTCACTGTCAATCACAAGCAGCTATGTGTTGCTGCATGGCCCTGGCCTACAAAAGGGTTAATACAATCGATCATGAAACAGTGTTGCATTGTGAAAGATTATATCAAATAACTAGAACACTGCTTGAGTAAACATTAAGTCTCCCACAATGCACCACAGCAGAATGCGCTGAAAGATGTCAGCTCTTGGAGCCTGGTAGTTAACTGGGAAGCAGAATTTACAAATCTGAATGCAGCTCTGGATGTGACCAGTGTCAAAGGGTACTTTTACATGGGCTATTTCCCGAAAAATCGCTCAGACTTATACCCATAGTTGTGCCGTGTAAGGGTTTGGAGCAAAAATCGCTCATGAGTTGTTGGTCACTTTGTTTCAGCGAGATGAAATGAAGTGACTACTGAGCAATGTAAAAGACCCTTAAGATACTAAGTAACACAAGATCAATACTAGGAAAAGAAAGCAAAGTAGAGTAAAATTGCATTAATACGGAAAATGTAATTAATTATCTCTTATTCAGTTTGCTGTAGACAAGAAGTGACAACATAGCGCTCTACATTTCCTACTGAAGGAACCCTTTCATTACTGACCCGCCACATGGCATTCTTTTCTGAGTTGTATAATTAAGGAGAGGAAGTGACAGAGGATGGAGCACGTAGCTGACAGCTCATTCATCTCAAGGCTCTGCGCTGGACCCCCCAGGCTGCTGATGTGGTGGTGGGGGGTGATGGGCCGACAAACCACGTCAGAGCCCTGTGTGAGTTTAAGAACTTCTTGTTGCTATTAGTTGTAGCCTAAAGCAGCCAGGCCACAATGCAAAATCTGCAACGGGGCCTCCACCAACCACAGTGCTTTTCTCTCTAGCTTGCAGTCTTTAAGTCTATAATCATACGGAGTTTGCCATGTACATTTGGCGTATGCTACAGGAAGAATACAAGCACATACACCAAAGTTATCTATAGAACCTTATAGGTCAGACAGATGCCAAGAGTATCCTCTTACCCTTTCCTATACCATGATATAATGTGTCTTACATGTCTGCTTGTGTAGGATATATGCCCCTATGTGAATATGACGTGGCTCTACTTCAGCACATACACCAGTTTTCTCCAAACTAGACTAGGAATTTGGAGTCCAAGTCATCACCTTGATCTCTTTATGTTCCCCAAACCATTCCTGAACAAGTTCTACAGAGCAGTAAGATGCATTATCCTGCTGACAGAAGCCACTACCATTAGGAAATACTGCAGGGCTGCGGACTACAAATATCATCTAGCAGCCCCTGGCTTCTGAACTTTTTAGTCGCCAAATTTAAATAAATATACAATATTATTTGAAATAAGACATACAGTGTGCAGTGCCCACATCTATTCTTCTGATTCCTTCTTTTCTGCTTTTTACAGCTAATATTAAGTAGCAATATTAGCTAGACTATGATACTGACAGCTAGGTACAAGAATATAACTACTATAAAGCTGCCCCCTGTGTACAAGGATAATTCCATACAGACGTTCCCTCCTTCCAGTGTCATCATATTCCAAACTGCCCTCCCTGTGGTATAAATCCACCCCCCTCCCCAGTGCATTCCTGCGCGCCCAGGCTCCCCCGTCCCCAGAGCAATCTAGTATGATCACGCGCTCCCCCCGCCCCCAGTGGGATAAGTAATGAATAGTTACCGGAGAGGGCTGACAAGGTCTCGGGCTGGACACGGTGCTCAGCAGGTGGCTGGTGGACAGAGTTCCTGGTTTTAGCAGTTGGGGTCTTTACAATGGGAGTGTGTTGTACATCAAACGTACAGGGGGGCTGCAAGGAGAAAGACAAAATTCATCATTACATCACCAAATACAGAGACAAATTACAGAAGTCCACTATGGATCAACACACAAGGCTGGAGAATAAGGTGGGATAACAAAGTATAGTGAGTAATCCATCCAGATCTCCATGGGAGGTGGGAGAACATATTCTGGGGGCGCTGCTTAGCAAACAGAGCCAATAGGTAATTAGGGAGACATATCAACCTCTACTCCCCTTAGCCACAGTTCCCCCTGACAGATGAGGACACCTGAACAACGCACGGACTCAGCTGGATTTAATCAAGGTCAATTTTCAGTTTATGAATATAAACAAAAAAGTTTTATTTTATAGCCAGTAATTCCATATATAGGATAGAAGGATTCAAATCTGCACTCCAAACAGTAGCCCTTCTTATTGAGCATGCTGGATAGCTCCCCTGATTCCCAGACCCGTGTTCCTCATCCCTTGTCTCCCATTTCATGTCCTGGCTCAGTGTTTCCCTGTGTAGTCCAGCCAGTGTATTATACCTTCCCCAATTAGTCCCCTATATAAACCAGCCCTGCCAATCCCTCCTTGCATGTTTATTGTGCCTCCAACCAAGCCAGCTTGACGCTTACCTGCTCCTCTACAAACAGATTGTCCATCTTGTGTACCAGACCCCGGATTTTCCTTCTGACTTGGTTACTGCTTAAACCCCATGTGCTGCACCAGCATCCCGTGTACCAGACCCCAACTGTCTCCTTGACCTAGTTTCCCACCAGTGGAGGTTACAAGGGACTCCCAGTAGTATTTCCAAACTTTTCTAGCCTTGGGGTATCCCCAGGGAAAGAAAATTTCTGCAGGGTACCATTACCAAAAAGGAGGTGTGGTCAGGTGGCAGGGCTTATAACGACGTATTATTTAATCTCCGATATTCCGGGCATCTGGTGACCTCTGGTGACCGCAGCTGGTAACCTGACCAGTGGCGTTGCACTCACTTGAGGCCGCCAGGTGCCCAGTGAAGGAGGCGCCGAGAACGCAAAGACTTCAGGAGGTGAGAGGGAGCAGGGCATCATCTGAAATCAGCTGCGAACGTGCAGCCGATTTAGAGTCAAAATCCATGCCAATAGTGCGTACTTTGACTGTCTTGTGGAAATGCTTCAGATTTTGCTGCAAAAAAATTCCGCTAGGTGTAAACATCCCCTAAGGCTCGGTCCACAAGGGACTGATTTGCTACGGAATGTCTGGAGTGTCAAAAAGCCTCCTGAAAACCCACGCCATTTTGTGTGGGTTTTGACATAGTTTTTTTTGTGTATTTTTGTACGGAATTCACCCACTCATTGCAAAGAGGTGAATTCCATAGTAGAAACAGCGCTAAAATTGACGCACTGCGTGTCAATTTTCGCAGAGTTTTGTGCAGATGCTTTCTGCAACTTATGGACAAGATTTTTTAAATCTCATCAATTTTGCTGCTGCTGTAAGATGCCGCAAAATTTCCGTGCGGAGGATCCAGATGGATATTCTGTAGTAAATCCGCCCCGTGTAGCCCCAACCTTAAGGGGTTTTCCAGGCAGCTCCTACTGGGATACACTGGGGTCGGAGAAGAAGCACTGCCCCGTCTTGGGTAGTGGCCGGTGCTCGTAATTGCAGGGGTAGCGCTCATTGAAATAAACTGTGTATCCTAGTGGGCAAGTCAGCCGAGTGACTCCCAGCCTGGGAGCCATGGCACCCCTGGTGGGTTCTGAAGGCACACAAGCGTGCCACGGTACTCTGGTTGGGAATCACTGACATGTAGTATATCACAGTATTTGTGTCGTAGTTACCTAATAATCCAATATTTCCCCTCAGATTTTTCTTATTATTTTCTCCTTGCAGTAGCTTCCTGCACTGACTTTGGTTGAGCTTGGGCTTTTATACGGCATAAAGTGTTCCCATTTGAATGAAGCAATGGTCACAAGTGTGCATCACTGTGTCAATCCCCTTCATGAGAAGGCCTAAGCTAAGCTAAAAGCTTGTACTGACCCGTCTCCAGCATTCCCATAAAAATTAATGGAGCAGTAGTGCGCATGCGTGACCAACATTACATTGCTTCAGGGACACTCAGAACCCCCTATTGTCGAGGTTGAGACACTTTTCACCAATCCTATAGATAGGTGATGGGTTTAACCATCACAACAACTTCTTTGAATATTATTTATAAGACCTCAAATGAAACCCTTCAAGCATGGTCAACTCCTCGTTGAGGCCTACAGAAATCAGTGAGCAGGAGTCGTCCTCCCAATAGGTGAGAGGTCTCAAAAGGTGGGGCGCACGTTCCAGGCATTTATGGAATATGTTGAGGATAGGTTAGGACACCCCTGTAAGGTTGAGATGAATAGGACTATCATGACCTCCATAGTGATTTTCCTAAGACTTCAGTCATGACCTCTGAAGGTCACACGGCCAAATTCCACTCTGTACACTCCTTAAAGTAAAATGCCAGGTAAAAAGCGCCTAAGTGCTATGTAATGCTGTTGTAATAATGGTGTAATTAGGATTATACGTCCCATTAAAAATTAGACTCAATGATCTGCTCTGTATTTAAGTGTAGTTTAGACAGGGCAGAAGGTGAACGAGCTCTTATCAGCGGTCTCTTGGCAACATCACACCTCCTCTATGTATACAGCAGGTAAACTTCGGCCAAACAATGGAAACACTGGAGGCTACTGGCACATACTATGTTTAACTTGTGCAACTAACAAATAAAGTGACTATCAGGAGGACAGAAGTTCTGGCTACAAGAGAGCGTACTGCACATGCGATAATACACGCGGGAACTTGGTTACTACACGGCTTAGATTGCTGTTAGTGAGGGCTGTCAGATATGGAGTTGCTACGTTCTCCCCATCTTTGCGGGGATTTGCTCCCACTCTAAAACCATGCTGATTTGTCAATTTAATAATTATGATCAGATCTCATAACATCAAGGTGTATGCTCTATATACAGAAAGGGGATTATTAACGGTGGAGGAGTGTATTATCTGTTACCCTCAGGCTCTGCTCACACTTCCACGGGACAATTTCCATCAAATGTAGAAAAAGAATAAAACAGTGCTGCATTATTCATATATATATATATATATATATATATATATATATATATATATATATATATATATATATATATATATATATATATATATATATACACATACACACACACATATACATACACACATATATACATATACACAATTATTCCCTTGGCAGAAACCAGACGGAACCATTATAGGATAGATAGGATGGCATTAACAAGCATGAGACCCTAAATGCATCGGAGGAAGGAAAAGATGTGGTGAACCAAACAGCAGAGAACTCCACCTCCATACTTGTTTGGGGGGGGGGGGGGGGGGGGGGTCAAGTCAAACATATCTATGTTCTTCTGTGTTCTAGAATTCTGCTTTTGGCTTCCAAGAGACATAACTTATTTTCTGACAACAGACCTCTATGAGGTTGTTTTCTGCGGGATTTTTTATTGGAATCATTTAATGTACTGAAAATACCGAAAAACATTTCTAGTAGGGCAATATGGCAAAACTCAAAGCTGGTTAAATATTTCACAATGCATGTTGGAAACAACCAGTAAATATCTGAGTAACCATCTTTAAATGGGTTTTGTCATTAGAGAAAAAAAAATACCTATTCCTCCCCAGGCAGCCATTTAACTGCACCTTCACCTCACTGTTTGACTGTCCCATTGAAAACAGTGGGTGATGCGGTCCGAGGGACATGAAAAAAATAGGACGTGGTGATTTTTTATTTTTTTTTACCATGCAGCATCGCTATGAGGAAAATCATCCCTCACGTGTTTGACTCTATTCAAAAGAATTGTGTTCACATTCGCACAAGTTTTGTAGCCTAACTTTGGTGCGGTCACTGCATTAGTACTCCTGTAGGACATCTGCTCCATTCACTCAGGGACCTGTAGATAGGGGATAACTTTATAACTTTGCACAACCCCATTAAACGAGAAGCCGGATTCCATCTGATCATTCAGGATCCCAGCTACAAGACTACCTTTGATCAGCTTATTGTCCTAAAGTCAACCATAAGAGGGACATTTTACACAATTATATATTGATTCTCTGTCATTCAAAAAACACAAGGAAAAGCAAACTTCAAAAGCCCTTTTTTAATATAAATATGCACAAAGAAAGACTAGAAGCAATGGGATGAAACTGAAAGGGAGGAGACACAGATTAGATATTAGAAAAAAACTTTCTGACAGTGAGGTTGATCAATGAGTGGAACAGGTTACCACAGGAGGTGGTGAGTTCTCCTTCAATGGAAGTGTTCAAACAAAGGCTGGACAAATATCTATCTGGGACGATTTAGTAAATCGTGCACTGAGCAGGGGGTTGGACCAGATGGGTATTAGTACCGTATATCTTGACGCCACCAGGAACTTCTGGTGTAGCCAAGATTGACAGGGGGTGACTCCCCCTGTACCTGATTGGATGGACAGCAGGCTGGGCTGTAGGTCCTGGAAAGCAACCATAGTTGAAAAACGCATACAGCAGTCGCTCCAAGGGGCTTCCTCGCTAGGGACCCAGAAGGCGGAAGCTCCCTGATTTTGAAGCCTGTTCTCTCCCGCTGATGGCCCACATGAGCCCCCCCCCCCCCCCTTCCCCTCTCTCTCCCAGGCGATGTGACATTCTGGCCGCTGCAGGGAGACCACAGGGCCGGCCGCACACTGCAAGACCACACATCGGGACTGGACAACAAGCGGCCACCGCTCCACTCCCCCACCCAAATCGGCACAGCTGCAGGGAGGGCACATGAGTGCCAGGAGACACTCTCAGAGCCAGCGGCTGCGCACTCCTGCAACAGACGCTGTCGGCGGCTACACATTCACTCTCCCACACCCACACCCAGTGTCATTTTGTAATCGGCGACCCTGCAGGGAGGGCAGAGGGCGGCCCGCACAGGCACTCATTTTTGGCACCCGCAGCATCTAGGACCACAGCACCAATGACAGTGCTGCGCACAAGGGACCCAACCTAGTCAGGGGACTGCTACATGCAGTGCGGCTCCTTGAGGGATGGGAGGCAACAGCAGCGGGACACTGACACGGAGCCAGGTAAGCGACTGAGGGAGGTCGGCTCACTTACATCTAATGCCGCTTCAGCCCCTCAGGCATTCCTGCAGGTTGGAGGACCTTTACCTATTGCGCCAATCGGGAGCTGGGGGTGTGAGAGGGGCCTTTTTCTTGTAAAATCCCTAGCTTCCGGTGGCGTCAAGGTACACTAATACCGAACAGATGACCCTGGAGGTCCCTTCCAACTCTACCATTCTATGATAATATGACCTTAAGCAGATCTCCTGATTAGAGTCATCACTTAAGAGCTAAAGCTGGATGTGGGCACTACAAAAATAAAAGGATTGAAGAAAAAAAAGATGGCGTAGACGTTCATTTGACAGGTCCAAGATTATAGCTACCTTTCCTCAAGCAGCTAATTATGGTGCATCCAAACAGACCACCCACAACAGATTTACTCTATGCGAGAACAGAGGATTAGAGTCTGAAGTCAAATTGTTTCCGCTTTCCTTTCTTCCTCCACAGCTGTCCTTTACACTTGTCATCGTAATGTCCTCCTTTGGTTGCCTGACATCATTATGGTCTAAGAGTGCATTCACACAGAACACATTTTAGTGATGATCCGTACCAAAATCCTCAGTATATTTTGCACCTTGTATTTGATGAAGATCTGCATCAGATTTACCCCTGTTTCAATTGAAGAGGTGATATCTACTGCAGATCCACATCAAGATCCAAGTCCAAATCTGCACCAATGCTGCCACATGTTAACATACCAGCAGTGGGAAAATACTGTTGTGGGGCAACTGCTTTTTTGATGATTTAAGTACTTGCTCAAGTTGCCAGAAGACAGCTCGCCAGTTCTGCAAACATTACATGTACTTTTCAACCAAATAGCCTTGCCATATGGGCTGCAAAATCATTGAGGTCTTCAAGTCGGCAAGGAGTTCAAAGGAGAAGTTTTCTGCCTTGGAATAAAACCCAAGGATGACTGGCGAGTACCACTTTTCCAGTATCCTTACCCACTTCTTATTACTGGTGGGTCCAAATGGAAACAATTAATGCTCAAATCGGTGCCAGCTAGATGACTAAAGGCCCATTTACACGGAGCGATGATCGCTCAAAGGACAGTTTGAGTGACAGCTTTGAGCGATCATTTTGCATAAACTATTAAGTAGCTACTCAGCTACTTAAGATCAATTAAGTGTGCAAATGAAGCTTTCACTGAAAGCATTTAATAGCCCCCCTGCCCATGGAGAACTGCTGATAAGAGTGAAGGACGATTTTTAGGTTGGACTGAATTTAACGGCTAGCAGTGCCCGAAAAATGCACGATGGGCGTGCACGTTTAGACGCAATGATTATTGCTAAAAAGATTACTTTTTAGTGATTTTTTACCGATCGGCTGGTGTAAATGGGCCTTTATACAGATGCAAAAAAGTCTTCAGAGACTGCTAGGATCTCTAAGACGCTACCTTTACATATAAAAAGGCTATTGTGTTGCATGTAAACAAGTACACCAACATGGAGAGGAGTGATAATTGCTCACTAGTTACTAATGATTCCATTAAAAAATAATCGCTGGTTGATCAAGTCATCTGGTGTAAAGCCAGAGTCATTCGTACTTCCAACGACTGGCGAACCAATGTACATAGAAGTCCCCCTACAAACGATATGTCAAATAACCACTCACTGTAACTAAATGAACCACTGTTATTCATAGGCTTCAGTGACTTTTAGGAGGGACTATCTGAATGATAGATACTCAGTGTAAAGGTACCCTTAGCGAATCCATTTGCATATACGGGTAGGTATTAACTGAAATCATTGAGGTCATAAATATAATTGAAGACAGCCCGGTAGTGACCTACCACCCATTGCAGACCTTTTTGTAAGTGACCCGTCTCATCTCTGCGTAACATGTTTGGCCCATAAGACCTTATCAGGACATTGTGGGTGGACAATGAGACTTGACTAGACACGGATGCAGCTTGGTTGATTGTTAAGGTGCGGTCTGCTGATCAAGAGCTTAGAGGCCCATTTACACATAACGATTAAAGTTCAAAATTCATCCAAGCATCCGAAAATGAGCGATAATCGTCACATGTAAACGTGGGCATCGTGCACTTTCGTTTGAACAATGGATTTCAGTTAAACTTAAAATCCATCGTTCAGCCGCTGAAAGACTGAATAAATACATTCCATTTGAAAGTATTATGCTCATCTTTCAACGGAATGCAGGATGCTTTCCCCGCCTCAGGTTTACATTAGCCGCAAGGAGAACAATGCTGGCAGCCACGAGTAGAACTATGGAATATGAGGCCGCTGTTTACACAGCTGGGCAAGTCTTTAAACACATGCTGGGCTCTGCAAATAAATGCCCATTTAGACAACGATTATCGCTCAAATGCGTTTAAACGTGCGGCCATCGTGTGCTGTTCGCTCATCGGTGATTTCTAGCAAGCAAGCTAGAAATAACCAATGATTGTCATCAGCGTGGCACACTAATTTTCTCAGCGGGGCGGTGCCGATAGTATTCTTTCAGCTTGTATCAAGGTGAGACTTCTCAGCAGGATACCAGCTGAAAGCTCTGAGAACAATGCAGCTGTTTGCATATTCAAAACAGCTGCATTGTTCTATGAGCTATCGCAGCCTTATCCCGCTCCAACTGCATAACTCTTAAGTAGCTAATTAGAGCTAAGCAAAGATGATCACTCAAAACTGTCACTCAAACTGTTGCTTGAGCGATTTTTGAGCATTCATCACTCCGTGTAAATGGGCCTTAACTCATGGATGCCCTTTTACATGCAAATGAAGATTATGAACTGTTCATTGCCATTAACACTTTATGAAAATAGATTGCTAAATCTTTCAATCCTTTGAAAGATTATTTTTGCATGTAAAAGAGCCTTAAGTTTTTAACAAGATTCCATGTCAATTATTGCTGGTCCCTCCAATTCTAGTGTATGTGAACAGTAGTCCCCCATGGCTCTGCAGTCATTGCTGGATTACTACTCCTAGCAGTCACCTATCAGGGAGTTAGCAGGTGAGAGAGGGAAAGGCCAAGTGATAGCTGAGCTTCTACAAGATGCGCAACCAATATAATCACCAAGTGGGGGGATATTATAACACGGTGCACGATCCAATTAGGATTCAGAGACCCTTTAGAATAGTTACCAAACAACAGATAGCGAGGATCACCACTCAGGAACTCGCCATGGAAACATATAAATCCTTTATTCCTCCAACAAGTAAAAGCTGCGACGTTTCCGCCTGTTAGAGGCCTTTGTCAAAAGAACCTTTGTCAAGAACACCAAGACTGGCAAATCTATAGTGTCTTCTGGTTGCCATGGGGTCACCGGCTTATAGTGTACTACAAGCTCCTACATATTGATCACATTGTAAACAGTAGCTACAGTACCCTCCAGAAGTTTGGAAAATATTTATAAAGATAATCTCAATACTTTGGAAAGTACACGTTTATTGAAGAAAAGAAGAACAACTCAATCTTCCGACCGACTCTTGGAATCTCTTCAGATTTTGGACTCCTTGAAGTATCTAACCCCCTAAATGCAATGGATCAACTTGTTCAACTCGTGTCAAAGCACCAATTAGGACAAGTTACTGTAGTCAGGAACCCTTTTTCATAAGCACAGCAGCTAGACACAAAAGTATTGCAGTTCTCAACTGGCACGACAAGATTTGCGCAGTAAAATCTCTGGAACCCTTTTCATGTTTTCCTCTGAAGTGTGTGGTCGCCCTGCGCCCTTCCCCTTACGTATACAGCTTGTTTGCTCAAATGGACAGTGCCAACGACGAAGGCTCTTTAGCGTTTGACAAATTAACGCCAAAATGCCGTAGAAAAACATACTGCGCTGCAATTACGGATTCAGTCTAGCTGAACTGCAAAACTCCTTGCGTTGTGTGGTTGCCATCTTGTGAATGACTGAAGCAAGGGGCTGTTTGTGCACTGTAAGGCCGCTCTCACGCGGCCGAGGAAAAAAAATTGCACAAATATGCACCCCAGGCTTTTGAATGGGGTCATTACACAAGAGCGATTTTTTTTTTTCACATTGCGATAAGGAAGAAAGAAAAAAAAATATGGCAGGTCCTTTCTTTGGGACTTGCCTCGGAATGCTCCGCCTATTGTTTTGAATGGAGCTGCGAAGCATAGCATGCGAGGTTTCGCACTGAAAACACTCCGTAATACTTTATCTGCGACAGAGAATCGCTACTTCCCCGAAGCGATGCACTTCCTCAAGTTTCACGGTCCGATATTGAATTCGCCCATGTGAAATTAGCCTAAGAGGCATCTAGCAGTAATCAACTGAAACCCTATAACTAGAGATGAGCAAGCATACTCGATAAGGCAAACTACTCGAGCGAGTAGTGCCTTATTCGAGTACCTGCCCGCTCGTCTCTAAAGATTTGGGTACCGGCGCCACTGACAGGTGAGTTGCGGCGGTGAGCAGGGGGGAGCGGGGGAAAGAGAGGGAGAGAGAGATCTCCCCCTCGTTCCTCCCTGCTCTCCCCCGCCGGCACCCGAATCTTTAGAGACGAGCGGGCAGGTACTCGAATAAGGCACTTCTCGCTCGAGTAGTTTGCCTTATCGAGTATGCTCGCTCATCTCTACCTATAACCCATCCTTTCAAGTGGCAAGAGTTTCATTCATGGCTGGCTCAAGGCTGCAGAGATATAGCGATTTAGTTTGGTACGAATTCAACAGTCATCCCTGTGTTGTCCGTACAGAAGGTGGAGGCCGTATAGAGCATTTCTAAAACAGTTTGCAAAACTTTATAAAAGTCATTAAACATGTTACCATCATGAAATATACTGTTTTAAGTGGGTCCATCTTTTGGGAACGCCCTACACTTTTTTATTTAACTCCGAGATCCACAGGTAACAAGCATCTACCATGCATCAAATGAACAAGATTGTAAATTCAAAGACCTCAAAAAGGAATATTTTACTGGATTGTGGGGTGAAGACGACAATGATCGATGCTCCCTACGGTCATCAAGAAACATAAACCTATGGCGAAAGATCCCAAGGAGGTTCACATATGCAAAGACGTTGTGATGAATGAGTGAAACCAACAGTGAGAAGACATGAAATCGACACAACGTAGCCATACAAAGTTACCTGTTCTGAGGTCAGACTTCCAGGAAACACATCCAAGACTCCCGAGTCCTGATTTTCCCAAGGGAATTTATTTTTTCCTTTCCCTGCACTCAACATTCTTCGAGCAACAGGATCTATGTGAGGGATACCCTCTCTGCCACCGGGATCTGCAGTTTGATAGTGCCCACTTTGTACACGGTTGCCAGTTAACAGCCAGTCAGTGTCTGCTCCGGGCAGGTGAGTCCCTTTGATATGCACAGATGATGGGAAGGGAAGGGCATATTCCACTAAACCTTGAGGGGTAATCCTAGGAAGGGTCTTACGTGCCAACCTGGCCTGAACTGCATTCATTAATCCATCTCCATTTTCTTGTAGCTCTACTTCATCCACTGCTTTAAGAAGGCTGCTTTTTCCAGGGCCCATAGAGGCTGCCAAGACAGCAAAGGCTTCCAAGGCAGCATGGCGGACTCTCCTCTTGCTATCAATCAAACAGGGTGCAATCTCACAAGCTAAAAATGGTAAATTAAAGTCCTCGCTTGGATAAGTCAATAGAGACACGATACAAATATTCACCACCTCCTCCCTCACTCGGGAGTTTTTGTGCTTTAGGTTTTCGAGCAACACCGTCAACACCTTGTACGGTCCGATGACCTTCATGAGTCTCATGTATATTTTCATATATTCCTGTTTTACTGTTATCTTACCATCTTTAAGCAGTTTCACTGTGGAAGAAATAATGGGCCTCAGGAACTCCTTAACACCTTGACCGAAGTTAAGGACAAAGCAGTTAAGGACGTCTAAGGTGACAAGGACAACCGTGAAGTTACTGTCATCGAGCAGCGTACATAAAAAGCTGATAAACCCAACCACGTTGGAATGGGATACAGCACTGAAGTCACAGTCTTGGATGAGATACTTCAATTCTTCAATAGCATGGGTCCTGGACTTATAGTCCTTCAAGTCAAGGAGCCTGGTCTGCAGCTCCTTAGGTATCACCCCACAGCTGAGGTTGCTGTCACTTAAAGATATATAGGTCTTGTCTGGAGGATGACTTGTTATGACCGCAGAGTTTCTGCTACGTGAACGCGGTCTACTTTGAGAATTACTTCTCTGGATAACCAGTTCATTCGGTAGATCACAGTAAGAGTTGTCTTGGGTATATGATCTCCTCCGTCCAGATCCACTTCGCAACTGTGAGATTTCTCCATTATTGGCAAAGGGTGCCACAGAAGATACGTGGACCTCCATAGTTTTACTAGATATGGATAAAAGATCTCCACTGTCACAAAACTTCATTCTCTACATGATGATGAGGATGGAAAATGAGGCTGCCTTGTGGGCCACCCACAATGTGATTCAGATGGTGATGTGGAGTTCTGCCACCCACCAACCTACAGATACTTCATATTGTGTAGGAGATGTCAGAGACGGGGAAGGAAATCCTACAATCAGGTATCATAGCTGCCTTTTTGTTCTTCCTCGCACATGCTGAAGATGACGAGGAGGAGCTTCCTGAGGGATTGAAAGAAGAAAAAAAAAGTTAACATAGAAAACAGGTATAAAATATAAAAATATTATCTAGGAGAGAAACATGAAAAAAAAAACAGTATATAGCGCATCACAGATCTCATGGAATGCAAGTATGACGTGATTTTTTTTATTTTTTAACGATCCCATAGAAACAAATTGGTGATTCCTGGCAAAAAAAAAAAGACATGCATTGATTTTTCAAAATCGTTCATGTGAAAAAACGCATTGAAATCAATGTCATTTTAACGTGCGAATTCCGTCTACATCGTAATCGGACAAGACTTGTGCCCAGCTTTACGGTCCTTTTACATGGCTGATAAGACCAGAGCGTTCTTCCAAACACTTATTTGCCCAACAATCAGGCCATGGAAAGGTACCACGAATCAGCCAACGAAAAAGCAATTGCTGATCAGCTGATTGGGTCAGGCTACACTCAGTTGGACTTCATGAGGGGCATCGCCCTCTGGATGTTGGCATTGTTAGAACAGTGCGCCCATCCCCTTTAAAAAACACCAGTTATTACACGAGTAAAAAGTGGCTGCCTGCCTACTTTGAGGACATCTTTCATGTTGTTCGGGGAGCAGGAAAGGGGAATCCCTGCAGCCGAACGGCTCAGTCTCTGCATGGAACCGAATAGCGCTGTTTGGACCCCATTGACTATAGTGGGGGTCCGTCCGGCTGCCTCCCTGCTGCCCGGCTTTTGGATGAAAGAAAAACTGCTCTAAATAACTATTATTTTATCATAATGGTGATGAAAAACCTGCTGTTCCCATTTTAAGGCTGCGCTCCCATGGCGCCAACTTCTAGCGGAATGACCGCAGCGGGCAATTTGCAGCAGATCAGCCGCGGAAAGCCTGCCTACAAACTCGCACCATTTGGTGTGCATTTTATCACGAATTCCTATGTGGAGTTCACCCCCTCATTGAGAGGGGGTGAACTCCGAAGCGGAGACATAATTGACATACCGCGGATTTGAATTCTGCGCCACAAGTCACTCTCTGCACGGGTTTTGTGCGGGCTTGTGGACAAGATTTTCAAACTCTCGTCTACTTTGCTACTAATGTAAACGCCACACAATTTGCGTGTGGAGGGTCCGCCCCGTGGGAGCGCAGCCTTATACAGCACATGTATCACTTAATCAACACTAGTCATATACAGAGGAGTCGGGGCCAATGGTGGAGTTGGAGTTTTGGCTTACCAACTCTACAGCCCCGCTATAATGACAAGTATTTGATGCGGGCCACAAGTTTCCACAGCGCTCCGCCTCACTTCCAATATTTTTGCGCCGTCGGTGCTTACTGAACCCGACAGCCTGTAGTGAGCGCCGCTGGTCAGGTGACGCCTTTTCCGTATCACCTGACTAGCGGCGGTGCGCACACTACAGGCCGTCAAGGGGCACGGATATTGTAGGCGAGGAGGTGCGCAGTATCCTCCGAGATCAGCCGCGGATACGCATCTGATTTCGAGTCAGAAATCTGTGGATTTTGGATCTGTTTTGAATGCGGAGATGCTGCGGAATTTGCAGCAGAGCTTTGCCACTGGGAAAATTCCACAGCATGGAACTTAAACGCACCCTTAGGGCGAGGGCATGTTCACGACAACTGCAAGTGCTGCCTGGCATTTAGGGGGAGATTTATGAAACTGGCTAAAACAAAACCTTAGTTGCCCCTAGCAACCAATCACAGTACACCTTTCATGTTGTTATCTGCTCTGGTAAAGTGAAAGCTGCGCTGTGATTGGTTGCTAGGGCCAACTAAGAGTTTTTGTCTTCGCCAGTTTCATCTATCTGCCCCTATAGCATGCTATTGCCTGAGCCTATAAGCCATGACCGCTCCTTGGGAATCCCCCAACCACTGACGTCACATGGAGCTGCATATACCCCCCACACATGTGACGACAGCCCTTCACCCACCGCTCACAAGTCCTTCGGAGTAGACTGGACATGAGTCGCCCAAATATCCCGCTGCACAGAGCTATCGGCTACGTGCTAGCAGCAGCGCCCCCTATCTGCCCCCTCCATCCACCAGCCCGCCCTCCCTACCGCACACAGAGAAGCACAACCTCCCGCTGCCCTCTTCGGCTTGCACTGGCTGCAGCTCTTGTGTTGCCGGTTGCTCTGGACGGAGGCGATCAGCTGACCCGTGACGTCAAAGAGCTACAGTACGTCTGTGGAGCCAATCTTCCTCGGTCCGCGGTTTTCCTGCACGCCTATTCCGAGTGTTGTAGTAACCTGCCGTGAACACACGGAGCGTGAATGAGCTGCTGCTGTCCGTCACCCGTTCCTACAGCAACAGCAATGAAAGCCCCGCCCTTCTCACGTGAGGACATTTCGACGCCCATTGCACTGTGGGAGTTGTAGTTTTTCTTGGTGCGGCCTCCATTACAGAGCGGCGCAGGTTCTGGGCGGGGCCGAGCTGACCTGGAAGTGACGCTCTCTCTCTCCGCTGTGTTTGGGTTGTGACAGGAGAGGAGAGCTTGTGTGTGTTCTGCTGTCTCCGGGTGACACAGGTAGGTGGCAGAGGGTGGTGGGCGCAGCTGGCACATAGGTGCTGCCAGGAAGGAGGCTGCTTCTTACTGGTGCCAGCGCCGGTTATACACTGCAGGTTACAATATATTATACAATCCGTCCCAAAAATGTTGCAAGAAATGTGTAATTTGGGGCGCGGACACCTCACAGCGCAATTTATATGTTGGTCGTTCCAGCACAATTCGCCCAAGTGGTAATACCGATTTTTACTAAACTTTGCCCATTTGTCTGTTACTAGAATATATATAGGAATCCTAAATTTCAGACTGATCGGGTATCGGGGCCGAGAAATACCAGGGGGTCAATATAACGAAGGTCACGGAGAACCATCAGCTTTTATAATTCGTATCCTGGAAACTATCGGGCGTACGGCGATGTGCGGGGGTCATCCTCTGCGCAGTGATGTGCGGGGGTCATCCTCTGCGCAGTGATGTGCGGGGGTCATCCTCTGCGCAGTGATGTGCCGGGGTATAACTAATTACTAACACTAATGCCAATACGAGCTAAAGTGAAATTGGAACAAACATTTTGTGTTTGGAACTGAACCAATGCAGAGAGAGTGCTGAAGAAAAAACTAATTCTATAGATGCCCCATTTATTGAAGATTCTTACCACAAAATGTTAGGAAGTCGTTCTTTGTAGTTCTTGAGAAACAAACTCTTAACCCCTTCCAATCCAGAGTTGGACCTCATCCGACATTCACATTTCCCTGCATAACTCCAATGTCAGAGGCTGGTCTGCGTATGTACAGTAGGTAACACTACAAAGGACAGCGCTCTGATGTCAGAGGCTGTTCTGTGTATGTACAGTATGTAACACTGTGCAGGACAGCGCTCTGATGTCAGAGGCTGGTCTGCGTATGTACAGTATGTAACACTGCAGGACAGCGCTCCGATGTCAGAGGCTGTTCTGCGTATGTACAGTAGGTAACACTGTGCAGGACAGCGCTCCGATGTCAGAGGTTGTTCTGCGTATGTACAGTAGGTAACACTGTGCAGGACAGCGCTCCAATATCAGAGGCTGGTCTGCGTATGTACAGTATGTAACACTACAAAGGACAGCGCTCCGATGTCAGAGGCTGGTCTGCGTATGGACAGTAGGTAACACTGTGCAGGGCAGCGCTCCGATGTCAGAGGCTGGTCTGCGTATGTACAGTAGGTAACACTGTGCAGGACAGCGTTCCGATGTCAGAGGCTGGTCTGCGTATGTACAGTAGGTAACACTGTGCAGGACAGCGTTCCAATATCAGAGGCTGGTCTGCGTATGTACAGTATGTAACACTACAAAGGACAGCGCTCCGATGTCAGAGGCTGGTCTGCGTATGGACAGTAGGTAACACTGTGCAGGACAGCGCTCCGATGTCAGAGGCTGGTCTGCGTATGGACAGTAGGTAACACTGTGCAGGACAGCGCTCCAATGTCAGAGGCTGGTCTGCGTATGTACAGTAGGTAACACTGTGCAGGACAGCGCTCCAATATCAGAGGCTGGTCTGCGTATGTACAGTATGTAACACTACAAAGGACAGCGCTCCGATGTCAGAGGCTGGTCTGCGTATGGACAGTAGGTAACACTGTGCAGGGCAGCGCTCCGATGTCAGAGGCTGGTCTGCGTATGTACAGTAGGTAACACTGTGCAGGACAGCGTTCCAATATCAGAGGCTGGTCTGCGTATGTACAGTATGTAACACTACAAAGGACAGCGCTCCGATGTCAGAGGCTGGTCTGCGTATGGACAGTAGGTAACACTGTGCAGGACAGCGCTCCGATGTCAGAGGCTGGTCTGCGTATGGACAGTAGGTAACACTGTGCAGGACAGCGCTCCAATGTCAGAGGCTGGTCTGCGTATGTACAGTAGGTAACACTGTGCAGGACAGCGCTCCGATGTCAGAGGCTGGTCTGCGTATGTACAGTATGTGACACTATGCAGGACAGCGCTCCGATGTCAGAGGCTGGTCTGCGTATGTACAGTATGTAACACTACAAAGGACAGCGCTCCGATGTCAGAGGCTGGTCTGCGTATGTACAGTATATGACACTGTGCAGGAGAGCTCCGATGTCAGAAGCTGTTCTGCGTATGTACAGTATGTGACACTGTGCAGGAGAGCTCCGATGTCAGAGGTTGGTCTGCGTATGTACAGTATGTGGCACTGTGCAGGACAGCGCTCCGATGTCAGAGGTTGTTCTGCGTATGTATAGTTTCTAACAGCACACAGGGCAGCGCTCAGATGTTGTCCTGCATACTGTACATACGCAGAACAGCCTCTGACATCGGAGCGCTGTCCTGCACAGTGTTACATACTGTACATACGCAGAACAGCCTCTGACATCAGAGAGCTGTTTGAATTGCAGAATCCATGATCATCTGCCATGTGGACGATCCTTGGCATTTTTGCACTAATCTGAACTAAGGGCGCCCACCCACTGGCGTTTGCGTTTTCCGCGGGAAAAAAACGCAGCGTTTTCGCAGCGTTTCCCGCGATTTTCCCGCGCGTTTTTCGCGGCGTTTTCGCGGCTTTTCCATTAATTTCCATTGACTTTCATGGGTGCATTAGGAGAGAAATAAGGACACATATGCAACTGACAGTTCCTATGTTAAAAACGCAAACGCAACGCAAAAAAAACGCCAGTGGACAGGAACACATGTTATCTCTATGCCTGTGCAGGAAAAACGCAAAACGCAGGTAAAAAAACGCCAGTGGGTGCTCGCCCTTATAGAGCATCTGCATGTCCGCTTACACGAGCAGGCAGCGGTTGCGATTTTCCACTTGACGCAAAAAAATCGCAGCATGCTTTTATTTTTGCGAATTCTGAGCGGACGGTTTCCATTGAAGTCAATCAGAGCCGTCCAACCCGCGCCCATTGACATTGCTCAAAGGTCGCGAATTTCGCATCATCACTAGGCGATGATGCTGGAAAAGCAGAAGTTTAAAAAAAAACCCTGTGCTGCGCACGTCCGGCGGCAAGTTATGCGGACCATCCTCAATACAGAAGAGAAGACGAAATGACAGGTACACGGGGTTACAAACCGGGGTACAGGGTTGGATTCCGGTGTGGGATCCCACATCCGGAATCCAACCCGTTCTTTACAGGTGGCCTTAATGCCACTGACTTGTCCAGAGTAGTGTCAATTATATTGGTGCTGTAGAGTAGAAGGAGGATTAATATTTTATTATTCTCTATAATCATAAAAGGGATGGGAGGGGCACAACAGAACACTCCTCCCAATCAGCCCTGTGTAGTTCTCAGCACTGATAAAGTATCCCCATGGATGTTCTCTTTGGATGTAAATCCTATGTTTTTAGTCAGATGCTTGTTTGTAAACTTCAGTGGTGCTGGAGGAGCACATACTAGTTTATATATCTATCTGCACACTTGTATGTTCACTCGTGCCATCTCTGTGCACTGAGAGTTCACTGTTCACTTGTATCCCTGACATATTGTAGCAGTGATGTCCTCTGTGCACTTCTTCTCCATTCACTTGTACATCATCTCTGTTAACTCCCTCCTCAGTAATGCTTCAGCTCCAATAATAGCACATTATTACACAGCATGGCTTGCTCCCATGACTTAGATGCTCTGCCTATAGGTTCAGCCTCCTCTCACTGTCTACCATTGCCTATGTGCTGGGGGTGGAGACAGGATTCAGCAGACTGAGTGAGAACAGAGAGAAATGAGAAGAAAGGTGGAGTGAAAAGTTTAGGCATTCCCTGCAGTTGGGTAGGCTAGGATCAGCCACTCAAGGGATATTCAAAGTGAAAGCAAAATCTGCAATGTACGCCTTCCTGAATTTTTGGGGGTAAGAAACAAACATCAGAACATCAGTGCATGGGATATATATATAAAATTACTCCTCTTGCCCCGAGCTTATGCCCTATTACATAAAAAAATGAATACATTACCAAGCTGGCTCGATCCAGGTCTCTCCCGCTGCTCTTCAGAGTTCTGGTGTGCTTATTGCATTCCTCAGCTGCCCACAGAAGATGCCTTCATAAATCCCGCCTCCAGGAAGCGATGGTTTTGATTGGTTCTCGAGCACTGCTCAGCCAAGCAATGCAGCACTCGACGAACCAATACAATGGCCTTGATTGGTTCATTGAGCGCTCGATTGATTGGCTGAGCAGCAGTTAAAGAACCAATCACAGCCATCACGTTGTGAAGGCGGGATTTATGAATTGGCCAATCAGTGCTGCGGCTCAGCCAAGTCATAAATCCCGCCTCCACAATGCAATGGCTGTAATAGGCTGAGCAGCGGTTGAAGAACCAATCACAGATTTCTCTTGCCAGACATCTGAAACGACCACCTAAGGCCATATTTATACAGGCGGGTGCGATATCAGTCCAAGAAGCTCAAACCAGTAACACACTTGTAAATCTGCCTTGTTTTTTTCCCTGTGATTGTGATGTTTTGTGAGAAAAACGCATCCCTCTACGTGAAAATTACACGTTGTTTCAGTAGAAAAAATTGAAAAATCGCATCTCACTGGCATGTTTTGTTTTCCTTCCATAGAAACTAATAGCCAATTCCTGAACACTATTGCACAAAGATAAGGCATGCTGCGATTCTTCTATCTCATACCACTGGTCTGGGAGAAAAACCGCTCACATCAATAAACACATTGATACGTACCAAGTACAGTACATTTATGGCACTTGGTCCTGAGTTTTAATCCTGGCGTGGGATTTAAGGTCCTGTTCCTGCAATCTAGCAGGAGTTGGTCAGGTCCTCGGCTGTTAGTCACAGCTGAGGACCCGGAGGAAAAGGGAAAACGTTTTTTAACTGCTTCTGCCTTCTCCTTTACAGGCTACATAGCGCTCAGTGAACACTATGTAGTCAAGAGAGAAAACTGAAGTGTTGCATCTGCTATGCAACCCAGTGGTCATGTGACTGCTGGGTGCGCACTGACTCCCTTAGGGTCCTAGCAGACCCTGATCAGCTCTATTAGTGACTACTGCCACTACAGGGGGATGTTTTCTTCTGTAACTGAGGCTCTTATGGGTGCTCCAGTTACAGAGGAAAAGTGTGAAATTAAAAAATTTATGTAGCAATAAAACCACCAAATGGGTAAAATCCCTAAAAACGTGTCTGGTCCTTTTGGAGAAAAACACCCTGGTCCTTAAGTTCTGTCCATATCACTATCGGACAGAACGCATGCAAACCCCTTTGTGTAAATATGGCTTATGTCGCTTGTTGGTGAATGAGGCCATATTGTATTTTAAGCCCATATGAGGAGGATGGGGCACACGGGACTCCGTTATCGGAATTGATGGGGGGTCTCAGCAGTGATCAGCAAGGTATTCCCTATCCTTTGGACTTGGGATAACTTGTAATTCTGGTACGAGCAGAAGGAATCGAACCTCCATAACTGGTTACATAGCGAACCAGCGAACCAGGAATTATCGGACGCTGGGCTCCTTCTATTTGAGCTCTACAATATCTGTGCGTCCAGGAAACAGCAGGTCTGGTATAGTCTTTATGTTGTGAACCCCATTAAAGGGGTATTCCATCCTGAGGCATTCTATCTTCTGCATAGGTGATACATGCCAAATCAGTTGGTGGTCTGATGAGTCGGAACTGGCTATATGCATTGTAGGCCAGGAACATTAAGTGCGTGTTCATACGTAAATTATATATTTACAGGATTATTGGGCACAAAGTGCTGTGTAGTGTGAGGAAGGGATACGAATGCTGCAGAGGGTGTTGGGGGTTAGGAGCAGTGCCCTCAAAATTTTGGCTTTATTTAGTTAAATCATGCATTACTTAAAAGGGGTGTGCCAAGATATAACATTATGCACTAATCACAGAACAGGAGAAAGCTTTAGGATTGGTAGGGGTCCAACCTCTGAGACCCCCACCAGTCCTGAGAATAGGGGTTCTGAAGGTCCCCATAAAGGGAGTGTAGTTTGTCCTCCGCAGTCTCTGGCATTCCCGTTGAAATGAATGGAGCGGTAGTGCACATTCATGTCCTCCTCTTCATTCATGCAGGGGTCTTTGGGACCCTGTTAAGAAATCTGCATGTCCCTGAGGTATAAATCCGATACTGACCTCGGTGTATTGCCTGGGGTTGTAGATAGTTAACCTGGAAACCTGTATAACTTCAGTTTTCAGCGCACTCACCAAATGTAGCCATAAGCCCCCATTTACACAACAGGAACTAAAGCTGAGTCCCCCCGGCCTACATCAGGAGAGCATGCAGCAGATTGCCCTTTAGTTTACTATGAACCCGGGCAGAAAATGTACACAGCAAGGTATACGTTTTTTGCATTGTGGCCACGACTGATCTGTCAGTGCGTTGCTATATAATGGTATACAGTGTATACCTGCAACGTATAGAACAAACAGTGTGAACGAAGCCTTATACAGTGGTGCCTTGGGTTAAGAGTTTAATTCATTCTGTGACAGAGCTCTTAACCCAAAACACTCTTATCTCAAAACCAGTTTCCCCATTGAAATGAATGGAAAAGCCATTAATCCATTCCGGATCGCGAAGCTCTCCCGCTGATTTCAATGGGGATGGTGTTGCCTCATTGAAAGCAATAGTACGCCGGCACCCCCACAGTGATTTACGGGGGAGGGCTTTAAATGTAAGCCCTTCCCTGAAATCATCCCTAGCTGCAGTAAAAAAAATAAAACAAACATATACTCACCTGTCTGCCGGGGCTCAGGCGCATCTAGCCGCTGCGTGTTCCCCCTGCAGTACTCTGAAGCTTTTCCGCAGGCGCGGATTAAAAATGCAGGGAGAACAAGCAGTGGCTAGACACGCCTGAGCCCCGGCAGCAGCGGACAGGTGAGTATATATTTTTTACTACAGCTAGGGATGATTTTCAGGGCTTATATTTAAAGCCCTTCCCCGAAAATCACTGCAGGGGTTGCCGGCAGGCCATTGCTTTTAGTGGGGCTTCCGGCAGCAGCAGCGGCAGCCCCATTGAAAGCAAGGCTCTTAACCCAAGTTATTGGTCTTAAGTCTAAGCTAAATTCGGGAGAGAGCCTGCCCTCAAGTCAAAAAGCTTGTAAGTTGAGGCGCTCTTAACGCAAGGTATCATTGTACCTTTATCAGGATGCTTAAATGTTGTGTCCTTAAAACTTTAGGCCCAATGTCCACGTGCCGATTTGATTTATTAAATCCGCAGCTCTAGCTGCCTATAGGAAACAATGGGGTGTCCGCAACTGAATTAAACCCTGCAGATATGATTTTTACATGCTTTGCGGATCCCCCGCGCGGATCTAAAACCGTAGCGTGCTCCATTAATCTCTACGGGAGATGAAAACGCTCAATCCACCATCACCCGCAAGCCATTAAAAAAATAATTTTCAAGATGATCCGCAGATATCCGCATTGAATATCCGCTCGTGCCGTGGATATTGGGCCTTAGATGAAATTTCTCTCTACCACATCTGTAGTTACTTGTGATACACTGTTTCCCTGAAAATAAGCCCTGACCTGAAAATAAGCCCTAGCAGGATTTTTAAATGGTGTCCAGGCAGATATACATGTAAAAAAGAGCAAAAATTAATATAAGACCCTGTCTTATTTTTGGGGAAACACGGTACATGTTCAGTTATTAAGGAACAAAGCGGAAATCTGGAGACTTCTGAAATGGGCTAGAACGCCGGAATTGCCTGTGGTTTTTTCATCTAGTTAGAATGCAGATTGTCCTGTGGAATAAATGCTTCATGTAATGTAATATATACAGTATACATTCATATGGGCATATTTGCGCAGTGTATTACTTGTATAATATGCTGTGCCGAATCGCCATTGATATACATTGGGGTAGTCAGATGAGTATATGCGACTTTCGGTTGCGTTAAAAAGAAAAAGAAAAAAAAACAACTTGTGCTACTTTGGTGCATGTTACGTACTAAAATAGACCATTGAAGACTGCGAGAATACGC
Organism: Eleutherodactylus coqui; assembly: GCA_035609135.1. NCBI lineage: Eukaryota > Metazoa > Chordata > Amphibia > Anura > Eleutherodactylidae > Eleutherodactylus > Eleutherodactylus coqui. The sequence goes on along the minus strand of CM069410.1, from coordinate 162,410,798 downwards.
ACAAAACCTGCATATTCAATGGACATGCCGAAGAAATTCATGAGCTTTCTTGCATCTTTTCAGCAGGTATATAAGCTGTGTACCCGACTGTGTTTAGGGTCTGAGTTCCCTTAGGTCTCATGTCCACGGGCTTAAAATCCGCAGCGTTTTTTCCGCATGCGGATCCGCGCCCCATAGGGATGCATCGGACACCTGCAGGTAGTTAAATACCTGCGGATGTCATTTCTCCTGTCAGGCGCGGATCCGCATGCGGGGAAAAAAATGGACATGCTCCATTTTAGTGCGGGTCTCCCGCAGGCTTCTATCGAAGCCAATGGAATCAGTCCGGATCCGCGGGAGACCTGTACCAGAATTAAACTCGCCTGCTCCGGACAATGCGGTTCTTCCCTTCTTCGCAGCCGGAACTTCTTTCTTCGGCCCGGCGGATGTGCCCAACGCGTGCGCGCGGCACGCAACCGGCATGCCGAGCACATCCGCCGGGCCAAAGAAAGACGATCCGTCCGCAAAGGAAGGAAGATCCGCATCGTCCGGAGCAGGTGAGTTTATTCTGATTTTTAGGCCTCATGTCCGCGGGGCAGGAGGGACCCGCTACGGATTCTACATGAAGAATACGCGGCGGGCCTGATTTTCCCCGTGGACATGAGGCCTTAGTGTTGTCCTACAGCTAGATTGGGTCTCTGCAGAGAATTGCCATAGGAACATTTTAGCTGTTTTTCCTCTGCTGGGGTCCATTCCTAAAATATTCTGCATTATGACCAGATCAGCCAGTTAAAGGGTTACTTCAATCTTCCCAAATAAAGATTATTCTTTCTATAATAAAGCAATATACAATTTTCTAAAGTACTTTCCGCATCGTTTTTTTCTGCTTTCCGTCATTCAGTAGGAATCCTACAGAAACCCTCAGCTTGGAAAGGCTTTATAAAAATGAAAGCAATATTGTTGTCCTCACTGTTTGAGTTACTATCGTGCAGAAATGCTGCCGGCTGACAAACGGTCTTCTAGAAATCCAGCTGAAAACAAAGGGCTTAATCTCCTGCTCCATCTTTGTCTGAGAGGGTGGGAATTATCTATGGGTCTGGGGCACAATCATCCGTTTGCACTATTACAGAGAGGAGAGGCTCCTGCTGCAGCCAGTTGGCTTACAGATAGACGCAGGACAGTGAGGAGGAGGAGGGTGGTAATGGCTGATCCCCTGGGACTAACAGAAGACTTCTTTATACAGTATATTTCTTAGGTTTAAAGGGGTATTTGGAGTCCTTTATAGCCCAAAACTATATAAAAGTAATATACTCGCTGTGGCACTGGACTGGACTGTGCTTCCGGAGTCCGGTGCCATGGCATCTGACAGGCGACATCACCCGGCCAAAAGACCTGGTGACATCCTATAAACCGGTCACGTGGGCTTCTAATGTAGAGGTCACCGGACAGGTTTACAGGACACCACTGATTGCGTCCCTGAGGATATACAATATGCTTCAGCTTACAGTTACCGAGCCATGTACCTAGGGCTTCAGCATATGACCAGGACATGTTTTTAAGCTCTTGAAAGTAAACAATGAAGGTATTCCACTGAATGACAGCAAGCAAAGATCTTGAAAACCATGAGTAATTGCTACAGAAAGGATAACATTTTTTTGCTGATATCAAAATTCCCATCTGTCATGAAAGAAAATCAATAAAAAAAATCTGTACTTACCTTTTCCTCCCCATCAGTCTACTTACCAGATCTTCATCTTACCTATCTTCTCCTGTCTCCTGCAGTCCCAAAGGGGTCACCTCTAGAGATGAGTGAATGTACTCGCTAAGGGCAAATACTCGAGCGTGTATTGCCTTTTGCGAGTACCTGCCCGCTCGTCTCAAAAGATTTGGGTGCCGGCGGGGAGGAACGGGGGAGGGGGGATCTCTCTCTTCTCTCCTCCCCACTCACGCAATTTACCGCTCACCCCCGCCGGTACCCGAATCTTTTGAGACGAGCGGGCAGGTACTCGCAAAAGGCAATACTCGCTTGAGTATTTGCCCTTAGCGAGTACGCTCGCTCATTTCTTGTCACCTTCCCTCTAGCTGGCCGATTCTTCTGCTTCCTGTGATGTTACGTACACTCAATGTACGGTACGGTACTGTACGGTACGTCACTAGATCACAGCCTAGCACGGGGAGTGCCGAGCTATTGTAGTGACTACTCATGCGCTGTCTCAGCAATAGATCAGCATTCCTTCCTAGCTAGGGACGTGACCTTCACTGACCTCAGGAAGAAGAATGTGAGGAATGCCAGCTTCATAACAAGCCGGCCGGCTGGAGGTGCCGTGACCCGGTGCACTGCAGAAGCTCAGGGAGGAGAAGATGCCGTAAGGAGACAGCCTGTGGAGGAATAGGTGAGTATAGAATTTTTTTTTTTAATGACAAAACCCCTTTAATTAATTTCGACTTCTAGAATTGCCCAGTTAACAGATAATGTTTTACTTGGGTTACTTTTTTAGACCATTGTAAATTTTTGTTGCCGTTTAGAGAAAGTACCTGACCATGAAATCCGCTTCTGCTTTCAGATGGACCAGTCCTCTCAGTCCTACATGCTTGCCAACATTACCCACTTGCACTCAGAACAGCTTCTGCAGGGTCTGAATCTCCTCCGCCAGCATCACGAGCTCTGCGATATTGTCCTCCAGGTGGGCGATGTCAAGATACATGCCCATAAAGTGGTGCTCGCCAGCATCAGCCCTTACTTCAAAGCCATGTTTACAGGAAATCTTTCGGAGAAAGAGAATTCGCAGGTGGAGTTTCAATGTGTCGACGAGGCCGCCCTCCAGGCCATCATAGAGTATGCCTACACAGGAACCGTCTTCATCTCCCAAGAAACGGTGGAATCCCTTCTTCCAGCTGCAAACCTGCTGCAGATCAAGCTCGTGCTCAAGGAATGCTGTGCGTTCTTGGAGAGCCAGCTTGACGTGGGCAATTGTATCGGGATCTCCCGTTTTGCCGATACGTACGGCTGCCATGAACTCTACTTAGCTGCCAACAAGTTTATTTGCCAGAACTTTGAGGACGTTTGCCAGACAGAAGAATTTTTTGAGTTGACAAATGCCGAGCTACACGAGATCGTTTCCAATGACTGTTTGAATGTTGTGAATGAGGAAAGTGTGTTTTATGCACTCGAGGCCTGGATCAAGTATGACGTGCAGGAGCGCCAGAAGTTCCTCTCTCAGTTGTTGCACTGTGTCCGTCTGCCGTTACTGAGTGTCAAATTTCTTACCCGGCTCTACGAAGCTAATCACCTTATACGCGATGACCACACATGTAAACACTTATTGAACGAAGCTCTGAAATACCATTTTATGCCTGAACATAGACTCTCCCATCAGACGGTGCTAAAGACACAGCCGCGCTGTGCTCCCAAAGTGCTTTGTGCGGTGGGAGGGAAAGCTGGACTGTTTAATTGCCTCGATAGGTAGGTTCATGTATGTTTTACCGCTTAAAGGGGTTGTACTAGAATAGACTTCCATCACCTATCCATAGGATTGGTAATAAAAGTCTGATGGGTAGGGGTCTCACCACTGAGGTGCCCACCCATCCGGAGAACGAGACGGCCTGTGTCAACCCCCCCCCCCACCACCACCACCACCACCACCTTCTTCCTCACCATGGGTTTATTGCACCCTCCACAGTGAGGAGAATGAATGGAGCGGCGGTTGAGCATAGACTGTGCCGCTGCATTCATTTTCAGTGGAATGGTTGGCGATGGTCAAGTGCTTGTACTCTACTACAATGCAAGGACTGGCAGCTTTGCTTGTTCAGCCCCTGACCATTTAGTGTGATGTCACTGCGGGTGGGTACAGTGACAAGAAGAGGGAGACACAGGAGCCCCATTCTCGGGATTGATGACCCTCACCAATCAGGCAGTGAGATTCCCCCCGAAGTCTTTTCTTCCGAAGCCCCGATACTCTTGTCTGCAGTCTTCGGCCAGCGTTTTCTGGTCGGGGAGTTCAAAAACAATGCCTCCAGGAAGCGCTGGCTCTGATTGGTTCTCGGGCGCTGCAGTGATTGGCTGAGTCGTTGCGCTCGAGAACCAATCACTGCAGCGCTCGATAAACCAATCAGAGCCATTCAGTGTTTTGTAGCCCACAGAGCAACATGGGCTGCAAAACATTGCAAATTGCAGCATGCTGAATATTTTTCTTTACTGCAATGTAGCAGCCTACAAAACATCGCTAATGTGAAGAAACCCATTGGAAAGCATGGGTTTCACATACATGTGATTAGTAGCACTGTCGCATCGTGAGAGAACTGCATGATTTCGAAGTTAGAAAAGTTTGCAGATTTTTCATACGTATTTGGTTAATACTCTTATTTCTTCCAGCATGGAGATGTATTTTCCCCAGGACGATTCGTGGATAGGCCTGGCCCCTCTTGGCTCCCCCCGCTATGAGTTTGGACTGTGCACTCTGGACCAGAAAGTATATGTTGTTGGGGGCATCGCCACTCATATGAGGCAGGGCATCAATTACAGGAAGCATGAGAGCTCTGTGGAGTGTTGGGACCCCGTAACCAACACATGGACATCGGTGGAGAGAATGAATGAGTGTCGGAGCACCCTTGGGGCGGTGGTCTTAGCAGGAGAACTTTATGCCTTAGGTGGATATGATGGACAGTCATGTCTACAATCTGTCGAAAAATATATACCGAAGGCTAAAGAATGGCAGCCGGTCGCTCCCATGATTAAGACTAGAAGTTGCTTTGCAGGTGCCGTCCTGGATGGGATGATTTATGCTATTGGAGGCTATGGGCCCGCTCACATGAACAGGTATACATTGTAGGATTGTCTTATGTTTACCCTGTTTAGTCATATGAGCATCCCCTTGATAATAAACCACGAGGGGTTATACGTCTATAAATACACGGTTGTTAGGGAACAACTTCTGTGTGTAAATGGATACTTGCAATAAAGAGGAGGTTATGTAGTATTAGTAGAAACACAAGCCTTAAAGAGGTTGTAGTAGAGCAGGGGCTTTATTACCGAGAAGCAGGGCCAGTCTTGTCAATGGCTGATGTCTCACATTGCAGTTTAGCCATATATATGTAAATTGGGCTCAGGTGCAATACTGGACATAACCTGTTCATAAGACTGGTGCTGTTTCAGGGTGGAAAAGCAGGCGTTTTCTTATCTCATGCAACTAATTTGATCCAGGAATAGCTCTTTAAGGATTTGCCCATGGACCTATGTTTCTATGTTGCACGTAATAATATAATGCCTCCCCCTTCATTTGACTAGATGAGCTGCCATACATGATATTGAAAAAAGATTCAGTTGAGCTTAACCCTTTCCAATCCACTGTCTGATGTCTCAAGACATTCTGATTGAAGGCTGTACAGCTCCGATGTCTGAAGACGTCCGGCAGGGTATTCTTACTGTAGATTACTGACCGCTCTGTTGTCGGGGGCCTCTCCAGCATGTCCCATACCGCAGTACTGGCTCTGTCCAGCAGATAGCACCTCCCTATAGCACCATAAACTTTCCCATAGACTATTATTGAAAGCGCATGCAGCTTTGTGTATTTTTAGTGCCGTGTGCGATCTTCAGCGGCAGGCACCTCAGGAACCAGCGAGTGCGTAAGAATAAAAAATACATCACCCGGCTCCCTGTCACGTCCCCTAACAGCACCATAACTTTGTTTATGGTACTGTGGGATGTGACAGGTTCCCTTTAAAGAGCTGTCGCCCCTCCTGACATGTCTGCTTTTGATAAATATTGTATTCCCAATGAAATAACTATTTTGAAGCATCTTTTCTCTGATCTCTGTATTGTGTTATTTCTTCTGGAAATATATGAATAGTAATGCCGAGTTGTCAATTTAATCAGTGTGGCATATCCCTGTATAGACTTAATCTGTCAGTACTGATTGGACAATGCCATCCTAATGAAAAGGGACTAATAAAGCCCAGTTGACAATTTATTTTTACATTTCCCAGAGGAGTAACAGAGGAATGTGGGGGATTTACCCTAAAACCTGGCCATTTTGTTCCAAACACCTGTTGGAAAGAGCTGAGCACTTAGCACAGAGCTGTTTCCGTAGCTCTTATTGAAGTGAATGGGAGCGTCGGAAACAGTCAAGCACGGCGCGCTACGCAGTTCTTGTAACTCCCCAAGTTATGGAAGCAGTCTCGCACAGCGTTTCCAATCTCTGTTATAACAAGCAGTGGATGAGAACACCCATTTGAAGGGGTTTTGTCATTAAAAATAAAAAAATCAATACTTACCTACTCCCAAGGCAGACTCCTTACCGCATCTTGTGCAGTCCCCTGGGTCACCTCACCTCCAGCAGGATCCTCTTCTTCCGGTAACGAAGCGCCCTTTCCTTGCATTCTTTCTGCTTGGCAATGTACGCTACGTTACTAGTGCCAAGCTATTGCAAAGACTGCACATGTGAACTGTCTCTGTAATAGCTCGGCACTCCCTACTAAGCTGTGAACGCTACAGCCCTAGTCACTGGGTACATTGCCAGGCAGGAAGAAGAATGCCAGGCATGCGTGCAGTCTCAGCAATAGCTCGGCACTCTCTGCTAGGCTGTAACTGCTACGTCACTAGTGACATAGCACACATTGTCTGGCAGGAAGAGAAATGCAAGGAATGGACTCTTTTTCACCAGAAAAAGAGGATCCGGACAGCTGGAGGTGAGGTGACCCGGGGACTGCAGGAGACAGGAGAAGATCGGTGGGAAGAAAATGCTGTAAGTAGACTGCCTGGGGAGTATGCCATGTGAGTGAAGGAAAGGAACCAATAGCCTCATGTAACTATATTAGCCAATCACAGTCATGTGTGCATGAACATGGCTACAGCGGTTACCTTAACTACAGGAGCTTCTGGGACCGGCTTGGCGAGACATTTAAGAGTTGAGTACTGTTGGTTGTTTTTTCATTTTCCTTTTTAACTCATTCATTTATCTGCTCACTGTGAGATTTTGAATCTCGGAAAACCCCGTTTTAGCCTAAGGTTACACGCAGCGGAAAATTCTGCAGCATTTCCATATTGAAAACAGAGTCAAAATAGCCTGTAGTAAGTGCAGCGCCGCTGGTCAGGTGATGTGATAGTGGCATCACCTGAGCAGTGGCGCTGCGTTCTCTACAGGCTGCCAGGGAGCACCGACAGCCGAGGGGAGCGTCGTATCTTCTGAAGTCAGCTGCGGATACAGAATTGCTGCGGAATTTGCTGCAGCATTTCCTCTACATGTAAACATAACCTAAAACTGACACAAGACAAATGTTGGATGACCTGGAATATTCCGGCTGATTCATCCAATGAATTATCTCCATGCTTTTATTCAAAAAAATGAATAATTTCATCATCTTGTCTGCCCATAATAACGGCCAATCCCCTAATTGACTGTAGTCTCGGCAATATATGGCCAGTGTAACATGAAGAAGCAGAAGAGACGCTGCAGTTACTTGTGTGTACTTGGTCCAACTCATTTTCTCTTGTTTTTCCTAGTGTGGAACGATACGATCCCGCTAAAGACTCCTGGGAGATGGTGGCTCCGATGGCCGATAAGAGGATTAATTTTGGAGTGAGCGTTATGCTGGGTTTTGTATTTGTAGTAGGTGGACACAATGGAGTGTCCCACTTATCAAGCATTGAGAGGTTTGACCCCCATCAAAATCAGTGGACAGTATGTAGACCGATGACAGAACCCAGGACAGGTGAGAATAATCACAGACCTGAATGATTGCCTTGTATTCCTCTGAATGTTTAATCAGCTGCCCTTCTTTTGGGAAAACCTAGTAAATAATCAATCTTAGGAACAGAGTATATGTGTATATATACTATCTATCCATCTAACTATATTACAGAAGCAAGAATAAAGTGAAGGATTCCTAATGAGTAACTGCACTCTTGACATGTCATAGAGACATGTCAAAAGTTTTGATATGGGGGGCGGTCTCGCTGCTGAGTCCTCTGCTGATTGCTAGAATGGGGGGGCTGGAGCACTCACCCAAACGCAGTTTCTTTTCGTCCATTTTCATTGCTTGTTAGCTCCTCCTGTCAACTGAAGAGGGGTGTATAGAGGCGTATAAATATCTTCTATAGACCTCTATTTGGCCATCTTCAGCAGCTTGAAGAAGCCGGTAAGTAACAAAGGCCACCGAAAGGGATCTACAGCCCCCCAACGAGACCCCCACTAATCAAAACTTTTGACATGTGTATATGACATGTCAAAAGTTAGTTAAAATTGCCATTACTTTTTAAGGAATTTGCAAGTAGTTGTAAAGAAATGCTAACATTTATCCTCAATATTAACCCCTTAGTGACGGAGCTTTTTTCCATTTTATTTGTTTTTTCCTACTCCCTTTTAAAAAATCGTAGCTCCTTTTATTTATCCATCGAAGTCGCTGTATGAGGGCTTGTTTTTTGCGGGACGAGTTGTATTTTTCAATGGCACTATTTATTGTGCCATATAATGTACTGAAAAACTTTTTAAAAATTCTTAGCGGAGAGAAATGGAAAAAAAAACGACATTCTACCATCTTTCGGTGCGTCCTGTTTCTACGGCGCACAAACTGCAACAAAAACGACCTGATATTTTTATTCTATGGGTCAGTACGATTACTACGATACCAAACTTGTATAGTATTGTTTTTGCTGTAGTACTTGTATTTTTTTTTTTAAGATATTAAATTTTTTTCAATTATTTGCTGCGGTCATTTTGTGCGCACAATACCTTTTTTATTTTTTCGTCGACGTAGTTGAGCAAGGGCTCATTTTTTGCGGGATGTCCTGTAGTTTCCGATAGTATCAATTTGGAATACATACGACTTTTTGATCGCTTTTTATTGCGTTTTTTCTGGGAGACGGGGTAACTAAAAAAATGCATTTCTGGCGTTCTTTATTTTTTTTTTTCAGACGTCGTTCAGCGTGCAGAAAAAATAATGCACTACTTTAATAGATCGGACTTTTACGGACGCTGCGATATCAAATACATATTTTTATTTTATGATTTTGATTTTTTTAGTAATTGATATGGCAAAAGGGGGGTGATTTAAACTTTTATAACTTTTTTTATTTTTTTTACAATTTAAAAAACTTTATTGATCTTTTTTTTTACTTTACTTTGAAGTCCCCCTGGGGGACTATAACATGCGATGCTTTGATTGCTCCTGCAGTATGACGTAATGCTATAGCATTACGTCATACTGCTTTTTTACAGGCAGTCTATGAAGCCACCCTGTGTGGATGGCTTAATAGGCAGTCTGCTAAGGCAGCCCTGGGGCCATTCATTAGGCCCCCGGCTGCCATGACACCTGCACGGATCCCCCGATCTCACCGCGGGGGGGCCGTGCGGGACCCCCAAACAGCGTTCGGGGGATTTAAATGCGGCTGTCAGAATTGACAGCGGCATTTAAAGGGTTAATAGCCACGAACAACCGAGCGCGGCTATTGCCCGCGGGTGTCAGCTGTAATAAACAGCTGACGCCCGCGCTGTATGGAGGGAGATGGCGCCGCTACCTCCCTCCATACACGTCCTGCAGCTGCAGGACGTAAAAACACTATGGCCCGGTCGTTAAGGGGTTAAAGACCACCAATACACTTTTTAAGGAGGTCAGCAAAGGGTTATACCACCAAAAGAATCTGATCGGTAGAGTTCTGACTTTTGGGACCCTCCCCGATCATGAGAACAAGGGCCCAGAAATGAATGGAGTAGTGGTCACATGTCCGCATTATTGATCCATTATTTTCAATGGGACTGCTGGAATTAGCAAATGCATATCTTCATTTTGTGGAGTAACCCCTTTAAGCCTCTATGCAGAATACAGGGTAAAGTCATAAAAAAAATAGAAACCTTTTATGATTCTTGTTTTTTTTCTTTTGTCCAGGAGTTGGAGCGGCGGTGATTGACAACTACCTCTATGTTGTTGGGGGTCACTCAGGGTCATCCTATCTCAATACTGTACAGAAATATGACCCTATTTCAGACACATGGCTGGACTCGGCCGGCATGGCCTGTTCGCGATGTAACTTTGGTCTAACAGCCCTTTGATGCACATAATAAGCATATTGTGTAATAATGTAATCCTGCATGAGCGGACGTCCGAGGCCTCGATTCCAGGAAAATGATCTACGAAGATGCGGAGATCCAGGGAAGATTGTGTGCCTGGCGAATGCGTGCAGCGTATGCTCACACTTGTATAGCCAGTGATTTTTCCCAACCAGCCTACGCTCCAAAGTACCTATCAACCATTGCAGTTGTAGTGTGTGGGAGGAAGTCGCTGCGTACCGCTGATCCTGAAGTTATAAGTTTACATTGAGTACAGATAGCTTTTACGTTGGTGCTCTTTCTTACACATTTCCTCCTAAAGTAAAAAAAAAATGAAATAAATTGCGGCAGATATAAAGTAAATGGCCCCCTTTCAACGCCATTCTAACTAGGGTCAGAATTTGATTTAACATAATATTTTAGCAGCTGAAGCTCTTTTTTCCCCGCTATCGAGCTCCAAATCTCTTGCTTAGATGTAAAGTTAAAGGGAACCTGTTGTCAGGCTTTTCGGACTGAAACTGCTTACAGTCATCTTTAACACACCACGGACATGTCCTTGTACAAAATAGTAAATGGTTCCTGAGCCTAAAAACTTACATTTAATCTTTGGCGCCTTCTATGCTAATGATCTATCATGGGGGGGGGGGCGCTAGAGCCCCAAGTCACCATACCATCACTGTATGTACAACCTATTTGCAGAATTGCTGCCTCCCCAAGCTGCTGATGTCTGTGCAAGCCGCAGTGAGTTGAGGTTATGGATTCTTGAACATGTTGGCTCTCATGATCTACGCATGGCACAAGGATGGACAGAGATATAGGGCCGCACAACTCAAGCACGGGATTTCATCGCAACCTATGTTGACGTCAGTGGACCGGGAGAGGCGATGATTCTGCAGAAAGAGGCCATACATATAGTGATGATGCCTTGATTTGTGGATCCGGTGGTCCACCGCATGGATTGGGACTGCTCATTAGCATAGAAGGCCTTAAAGATATAGGGTTTTAGGGTCAGGAATGATTTACTGTTTTACACAAAGACTTGTCTGGGGTGTTAAACATGAATGTAAGCACTCTGTTGACCGTTTCAGACAGAAAATCCTAATGATGGGATCTCTCCTAGAAGCTGACAAATTCCCTTTAACAATATGTAGTGCAGTTGGAGCTCTGTTTCACAAAAATGAGAAATGAATTCAACAAAGGTATATTAAGAAATTTAATTTGTGTGGGATATTGGAATTTAAAAGGCCATATAATGCTAAACTTGGACATTCACTTTAAAGTTCCTGAGTTGCCTTTATCAATCCACTCATTTAAACCTTTCCAATCCACTGTCTGACATCTTCCTACATTCTGATTGAAGGTTGTACAGCTCCAATATCAGAAGACGTCCGGCAGGGTATTCTTACCGTCTATTGCCAGCCACTCTGCTGTTGGAGCCGCTGTGACGCGCGCACACACTGACTTTAGCCAGCAGATGGCACCGTTGTATAACAGCAAAAAGAGAGAGCCTTTTAGGAAACTCTGAATCCAAAATTGGATTAGAAAGGGTTAAAATGTTTTTGTCCCTTTTCTCAGTTCTATCAGGAAAAGGTTGGTGATAACGAATGTTGCTTCCATTACACTTCTCTTTAAGCTTTCCCTGGCTTCCTGAATGGCAAATCTGATTGGTTCTGCAGCAATATGGTGAGGCATAAGTGGGTAGATTTGACATTCACCAGTCTGGCAGAACTGGTTGATGTGGCGAGCTGTAATGGCAGCCCTTCTGGTTATTGCCTTTCTTGCCCAGAAAAAGACCAACGAAGGACTCAAATATTACAACTTTAATTTTAGGAGGAAATGTGCTCTAACAGATGTATCCGCCTTTCTGTGTCTTGACGGGATTTTTTTTTTTTTTCAAGCGCAGAGTGGAATTCGTCCTGTCAAGATATGGAAAGTTTCCTATATGTCTTTAATGTGTTCTTTATGTCCGGACTATATAATGTCCTGCAGTGCTATCCTATATTTGATAAAATGGATTTCTTATAGAGGGTCATGAAATAATTATGCATGGCAAACCACGTGTTCATCATGCAGTTTATTCTGGAAATATATAACCATCCTATTACTATTTATCTATATGTCTTTTTCCCCCCAATCCATTTCCTCTTGCATCATAGGTCACTGGGATGCGATGCAATTCATCGGTTAAGTCGAGGAAAGTGCAACAGACCTTTGTACAGGAGCTAAAAATGTTTGTTCAAGAAGTATGTTTCCTGCTTGAAATGGACACATTGCCTATATATAGATATTTAATGGGTCCGAATGTCGGTAAATGAGAATGCAGCCTATCAATTCACCAGGGATCAGTGACATCATCAGATCCATGAATATGGAATACTAAAGAGCAGACTAGGGCTCCACACTGACTTTATGGCTAGTTGCCCCGATGGTTTCCTCTAGGTGAAAAAGTTTCAGGTGACATGTTGGAATTCTTTCGAGCGACACGTCTTTATTCTCTCCAGTAGAGAATGAGGTTTCGTGATGGCACATGATTTTACCGCAATCAAAAGTTGGCTAAGGGCCCTGGCTGAGGCAAAGGGATAACTCTGTGGCATTGCAGCCATTAGGTCATTATAGACATTATATGCACAAAAGTTCTACTTGGAGGGGTTTTCCGATTTTCTAAAAATTACAGAAAAGTGCTTGAATGCTCTCCAGGAGCTCAGAAGTAATTAATTTTCATGATTATGCCCAGCCTCATAGTGGTTGTTTGCAGTGGGTGAGAATGTGAAGAACTACAGTTCTAATGTGATTTTTCTCCTCTCACACAGTTTGCCTGTGTTTGCAGTTGCCTGCATGACCCTCTATGACAGGGTATATTGTAGTGTTGTAATAACTGCAATATAATATATTGTAGTGTTGTAATAACTGTGGCGCGGAGTGTTAAGGCTGCAGAATGCAGTTCCAAGCTCTCGCTCACGACTTGAAGGTTGCAGGTTCAATCCCCGCCTTACATCCTTCTGAGGTCCGTAAAATGAGTACCCAGATGACCGGGGAAGGCAATGGCAAACCACCCCGCAAGTCTGCCAAGAAAACGTCACGATGTGACATCACCCTAGGAGTCGGTCATGACTTAGAGCTTGCACCAGGGGACTTTACCTTGCCTAATAACTGTCAGCTCTGCTTATGTCATTCCTTTGCTTGCTGACTCTGAATCGGATAGTTCCAATGGGATAGAAGGAGGAAGAGCTTAGGGACCAGAGGGACAACTTGTAGGGCGCAGATGTCCAACAGGTCGTCTCAGCGACAATCGTTCGTGGCAATTCATGATAGAACAACTGCCTGTTTTTTTTCCGGGCTGATCCATCGTTCAGTTTTCTGCACGCAGAAAGTGAACGATAAACGAGAAGTACACAAATTCTCACTAGTCCAGTTGGGAGATGCATTTATATTGAACGATAATCATGTAAAAGGATCCTAAACGTACGGGAGGTCAACAGCAGGAGCACAGTCATATGAGACTTGTTTAGAGGCATCTCTAATACAGATAGTACACTATAAGGCTCTGTTCACATCTTGTGGATGGCCTCCATTGAATGTATAGGTTAAGTCGAAGCCTCTTGACTGATGCCATACGGCAACTACCACCAATAGGATCCCATTGTAAAGGAAACGCATACTGCACTTAGGTTTTTTTCTACTAGATACCTAGTATGAGATTGCATAGTCTAGAAAAGTATTATATATATAATTTATATATATATTATACTAACTTACCGGTCAGCCGGAGCTCTGTGTATGTCACTCCAGCTATTGTGACCCCATTGACCTATTTGGCGTGTACATTGAGAGCTTTTGTGGCTAATAAGCCCACATCACAAACGTGGAAATAACCTATGTGGTACATCTTACTGCATGTAAACAATTTGCATGTCATTTTTAAAGATCGGAAATCCCCTTTAACAATTTTGATTATCTGTAGTCTGGCAGATATCTGTTGAACAATATTGGGCTATTGATTGCCCCTTCACCCATTTTACTTTTGGTAATGGCTCTTCTTGGGCTGATCGCTGACCAAGGCCTCATGTGGTGGATTTTTGCTGTGGAATTCGGAGCGGGTGTCTGCCTCCTGGATTCCACAGCAATAACCCTCTATAGCATGGTATGGATAAACAATTCTTCATGCACACAAGCGGAAACCAATTGCAGTTTCCGTTCGCAGATGAAAAATTACAGCATGCTACATTTTACTGCTGTTCACATTGACAGCTTCCATTGAAGTCAATGGAAGCCGTCCAGCCCACGGCCCGTCCGCAAATTCCACAGAAAGAGCAGGAGATTAAGTAAGTCTGTACTGTGCATGTGCGCTGGCCGGCACGTCCGAGGTGCAGATGAAAGAAGACATGGACAGGTACACAGGGTCGTGGGTACAGGCGGATTCCCCCATGCGGAAGCTGCGCGTGCCGTGGACATGAGGTCTAAGGCACTAACGTGGGTATTTATATAGTTATATTCTTTTAATCAGACATTTGATAAGCCATAAAACCTGTCAGACCCATGTTGACAGCATAGAGCTCCATTATAATATAGAATATTTCAAAGCCAATATTAGATAACTGAGCAGCATTAAAGGGCTTTTATGGGATTAGAAAAACATACCTCTCCCACCCCCCCACCCCCAACCGCAAAACTGAACTACATTTTTTCCATAGGTTGTGGTTGGTATTGCAGCTCCAATCCTTTCAGTTCAATGAAGCTTGGCTGCAGTGCCAGACCCCACACATGTACCAGTGACGCGCCGTTTATGGAAGAAGACGGCCATGTTTTACTAATCCTATACAATCTCTTTAACCAATAAGAAAACTCTCCTGATTGCAATAGCAGATTGCGTTCACACCTAGCAGATGTGCTTTTTAAATGTACGTAACGTTTTTTAAAATGCAACCTTAGGCTGGCTTCACACAGGGCGGAATCGCCGCAGAATTTGTGTGCATATAGTCTGCACGCAAATTCCGCAGCAATTTTTATCCCAAGTTAATACAGCAGCGGGCGATCTGCTGCAGCCAAGCTGCGCGGAAACTGACATACTGCACGGAAATCAAAGCCGCAGCATGTGAATTGTTTTTCCGTTTCCGCGGCGGCCTCTCTCTGGAGAGAGATTGCCGCAGCGGAATAAGCCGCTTAAAACCTGTGCCAAATCCCGCGGGACTTCAAGCTGCAGAAATCTCGCAGAATTTCCGTGCGGTCCCGCTGCAAGATTTCCGTCCCGTGTGAACCCAGCCTCACTCTTTCATGGTTTTGCTTTGATTATTTGAGATCCTTATTTTTCCGCAGTCGCAGTGAATTGATCTCAGATGTTTGGCAGCTCTGTTGAGTGCAGACCTAGCCTTTAATTTTTTCACATACTTTTTCTTACAAATCCATGTCTTTAAGGTTTCTGCTTACTGTTAGTGGAGGGAAACATTAATTTATAGCGAAAAGCGTAAACCTTGCCTTGACTTGGTAGACCGCAGTTACATGACCATTGGTTTAGCTTAGGACCTTTAAACTGAAACCAGTACGATGGTTGGAACATCAAACGTAGCGGGTCTCACTGTTCTCAGTGATTGCTATGCTGTATTCTCATGAATATGGGCTCGTAACGGTTGTGTTCACTATGGTGTAGATGACTGGTAATGCCGTAAAGCAGTGGTCTCTAACCTGTGGCGTCTAGAACGGTATACTGGGACTTGGGAATTTGTAATAGCCACAGGTTTGAGACTGAATACGCTTTACAGCAACAGTAATTTAGAATATACTTAAATTGTATTGATTTTGAGTTGCATTGTTTCTTTAACTCCATTTATATACGTAAATACCATTTCTATACGTAAATACTATCAAATTCTGCAGGTTGCTGTTGGAAACGGCTGTGTAACATGTTTAATAGACATGTGCCCTAATTTCAGTGTCTAGGTATGATAGTAATCTTAGGTCCTATAATGTAGTGGTAGCAGTAAACCAACTGAATGCAGCTATGTATGATGGTAAAGAAGAAAATATCAAATGAGTCCAAGATAAATAAAACAAGAGTTACTTGGTTTGTTACATTAAACATAGAGCTATACTTTAAAGGTGTTATCCAGACCCTTTTACAAAGAGCTTACGATGCTATACAATGATAAAAGTAATAAGTCAACTTCAGCCATCCTTGTCATTCTACTGCTGATACTTCCTGGGTTCCCTCACTGGTCTCCTATCCCAGCTCCAGCGACCACTGCAGCCAGTGATCAAGACTGGACGACCCCTTGAAAGACCACGGTATAGTTCTGTGCCACAGAGACACATGATAGAAGAATATATCGGCATTGACAATTCTTCATATGTGCCAAGTGTCTAACTTAAAGGGTATGTTCACCTTTGAATGCCATTTATGGTTTACAAGCAGTTATCTTCATAAGGGCTCTTTCACACTTGCTTTTTTTCACGCAATATCGCTGTGTTTTTTTAATGCGAATGTCAATGGGACTTTTGAGAGCTAGTAGCGCTGGCTCGCTCACAGTGCGGCCAGCAGGGGGGCGGGAAGGCTGCAGGAGATTTCTCTCCTCGCACTCCCCCCGCCCCTCTCCATTGACTTAACATAGTTGCCGTTCAGTACTGAATGGCTGTTGTTTACACTGCAGCATAAACGATGGACAATGAGCAGATGGCTGATCGTTCAGTGTAAATAGCGGCTGTTCAGTACTGAACGGCCGCTATCTTAAGTCAATGGAGAAGGGCAGGGTAGAGCAAGAAGAGAAATCTCCAGCCTCCCCGCTGTGAGCCAGCGATACTAGCTCCTGTGCAGGAGCATGAGAGCGAGTATGTGCGTGGACGAGTGTTGAGCATCGTTTGCCCGACATTCGTCCCGTCTAAATGGGCCTTAATGTTAAAAACGCTGCACAAAAATCACAAGTTGGTGCTTTGCAATTTTTGTGCAATGCGTTTTTAACATTAGAAAACACCAATTGACATTTGTGTGAAAAAAAAGCACAAGACAAACACAAGTGTGGAAGAGCCCTAAAGCATTGAGTAACCTTGTCAATACATTGTATTCTTTTATTTTTCACTCGTTTAGGGGTTACAGCCTTTATAATTGTCTAGAGCTGCATTTGCAATTCTGCAGGATGACTGATAACTTTGTTAATAGATACACCCCCTAACCATGTAGCGGAGCTACTATAATGCTGGGAAACTGTTATCTGATTACCGTGCATGGTGTTAAGCGGTTGACTGTCAGTGGAGATTTCAGCTCCGAAGCCTCTGCAGTATTATGAATGTTGCTCTGGAGTATCATATAGACTGTATCTAAACTTTTAGGTAGATTTGTTTGGTATGTGGGCAGTAAAATGGTGTTTAAAAGATGGACACTATGTCCTAAACTTCTTTTGTCCTATCCTTAGAGTAAGCCATTGCTATATGACCTTGGAGTGCGGAGTACCAAGCACTGGCACACCTGTAGGTACAGCACTGTGCATCCTGCTAATTGGTGGTGGCCACACTAAATAATGGCCTATCTAAGAGATAGTTCATTGATTTAGACTAGGGTTATAACTAGAGATGAGTGAGCCTACTCGGTAAGGCAGTTACTCGAGCGAGCAGCACTCTTCTCGAGTAACTGCTTAGTGATTCGAGCAGGCTCGGGTGGGTTGTGGGGGTGAGCGGGGGAGGAGGGGGGTGGAAGCAGGAGGAAGAGAGAGATCTCTCTCTCATTCTTCCTCCTGCTCCCCCGCAGCCCACCCTAGCCTGCTCGGATCACTAAGTAGTTACTTGAGAAGAGTGCTGCTCGCTCGAGTAACTGCCTTACCGAGTAGGCTCGCTCCTCTCTAGTTATAACATGATGTGTCACATGCACCATTGTATCCCATAATTGTTAATGTTGTTGTATTGCTATCCAACATAATTGCAACACAACATTTGATAGAAAATATAACTTAGTTGAATGTTGGTCGCAAGTCGCCTACAACGTTTCACACCACTATGCCGCGTGCGTCTGCTACTCTGCACATTTGCGCGACCCATGTATCTAATTCTAAAATCTCAAAGTGACCATTTATGCCATAGCCAGAAAGAGTGAAGTCTTTTTTTTTTCCTGTACTGAAACAGAGGTAAATGTGACTCTGTCCCCAAGGCCTAATTGCAGGTCCAATAATAATCGCTGCATTGTGATATAACTGTCTATACCTTATCATATAGAAAGCTGGGATAATATGTGCAAAGGTCTTAATCAGCATTTCATGGAATTTCGTGTTCTAAATAAACTTCTTATGATCTTTAATTACATGACATGAATGATGTTTGTAGAATGTAGAAAATATACAATATCTTGTTTTTAAAACACATTCTCATATACCCTACGTGAGCAAACTGAGTTAAGAGTATGATCCTCTCCGCAGAAGCTTCATTTCTTGGCTGGAGGAAAGAACGGATACCAAGAGGTCCTGTTGCAAATTTTACACGTGTTTTTGCAAAGAATGAAAGCCGCAGCAATTCGGCATCAAAATTCGGATGGAAGATGGGGCGCATTTTGTCGAAATTACCGGCAGAATAAAGCCATTTTCAATTCTGAATCAAAATCTGCACATAGGCAATGCGGATTTTGGTGCAGAATCTTTCAAATGTTGTGGCCAAATTCTGTCCATGTAAAAGCCACCTTCTGGGTAATGGCCGCTACATTAAGGCATCTTGTAGAATTCCAGGTGCCAGTGAGCTATACTTTTGCTGAGTTCATACTACTGCAAAACTTGCCTGCTTATGAAGCCTCTCGGCCCTTCATGAGGGGTCAGCCAAGTAACAGAAAGATCCCCTTGTGTAGAGGCAGTCACTATTTCTGGTTTAGTGACTAGCACTTGGGGGAGGATTTGATCAAACAGCTGTACCCACTTGAGCGGATATTGTATCTAGTTCCTATTTTTCTGGCTGATTCTTTTTTGGGCTCTTTCACACGGAGGCTGCAGTTTTCAGCCTGCCAAACATTGCATGGATGAGAGGCAGCCGCGACCAAGTTGCATCTCCCGTTGCCTCATCCATTAAGACGGCCAGGTGCGGAGTGTATATGCCGCAGCCCAGAATGCCGTTGGCCGGGGGGAGAGAGTTCAACTCTGCTAAACTCCCCCTCTCTGCCCCTTACTGGCAAAGGGAGGGGGCAGGACAGGGTGGAAGCTTAGCAGCTCTCTCCCCCTTCCTAATGGTTCTCATAGGCTCCCATATGAGTCTATGGGAACGGCCGATGTATTCCGGCAAAAGATAGGAAAAAACTATATTTTCCAGCCTGTGTAAAAGCGGCTGGCCAGAATGCGCTCCGTATGCACTATCTTTTCCGTATGGCTGATTTTACGCCTACGAAAAATTGTCCATTTGAACAAATGCATTGGATTCCAATGCTTCAGATGGTCGCAGTTTTCGGCTGGTGTTTTATCACGGCAAAAATTGCCATGATAAAACGTATAAATGCATCTTATTTTTATGTACAGAAACCATATATTTTACATACTTTTACATTTTTAGTATATTTTCTTTCAGATTGTTCTTGGCAGGGGCTGGGAACTCCTCAAGAATGAATTCATCTATGCCTATTTTCTAAGATCTAATTAACCCACAGAGCAAGTTGGGCTTTGTTCACATTGACATTGTGGTTTTGGCTTTTAAAAGGATAGGAGTTATTTTGTAAGCGATTATACATTAAATATAGCATTAGTCATAATCCATTTTTTTCATAGCTACCAAGTTCTCATATGTTCTGTTTTTACTGGATAGTAGAACGTAGCATGCCGCACTATTGTGACCTTCAGAAAGCATCTAGAAACCTGCTGTAAAAGAACTGTAAGGCAAGGGGGAACAGAGCCATAGAAAATCACACCTGACCTTCAGTTGGGACCTTTGAATTGCAGATTGTCTGTTTTTCTGTGACAAAGAACAATATATACCCAGAGGGTATGGGAATCAAAACGTGCAATGTGGAAATAGTTATGGGTGAGTGCATAGTTTTGCAGTTTAAATTACATTAATATAGGATTCTTAAGATGGTAATACTGTACCTTTTTTTCATTTAACCATACATACTGTTAAGGGAGGGGTGGAACAAAGTACAAAAACTGGAGCATGAAGTTGTTCCTGATACAATCATACCCTCTATATGTAGTTTTTCTGCCTAATGGACTTGAGCTGGGGAACTGTCCGATTTCCATAAACTGAGTTTCACCATTCTCATCGCAGTGGTAAAGTGGCTTAACACTCCCTTTTTTATATCAGACATCAGCCTTTGGAACATGGAGAGTAAGATTATTTCTTTGGATATTCTTACGGTAGGTGTACACTTGCATAAACAAAAATGAAAAAAATCTGTACTCCCTCCACATGCCCTTTTTTTTGGAACAGTTCTTTGCCCTCTGTATCCCAAGCTTTTTCACGCCCACAAATAAAAGACAAAAACAAGTTGTTTTTTTTTCATTCAAAAATAAAACTGACGGCACCCAGACTGCGTCATAGTGCTGCCTGGTTTTCTCCTCGTTGACTTGAATGAGCAAGTCCCATCAGTTAAATACATCAGAAGAGTGCATGCGCTAAGTTTTTTCATGCAGTCTGTATCTTGAAGAAATTGTGTAGTGTGTATTGCGCCAAAGCTTAATTAATATGGGTCTGTATGCTGTCTGGGTGTAGTCCATTTTTTGTAACAGACTACCCACGGAAGAAAAACAATCCTAATGTGTTGGAGACTTTATACAGTGTTCAATATAGAAAAGCTGTATCATCCCAGCAAGCCTTGAAGTACAGCGGGCGAGGGTAGTGCTAGAGCCTTGACAGTACAGCGGGCGAGGGTAGTGCACAGGTCTTTAAGTGTACTTGGTCACATACTGTTTTTTGTGGTTGGGGCTATGGGCTGTTCTTTCAGATGCTTGGAAAAGTCAAGTGGAGTTGGCAGAAGGCGAAGTCCTATGGTGCTTTCACTTTATTCTAGTGCTAGAGGGTAAAATGGCTGTGACTTTAGACCATAAGGCATTGGTGTCATATCCCTATGCCAACCCCTTAAATAACAAAACGAAAAAAAAAAAAAACAACCGGCAGCTTAATGGTAAACCATTATTAATGGGTCAATAACAGCACCCATGAGAGACCACCTCCCCTCCACACAGGAATCCCCCCAGATCTCTTTAAAAGCAGGAATACCCTTCGTCGCCTCAGTGCTGTAGTAAGATCTAAGGACCAATTGGGGCCCTCTTCTATTTTATGTTTATACATAAAAATAAACCGTTTAACTCCAACAGAGCGTGTGTGGAAATGTAATCGGCGCTTGAAAAATGGATTACGTTAAGGGCCATGTCCAGTGAAAAAGTTTTGTTTGAACAAAGATGCGCAATATTCGTTATGTCTGAATGCAAAGCTGTAGTTGACTATTCATTTACTTTTCGTTTATTGCTCTATCTCAAGCAACCTAAAAATGGTTGCTGGGTCACTCACTTCTTGCTGCTTCCAAAAGCTCCCCATAGGATGTGAAGCCCTGACCGAGAAGTGAGCGATAGGCAGTGGTGAGATACGCTGTCGTGCACAGTTGCAAAATCGCTCCCCTACATAGCGATATGCTTGCGTACACAGTGTTAAAATGCTGCATTATACGCAAACGATCACGTGAGCCGGCCCTTGGGGGGTCCATAGGTAGCTAAGCAGCAGCCTCGACAGCAATCTCGAACCTGTCCCATAGACAGAAAACAGGTACTGAGAAAGGTGAAGGATGTTTCTGCCTTTAGGCCAAAATGCCCACGAACGGATATGTACCACAGTTCCTGCAGCAGAATGCCATAGCTATTATGTTCTATGGAACCTAATAGCTTTTCAGCCAGCCAATGCCAACATGCAGAATTTTTACTACGGATTTACACGAGCAGTAAAAAAAAAGAAACCAAACAGTCTGTTCTATTATCTGCAGATTTATGCTGTGGGAGGTCTCTATTAATAAAGACTGCAGCAAACCCCACCTTTTTCCACAATCGCCAGAAGACACCTTTTGTTTACCGCCATGGTACTCCCGCGGCCTATCTTGCGATGGTTGTAGGCAAGAGCCCTTAAAGAGAACTGGGAAGGTTTCTATTTCCTATCCGAAAGGGAGGCGGTCTTGCATGAGCATAATGAGGGGAAACATTTTTTAATCTGATATGACCCTTTTATAAACTTAACCTCCAAGCCAACTGGGAAAACAAAAAAAAGAGGAAAACTAGTATAGTACAATTTTTAATGCAATAAACACACCAAAATTATTTTAATTATAAATTTATTTCAGAAAAAAAGCCAAAGCGTACAAAAAAAATTACAAAGTATTGCATAGATGATTTCCCACCTAATCAGTTTGAGCCATGATACCTATATGAATTTTACATTGTCGAACTATCATAGTCCAAACATTCCTCTTGGATACCAAGTGTGAACAAGTAACAAAGCCCTTATAACCAGGGCCAGTAAAATTTTCTTTCTTAATATACAGCTTTTAGACAGATCGGAGCAGGTTTACTAATACTGTCCAATAAGTTAGACAGTGCAAAGAGACTTAACCGTCTTAAAATGTGCCATATTTATCACAGTGGCCCTGCTCAATGATAAATCTGTCAGTCTTTAGACCACCTATTAGCTTCATTTCCCCCCCAAAAAATGCACCACTGACACACAATGTTGCATTTATGCCACACCCCTTTGTCAGATGAGCCGTAAAGTGTCCAAAACACCTACTATATGTGGTGCAAAGCCTGTTTGAGAGTTTTTTGTTGCAATTTTCACCAGCAAGCTATAGAATTTTCACTAGTAAATCTGCCCCATCATGTACAAATCCAACCCAGTGCTTGAGGACTGATATTTTCATATAGAAACATTGGAAATTTTAGAAAAAAAAAAATTCCCTTTTTTTTTTTAAACATTAGAGATTGGCAGAGTTTGAGGAATTTCTTAGGCAGGCAGTAGCAAGGAGAATGTTCCCTGTGCTCCATGCCTTTACCCACAAGGCAGTGTCCTGTAAGTCATTGTTAGTGTTTTTTTTACATTCCGCACAGCAGTCAATCTTCCCTTTCCCTATATACTAGATTACTGCTGCACGCTCCCTGAGCTGTAATAAGTACAATCTATTGGTTACTGGAAATGTCCAAGGAAATATATAAATAATGAGTCAAGAATGGAAGGCACAATTGACATACACTTCACCATGATACAATGGTTGGAAGGCAGAGATGCTATTGGGTTTGAGAGCTAAAGGGAAGGGTATGGATAGTATAGGCCTGCCATATGTACTAGTTGGCCATCAGCGGATGGTATGTTATCAGAAAATATACTACCTACAAAAGTAGCCATAAATGTCTGATATGTGTTTAGCATATTCATTACGAACCTGCCCATCAGTAGACAGAATGGCACATGATTATTACACCTTCATAGGTGCTTACATAAACGAAATGAAGGCTTTAAAACCTACCTGTAAAATGGTTTACCACCATACGAAGTGATGGCATATTGCTAGGATCTGCCATTGCTTCCTGAATAGTAGAGAAAAACTGACTGTCTCACCAAACCTGTGCAGGAAAAGTAACAAAGGGGCTTTTACCCCTTTGTTTAAGTCATTGGTAAGGATCACAAAAGGTGAAATAATGGTGCAAACTTCACAGATTACAAAGTGATTGCATATGTAAGTGATATACCATCATACCTTTAAAATGACTGCAAAATCTGAAATGAGACCATCTGTAAATGCCATTAACTGAATAGCACAGGAAGTACAGTATATTGCTTTGGCATGTATTCCGAACCAGCTAGCCATATAATGCAATTTGCTGTAAACCATTTGCATTATTTAACACTACACGTCATGGCTGCCAAACATTTCCTAATACCGTACGTTACAAATTACTTGTCATGAGTTCACTCTGTAGAGTATTTGAGCTTTCCTAGAAAGACGCCATCCCGGCTAGTAACGGCTCTGGAAGGGCGCAAGTAAAAAGGGTTTGTCTACATGGGATAACCCCCTTAAAAGAAACACTAGACTTAAAAATAAAAGCAGAGGGGAGAGGCTCCTGCTGCAGCCAGCTGTCTACAACAAGACAGTGAGGAGAAGGAGGACGTGGCTGATCTGCTGTAACACACAAGAGGTTTAGATATTTCCCAGCTTTAACTGTAATATGAGACCAAAGGAAATTTCTTCTTTTCCACTTTCCAACATGGCCACTGCTGTGTCATACTTCCTCATGCTGAAGTCTAAAACACGCCCCCAACTCCTCTACTGCCCTCTGATGTTACAGCAGCAACCAGTACTCCTGTGACAAAACCTATAGGTTGATACAAACGAGATGGTCCATTTGAGGGCAGTGGCATAATGTGGAGAATTAAATATGGCACTAGGGCAGAGGCAACATGGACACCAAGGAACGCACCTATGTTGACAGTACATTTGCAATGTATAGTAAAGTTTCAGTTTTAGACTGAAGGTATTTTTGTGCGTGTTCCTTTACATGCTGATTAGGAGTCTGGAAAATACCTTAAGAAACACATAGCTCCACTCAGAAGAAATTAATGAATCACGAAGATGCTATTCCCTGGAACTTTGCCTCGTAAAATAAGTAAGGTGGGTAACGCTTCTGCGTTTCTCCACCTACTTGTTCACTTTGGGAGGATGTCCTACACATGCCTTAAAATAACAAGATTGCCTAGGACCAGCCGTGAAATAAATTAATCCTCCAATCATTTCAATGCTATCGAATAGATCATGTTCATTGCCCATTATATGTGGCATTACCAAATACCTGTGCCTATGGTTATGAGGACTGAAGTATAAAATATAGAAGTTATATTCTCAACAATTGATGAAATGTCTAATTCAAATTAATTCCCAGAACCCAATATGATCAATGAAGTACCTGTCTCCGTGAGATCTACTCAGTACACATCTATAGAGAATACTGGCTCTATACTGTGTAGGTACCTCAATGGCATTATGTCTACTTTGTAGAAGATACAAACAGTTTAACTGCGATTAAACATTTTTCAGCACCAACATGATTCAAGTTTGTGAATTACAAAAATGTAACTTTTTTTCTAAAATTTCCAGTTTTCTTGAATTGTATTCTCAAAAATACAATTGTTTTATAAGAAAAAAAAAAACAAAAAAAAAAAAACAACCTTTCTTGGTTATTTCTCCGCTGCACGTACGTAAACTAATGAGGACAAGAGGAGCAGCTCTGGAGGTTTGTGCAATAGAATTAAGTTTACATTCCTAAGGCCATCATAATGCATCCAGTACCCATCAATCTGGAAAGCTGCGGAGTAGTGGTGCTCTTCCTTGTTGAAAAGAGTTGCACCTTCTAGAAGATACCTGAAAGCAGATCACATAAAACATTAAGTGACTTAAAGGGGTTGTCCCGCGAAAGCAAGTGGGGTTAAGTACTTCTGTATGGCCATATAAATGCACTTTGTAATATACATCGTGCATTAAATATGAGCCATACAGAAGTTATATACTTACCCCCTCCGGTGCTGGCGTCCCCGTCTCCATGGCGCTGACTAATGCTGCCTTCTTCTGCCTGGATTAGATGCGCTTGCGCAGTCTGCCCTCTTCTGTCCCGCTCCGGCGTGCTCGCGCTGCAGAGGTCTTCTGCGCATGCACAGAAGACCTGTGCGGCGCGAGCACGCCAGAGCGCCCCCTTCAGCAGGACAGAAGAAGCAGACTGCGCAAGCGCGTCTAATCCAGGCAGAAGAAGGCTTCGGTCGGCGCCATGGAGACGGGGACACCAACACCGGAGGGGGTAAGTATATAACTTCTGTATGGCCAATATTTAATGCACGATGCATATTACAAAGTGCATTTATATGGCCATACAGAAGTGCTTAACCCCACTTGCTTTCGCGGGACAACCCCTTTAATGTCCTATTTCTAGCAATGGGACACTTCTCAAGATCTCCAGGCCAATGGTGATGTTGCAATAAAAACAAAAGGAATTGCAATATGCATTTCAGTCTCATTCAACCCTATGACTGTTCAAATTACTTTGGAGATCCTGAGAAGAAGCCAAAGGGGAACAAAGCTGTTGGAAGCTCAAGGCCTCATCAATGTATCCTCACACAGGCTTCAATGAGAGAACAGGCAAAACTAAAAGTTTGCAAATCCACAGAATGACAGAACATGCTAAATGTATAATTAAAGGGCCACTCTGGTGATGTTGTATTCATTCACTAGGTAAATAGCCCACCAGTATATATAAGTTGGTTAATTATTCCTTTCTATCTAAAACTTTTGGGAGTCCTCCTCCTTAGGTGGTCATGTGTGTTGATTTTGACTAGGTGAGATTTATATTCTCTCGAGGAGTTTGTTTTTCTGTCAGCATGATACCAGTATAATGAACTGGTGGACCACACAGACTTGGCATGGGGGGTACAGAAACTCCTATCACAGTTACTGACGATGATCACACAGTACATGTCACACAATTATAATGAAGGAGATCTCAACTCATCTTGTTGACTGTATAGGTCCGTAGCTTACTTAGGTGAATATACAGAATCGTGATAATCAGACTATCTATCCTCTCCGGGCAGAGATGGTACTTGCTCTAGCTGATCATGTGATTCTATGCTGAAGCCCAATGAGAAGCTAGCACAGTACAGAGGAGATACTGAGGTTTTTCCCTGCTTTATTAATATGGGATTAGTAAGAAAAAAAAAAATGCGCTCATAAGAGTTGTTTGCAGATCAATGCAGCTGGATCTAGAAGGCAGACGTCACCCAATTGGCGCCCGACATACATCGGGGACGCCCCACTGACCTGCATCTTGCAGCGAGTTCTCTAAATATGAATGTATATAAATTTGTATCCCTTCCTGATATGTTCATGCTTGACAAAGGCGCTTATAAGTGCTGAAACGCGTTGCATCCCTGACACGGCTTACCTTTGTAATTGTCATTATCTTTTTTGGATTGCAACCTTTTTGCAAGTACTTCGTGGACTCCTTCTAGATGCATTTATCTGCAAACAACTCTTATGAGCGCAGTTCTTTTTCTTACTCACTCATCCTGTGCCCACACCAAACTTCTTGAATTTTGGGATAGTCTGTGGCTCTCCATTTCCATTGGATGTCCTACGGGACATATGTTTTGGGTTTTTCCCTCCGCCAACCAGGACTGGAGGTGGGATTAGGGAGGGAGGAAGGGATGTATGAGGTCTCGTAACTAGACCTCTATAATAAATGTAAACTGAACATCAAACTTTGTTGACTTCATCAGTAATTTAAGGTTAGTTTTTTAGTCTCTCTCCTCCTGCATGGCCCCAAAAGGCTCGGATAGCGCCCAGGAGTTTTGTATAGTAGCTGCACACGCGGGGCTCCCACTGCAGACTATTGTATTATTCAGGTAGATGCAGAAATTGTACGCTGTATGCTACCCCTAGTAGTGGCAGTGGGTAGTCAACGTTTTATCATTTTGTTCTATGCATGGGATCTATATAACAGAAATTAGCTGTGCCTGCTATAAAGATATATTGTTAGACCCTTTATTGTTTAGTGGTATGTATTGTTAACAGGTGGACATTCCCTTTAACCATTTAAAGCACAGTCACAGGATATGCCACCTCTGGGACCCTCACCTATTGGAAGAACAGGAGTCTCCTGACATATGAGGAGCTATGCAACGGGTTGGTGTACTAAATGTAGAAATTCCGTCCATTCTTTACTTACTTATGATCGGATAGGTCCAAGTAATATGGTACATAAGCCAGGTCTTCTGATTTCCATTGTTCCATGTTTAAGATAACAAACGGAGGAGCTCCATGACAGAATATTCGCTGAGAAAATTCTCTCAGGCAGCCGCACCTGGGAAACACAAAGTTTTTAATTCAACTTGACCACAAATATCTAAAAAATGTATTTATATATTCACCCATTACTTTAAAATTGGCAATCCATTTTTAGGATAAACCATCAATCTTAGGTTTCGACTTAGCATCCCCGCCAATGAGTTGTCTCAAGGGGCCCCATTCATTGTTTGACAGGCACAGCTTTGCACTTTAGTAGCGGCTGTGCCTGGTATCACAGCTAAGTGCTGTACATTTGAATGGGATGAAGTTGTAGTGAATAGTAGAAGACACAGCTGTCACTCATAGGACGGAGCTGTAAAACAATGAAGGGGACGCAATTTTTCCTTATATCAGCTTATCGGCCAAGAGTCTGACCACCAATTGCATCATCACAAATTGATGTCCTATACTAATGACAGGCTTTCAATAAAGAATGGCATAACCCTTCATCTAAGTAGATGACAATAATCAATTAGTCCTGGGAGTCACTCACCCAATTTCTTCGCATACTTCAATTCGAGAACAAAAGAGCCCATCCACTGCCATCTGAATGAGGTCTCCATCTGGTATGTCATGAGGAGGGCTGAAGGAAACAGTAAGCAGGTGAGACAAATTGTATTTCCTGTTAAGGCTCTAGTTACATCCAGACGCACCCCACTGACTATAATGAAGTCTGTCCACTTTCTGTCTGGCTTTTGGATGGAAGAATGCAGCGCTTCTTCCTGTATTTTGAGCCAGATCTGTGACGGAACCTCCGAACAGAAGTTCTGATGCTGACTGAAAATCGGCCTCATATAGAACATTGGTCTCTGGACCTCCATTCTCTGTCAGATTTTTAGTCTAACCTATTACGGGTGATCCGTATCGCTCAGTTTTTCTCAGTTTTAACTGCAGTATTCAGTAAATGTATATTTCCTCTGTATAACTGTATTCTCCTTTTATGCTCCATTCACATTCAAAGCACAGAATAATATACAATGGATGGTAAAAACCTATCCAATATATCAGATTGTGCAGACTGCAGACATTGAACAAGAAGGGAGTGCTGAAAAAACTGTAAACCAGTAGAATTCTGAAGGAGTCAATAGATGTGAATGGTTTATAAGGTGTAAATCAAAAAAGTTATATTTATTCTCAAACTATAAAAACATATATAAAAACTCTGTTTAAAAAAAATAAAAATAAAGCACTTAGAAGCAGTTGCATTTTTCTGCAAAAGTTGGCATGCAGTTACATCTCAGGCAAGTGCTTAGAGTTGGTGTGATTAGATGAACAGTCTTGCCACCTGAAGCCCTAAGGCCAAATGCCCACGAACGAATTTGCACCGCGGTTCCCGCAGCCATTAGGTTCTATTGAACCTAATAGCTTTTCTGCCTGCCAATGCCGACACGCGGAATTTTACAGCGGATTTCCACAGCGGGAAATAAATTGCGGCATGTTCTATTTTCCGCAGATTTATGCCACGGGAGGTCTCTATTAATATAGCATTAATAGAAACCGCGGAAAAACGCGCATTTCTCCACGATCACAAGTGGGCACATTTTACTTACCACCGAGGTACTACCTCGATGTAAATTCGCGGGCATGAGGCCTAAAAGTGGGTCCATACTTGGCCTATACAAAGGCTAGCAGAGACTACTTGAGTGTAGTGACTTCTTTTTCCGCTTGCGTAGAGCTTGACGACCACGGGACGCCTCTGCGATACAGAGATGTCACCTGTTAACAGAGTTTCAGTAGGATTGTCCACCACCTTAGAAAGTCATCTTCAGCGAATAATTTAGGTGTATTTTTACACGGACGACAGCCTAGGGATAAGCGCCTCAATCCTGCCTTTGCTATAGAGCGGCACACTCTGTTGGTGTGATGGTCTGGGGGGCCATCACATATGACAGTTGGTCACCCCTAGTAGTGGTAGGAGGGACAATGACAGCTCAGTGATATGTTCAGGACTTCCTGCAGCCACATGTGTTCCTCTCATGGCGGCTTCCAAGAGGCATCTTCCAGCAGGATAATGCTCAGCCGTACACACAAGGGTGCCACAGGAGCCTCCACAACATTGTCACACTTCCATGGTCTGTCTGGTCGCCAAATGTATCGCCAATAGAACATGTATGGGACCATCTGGGATGCCAACTTTGACAGCTTATGTGTTTGCACGATCTAGAGGCTCAGATACAGCAAATGTGGACTGACATGCTACAAGATAACATACAGAACCTGTATGCCTTCATGCCCGCCTTAATCACATCTGGCATCCAAGCTAGAGCCAGTACAACAGAATTCTAGAGCCTTCAAGTCCGCCCGTATCACATCTTGTATCCAAGCTGGAGGCGGTACAACAGGGTACTAGAGCCTCCATGCCCCTCATATCACATCTTGTATCCAAGGTATAGGCGGGCCCAACAGAGTACTAGAGCCTCCATTCAAGGCGTCAGTTTTCCGTAATTAAATTATCCTTTTACTCTGATATTGTAATTACTTACATATATCAAAATTACAACCACACATAGAAAGTTTCTTTCAACGCTGACAACTTCCAGGGGAGGGTTTTTTTTTATCTGACAATGAGCACATTATAATATTCTTACCACAGGACCCCAAAAGATGGAGCATGACATGGGGATTAACAGGATTGAACTTCCCATGTCACACTCCTAATACTGGATGAATGGAAAATACTTCTAAATAAATACTCCTTACTTGATTAGGATAGTTTGCATGTGGTTCTCCTGGGCACGGAGAGGGCATCTTGAGTTAGAACAGTAACTCTCTTGTATTGTGGCCATAAGATGCTCCAAATTTCTAGTGAAATTTTCATGCTCGTTACCAAACAGGTCAATCTCGAGAGTAGCCTTGTGTATCCCAGACTTGTACTGCCGCTTCTCCATCTTGTCCCATATCCACAATAACTTTACTGACGTAAAGCTGTAGGTGTCCATCAGATGAAGGAAGCAGTCCACAAACTCCCGGCCCAAGTAGAGCGACAGCTCCCGGGGAAAAGTGTTATTCTCACGTAAGATAACATACAGCAGCATTAAGAAGCCATCAATAGTGCAGGTGTTCTTCAGGGTTATCTCAACGTACAATGGCATACAAGACACTGCTTTCCTGCCAGCTTTAATGGTAAAAACTCCTCCCCATGGGAGTACCGGCCTCCAGAATGAACGATCCTGGTCAGCGTTGTTCTTAATGGAAGCTTTGATCTCTTGAAACAATGTCTTCATCCTGTACAGAAAAGGTCACAAGATGATATTCAGCAACAAAATAAATATTGTTCTGGCCCTTTTTCTGTTTTTCTTAGACAATGTAGAGAACACACGTATCAAACACAAGGCCCGCAAACCTATGGCACGTGTGCCGACGGCTGCTCACCACTGTAGTGATCAGCTGGGGTGCCGCAGCTTCCCGGTGGTAATCACGCTGCAATGCTGATCCTAGTGCACACTCTGACGTCAGTGTGCACCCTGGGATTGTCCCCGGAGTCTTCTCCTCCTTAGTTCCGCAGAAGACGACAAGGGAGGAAACGTTCCTGGCTCACACACTGCTGTCAGTGTGCACTCAGGATCAGCGCTGAGAAGAGGAGGAGACTACAAGGAGAAGGTAAGTATATAAGTTGGGGGGCTATTATTACTGTGGCTACTGTGGGGTTAATATTACTACTGTGTCACTGTGTGTGTGGAGAGCTATTACTACTGGAGCCACTGTAGGGGGCGGGGGGTGTCGCCACAATTACTGGGGCCCCTGTGGGGAGTCACCACTACTACTGGGGCCACTGTAGGGGAAGGGGGGGGGTCACCTCTATTACTGGGGCCACTGTAGTTGGGAGGGGTCACTACAACTACTGGGGCCACAGTAGGGGGTTGCCACTACTACTGGGGCCACAATAGGGGGGGCACCACTACTGCTAGGGGCCACAGTGTGTCTGTGGTCATCACTATTACTTGAGCCACTGTCGGGGTGGGGGTGGGGGTTGGCACTATTACTACTGGGGCCACTTTCGGGGCACTATTACTAATTGGGCCACTGTAGGGTACCCTGTTACTACTGGGCCACTATTGGGGGGGGTGTCAATATTTTTACTGGGGCCACTACGAGAATCACTATTTCTACTGCGACCAGTATAGGGATCACTACTAGGGCTTGTTCACACGGGCGTAATCGTATTTTGATCGTAAAAATACGCTGAGTATCTGCGCAATAGAAAAATCGCTTATGCCTGTGTATTTGAACACGCAAAAAAAAGAAGACAGATGGGCCCACTGAAATGGTTCACAAATATACAGTGAATACGCAGGCTTCCCACGTATTTGCATGGTCCATTCACTTCAATGGCCTAGTGTGGTGCATAATACGCAACAAAATAGGTCATGCTGTGTGAAAATATAAATCATGTGAATGAACTCATTGAAATCAATGGCTTTTATTCACTGCATACTATGTACTCAAATACGCTTATGTGCGCACGCCCTTACTATACTGTCTTACAAGTTAGGACGCAAACAGACGTATGTATGCCATAAAGGGGTTTAAAGGTCAGAGGGCAAAATTCGCAGGTGCAACCACAGCAAAAACTGTAAAAAAGAAACAGATTTTAATGCAGCTTTTTTTTAAAGTGGAACTCATACTGAAAAATTCTGCAGTGAATTCCACTGTGTGAACATACCCTTATATTGCGCCATTCAGATCTGCGTATTACACGTGTGAAAGAAAAAAAAAAAGGCAGCATCTCCTATTTTGGTGCATATTACATGCATTATAACAGTCTGGTGCATAAAACATACAGTAAATATGCATGTTATAAGCGGATTTGCTGCGTATTGCATCTCACACACGTAAAAAAGTAATGGCTAGAGATAACTGCATTTTGTCACCCGGTCACAGAAACTATATACAAGTGCTCACCAATGTATTGTGCTTTCTTTTCCTTCCTACTTTCAACCAATCCTGTGTTTCTTCTCTAGTAAACGTGGCCGTACACATGAGATAGTTCTCGGCAGAAGAGCTGGTGTAAGTAAAACCAATGTATTAAGTAAGAGGTGCAGGCCCTTTTAATATATTTGTCTCACCTGCGGCACCTCCAGGCACCTGATGGAAACCTCCGCCTGCTATGAGCTGGAGTACATTTCTAGGTTTACATGTAGTGGGATTGGTGAGGATTTTTCATAGGAGAAAGTCCGCACCAAAATCTGGATGGATGGTATACACTTCATGAGCCGTGCACCTCAGTCAATCAATGAGAATGCTTCCATTCACTGACAGCAAGTTAATGACTTTGAAACAGATATGGAAAAGTGCCATAACTTTCCACAACACAAATTCTTGTATCTTTGAAAACCCCTTTAACCTGCCCAGTTCTCCCCTTGCCATATTGACAGCAGCCTGTATTCTATCACTACACCACAGAGGGCGCTGTGATGAGTTGGCAGGGCATCCAGTGGGAAGCTGCACAGTATATTCCCCGCAGGTTATCATCAGAACATCCCATGGCTACAATGAGTGTTTGACTGATGCTACAAATTTCCGTATGTCAGAGAATTGTATCACTGCAGTACCCTGGGCCAGCTGAGGGCTAAACAGAAATTCTGGATGTGCCCTGTAGGGAGCACCCAAGTCACATCTCAAACAAGTCAAGTAGAGCTAGAGTACTGAGCTGTACGAATCCATGTGCGCTGGGCACACCCTTCTAATAGGATGTACAAGGAGCTGGGGTAATGGTGTATCTTGTGTCCACCAGAAGAATGGGTGGAGACAAGCTGCATGCCCTCTGCTGCATTCCCCCGCTATCAATGCTCCCGGCGCTCTGCCTTCTCCTGTCCTTGCTCGGTGCAGTTGGTTAGCCGCTGTCAGTCTCTCCGCCGGCCTCGCATAATGGTTGCAATATGTGACGGCAGCGAGGAGACTGACAGTGCAGGAGCCGGGAAGGGGATAAGGGAGAGAGGTGGAGAGGTAAGTGACACTAGGGAGATAATGGGCACCCATTCTACGACCCAGCCAATCAAGTTGTGGGCATGCAGCTCGTCACCACCCATTCTTCTGGTGGAGACAAGATATACCAGTATCGGAGCTGGGCACAGGGTGTGATCGTGCTGCAAATCTCCATTATAGGCATGAGCACACTAGCACTGTAATACAAGCCAGACCCCACCAGAACATGCCCCCGGCACACAGCGCATGCGGCGGTGTCAGCTGTGGCCGGTCCGGTTGCTGCAGGGAAAATGGAATATTGTAGGGCGGCCATGCAGATGTCCTGTAATACAAGCACGGCACTAAGTCTGCTACACAGGAGCTGGCTCTCCATTCCAGCCATAACGCAGGGGACCCTGTATTATGACGGTCACATGCTCCAAGCAGGCATTCAGGAGTTATAGTCTTGGCACAACCTGTTTAATGCCTTTTTGCTTTTATTAAATCAATTTCTTTATAAAATTTACATTTTGGAACAATGTGAAAAAAACACACCATTGAATGCAGCAGATTACACACGCCGCTTAAAGGGGCTGTCTGAGTTAGGATTTTTTTTTTAAATTTGTGCTCCCCATATGTAAAAATAATAAACCATCTTATATTCGCCTCTCCTGGCTCCAGCGCCACAGCTCTAATCTCCCCTGTGATGCTGTGTTTACAGGCTGCAGTCAGCACTCACCAGCCTGTCACTGGTTGTTGCAACCAACAAAGCTCGGTGCTCAAATACTGTGGTCTGTGATTGGCTGCAGCAGCCGATGACGTTCTGTCAACAGGCTGACTGCAACCTGTCAACACAGACCGGATAGAGCGGCAGTGACTCAGAAAAGGAGAGTATAGGAGGTTTTATAATGGGAAAACATGCATTTTTAATAGTAGAACGCAGAAATCCCTTTATGGGATTGCCAAGGACTTTATGGATTCTCTAATCTAAGGATAGGGCATTAGCGGTCCACCGCTCTGGATCCCCACCACTGCTGTCAGTATGGAGAGCGCAAGAAACACACTGCAGTATTGGTATTGCAGATGCCATTCTCATTGAATTCAATGGGAGTTGTGCCTGCAGTACCTACTTGGGCCACTACACTATGGGCAGCGCGATCTGCTTCCTGCACTGTCCGTACTGACAGTGGCGTCGGGAATCATCAGAGATCTCGAGCGTCAGTCATCAATCATCTACTGATTACCTATCCTGACAAGTCATCAATAGAGAAATTCCAAACAATCCCTTTAAGTTGCCCATACATATGGACAACTCAACTTTACGGAAATGGACAATTCCAATCCGAACAATTAAGGGGCTCAGTGCAAGAACGGCATATCCCAACCCCACCAATAAAACGTATTATGAAGCCAGATTTTCACACATATAGTGTTAAGAATAAAAAAATATTTAGTTCTATATTCTCTACATTAAAACTTATTTAAAGAAAAACTTTTTCAAAAACATTCCAAGTTGGGATGTACCATTCCTGCACGGAGCCCCTCAACTGTCCATCGGGGGAATGTTTATTGTAGCCTACCAATGACTGATCCTCATCTGAAATATTTTGCCCAATAGTCAGATAATAAACTCTTTTGTCCATGAATGATCTTCCCAGAAAGATGGTTAATCTGGCATCACTGAACATGGCGAATGCGGGCGACCGTAACCGCCAATGGCAACTAAAACATATAAGTCTGCATCAGCCTAACAAGCCAAATGCCGGTTTGCTCAAGCATTAATCTACTGCTATGTAATGAGCACTTGCAACAGATGTTCTTGGGCAGCCTGCCGAGAGCGCCAAGTGCGGGGGCGATGGGGCACCAGATGCCAACCAGTAGAGAATGCAGCATATAGTTGTGTTAGGCTCTAACTACACTCTAGGTCAGGATGGGGGTAGTGGGGGTGGGGGGGGGAGGGGAGTAAGCTGCCAGTTAAGTGACAGCTCTCTTCTAGCTGCCCTATCAGTCATTGGCCCTGCGGCCAGCCAATAGCATGCGAGCTGTAGCCAGCTCGTGCTCAGAACCCTGCAGCAGTGCCCTCTGTGTGCCCAGCACCTCACCCGCTGTCGGAGCTCGTGGTCAGCCCAGGAGAACACCAGCAGGGCCCCGAGGGGCGGCTCCGGCCAGCACCGACATTACCAGCTTTTTCCTCCACCCAGCAGCGTGCAAAAACAACGCCAACGTCATCACGTTTTTTGCGTTCCACGCTGGATGCCGACGTACGCCGCGTCGCCGACGTCCATGATACCTCAGGCGGGACGTAAATACGTGCTTACGTAAGGCGGGGCGGCCCTTTCTGGCGGCGTGTTGTGGCTTGTTTTCGCCACCGGCGCTTGGAACGAGCTTTCTTGTCGGTAGTGAATGTGCGCAGTGTGGCCGGTGGTGTAGGAGAGGACACCCGGCGGCGAGGAGCGGCGCTGGTAAGTGTGTGGGAGGGGAAAATGGCGGGAAGCGCGTCTGGGGCCGAGCGCGAGGGGAGCCCGCGCCGTGTGGCGCCACCCTGATAGGAGCCCATGGGGTGTGTAACGTGCTCGGCCTCCCGCTCTTACCACGCCGGGCGCTGCAGGAGCGGGGAGTTTATTTTATAAGGTCCCAAGCCCGGGGGGGAATGGCGGCGGCCTGTGGATGGTGGTACTTGTGCCACAGACCTGCCCCCTGGTAGCTGTACCCCCGGAAGGATTAACCCCTTCTAGGATACGGTCACCCGCAGCTGGATTGTGGCTCATTTTCCATCTCGGAATCCTCCCTGTTTCGGCAGAGACGCGAGCGGAACCCAGGAAGCAACACGCAACTTTTTTTTTTTTTGTGTGTGTGCAGTCAATGTGTATTTTGTGCGTACGACAGGTTTTGCGTAGGCGCTGCCAGCTCGCACGTGAGGGGCATCACCCCCACCCTGAATTATATACGGCGGCGGTGGCAGCGATTTGTGCAGACCTACTTGCGCACCTCCCTCCTGTCTCTTTGGTATGCAAATACACACAAAATAGAGCAGGTACTGGTTTTTTTTTTTGTTTTTTTTGGCGCCCCTGAAAACCGCACCTCCAAAAATAATACAATAACAAAATATATATTTATGTACTATTGTGCAGAAAAAACCCACTAAAATCTGCGTGTCTGAAGGAGACCTCGGGACGCTTTCACACGGGTGCGATTAGTGCGTTGTGAGACGCACAGACCTCGTGTGAATATGATCCCTGTTCTATTGGATTGGCTCATAAACATCAGCCATGTTTTCCCGTATGGCGCCACCATGTGGTGACAGATCACAGAATGTCCTTATCTCTTCATGTTCCTCGGAGTGCAGCGTCTGTTGATTTTAGAGAGGCCTTGTATACATTGCCCGGCTCTGGTGTGAGTGCGCTGCCAGGGTTCCTACTGAAATCAATGGGAAACCCTTCCGATCCTCTACTGGGTGCAACAGGAAATAAATTGCGGCATGTTCTATTTGCTGTGGATTTACACTGCGGGAGGTCTCCATTAATATAGCATATAAATGGAGACCATGGTTTTCTGCGATCACTCTCAGGCACGATCGTGTTTTTAAACACGGTACTTCTGCGGCGTAAATCCGCAGGCATATCCCACAATGCTTGTGGGCATGAGCCCTTAGGCTGGGTTCACACGGGGCGGATTTGCCGCGGCAAATCCTCATGCGCCCGCTAATCTCGGGATCAGCCAGCCATGTGGATGAGATTTCTGAGAAATCTCACCCACATGGGACGGCAAATCCGCTGCGGCTAAGCCGGCAGAAGCCGCTGCTGCGGCGCGGATTTGCCGTCCGCAGCGTGTTCTCTCCCCTGCGGCCGCGCTCTTCTCTATGGGAGCGCCGGACGCAGCGCAAGAGCGAGCGGCCAGGCCGCTTCAAAGCCACCGTGGGTTTTGCAGTGGCGGTTCTCCCGGCGGAAATCTCGCGGTGTTTTGCAGCGGCCAGATAGCGAGAATCCGCCCTGTGAGAACCCAGCCTTACTGTGGATTCACATCAAAATCCAAACCACTGGTGTGGATTTTCTGCTTTTAGAAAATCTTCAATTGTGTGAATGTACCCAAGGCCGGCTTCACACGGGCAAGGTTTGAACCCTCTCTTAAATGGAGGAAAATGAATTGAAAATACGCTGTATAACATTTAAAAAAAAAAAAAAAAAAACATACATCATCTCCTTCTTGGTGATTTAAATTTTTTTTTTCTTGCCAGTGAGTGTATACCGATGACACGTTCTCTCTTACAGATCCACGAGAATAGTGTGCCAAGATGCAGGATCCCACGCCAGATCCTAGTCCTGTGACACAGGATCTGGAGAAGAAAGCGGAGGCCCCTGTGGAGCCTAATAAAGATATTCTAGAAGTGACTGCCATGGAACAATCTCCAGAACAAGAAGCTGCTAATGAAGTAGAGGAAGCAGCTGAACCCCCTGAAAAAGCAGTAGAGCCTGAGCCGCCTCTTCCTGCAGAATTTGATAAGTATTGGAAAGCTGTGGAAGCAAATCCTGAAGAGTTCACCACATGGACGTACTTGTTGCATTATATAGAACAGGAGGTAAGTACCTGTCTTGTCACATAGCCTCTATAGCATGACATCTGTTTACCTCTCCTATACCTTCATAAGGCCCCCTGTCCACGGGCGTTGCGGTATCCCACGGCGGGAGCAGGAGCCGGCAGACGGATCTCCGCTGTCAGCCTATCTGACCGGCTGACCGCGGAGAATCGTGGCAATTCTTAGCATGCTGTGAGTGGAGAATCACAATGATTCTCTGCTCGTGGACAGGGGGCCGGCGCTTTTTTCATAGCAACGCTATGGAAAGCTTTTGACGGCGTGATTCGTCGGCGATATCATGCCCGTAGACAGGGGGGCCTAAGTGTCTACAGGCCCAACTCATTGAACCAAACTGTAACTGTTCTGCACAAGTCGGTAACAGCTGCTTTAAAAGTGAAGCAACTTGAGATCTATTTTATAAGCACTCTTTCTAATAAAGTATCAAACTTGATTCTAGTGCAGATGTTGCTCTTCACAACTGTTTGTTTATTTTTATATGATAGGTTAGTGGAAAAGCTATGGTATCTGCATGATCAGTAAAGCCATTCTTTAAAGGTCTATCCCCATCTTGTGATGTGATAAATCACATTGCTTGGATATGCCGACACTTGAGTGGTTATCTGACTTCAGGACCCCTGTAATCCTGAGAATGAAGGGTAAGCAGCACTGATTTAGTTCTGTCACCTTCACTGCATCAGCCTCGCTGTCCATTATCTGGAGAGCTGCTCAGCTAAAACCTCAGTGTCCCCCTTCATTCTCATAATTGAAGGGGGTCCCAGAGATCCTGGTGATATGCCATAATTTTACAGGATGTTATTGTATAATGTGTGAGGTGGCTGAGCCTACACTACAGTTCATTTTAACACATTTTGTACAATAAACTAGGTTTGCTTATATTTTTACAGAAATACTTTTTTCTTTTTTAATTGTGGGGTTAAAGGGGTGTTCTGAGAATTTAACTTATTTTGATGACCAATACATGGTCGTGGGGACCCGCTGCTTGGATCACTGCTGATTCCTGATGCCACTGTAGTTGTGCTCAGTAGAGGAAACGGAAAGTGCTGACTACAGTGCATAGACCCAAGTTGGTATTGAAGGTGCAGCTTCCATTGAATTCAACAGGGCTACGTTGACATACTGTGGTCTGTGCTTTATGCTTCCTCGATGCCCACTGCCACTACGGTCAGCGGAGTAGCCAGTCACTGCCGACCGTCTTTTGACATGTCAATCATCAATAGCAATAGTTAGTCCTGGAATAACCCTTTCCAATCCACTGTCTGACTTTTAAATACATTATGACTGAAGGCTGTACAGCTCCGATGTCGGAAGACGTCCGGCAGGGTATTCTTACTGTATATTACTGGCTGCTCTGTTAGGGTCCTCTCCAGCATGTCCCATACTGCAGTACTGGCTCTAGCCAGCAGATGGCGCTATTGTATAATGGCAGAAAGAGAAAACCCCCTAGGAAACCTGAATCCAAAATTGGATTGCAAAGGGTTATTACTAATTTTATAATCTTTATAATGCCAACATATTCTGCAGTACTGATGGTGTATGTGGCAAACCTAGTCGGACATTACATGCAGTATTAAACTAATAAACTTCAATAGTCAAGTCCTTGTTCACAAGAGCTTAGTCTATAAGGAAAGTAGAGCGACCTAAAAGGTAAAGCGGTTTGTGTCCGGCCATCTTTTTCTGGATAAGGTAGTATAAAGCTGTACGAGTCACTAGCCACTATCTGTGCACATAAAAATAATGAAGGGCCTTTTAAGTGCGTGGAGTGTGGGACTTACTAATGGCAGAAGTGGATCAGGTTCTGAAGAATGTAATACACATAAGTTACATGTGGAAATGCGGTCGGCCTTCCTAAAGATGTGCTTTTCAGGGAACACTTAAAATTGGATGTTGGTGATCAGAGTAGTGCATCCCAGAGAACTGGTGTAGTATATGAAAAAGTCTTGGAGAAGAGTGGGAAGTTCATTTATGGAGGATGTTCCAAAAATTCAATACTAATACAAGCCTTGTCTAGGTATCCTTAAAAAAAAAAAGTTTTATTTTATTTTTTAAATCCTAGCCTGTTAAACTTTAATTGACAGTGTGTACTTCCTATGTAAACCATCTTTTCAGATGGGTTTTCTCTTGTAGTTGATGGCATGTTAGTAGGGTATTTAATCCCTTCCGGTTTGCTTGGGGTCCAACTGCTTCTACCCCAACAAACCTCAGTATGAAGGCGCAGTGTTATGGTGCTTCTGACTCCAGCGTTGCATGGATCTGTCGCACATGTGAGTTGTGTTACTGGTCTGTTCGCTGGGTGGACAGAAGAATCGCTACACATGGAAAAGGTCTGTCACTTATGGGATAATGCCAGTGGTTTTCTAAGACTTTACAGCTTGTCTCTGCTGTTCGTAGCAACCAATCGGTCCAGCTTATTGATAATGTGCTGCTAGCCCATTTATCCACTCTGATTGACAGTCTTCTAGCTATTACATGGTCAGTGAGGGAAGAAGGGCCAGGCTAGCAGAACCTTATGAATAAACTGGACTCCTCTTCTGCTGGAACAATCTTTAAGTCCTCCAAAGAGACTGACAAACAAATGCAGTGGCAGCACACATGCTTTGCCACGGTATTCATTTCAATTGGAAAGCCGAAAATGGTGGCTACCTCTAGTGCTCCAATTCATTTCAATGCGAGCGTGGAAGACAATTGAGCAGCCTTAACTTGGATATTTTTGGCGCTCCTATCAAAATAAATGGAGCTGTGGTTGAGCATGCATGCGGTTGCTCTATTCATGTGCCAGTCTTGCAGGGAAGGGTGGGGCACAGAACTCCCATTCAGGTAACTGGTGGTGGTGGGGTTAGGGAGGGGGGAGGTTGGCATTTGGACTCTCACAGATCAGCTCCTTTTTTTCCCTATCCCACTGTACAAGACCTACGGCAATTAGTTGTGCCCCAGGCCAGTTTGTTAATGACTAGAGTTCATTTTTGCCAGAAGCAGACCATTCTGATCCCACTGTAGTGGCCCAGCTTGGTATTGCACACACTATTGAAGTGAATGACAACTTTGCATGTCATTTCAAGTTTGGAAACTACAGTGGGTTTGAAACTGTCTGCTTTCGGCAAAAATAACTCCGGTCAGTAGTGCACCCGTCATTGTCAGGGTCCAACGCAGCAGACCCTTTAGGATAGGCCATCAGTTGTTTATAGCTGAACAACATCTTTAATGGTATTTAGTTTGATCTTAAGATTACCTGTTTAGCTCTTCTCCTTTCTTTTATCCAGAATCACATTCAGGCCTCGCGGAGAGTGTTTGACATGTTCCTTGCTCGTTATCCATATTGTTATGGCTACTGGAAGAAATATGCTGACCTGGAAAAGCGGAACAATAATGTCCTGGAGGCTGACGAGGTAATTGTGGTGTTATGTAGACAGAAGATTGGACATTGGCATAGGGCCCGGTCTAGGCCCCCGTGTAAGGTCAAGGCAGGATTATTACTACAGCATTTGTCACTCGGCGTGACATTTGTCCTAATATCTCCTTTCTTTGTTGACAGGTTCCTTAACTCTCCACAGTTTGTCAAGCTGTGCAGTGCAAGCCAATATTACACTGCAGCTTAACAAGTAGGGCAGGGCTTTCTGTCATTCGTTGTGTGGTGGCTTAGTTTAATTTTTGCTGGTTTACATTTTGCTACTTGTTTATTGAATTTGTGGTCAGACGCTGTGAATGAGAATCTAATGGGTCTGTGCCTTATGGTCTGTACCCCAAAGCCAGCCCTCAGCTCCTGCTAAGAATACAGCTGCACATTGAAGATCAAGATCCTGCAAGTGGAGCTCAGAACATAAGCCATGTTCTATTCAACCTCCACTTCAATGGTAATGGCAGATTTTCACTGAAATTCCAAATACTTAGCCTTTGTAAGGTTGACCGGATACAAGTCATTCTTCTCGAACAAGAAGTGTATCATTCTCCTTGGTGTATCTTCTGTTTTTTATCTTGCTGTATAGGTTTATCGTCGAGGAATTCAGGCTATTACCTTAAGCGTTGACCTTTGGATACATTATCTTCAGTTCTTAAAAGAAACTTTAGATCCTGCTGACCCAGAAACGTCCAACACTATGAGAGGGTGAGTTATGCAAGAGTTTATCAACTGGCTACTAGCAAAATTGTGGACATACTGCCTCAGCCCATTGATTTACAAGCGCTATGTCATGGATATGTGTACACAGACTCGGACTTCCCCTTGTACTCATGCACACTCAAACTGGCTGAGTCTACTTGTTTCTGGCAATAGAAGTGGTAGAGAAGTGGCTGCTGAGCACCATGGGCTCAACACATTTCCTGCGCTCAACACATTTCCTGCGCTATAGAATCTAAAATAAAATATAACTTGTCTAATCCTCTTTTTACACTGGTGGGGAAAATGTTCAAAAAGTTATTTTCAAAGCCTTTCCCATTTGGTAAAAGCATGATAACTGGGATATCAAGTTTCTGTAGACTTTTTTTTTGTTTGTTTTTTTTAACTTTTGCACATAAAAACACTTTAAACACATTTAAAGAATAACAATTGAATCTGCATCACCACATTCTAAAACCCATAACCTTTTTATTTTTCTGGCGACGGAATGATTTGCGGTCTTCTCTCTTGCAAGAAAAATTTCAGAGCCCATGCACCACAATCGTCTTAACAGGCGAATGCCCAATAAAGGCCCCCAGATCTGCTGTCTTTGTGTACCTTTAACATTGACAGACGTATTGCAGTGTTATGATGGATGAGTCGATCACCTCCTGTAGTCTCATAGTACAGCGGTCCCCAACTCCAGTCCTCAGGGACCACCAACAGCTCATGTTTTTAGGATATCCTATGGCAAGAACACCTGTGGTAATGTCAGAGGCACTGACAAAAATTACATTACCTGTGCTACACTGAGGAAATCCTGAAAACATGACCTGTTGGCGGTCCCTGAGGATTGGAGTTGGGGAACACTGTCCTAGTAGGACTTGCCGTATATACTCGAGTATAAGCCTAGTTTTTCAGCAATTTTTTTTTTTTTTTTTTATGCTGAAAAAGCCCCCCTCGGCTTATGCTTGAGTGAGGTAAAAAATAAAAACCCGCAGTACTCCCCTCCCAGCCTGCGTCTGTGTCCCGGTGATGCGGCAAGCTGCTTGAGCATTCTCCCCGCTGTCATCTCCCTGCTCAGCTTTGAATTCCCCCGCCGTCAGCGCTGTGTAGGTAAGCGCTGGGATTGGATCGAGCACCAGCCAATCACAGCCGGCGCTCGATTATTCACAGCCATTTAGTGGATGACCTCACTGAACGGCTGTGATTGGTTTATCGAGCGCAGACTGTGATTGGCTGGCGCTTGATCCAATCACAGCACTGACGGCGGGGGAATTCAAAGCTGAGCAGGGAGATGACAGCGGTGAGAATTCTCAAGCGTCTTGCCGCACCGCCGGAGAGACCATCGCGCCGGGGACACGGGCTTATACTCGGGTCGGCTAATACTCGAGCATATACGGTAATTTTAAAACCTTTATAGCTTTTTAAGACAACACATACTCCCTTTTCCCATTAAAATACTGGTTTATATAATAGTGTTACATTAAGTTATTAGTATTGCTGCATGTGTAGCTTGCTTTGTAGCCCACATGCTGAGTGTTTGAAAAATAAATTGCCAGGGTTTGGTTTTCTCCTACCCCCCCCCCCCCCTTTACTTTGCCTTTTAATAAAGTGGCTAAAAAGTTGTATGTACCCCAATAGGGTACCAGTAAAAAGTACATCTTGCCCTGCATAAGACAAATCCACAAAACTACCTAATACCATATTGTGAACAGCACAATTGTCTTTTTTTTTGTTTTTTTTAAGTGTTTTTCTTATTTTCTCCGCTCTCGAGAAAGAGGAGTTAAGTTTATGAAAAAGTTATATGTACTTTAGAATTTTGACACTGAAAATTGTAACTCGATGCCACAAACAAGCCCTTATATGGCCATGTTGATGTGAGAGGAAAGGTTTTAAAAGGCTTTCTGGGGAGAGAAGAGGGTCAAAACCCTCACAAGCCGAACAGGTCAGACTAGTGTTCAAAATGTCACACGTACAAGTCAGATCTATTTGATGGGTTGTGACAAGATTGTGCAATTTTGGAATTTTAAGAAATGATTGTGGAGTTTTCCACTTAGCCCATTGATTTTTGCCTCTTACACTGAAATGATGGGAAAGGAGGGGGGGAGGGTTCCCTCAAAACAGTAACCTAACCACTGTATCTCTAAATTACCCCCACAATGCCTGATGAACACATTGTAGTGAACCAGCTCACGAAGTGTCCCTGGAGTATATTGAAACAGACCGAAATGGGCAAAGCATTTTTTAATGGCAGTCTTCTATTGCATTTAAAAAAAAATAATTTTTTTTTTACAGATGTCCCTTTCA
The DNA here is from genome assembly GCA_035609135.1 of Eleutherodactylus coqui. Classification (NCBI taxonomy): domain Eukaryota; kingdom Metazoa; phylum Chordata; class Amphibia; order Anura; family Eleutherodactylidae; genus Eleutherodactylus; species Eleutherodactylus coqui. The sequence goes on along the minus strand of CM069410.1, from coordinate 162,366,072 downwards.
CTGAGGCAGGAAAAAAGTCTAGATTTGGAAATTTGAAGCCCTTTCAAAGTATAGACAATTTAAAACTAAAGTTTATTAAGAATATCTTAAAATGTAGGGCTACAGACAAGAAATCACTGCATGAGTCTTCACTCGCTTTCTATGTGGTGAGTGGAGCGACGCCAGTGATCACACAAGACTCAGACATACATTAAGAGAGGAAGGACCTCTCAGTGATTCCTCAGCAGTCCCCTCGTTTCATGAGAATACACTAAGGGAGTGCGGGTTTTAATATGAGATTATATTGAGCAAATAAGATACCTCATTATTACATCATCATCATTCAGAAACCACTATGATTTATTTTCATGCTTGAGACCGTATGAGCCATTTATAAACCCCATAGGCCGCAAGAAGGATGCTTTGCAACTTTTTTTTTTTTTCTTCTCCATGGTCTTTATAAATAAGGAAATTCAATACACGTTTCATTGATCTTAAAATTATCATCAATTCATGGCTTATGATTATGAGATCAAGCTGTCAATTGTTTCACAGCTCGACGCGTTTTACTAAGTGGTATTAGAAAGCCTGAAAGTTAGCCTAAGTAGTTCATGAATATGATGTCCAAAGTGGTGTGCATCAAGCAAGTGGATGTGGGTCCTGAAATGCTTATGCAGTTCTCTACCTTCAGTTGTTTAGTGGAGATGTCAGGGTTAACTGGTAGCGTTGGTAAGTTAGTGAAGGCCTGCGAGCCTGTATATTGAAACTATTTTCATTCCTCTTTGTAAGGCTACATTCTGGGCCTGATATCGCGCTTGCCAACGTGCGGTGTTCATCCAAAAAGTCTCTCATCCCTTCTGTGAAATTCTGATCTTCAAGCGCATGTTTCATTCGTGTCAGAGGATCGTAGCATTGAGTTCAAAGCGCAGCATCGCATTGCACTCGCATGCACATCATATGAGTGCCATGCAATGGCCTTTATGGTCCCATTGTCTGCGGGAACACCCAAAGATAGAATGTGCTGCGATTTTATTTATTTTATTAATCTATTTTTTTTTTTCTCTTTTCTTCCAAAAAAATGGATTCCATATTTTTGCGTCTTAAAACGTACAAAATCAGTGCGAGATTCTCGCCCGTATCAAGAAGTCCTTATGGAGTGCTCTCAAGTGTTATCAGAGAGAAAAAAATCTATTATTCGTTGATCACATCCTCTAGGGGTTAAAAAAAAATTTTTTTTAAATTGTCCCACGGCAGTACCCACTCATAGTGTTTAAAATGTTTGCAGTAAAGGGTCAAGAGCAGCCAGCAAGAAATAAGATATAGACAAATTGATGGACACAAGTGTAAAAAAGGAAAAAAAATTATGAAGCAAGATCCATAGGCAAAAGGGTACAAAAACTTGCACAAAGAAAATCACTAACTATCCTACAACATATATGCTTATCACAGGGTAAATACAAATGTATAATCATAAATATGAGACATAATTGGGGTTGCTCCGCATGACTGTATTTGGGCATGTTTTTGCGCATGCAATGTTCGGAGAACGTCATTGGCTTCATTCACGTGAGCGTGTTTTGCGCAGAGAAAAAAAATATGACCTGCTCTATCGTTCTCCCTGTTGCCCAGCAAAGGCCTCCATAGCAGTCTATGGGAGGTGTGCAAATACACAAGGGGATGTGTGAAACATTACAAAACGGCAGGAAAAAGACCACCTGGCCATCATTAGGCTAAATAGCCTTTTAATCCACAGAAACAGTGTTGCATGCTAGTGTTAACAAATTGGCAAATCAACCTCGTTTTTAACGCAAATACGTTGCGCATACGCCGTTACGAAGCTGCCTTAATGTGAGGATAGGATCCTAGTCTGTGAAAAACAGCCTGTGTATAAAATAAACATCGTGGACAAGAATATACAAGACCCCATGTGTGTGGCTAATGTGGCTTCATCAGGTTTTTCTTTTACCACCTTGGATACCATTTTCATTTTAATAGATTCCTTGCATGTATCTTGTGATGGATTTCCCCAAAATAGATTGGGGAAGTGGGGAAGGGTGTTGCTTGATAAACTGCCCCTGTATGGGAATTATATAGGTGAGCTTATCAATAGGGTCTGTGTAACGATCATTCTGATGCTTTTTCCGTCTTACAGGACATTTGAGCACGCCATAATGTCGGCAGGTCTGGACTTTCGTTCAGATAAGTTATGGGAAATGTATATCAGCTACGAGACTGAACAGGGAAATCTAAGTGGAGTGACCTCTATATACAGCCGTCTTCTGGGAATTCCCACACAGCTCTATGCTCACCATTTTCAAAGGTAAGTTTAGATGAATCTGGCAAGTTGTGGTAGTTTTTAAAATCTCAGAATATTTAAAGGCTATGTCCACTCTTGCATTTTTATCTTTTATCAATCTAAAATGAAGCCACTTACAGTCTTAATTACAAGTTTTATTAATTTTTTTTTGTATGGTGCCTATGCACGCTGTCTTCATGATAGCGGCAACAATAACTGTAGGGTAATCCTGCAGTCCACGCTTTATGCTGTGTAATTTTTAGTTGCATTAACTGAGCGGGTGTATGTACGCCATGACTGTGACAATACAGTACAAGCAAATGCAAGTGGCTACAGCACTACTACTGATATTTAATGATCAAATTAAAATTGCTTAACGGTTTACTGACCACCTCAAAAATCATTTTGATCAGAATATAGGAGCCCAACTACTATGTCTAGGCGGCCTCATGCAGATGGCACCATTTGTTGACACTCCTCTTTAGGCCTTTCAAATGCTTTCTGGAAATGTAGAATCTAGCTGTATACTCCTTTTAGGCCGCTCTCGCAAAGGTGTCGGCAAAATGCAGTGTTCGAAATGGCGTTTACCGCATTGGACAGCGTTTTTTAACGCACCCCGTCATTGTGATGGGTGATGAGGTGCGCTAAAACGCACTAAAATAGAGCAGAGAGCGCTCGAAAAATCACAGCATTTACACCGCTGCATACAAATGCTATGTTGTGAGATCCCACGGAAATCGAATAAAAGCATTTGAAACGACGCCCTAAATGCTGTAAAAGCAGGCTGAGAGCGCAGCCTAAGAGGCTTTGGGACAGATGGGTAGATAGGATGCACAACAGATATAGGGACAACCATTCCTTTGCAAATGCAACAAAAACCAAGTAGGTCGGTAACTCTTGTAACAAGAGGAAGACTCTTTTGAGAGCCTTGATCTAGGATCTGTGACATAAAATCACCTCGGTCCCTTTTTGTATAGGTAAGGATTTGCTCAGACAGCTGGTCACATTTGTGTTCTATCGGTGTGTGCATGCATAGAACCATAATGGCCAATTAGGCAATTCCCACAAGCACTATTCTAGTCTGATTTTTGTGAACGAAAGTATCCCATACAATGTCAACAGATCTTTGAAATTGGACAACACGTGGATGGCATTCATATGCTGATTTATTTTTTTTTGATTACCCAACCCCAGCATGCTTGTGTGGATAAGTTCTAAGTTGGGGGGGGAGGGGGGAGGGTCCGCTCAGTTTACTGGCATGTGTCAGCACTTGAGTTGCAGTAACTACTGCAGTCAGAACAGAATGGACTCTAGGTAAATGACTTGCTTATTTATTTTTTTTAACAATTAAGATTATAGTCTTGAAACAGTGAAGGATTTGTTTTTCATTTTTATTTCTTTAACTATAAAATAACTTTAGACAAGTCCACTCTTGAAATCAAGAAACGACTTGAGTATTTTATGTCTTAATTTCCTTCTCAAAATTACGTAAAGTACAATTTTTACGTTCATTTAATACTATATACTATTTGAACAACCTAACAGTCACTCAGGCCGCTTTCACACGACCGAGGTTTGTGCGTTGCTAGACTATACAAGTGAATTTTATTTTTTCCATGCATTGCGGTGCGGGTAAAAATCGCGGCATGTGTTCTCTTTGGGCATTCCCTCGGAATGCCTCACCTATTGTTTTCAATGGGGCCGGAAAACACATTGCATGTTATGCAATGTGTACACGAGTGCTATACTAGGTTTCCCATTGAAAACAATGGGAAACCCTTTCCTATCAGCCTCTCCAGAGGATTGCAACTGTACTGAAGTGATGGGAGGCGTTTTAGACACAAACTCTTGGCATTTGCAGGTACATTGCACGTTCCCGAGCACGATATCGCGCTCAGCTGTGTAAAACTACCCTAAGGCATTGTAAAATCTCTACAGTAGGCCACACTGGAGCTTAGAGCATGCTATGCGTTGTAATAAATGTAGTTGCAGGCTGCTGCTCTAGCCCATAATAAAAAGGTTAAATGTCTCTTTTTTTTTTTTTCGTGGGGGATCATGGATATATACATTGAGAAAACGCCTGGAAACGGGTTCTCTGGCTCATTAGTTGTGTATTTGGTATTTGCAGAGTCTTACTTTGTAGGAAGTATAGATATTTTATATAAATTTCGTAAAATGGGTATTTTGAATTTTTACAAAATGCCGAATTGGATCTTAAGTGATGGCATATTAATATTAGTTTTTCGTTCTGTTTTAAAGCTGCATTTGAAGGTTCTCAGAATAGCAATTTTTTTCATGATTCCTTTTTAATATATTCTTAAATACACCTTATGTACTTCAACATGTAATGTCTGTAACAGATGTGGTTGTATTCTGAATGTTATGCATACGCTATAAGGCAAGCGCTAAAGGGTTTGCCCACTTAACTGTTTTACCACCTATCCACAATGGATAAGTATCTGATCAGTGTGGGTCAAGCCACCAGGAGCTGCACTGACCAAGTACACAGGGGTCTCAAGTGTCCCTAAACGAATGGAACTGTGGTCATGTGAGTGCACTACTGCTCTGTTCATCTGTGTGAGACTGCTGGAGATGGAGTACTGTACTTGTACTCTATCTCTGGTAGTCCTATAGACATGAATTGAGAATTAGTGTGCACGCGTAACCACTGTCCTATGGATGCGTGAGGGTCCCGATCGTTAAAACCCTCACCATTGGTTTCATAGGATAACTACTAAAGTATTTTGCCAGGTTTTTACATTGGCCATCAATGTATGATTAGTAAGGGGGTATCCTCTCCAGAACCCCCAGGATTAAATGTAGGGAAGCGGCACTGCCGTACCACAGTTCTGGTACTTCAGCTCAGCCGGAACACTTGAATAAGATGAGCCGCAGTATCAAGCTGGTACATAACCTCTTTGGTCTGTTTTGGTGGGTTTCTCAAGGGTGAGACCTCTGTTAGTCATACATTGACCCATCATTAAAAAAGAGAACTAATGTACTTCTGAATCGTTGTTCTCATTTGAAAAGCTAATTGACAGACCTTTTCCTCCCTTAATAGTGTTTCTAGACCTATGCTTGAGCTGAAGCTGCCAGCAACCTAACTTTGCAATCCACTGTCATTAACAGATTAAGTATCGCCTCATGCAGAGGGTTAATTTTCAGATGGTTTCATGGAGGGTCCACTGGACATGAAATGCTTCTTTACAGCTTGGGTGAATAAGAGTAGGTTGTATAACCTTCCTTCCTCAATTGATTAGATGCATTTGCATTTTCTTGACCTTTCACTGTATAAATTACATTTCCTCCTGCAGGTTTAAAGAACACATACAAGATCATTTGCCAAAAGAGTTTCTTACTGGTGATAAATTCATTGAGCTGCGAAAAGAGTTGGCATCCGTTAAACATCATAGTGGATCTAAAATTGAATATCCCTCTGGCCTTGAGGACATAGCTGATCCAGCACAGGTACGCAAAGTTGTCTTTCTAACGTGGCTTTATACACTGCCTTAGAATTCCACAGCATTTACACTAAGCCATGTGGAGGAGACTGCAGAAATCTCCTTAATGTGGTGTGGAAATTTTCTGCAACAAATCTGCAGCATGTTTGTTTATGCAGTGGATTTCAATTCTTGGAATACAAGGGTTAAAACCCACAGCAGATCCACAATAATATGCTTGGCAATATCCACTCCATCTAGGTGCATATTTGCTGTTGGGTTTTCAGGTTCAGAAAGCCCACTGCAGTGAAAACAAGACTTTCATCACTGCACCCCTCACCTGATTGTCACACTGTGGACTTCTCCTATGTATACATTACTCCCATGTGTTGCCACCCTTCTGTCTAATACGTATCACACATGATCTTGATTTTTAGATTGCTCGGCTTTCTTTTCCTCTATGCCACTGTTTCCCAAGTCCAATTCTCCAGCTACCCCAAAAGGTCCTCCAGTATTGCACAAGTGATGTAATTGTCAGTGCCTCAGACATTGCCACAGGTGTTCTTGCTATAGGATATCCCAAAAAAATGACCTGTTAATGTGCATTGAGGACTGACGTTGGGGAAACACTGCTCTAATGTGTGCTATAAACGCCATGATGCATGAGCTCTGCATCACATGACCAGCTAGGGCCAGTACAATCTCTGCCTGCTGGGAGGACAGTGTTAATATCATTTCCACTTAGTCTCCTAAATAAATTAGATCACAAGTATTTAGTCATGGAGGCTGAACTATTATCTTCATTACAGAACTGACAGGAGCCTCTAATCACTATCAGAAGCTGTAATAGGAGTTTCTGTAAACCCCTCTCCCTCATGAAGAGCCTGTATAGTACAGTTCACACAGTTTCATCATACTGGAAGTCCTGTTTGTTCAATATTCTATAGTCATTAGCTATGCAGATAAGTCTTGTAGAGCTATAGTGTTCTCAAAATGAGCAGTAGCAGTTTATTCTGAGGAAATAAAAGAAATAACTTGCTTACATGGTCAATTGAAATGTGAGTATTTCATTTAAAAATTGTTGTTTTGCAGCGTACAACAGAAGTGGAGAACATGAGACATCGAATCATTGAAGTTCATCAAGAAATCTTCAGCCTCAATGAAAATGAAGTCCATAAAAGATGGACCTTTGAAGAAGGAGTAAGTTTCTTTCTTTCCTTCCCCCGTCCCCTTTTCCACCCTACCCACAATGGGTTCAGTGTAACTTTGAGGATCTCACTTGTCTAGTAGTAATCCAAACTGGCCAAACAGTGGATTTGAAGTGATGCTGTATGTGTAGATTGCTGCTTGTTGCAAAAGGTTATTATCTTTTGATGAATGTTTACCCTTTTCTTTTAAAGATTAAAAGACCCTACTTTCATGTGAAACCTTTGGAAAAAGTGCAGATCAATAACTGGAAGGAGTATTTGGACTTGGAAATTGAGAGCGGTTCCCATGAGCGAGTGGTCATCCTCTTTGAGCGATGTGTCATAGCCTGTGCTTGCTATGAGGAATTCTGGATAAAGGTAAGACCCGTGACCTCTTATGTGGCACATCGTCTGACACATTGATCTCGTGTCTAACCCTGTATACTTGTGAATTCTGTTCATCTATAACTATATCTATTGCATTAGGGGATGGTCTGCTTGCAACCAGATTTGACTGCTGCATATGCCAACAGCGTTGCCTCCCTTCGCCCTTCCTTACAGAGTCTAGTCTAGTGGTTCAATAAAGGTGCTGAATGGGTTTAAAACAAGAATTTTATTGTTCACACTTTACATCGTTCTTAGACGTATTAACAGAGAATCTCTCTTGTGTTTAGTATGCAAAGTATATGGAGCATCACAGCGCTGAGGGAGTGAGACATGTCTACAACAGAGCCTGCAATATCCATCTCCTGAAGAAACCGTTAGCTCATCTATTATGGGCTGGATTTGAGGAACAACAAGGTAAGATATTGCAACTTTTTTTCTGTTGTAAGAACGCAAATGCTTTCACAAAGCATTGTCCTAACAGTCCCTGTTGTTGCAGGCAATGTTGAGGATGCCAAACGTATATTAAAAACACTGGAAGAGTCAGTTGAAGGCCTAGCAATGGTTCGACTAAGAAGAGTGAATTTAGAACGGCGGCATGGGAATATTAAGGAGGCCGAGGAACTCTTGTCTGAAGCAATGAAAAACGCTAAAACCACGCAAGAGTTCTCATTTTACGCAATTAAACTTGCTCGCTTCTATTTCAAAATTCAGAAAAACGTAGTAAAAGCAAAGAAGGTGTTAAGTGATGCCCTTCAGAAAGACAAAGTAAGTGCATCTTCAAAGCCAGTTTAAGGTGTGATTTCAGGCTGCTGAAAGATCATTGAGCTGTGGCATGAATGTTTCTACCACCCGTCGCTTGCACAGATTGGTGCCCTGCAATGTGCAGAACCAATTCCATTGCCATTTCTGGTAATATTCAGTGATGGGTGGCTGCTTTTAAACACTAAAAGTACCTATCCTTTCATCTTAAGTTAAGGCCGCTTCCACACGGGCAACAGCTGCTAATGTGCACACTATTGTGTAGCAGCAGTGATGCTTTTTTTTTCTTGGGGGGAAAAATGTAGCATCATGTTGCTGCTACCCATGATTTTCTCGTCTGATAAAATCGTGCGGTTTTTGTAGCAAAAAAGTTAGTCGAACTTTCTAATGTTTAAAAAAAAAAAAAACACTTTACGCAAATCGCAAGTTCGTGCGATAAACAAGGAGACTCTATAGGGAATCGTGGGCTACAAAAAAATCGCGGCTGTATAGAGCTTGCAACGATTTTGTAATCTCGCTGTAGCAGGCTACAAAACATCGCTTGTGTGGAAGGCCCATAGGAAAGCACGGGCTCCGCATACATGCGATTTGTAGCACTGTCTCATCGCTACAAAATCTTCTGTAGGGAAGTGTCCGTAAATTACAAAATTCTGGTTGCCTGCCGTTCGTGCTAGAGAGAGCTTACAACATACAAATTGTACAGCTGCCATTGAATCCAATAATTCCACATACAGTAAGCACCCCCTAGGCGTAGCTGCTTCAATTTTATTTAACCTTTATGGCTGTACAATGTTTGGAGCTCTTAAATTATATTTAGATACGTTTTAATACACTTAATCTATTTTCAATTGCTTATTCAGGTAAGTCACAAAGTTTTCCTGAACCTATTACCTGTATGTTTCGTCATTGATGCCATCACTCTTTCTGGACGGTGCTCTTTGTGTTGAGTGACTGTTTGCTTTTACTGTATTGGCAATAGTGATGACCTATGAGATGTCTGTAAGTAATTTATATTACAACATGTTGACAACTGTCCCTCTAAGCTGACCTTGCCGGGTAAGTCGCAGTGAATTTTTGTGCCCTTTAGGAAGGATAAAAAAAACTAACTGGTATGTCTTTCTGGGCAGGAGAATACAAAGCTATACCTCAACCTAATTGATCTGGAATTTAGCGTTGATGTGAAACAGAATGAAAGCAGCATTTTGTTACTTTTTGATAAAGTGATAAGAAGCTCAATGCCTTTGACTACAAGAATTGCCTTCTCTCAGAGGAAAGTGGAGTTCTTGGAAGATTTTGGATCAGACATTAATAAGTAAGTTTTAATGCTAAATTTTGACATATAGAAAAGTATTCAATGATTGGTCTTCACTAAACAATGACTTATTTATTTTTTAACCCCCTACCTGCTGAGGACATTTCATACATCCTTAGAGTGGCACTTCAGTAGCCAAGGATGTGTGAGAAGGGTCTTTCTAAATACACCTATATCTCAGAAGGTATTCAACATAGTGGTTTTGATTTGTTTTGTTTTAAAGCCAAGGATCCTGTCTTTAAAACACAAGCACATCTCTAAGTGGGATTCAAGGCTGAGATATAACAAGAGGAGGTGCCGAACTCCCACTAAGGCCCCCTGCACACGAGCGGTATTTCCCGAGGAATTTCTGCCGCTGGAAGCCTGCATAGGATTGCGTTAACAAATGCAATCCTATGTAGACGGCCGCGGTTTGGCCGCGCGAAATCTTGCGCGGCAAGCAAACTGCGGCATGTTCTATTTTTGTGCGGGGCTCGCAGAGCCGGCACATTAAACAGCGCCAGAGCCGCGGGTGAGTACACGCTGGTCCCTGCAGGCGATCGGTCTCCTGTCTGCAGGTGGCCTTAAGCTGGGTTATACCTTCACTGCAGTGGAGGGGAGCTGTGGGTAAAGTGTTGGCTACAAAGAGAAGAGAGATCATGTACAAGGGTACAATGAAGCCTATTTATTCCTCTCCCTCCATCCTTTTAGAAGGTTGGTCTGTCGCATATAGGACGGCTTGAGACAAGCATTTGTTCATCTAATCTGCTCTTGATACTTAAGTTCTTCTGACTTCGTGGTTCAGACGTTTAGCTGTGTCCAGATTGCAATGCTAAATGAGTCGCACACGCCACATACACAAGCATCAATAACTTGTATATTTTACACAGCCTCCTCTGTCCATACACTATCTTTAGCATGAAATGTATGCAGATCACTTCTGGCAATACTAGTTACATGCTGCAGACCTAACAAAAATATAATTTTTTTTTGTTTGTTTTTTTGTTTTAAATAAAATTAGCTTTTTTTTCCAGACAGGTGTAATGTGTCCATATTATGAACAGATAAAAAAAGACCATACCAGAACCTCTAACAGCTCATTAGAATCTCATAGGAGATTTCGATGTGTTGCTCATATAACTTGACACCCACTCTATATGTTAGAACAGTAATTTCCAACCACAGTGCCATGGCACACCTGGTGTGCCATGAGAGACTCTTGGGGGTGCCAAAAAATATCTCATCTGTGTCATTTGGGGAACACTGTAAAACCTTGGGTATAGCTCCTTCCACTAGGAGGTGCACACTAAGCAAATGGTTTGTTCCTCCTACCAGCTATGCCCCTCCTGCAGTCACTGAGCTAGATCAGTTTTTAGCTTAGTGTCTGTAGGAGGCAGACCACCTGTTCTACGGGGGGTTTTTTTTTTTTGCATTTTTGAGAATGAGCTAACTTCCCTGATTGTCCTTAGTTGGGGTGGGCTAACAGTGCTGCATCACACATTGTTACTCTCTCCAAGACTACAAAGGGGAACAGAGTTGCAACGAACCACTCTGCTTCCCAACAACCATAGGGTTATCTGCTTCCCCATATCCAGCGATATTTCCACTAAGTGACAGTCACTGAGGCGCCCTCCTCCTTTGACTGTCTGGCCCAGTCAACTCCTCTAATTGAGGTCTCTGCTTGTCGGCCTATACAGGCTGCATTGGGAGGAGGGACTTCCTGTCAGTGTCCTGGAGGGGTGGTGAGACTTCCTTTTGGTATACTTGAGGAGGGCTAACTTCCTCTTCCTCGTTCTGCAACGCTGTAGGCTGTCAGCTGCATCCAGCTCCATCTTCCTGACCCTAGGATCCTCCCTTCTCCTCAAGGCAGCTCTTCAAGAAGATTTTTGATGACTTAGTGATTGCAAGATCACATAAGGGGACTATTGCCTTGCTAAGCGGATTCTGGTCATTCCCTTCTATCGTTCCAGGAGAGATCCCACACAATTCCTGCTTTGGGATTATAATCTAGGTGGTTCTTGGTACCCTTCTGTCCTTCAGACACCAGAGCTACTTAGTTTGTTCTCTGCCGTAGGCCATTCAAAGACTGCAGCAGTGGCCTACTTGACGGTCTTGGGTACTAAGTACGGTACAGCTCTCCTGACTTTCTATATTCAATATCGCACAGCCGGAGAGTCTGGTTCAACACAGTTCTCCTGACCTACATCAAAGAGCAGGTAGCCGGAAGGCCAGCACTAATTCATGTCCAGAGCAATTGGTCCTGCTATTCTGGAAAAGGTCAAGATGGAATCTTTTTCAGCACTGGCTCAACCTTTTGATCATGGTGTCTTTTTTGCAAGTAGCAAACCGCAGAACTCACAGTACTCTCTTTTTTTTTTTTTTTGCCTTTCTCTTCTGTTCTTCACCTCTTTTTAGGATCTAGTCTGTTTTTTCTTTAGTCTACAGAAATTGGTCTGCCCATATGTGTTTTCAGCAGGATGTAGCTATAGGATGCATCACCCTCACACATTGGTACCACCCAACTAAATTTGCAGGTACTTTCCTGACCATGGCTACTTATCCTGCCTTCCTAGCGTTTTCCAGTCTTCATTATCTCAAAGTCCTACAGAAAGCATTAAGAGCTCTAGTGGACCTGTCATTTGCACCCACAGGAAATAAGCCTACCACTTCGTCTTGAGAACTCGTTCATATCAGTGTTAAGGGATTACTTGTTTTTTGTTTATTCTTTTTCTCCATTCGGGGGGGGGCAGGAAAACTGCACTCTGTTGCTGGCTGATTCTGTCTTATGACTGCACCGAACAGTCCCGGCATTTTCCTGGCATTTACTAAATATCGTCCTATTTTCTAGCAGAAATCTGCAATGGAGGTTCCATATAACCCTGATGGAAATGAACCCTAAGTAGTTCACCCGTTTGTAATTTTATAATGGGTGGAATAATTAGCAGCGCCACTTAATGCATTCAGCAGCTGCTTCCAGCTCTTGTACTGGGGTAACGATTGTGAAGGTAAGTATAAAACTTGGATGACTCCACAGGCCACCTATTTTCGGCCCATAATCTTAGTTTATAGGGCTAAAAGTAGGTAACAGGTGCCCTTTAACACATTTTGTGGATTAACAGCTAAGTGTTGCACGGCTTTTGTTTTATTTCTCTAGAGCACAACCGATATAGATGATTGCGGTATATTTGAACATTGCACACCATGGTGTATTCTTACATTTTGTGTAAACCTCTGCGTGCATGTGAGTTTTAAGTGCAAATGTATGCTCATTTGTCAAATAATCAAGCACGAGTGTTTTCGGAATCACACAACTGATGTGTAACCATTTATGGTATCCTCCCTTATATACAGTATCCTCTTTTAATGTTGTCAGAATGTAACTGATTGTAATGTTATAAGTAAGTGATTACAACATCAGAGCAAAAGGGTAATTATGAAAACTGACCCCTTGTAGGGAGGCTCTAGTACCCTGTTGTACTGCCTCTAGCATGGATACAGGATGTGATATGGATGGACATAAAGGCTCTAGTACCCTATTAAACCGCCTCTAGCATCGATACAAGATGTGATACAGATGGACATGGAGTCATACTGGTTCCGTATGGTATCCTGCGGCATATCGCTGCACACTTGCTGTAACTCAGCCTCTAGATTGTGCAAACTCATAGGCTGTCAAAGTTTCGGTCCCAGGTGGTCCCATACATGTTCTATCATTGATAAATCTGGCGACCGGACAGCCTGCGAAGTGTGGCAATGTGTGGAGGCATTCCTTTGACACCCTTGTGGAAAATGCCTCTTGGCAGCTGCCATGAGAAGGCCATGTCCTTAAGGGGCTAGAAGAAAAAATTTGCTTTTTACGAAAACTTGAATGAAGGCGCTTGCATATATAAAGTGTCCAATTGCTGCACAGCAACGTGTCAGGTATCTACTTTCAGGAAATATATGGTTATGGGAGTTCAGTGTTAAACTTTATTTTTGGAAATGTAAAGTATGAAGATTTTGTCCTAGTGCAAAATGGTCAAACACTTGGCAGCAAAAGGGTTAATTGCAAAACTATGTCGTATATAATGCTACAATTTTCTATATGGTATATGTAAATACTTTTAGTGGCTTTTTTTTCCTTACCTTCCCATTTGCTTCCCTTTCTACCTACAGATTCTATAAATGTTTCTTGGGCCAATATTGTACTTATACAGGGCGAGCGCAATCTTGGCCCAAGAGACTCAGATATCTTTCTTGCAAACCTGTAAAAGTGTGTTTTTGTAATCGCTTGATGTTTTAATGTTTTCCTTCTTACTTCTTAAGTACAAGTTGAGTTAGCTAAGTGCCTGCAGGAGGGGTATAGCTGGTAGAAGGGACTAACTTACTTTGCCTAGTGTCTGCTTCCTCGTGGCAAGAGCTATACCCAAGTTCTGTTGTTGTGTTCCCCAATGAACATAAGTAATGGATTTTACAGTAACAAATATAGGAGTTGATCTTGCACTTGAAGGCTGTCCTCTGGACCCCTGTAGGGACAGGAAGCAGAAAGTACAAGAGGTGACTCCCCTCCACCAGCTCACCAGTCTGTACAAAATAACTACAGTGACGCTGTTGTCACGCAAAGAATACTTATTTATTGCGTATAAGCATTATAGAATAACACGTTAACTCACGTGAACGCCAGAAAGAAACGGTGAGGGAAAGCTTGTATGCTGTCGGGAAGACTCAAAGGGAATTAACAGTAGGATAAATTCCCATATTACCCTAGTCATCCTGACAGCATACACCTAGAGGAATACCAACTTAAACACAGGCTTTAGGGCTGTTTCACACAAGCGCATATCGGCCGCCGTTTTCATGGTGGGGTGATATATGCTACCATCTGAGGTGTAAAAACTCAAACTGGCGCACAAATTTAACATTTTTGTTTATTCTTTTTCTCCATTCGGGGGGGGGCAGGAAAACTGCACATCAGATGGCATGGGCCCCGACGCATATACGCTGACACCACCATGCCGTTCCCCTTCCCTCCCCCTTGCTGGCTCTTCTCCCCTCCGGCTGTTTGCAATAGGAGGGGGCGGAGCTTAAGCTCCCTCAATGCCCCTTGTCCCCAGCCAGCAATGGGAGGAGGTGGGGTGTTGCTTAGCTCCGCCCTCTCCTGTCCCTCCCATTGCAATTAGCCAGAGGGGAGGAGAGAAGAGGGAGTTTAGCAGTCACACTGCTAAACTACCTCCCTTCTCCGGCCGCTGTCATTGGCTCTCATAGGAGCCCGTGCAGCGGCCGACGTATTTTGGTCCGAAAGGAAGTTCAGGACTATCTTTTATATAGCCTGGCGCTATATTTGCTGGCCCGGCGCTTTTACGTCGCGGAAATAAGACCATGTGATCTGATGCATTGGAATACAATGCATCAGATCATAGCGTATATCGGCTGACCGTGCAAACGGCGGGCTGATATACGCTCGTGTGAAAGAGCCTTTAGGGAGTGACCACAGCTTGTAAGACCTTACGGCCAGAAGCCATATCCGTATTGGCCTCTAAATGCAGCCGATAATTTCTAACGAATGTATGGGTACTGGACCAAATGGCTGCCCTGCAGATTTGGTCCATTGTTGCCTGAGCTGCCTTCGCCCAGAAACGGGCAACCGCCCCAGTGGAATGAGCTTGTTGACAATTTGAAGCTCTCGCAGAGGGACGATTCCATTCTACCCGAAAGACCCAGGTCCAGAAACTTTACCCTCTCAGCATCCAGGCCACTAGCTTCAACCTCTGGGCATACCAGAGGCCCTTGCTGAAGAGGGTCTGTTTTCAAGGGTAAGTGGATGGGATCCCGGACTGAGGGAGGTAAGCAGTGGCCTCTTTGGCCAGAAGGGGGCGATCGGAATCGCAGGGCCCAGAAATCTCTGGATTTTCCTTAAAATGAGAGGAATTGGAGGCATGAGAGGGAAGCATATATTAGGTCCCAAGCATGGGAGAGTGCGTCTGTGCCTAGGTAATTTCTGTCCGCACTCCGGGAGAAGAAACAGACACTTTGAATGTTCTTGAGTGGCAAACAAGTCCAACTGAGGCACCCCACACTTCCTTGTGATCATGCTGAAAGCGTGGGGGTTGAAAGGTCCTTTCCCCTGAATCCATCTCTCTGCGGCTGAGTAAGTCTGCCGTCAAATTCTCGGACCCTCTTATGTGGAAGGCCAAAATGGAGAGTCCGTTCAGTCCAGTCTAGAAGTCTCGATGCCAGGTTTGGATCCTTGTTGGCGAATATGTGACACTGATGTAATATTGTCTGAAAAAATTTTGTTTTCCTTTCACATTTGTCTCAAACTTACGAACAGCCTTCCATACGGCAGAAAGTTCTCTAAAATTAGAGGATTCAGATGCCTCATAGTTACTCCAAACTCCTTGGACATAACTTTGTCCTATGTGGGCCCTCTAGCTGGTCAAATAGGCATCTGTAAATATGGTAACTGGCGAAATGAGGTTATCAACACAGTCACCATTTTAAGGATCTCCTCACACTTGGGGATATGGGAATCACCTGGTTTAAGGAGGACTGAGCCCTGTCCTAACTTTTGGGAATAAAGGACTGCAAGGCCCTGCAATTAAACTGGGCCCAAGGAATCACGCTAATGCAGGATGTCATGAGACCGATCACCCCCATACCCTATCTGATGGAAACATGAGGAGACCGAAAAAGGGCTTCACAAACTTCTATCACATTCTGCTATCTCAATAAAGGAAGAGATGAACACTAGAAGTGTGATGCCAAAACAACCTCTAAAAATTTTTTAGGCATTCTGCTTCTAGACTAGACGTGGGAATCTTTTACAATCCAGCTGAGGGACCATAATAACCCCAAGGTGGAATCTAAGTGGGCTCTGAGTCCTGAGTCTGACTCTGTTATCAAAAAGAAAATCGTCTAAGTGAGGAACGATAATAATGCTTAAAAGATCGTAAAAAAGCTACCTTTTTTAGGATTATCTTGGAAAAAAATGCGACGAACAGGCACATGAACTGAAAATGATGGATAGATCCACTGATAAGCAGACAAGGGGCAGACAATTGGCCATGTCCTCTCTGGAAAGCTTTCCGGGAGATTAAGGTATGGAGCTGGACCAACCAAATCACCATGGACCTAGCGACTGATGTTGCTGCAATATTGGTCTTAATTGTAAGGGTGGAGACCTCCTACACTTTCTTTTTCATGGCCCCATTCACTTTAGCATTTAGTGGGTACCGTAGGTGAGACATGTCCTCGAATGGCAAAGTAATTATATTAGATAACCTGGCAATCACAAACTTGACTTTAGGGGTGATTTACAAGAATTCCATATCTTCAGTAGAAAACTGAGGGCATTTAGTGGACTATTGCTCCCTACTAATCAGTCTTGCTGAGAACACTCCTGACGATGTAGATTGTAGTGAAAATAGCGAGCAGCTGACTGACAGCCTATACTGCTTGAATGCATAGACTTGAGGTGACTGCATGCAGTGTCCCTACAAACTCTGTATTATGGGGTGTTAATAATTGCTAGTGTAAATACACTTGGTCTTTGAACAAACTTCTTTTTTTTCTGGAAAACCACTCAAGTGCTGCCCACTCTGCTTTCCACTGCCTGTTGTCAGGTAATGCCTTTCTCTAGCAGCAGACACACTGAGATGCATTACAGGATATGGGGGCAGGGCATTGTTTGCCATCTCATAGAATTCTTTTGGAGGGTGCTGCTGGAGGGAGCCAGAGACCCATACTGGCATGACTGCATGACTTCTAGTAAGTGTTTGATCTCCCCTCAATGCTGGATTCACATCTTCACTGCTCAGTACTGATGTATAATCTTCTTCAGAATGTTGTTCACAACAGTGTGCTACAGAGAAAGGATTATCTCCTGCATTGCTTGTGGTGTATGGGAGTTGTCATAGCAGCTAGTGTTCGCCCACCAGCCCAGAGAAGACTGAGAATTAGAGATGTATCCTACATTTTTCGCCAGTGGGCTTCAAGTCATATAGTGGCTAGAAGTAGTATGATTCCTCATGTGCACACATATGACAGCATATTCTGACTGGTTATATGGAAGTATGGGTGTGCTTTTAATGGGAGTCTTGTCAGCTTGAACATGCTGTCTAAACTGCAGGCACCGTGTTTTAGAGCAGGAGGAGCTGAGCAGGATGATATATAGTGTAATGGGGAAAGATTCAGTCTAACTTGCATTTTATTCATCTAAAACGTTGCTTATTCTAAGCTGAACAGTCCAATGGGCGTAGCTATTGGTGATTACCAGCTACCCCTGTATGTACAGTCATACACAGATAGCAGCCAATCACTGCTAGGACCGCCCATTGGACTGATCAGCTCAGTGTGCAGGGGTTTAAACCATACTAGTTATACTGAATATTTCCTCATGAAACTGTAAAACAATTGACTGAACTCCTCCTGCCCTGTAATGGACAGCCTGCTGGAGCTGACATTACCTTTAACAATCTATGGGTAACTTCATTGGTGCCTCTTGTGTAAAATATTACAAAATACATTTACTAATTGTGTTCCAACTGTTTTCAGGTTGTTGACCACCTATGATGAACACCAAAGGCTTTTAAGAGAGCAAGACATTTTGAAAAGAAAAGCTGAGAATGGGTAAACTTTATAACTTCTGTAGAGAAGTGGTGTTTTTTTTTTTAATTTGTTTTAAATTTTGGATCAAAATCAAATTATAGATTTGTATTCTAGAAGTTGACTTGTCTAAATAGACGCAGTATGTAATGTATCACACATAGAATCGTGGTGCGAGGGTGACATGCCTTATTTTGGTCGTGTCCCTTTATTGCTTTGTCTGAGGTTTCCAAGTAGGCAATAACTGGCTCAACTTGGATATGTTTTGATATACAGCTATAAGAAGTAGCCGACCTTCCGGATGTATGGAGGGAGATCGTCCTGCAGGACGTAAAAACACTGTAGTGCCGTCACTAAGGGCTTAAACAGCCATGTTAACTTCAATTGTGAGAGACCTGCAGCCAGTCACCATTCGGTACCTTTTTATGAGGGCACAGAAATCACTGCCTTTGACTGTAGCTGTATATGCAGTTTGTGTTTTTAGGGAAATGCTTTTTTTTTTTTTTGTCATATACACTAACTCTTGCGTCTGTTGTAGGTTGGAACAGCCTGATGCTAAGAGAGCGCACACAGATGATAGTGCAGTAATGTCTGCTGCTCCAGTGGCTGCAACAACCACCACTGCCGCTGTGCAACCTGCATATAACTATGCAAACTGGTACCAGGTATGTTGTCTCGTTCCACAGTCTCATTGCTCTTACAGTAAAGAAGCACCTTCTATGTTGGTGTGAAAACGTTCCTAGTCAGGATGCCACCTTGTTAGTCAGTCTTTGTTTTGTAACTGAAACAATGGGAGAGATTGTTATATTGACCCCTCATATTTTTACTGCATAGTTAAGTGATCTTCACAGTATGTATACTGTGTTGCAGTAGTGACAAATCGGGATTGCGGGTGCGGAGCAGTGACATCTAATGCTGCTTCAATGTACCTCCCTGCCCCCCTTGTCCTGTTTGAGCTCCTCCATTATGATGGGTTGCACATATTTCTTGCCCTAGGGATCTAGTCTGTTATGCCTCAGAGACCCCATGTGGGGTCCGGATGAGTCCTCTTAAGTACTTTCAGCAAAGGCAGTATTGAGGTGCTCACCTCTAGGTCTCCAGACATGAACACAGCCATCGTCTGTACCCAACCTAGAACTAAATTTGTAGCTGAAGACAACCCGGTTCCACTCCGTAGCAGTCCAGTTTCACCACACCATTGCAAAAAAGAGGTCTGGTGAGTGTCAAAGGCAGTATATGTAATAGACTCTGTGAGACGAAACCTCCTTCACTCAAGCGCCTGGAAATTGATCCGACAGACATGGGCCTGTAGCCAATGTGCCACCTATCTCTGAAAGGCGGACAACGGAACAGTTGGAGCTGCTCATTCTTGCTGGACTATCAGACGATCCTTTCTACTGGTGATCTGTAGAGGGCGTCCTGAACCTAGTCACCTTGTGTATGTGCTCTCATGCATCTACTGGTCCCAGCACTTCCTAACGGTCTGGTGGGAGCAGCCTAGGTGACACAATTTGTCGATATGAACATCCAGCTGCTTCTATTGCAATAACGCGCCTCCTCTCAACCACTGTTAACTAATCGAAATCTCTTCAGTTGGGTCTAGTGATCAAAAAGAGGTCAGCACCCGGACATTTTGCAAATTGTCCATCTTTCTCCAGGTTCCTGAAAAGCAGATGATGTACCATATAGCATCAGAGCATATCCAATTTGATCACCAACATACCTCCTTTTTTAACGAGATTTTCAAAGCTCCTGAAAGGCAAATATACACAACTATGCAGCTATATAGAAAAGGAGAAATTATTATGGCATAAAGCAGATTTGCCTTTCAGTAGGTTTAAAATGCAAAGACTCCTTGTAGAACTGTAATAAATACCACTACTGGCTGTGTAGAATCTTCTGCTCTGATGCTGTATATGTATATAGTTTGTGGAAAATGGTATGTTTTAAAGGGATATTCCCATCTCAGAAATTTTATTTCAGTGTGTTTGGAACTTGCAAAACCGCAAACTCACCCATAAGTTGGTTGTTTCCAAAATGCTCCATTCTTCAGATCTTGCAGATATCGATTCCTCTGCCGTCTGGTTGTTTACTGCTTGTTGCCAGGAAAACGGACCAGCTTATCCATGAAAATAGCATGCACTGCTAAACTCCCAGCACTATATAAAAATGTGCAAGCATAGGTCACCTATTTTTCCAAGTCTGCACCCTGATTTACTACTTGTTGCCAGGGAAACAGAGGAATCAATATCTGGAGAACGGAGCATTTTGGAAATCGGAGTGCTGTTTTTTTTGCAATTTTTGAACATCCTGAATTATGATTGCTGAGATAGGAATACCCCTTAAAGCAATTGCTTTTGCCACAAGAATGTCTTCTACATAGCCACTGAGTCGGTAAGGTACAACTGGCTGGTGCCACTGTGTACTATAGCTAGAAATTTTACTGGTAACCAGGAGACTTCTGCCAACAACATCATTTGGTCATTGTAAGCTAAACCAAAGCCCCCTTCAGTTAAACTTTACAATGCACTAGCATAAGACAGGTGGGAGAGGAAAGACTGCTTCAGAAACATGGATATCCTGTAAGGTTTTCCTAATTTTATATTGTCGTCTTAGATTAGGTAATTAAAGCATACTTTTCTAAAATCAAAGTTGTTTTTTTTTTTCAACTTGCGTAACTTTTTTTTTTTTTTTACTTCCTGTTTGCAAGATCCCCGCTTGCTATAAAATAGAAACTTCACTTTGTGTAAGGCTGAATGCACATGGGTGGAAATTCTGCACTGAGATTTCATGCAGAATTTCCGCTGTTGCACTCTGCCATATGATTGCATTGTTTACGTAATCCTATGCAGACAGCTGCGATTTTGATCGCGAAAAACTATTTCAGTTCGAGGCTCAGTTCAGTGCAAGGCTTGCGCTGCTGTCATCGCTGACACTGCACATGTGTGCCTGTGCGCCAGCCAGCACATCTGCAGTGAAGACGCTGGACAGGAAAGCCGCGGGTCACTGCAGGGGCACAGGGTCCCATCCCGCTGCGAGAATCTCAGTCAGAATTCAACTCTGCCGTCTGCATTCACCCTAAATGTCATTCACAGATGAACCACATATTATTTTTGCATATCCAGCATTTCTGCATTACAGGAGTCTAAAGACCTGTCTTTACTTTTTTCCTTTAGCATTACAACTACCAGAACACCTGGAATTATGGACAGTACTATCACCCTCCTTCCACATGATGGCCTTGTCATTCTTCCCAGAAACCATTTCAAGGCAGGAGTTGAGATAACTTATAAAATGTTCTAATTTTGTCTTTCACTTTGGGGAAAATTTGTTTTGGCACCGGAGCTGTGCACTGCGTACGCGCAGACTTATCTAATTCTATGGCAGAAATTCACAAGAGAGGGAAGACTTTTTTTTTTTTAACATCTTATGTTCCAGATCCCGCTCATTGGAAGTGATGTAAATCCAGTATAATCATTTTTTTTTTCTTTTTGTATCTTCTGCTCCTGACTTTTGTACAATTTAAGACGTATCCAGTCATTTGGAACACACTGCTTAAACATGCTTTTTTTTTGTGAAGAAGGGTGTCTAAAAAGGGACTTGTACCGGATAGTCTGTGGCTCTGTCAGATAAACCTCCAGCAGGTATTGGACATGTGGCTTGGTTGAAGTATAATTTTTTTTTTTGTCATCCAGATTTTTAAAAACACATGTTCGTATTCATCTCTATGTACTTTCTCTTATCACGTTTTTGTTGTTAATAAAGTATTTGCAAAATCATGACTTTACCCTTTTTTTCACCTGGTTTTCTAGAAGATATTAACCCTTTCCAATCCACTGTCTGATGTCTGAAGACATTATGATTTAAGGCTGTACAGCTCCGATGTTGGAAGACGTCCGTCAGGGTTTTCTTACTGTATATTGCCAGCCTCTCTGCTGTTGGAGCCTATCCAACGTGACACCTCATGCAGTACTGGCTTTAGCCAGCAGATAGCGCCATTGTATAACGGCAGAAAAAGAGTAAGCCTCCTAGGAAAACCAGGATACAAATTGGATTGGAAAGGGTTAAATGAAATCGAGAATTTTAAAGTTTCTTCTTTCATGTATCTTTACACACATAGCTTTAAACTTTACAAGATGCTCAACACTTTGTATTGGCCTAAAAACTGATTAAATTGTGTCCCACTTCTTTTTTTTTTTTTTTCTTTTTCTTTCACCTCTGATAAATAAAAATGGCTGTATATGCTAATTTTTTCACTGTTTGTTTATTCTTCCCCTAGTGCCTCCTTCTACTCCACTTATTTGCAGGCACTCCAGTTAGTTTTGGAACCAATTGCAAATAAGTCTATTGTGGTGGTGGTCACCACTCGGAGTCCACCCACATGACAATTGACAGTTTTAGACACATTAAGAAAAGAGCAACATGTTAGAAGGGGGGGAAAATGCCTAGGGATTGGTAAGGATCCAGTTGTAAAGGCATGCTGGTACTTTTCCTTGTCTGCTAATGACAGGACTATTTTTAAACTTATTTAAAGCGTTTTAAAGTATTTTGTTATAAGATTTTTCTGGCTAGTTCAGTCTTGAAGGCCGCCTGCACATGGGCGGAAATCCCGCGGCGGGATTTCCGCCACTGAAAGCCTGCATAGGAGTGCATTACAATACGCACTCCTATGCAGACGGCCGCGGTTTGGCCGCGTGAAATCTCGTGTGGCAAACAAACCGCGGCATGTCCTATTTTTGTGCGGGGCTCGCACATGAAAGAGCCGGCGCCGCCGGGCGTGGGTGAGTACGCGCTCGTCTATGCAGGCGGTCGGGTCCCACGGCGAGAATTCTCGCCGCCGGATCCGACCCGCTCGTCTGCAGGCGGCCGAAGTCTAGTAAAA
Organism: Eleutherodactylus coqui; assembly: GCA_035609135.1. Lineage (NCBI taxonomy): Eukaryota > Metazoa > Chordata > Amphibia > Anura > Eleutherodactylidae > Eleutherodactylus > Eleutherodactylus coqui. The sequence continues at coordinate 162,343,268 of CM069410.1, read as the reverse complement.
CTGTATACCTACAGCATGCTGCTTTTTGAAAAGCGTGTCACTGCAAAGGGAAAATTCAAATATCCCTGACAGTGGTCATATTTACCTAATTATACTAACACAAACTCCTACAAGGGTGGGTACAAACACCACTCCCCAGCAGATTGCACAAGTACAAGATGAGCAGCTCGCTCACACACCTATCACTTATGAGGGGGGGGGTTGAAGTGATTGCTTAGTATTATACTTGCACATATATAGGACCTACAAAGGATGCCAGACCAACTAATACATGTAGTTCACGATGTAGGCTTACAATCTATTAAAGATGTCACGTACAGTTCAACCCAGCAGGTTGTCCTACCTCAAAGTGAACCAGGCTGGACTGACACCCTGGGGTCACAAATGATAAATGTGAGGTATTAATAATTTGGCCAAAATTCTCAAGCCGTTGACAAGGGTCCTCATTATCTTGCAAGTCCCATTACTAACATTAGTCTGAAAAGCTCTCTGGGCTGTGCTTCCTCTGTTCAATGAGCAAGCAACGCTTCTGTGTGAAAGCATGGGAGCAGTGATGATTGGCACAGCTGCTTAAAGGGAAACTTTCCTGACACGGAGCTGGGTGAGGTATTCATTTTTTTTAAAATATATACAGTAAAACCTTTACTAGCATTGACATCTACGAAGGCTGAATTTTGAGTAAGGCCGTTAATGTTTTTCTTGGCCAAAATTTTGTCTCTAGTAACATTGGTTGCCTCGAACGACGGGCGTGTGTTGGCCTACGTGACCTAGCTGCTGAACCCACGTGCTGATCTGCTCGGCGGCTCTTCTTCCCTCCTCCTGCTAATGCAACCCACCCTTCTCCATTGGGGATGGGAAATACACTAGTACAGTACTGTACAATTGCATTCCAATGTTGCATTCCTGGCGCTCAAGTTTTGACAGATCATGGATCGGGTTCGCAGCACCGAGAACACAGTGATAACGCTAAGGACAGATAATGATGTGACCTGCAGTCCTATGTAACGCCACAGATAACAGTCACATGTTCAATAACACATTAAATGTTCATTTATTCTTTACAGTAGTCTTCTATTCATTTTATTGTTTTTGGTATTAAAGGCCATATGTATTCTCCATTAAATGTGGCTCAGTGTGGGTTTTTGTTTTTTTTTTTTTGAATGTCTAGAACTAATTAATTGGATTTACATTGATTCCTATGGACATAATTACCTTCAGTTGAGTAGCAACTGTTTTACGTAAAGCAGATTTGCTTTTGGACAGTTTACCAACGTTAGTAGAGATTTTTGATCGCTTGATCTCGCCGTTCTGAAGTCCCAGTTGTGCAAAAAAAAAAAAAATCTGACTCAGTCTCGTGCTTGTGCTCTCCTATACAAGTCTATGGGAGAGTATGTGGACAGAACTCTAAGTGTCAGGTTTTGTGCTACACACCAACTTCAGAGGGGGATACTGCTAGACTCTGGGATAAGGGTAAGTATAAAAAAAATACATCACCCTGCTATGTTGTGTCATAACAGCACCACAACTTAATTTATGGTGCTCTGGGGACATGACTAGTTCCTTTTCAGCCCCTGACAGTTTTTCCAGGTAAAAGTACCCTAAGGCTTCTGTGCTAAAAGGGATTGTCCAACATGGAAAAAAATTGCAAACATGTTTTTAGCATGCAGTAAAAAAATAACTGAACTTGCTGAGTCCCCCCTGCAGCTCCTGTTTCTCCACCATGTTCTACTTTTTGCTGCAGCAGTAATGTGCGAACCCACGGCATGTGATCACTGCAGGTTATCAGTGGTTGATATTGAGCTGCATACAGCTGGATTAATGTCATTGCTCTGACAGGAATGGGCACTCTTCCACTGGGTGAAGGAATTGCTGAGCTGTGTGTGTGTGTGTATTTTATTCATATATATCTCCTTAGACTTCTGTAAAATAAGTGTCTGGGTCACTCTTTACATCTTTATATTGGCAAAGAAATATGTCATGCATAAAACTGGTGACTGCATGGGCTGTGGCCATCTGTAGTCCGGGTGTCAATATGATTGAAACCATAACAGACAATTGCTAGCTTGTCAATGTATATGACAAATCAATTTGTGGGTTTTTGTTTTCATTTTTTTTTAATTTTTTTAGTTTTCTAGTTTTTTAATTTTTAAACTTGGAAGACTCAGACTTACTTTCCTGATAGTTTCATTTTCTAGAGACTGTATGCAAGAAACCATGGTGAGTTAAGTTCCTTTCTCTTGATGAAATCTGCTAAATAGAAATATTTAAAGTGTATCTGAGTTTTCAAAAAAGCTTTAAAAGTGGCCCAGGCCAGGTCTTAATTAGCTGCTATTTTGCTGCAGATTTTACCCAGTTTGAGCTTTATCCATTCAATTTTCTATGTAGATTTATCAATTTAATTTTCTATGTAGATTTTCCTATTTTTCTGCTGCCTTGCTATTTGCAATACACTTCTAGGTGCAGGGCAGGCCCTAATTGCCCAAAGCATGGGGAAAATAGCTAACTTTTCCTCCTTGCTTTCTATTCCTTTTTTTAATAAAGTTATATGGATCAACAAATGGTACCATTTAAAAAGCACAACTGAAAAAAAGTATTGAATCAAGTAGTGACCCCTTTTTTAAATCCTATTTAGGACCTAAAAAAATGCTTGTGCCAAATTTCACGCCCGCACAACACTGGGAAGTTAGAGAATGGGATTGGGGGGGAGGAGCCTGACTGATGAAGAGCTAGGACATGCAGAGCCTGCGCTCCTGCTCCAACACGGCTAAAACCTCATAAAAAAGGCATCCACACACCTTAAAGACAGCGGAGAGCAGACATGGGGAAGAAGAAGGGAGCCAACAGCTGCTGCAAGCCCCGGGAGGAAGATTCCGGACCCCTGGACCGCTTTGTGTCCACCGGAGGAGGCCGACACCGGCAAGGAGGAGAGAGCCGGGAACCGATGGCCGCAAGAGGAGAAGGGAGACCTCGACCGGAAAACCCGACCAGCGCAGCGCCGGAGGAAAACCCTGCACCAATGAACCGGAGCTCAGCGACACCCGCGCCCCCCGCGGCAGTGGCGGGGAGGCCGGGAGAGACGCAAGATGGCGGCGGAAGGGAGCCGGAGGACAGCGCGCGGCCGCCGAGGGCAGCAGACGTACAGCCGGAACCCCGCAGGGAGAGACCCGACCCCCCCCTCGCTCCCAGAACGGCACTTACCACCGGCGGACGGGCTACGGGCGCGGCAGCCGCGGGAACCACAAGGCGGACCGGAAGTGAAGATCCGGCCGCCATCTTCTTCAACGCAGGCACCGGAAGTGGAGGAGGCAGCAAGCCCGCGGACACGGAGGGAGACCGAGGGGGCCCCAGCAGCGCTGCAGCGCTGCAGAGTGAAGCAGAGGTAACAGGTATAGCGGAGGGGGGTCAATACAGCCCCATCACCCCCAGGGATGCCAGGCCAAAACAGTTTAGGCCAGTGAGGGAGGCAGCAGGTTGGATGGGAGACTGCCATAACCCTCCACCACCCTTACCATGGGACATATCACCAGAGGGGGATGAGGAGTGGGCTGCCACACCAGACCCCTCACCTAGACCCCTGAACAGGGGGGAGGGGCAGAGATCAAATGGCCTCAGGAACAAAGAAATAAGACAGGGGACAAGCAGAGATACCCTGATCAGTGACACAGAAGGGGATAAAGCGAATGCTTCATGGTCGCCAGCAAGCCACAAGAGAGCTGGCGGTAGCACAATGGTTAAACCCACGCAGGCGGCACAGAAAACAAGTAAACAAGCCCCACATGAGACATATGAGCAAGGAGAATTTGGGAGCCCCACGAATATTAACAAAACCACAATGGAAAGCTGGGATTGGAAGGAACATCTTAGATCAATCCCAACTAAAGAAGATTTAGACAACCACTTTGCCCGATTTGCTTCATCACAAAAATCAGCGCTGGAATCCATACAGAAGGAAATCCAACAAATGGGGCATCGTCTCAGAGAGACAGAAGAGACACAGGACCTAATACTGCAGCGTATGGATGAACATCACGATATCTTAAGCGAACACGCTGTCCAAATAGCAGAACTGGCTAATCACCTAGATGACATTGAGAACCATCATAGACGGAACAACCTAAGAATTCGGGGCCTGGGAGAAGAAATAGAGAACAAGCACCTGGAGACATGGGCAGTGAAATGCTTTGGAGACCTGCTGGATAGATCTCCAGAAGATCCAATAGAGATAGACAGGATACATAGGGCCCTAGGTCCTAGATCTGCAGACTCGGAGAGACCAAGAGATGTGATATGTAGGATACATTTCTTTAAAGAAAAAGAGGAGATCCTTCGCCAGATTAGAACTAAGGGACCGATTAAATTTAGAGACAGAATCCTACTATTCCTACCAGATCTTTCCAGAAAGACACTTCAACAAAGACGAGCCCTCAAACCACTGTTATCACTGTTGAAAGAGCGGGAGATCCCATACCGCTGGGGATATCCCTTCCAGTTAATAGCGGGCTCGGGAAAAGAGAGTGCCATCTTTAGATCCTTAGGGGACCTCCCTAAATTCCTTACAACACTCAAACTACCAATGGTCTCTATACCAGAGTGGCAAAAAACAAGTACCCCATCACCAACCCCCCCCAAGGGGACAATGGCAACCAGTGAACAACCACCACAAAAGATCAAACCCAAACAACAGAGACCATCCATAGAAGTCCCACACCCACCAAAAAGGAGAAGGAGCACGGAGTAGTGCCCGAAACATGGGCACGGACAATATGACCTGAGAAACTAGGGCCATTTCTTACAAAATGGAAAATTCCAAGTGTATAGGACTGGCGGTTAAGCCCAAACATCAGGATGCGTCGCAAGACCATCTCCGGAGTAGAGGATCTACCCGAGGACAGGGAACCACTTTCACTGGAAATATACATCCTTGCATCGCTCTACTCCAAACTGCTCTGCCCATTTTCATTTTCTTTCCTCTGCCTCCTTTCCAACTCCTTGATCTGGCCCCCCCCCCCCCCCCAGCCGGGGGGATCCCCCGAGGTCTCCTATGTAGCTTTCTGTGTTTCCCCTACACTGCTTGACCTCTGACTTTTTATCGGTTATAAAGGTGTGGATGCCTAACATTTTGTTTTCAGATGCCGTGTGGAGGAGGACGGGGCCTGGAACCGGACTCGACCGAACCCAGTCGCTCCCCCACTAGGGACTGCAGCCTAGCCAGGCTGTGCAGACATTAGTCAATAGTTAATAGTTTACGAGAGTCCACGTTTTAAATTATAGTTGATAGCACAACTGGTTGAATGCAAGTGGATATTTGTGGTCTTACCCCCCCCTCCCTTTCCTACCCTTGTGTGTGACCCCCTTTCCCCCTCCAATCCAGGTCCCCTCCCAAGGTGGAAAGTCACGGCATACCGTCAGAGGGATGATATTACGATTTCTAGACACCATAAAATGGCCCGACTAAATGTATGCTCTTTCAATACAAAAGGGCTAAACTGCCCTAACAAGCGCAACCAGGTGCTGTATAGACTCCACAGGAAACGGGTGACAATTGCTTTGCTTCAAGAGACACATTTTCCGCGTTCTGGTCCTCCCAACTGCGGAAAGAACAAATTTTACCCCATGTGGTTTCACTCCACACACCCGGAAAATAAAACCTGTGGAGTCTCCATAGCATTTCATAAGTCTGTAACCCCCGTGATCCTGTCACAAGAAATAGGAGACGACGGGAGATTCATATTCCTTAAAATATCAGTTGCCGAGAAGATACTTACAATTGCTAACATGTATTTCCAGAGCGTCATCCCGACGGCCCCATTTACATATGGAGGTTGCCCTCTGACCCAGGTAGGGACAGGAAGAGTTTAAAAGCACCTCCCCTTCCACCCATGCTTCAGTGTCTTCCTGTCCCTACGGTGGGACAGAGGAGCAGCTCCAGAGCTGCAGGAGAAGGAAGAAAACTTACCAGAAGAAAACTTCCCGCACGCTGTGCGATCCCCCTGGAGGGGTAGAGGTCGGGGCCGCACACTCACGAGTCCCTGCATCCCCGACCTGCGGCGCCGACTGAGCCGTAAGTCGCCTCAGCAGCGCAGGTCTCCCTCGCGCGGTCCGCATGTTCCGGCCGCCGCTACCGCGATGGGATAGTTCCTCCTGGCAGAGGAACAGCAGCGGCGGCCTCCCGGAGCTCCTGGATCCTCGGCTCACATAGCGGTGACGTCATCCGGCGTGGTGACGTCACGCGCTCGACGTAGGGGGCGTGGCTACCGGTGAAAACCCGGAAATGGCGCCAAATTCAAAGTTTCTCCCATCTAAAGCGGGCTCTACTCCATGGAGATATCCTGCTGACTGACTAGAAGTGCCAAACAGCATGTCTACCCGCGACAGCTCAGCACGAGAGGGAGAAACAGATACCCTACAAGCCGTGAGTAGGCTATATGCCAAAAAACGGAATGCAAATTAACGCTGTACTGGATTGGATGCATATATGTCCCCCTTTTCTCTCCCCTCTCCCCCATTGTGGTATGGGTTAGAGTCCAAAGAGTAAGGACTTACCGCACGCTGTGCGATTTCCCCCTAGAGGGGTAGAGGTCGGGGCCGCACACACTCACAAGTCCCTGCATCCCCGACCTGCGGCGCCGACTGAGCCGTAAGTCGCCTCAGCAGCGCAGGTCTCCCTCGCACGGTCCGCATGTTCTGGCCGCCGCTGCAATAGCGGACCCAAAAAAAAAAAAAAAATACCCTATGCGACGAATGCACAGGGAAGATACCAGCAGAGGCATCCGCTGTAGGATCAGGGCAGGCCTCTATGGCATCCCTTCCCCAGGCTCAGCCAGGTCCGTCACGGGTCCCTAAAAGGCCAAGACAAACCGAATTGGCGAGCCCAATTTCCGGGAATCCCTGCAGCTCCCGTCTGAAGGGAGCTAGAGGACCCGCCAGTACTTTTAGAGGATGAGGAAAAGTATTATTTCTCCTCAAATGACATTGCGCACCTCATCAAGGCGGTGAGGGAGACAATGCAGATAGAAGAGGATCACCCGCCGAGGATAGTGCTCGCTTCGGCAGCACATACACTAAAATTGGAACGATAGACGCACACGCAAATTCGTGAAGCGTTCCATAAAACAAAGATAAAACGCTCGGCGGCCTCCGGTCAAGGGAAAATACCATGTTCCCCGTCAACTAGACCCTACAACAGGTAATTGCCGATGAATGGCAGGAGCCTGAGAAAAGAATAGCGGTATCAAGGTGGCCAAAAAAAAAACAAAAACCCCTTTGGCCCCTGAAGATACCTCACAACTGTCTTATCCAATGGATAAGAACATAGCCTCGACTTCTGTGGCTAGATCGATGGTCCTATGCATAAATAGGCTGGAAGCCTCCATCATAGATCGGGCCCCTAGAGAGGAGTCAGCCAGTTGTCTTTCCCTCCTAAAAATGGCTACCGCCTTTCTGACCGATGCATCAGCGGGGATAGTAAGATATGATGCACATTATGGCTGAAGACATGGGCCGCAGATGTGACATCAAAAAACAAGCCCTGCACCATCCCCCTCTAAGGGGAATACATGTTGGGCCCGTCCTGGACAAGATCCTGGAGAAAATCGGCGACAGATAGCCTTACAGGAAACCATCCTTTCCGAGGCGCCAGCCACCTCCCGAAGTTAAAGGGAAAACTGGAAGATGGCGTACCCCAAGGGAGGTCAGGTTAAGGAAGCTCAACCCTCTCCTGAACAAACAGGGGGTAGATTAGCACGCTATCTAAGTCAGTGGCAGGGGATAACATCTAACCCCTGGGTACTCCGAATAATTGAAGCAGGGTACCGAATTGAGTTCCACTCTCTACCCTCTAGGAGATTCCTCATAACCTCCCCTGGGTCCCTACAAGATCAAGGGAACCTCATAAAAGGTGTACAGGAACTCAAGGACTTAGGAGGCATTGCACAAGTCCCTGATTATGAAAGGGGTGAGGGATTCTATTCTCCCTTATTTCTAATCAAAACCAAACGGTTCCATTAGGACTATCCTTAACCTTAAGGCCCTAAATAAATTTATTTCATATAAATGAAATTTTTTTTTTTAAGATGGAAACAGTGAGGTCTATCATCTCACTAATAGACCGGGATACTGTAAAGTGCACTATGCATCCCAAAGATGCATACTGTCACGTCCCAATAGCTGCAGTCCATCACAAATACTCGAGATCCGCTCGGCGGGAGGCGACAGAATCCAACATTATCAGTTTATGGCCCTTCCATTCGGAATCTCCACTGCTGCTCGGGTGTTCACAAAGATAATAATAGAGATGGTAGCCTATTTCAGACGGAACCAAATCCGTATATTCCCATATCTGGATGACTTCTTGTCAGTGTCAAGGACAGAAGGACTAGACATATAGACCTATCTATGGTCCTGTATACCCTAAACAGTTTAGGGTGGATAGTCAATAAACAGAAGTCCGACCTGAACCCTGGTACACAGAAGTTATACCCGGGGGTATTATTAGACTCCCACATCCAGGAATCTCGGCTTCCATCATCTAGGAGGAAGACCTCCTCCAAAGAGTAACCTCCCTCTGTCAGGCTACGACGGTTTCTATCAGAGAAACAATGAAGGTGCTCGGCATCCTAAACAGCCTGCATACAGATAGTACCGTGGGCACAAGCCCATACTCGACAACTACAAAGGTTCATTCTTGCCAGGTGGGACAGACGGCAGACCTCCCTGGATAATAAGGTGAGCCTGTCCGTCCGAGTCAGAGTCCCTACGCTGGTGGACCTCATAGAGGAACCTAAGCAAAGGTACCTCCTGGTCGCAAGAACCTACTATACCCATCACAACAAATGCCAGCAAAACAGGATGGGGAGCGCAAGTAGCCGACCTAAATCTACAGGCCAAAGTAGCTAAGCGCTCATCAAGCTACAGAGAATTAAGGGCAATCTGGGAGGCCCTTAAGGCAGCAGAACCCCCTGTAAGAGGAAGGCATATCAAAATTTTGACTGATAATAGTACAGCTCTGTCGTTTGTTCGCCACCAAGGGGGAACGCGACCCACACCTGCAACAACTGGCGATAAAAATACTCCGCTAGGCGGAGTCCAACGTGCTGTCTTTTTCTCTCAGCAATCCATCTAAAAGGGTCCACAAGCGTTGTTGCCAACTTCCTGAGCAGACAGAGCATCCTTCCAGGAGAATGGGGGCTGAACCAGCGAGTCTTCGACCAACTAAGTTGCCGGTGGGGAGAACCGCAGATAGACCTGTTCGCCCCGAGGGAAAATTCAAAATGCCGGGACTTTTACTCTCTGAATCCAAGAGCCAACCCGTGCGGGATAGATGCCCTGTCCCAAAGCTGGGATATGGACCTAGCATACGCCTTTTCCCCTTTTCCCACTGATCCCTCACATCCTCGGGAAAATCCAGACCAGCCGGGTGTCAGTCATACTAGTTGCCCCTATGTGGGACAAAAGGCCCTGGTATCCCCTACTAAAAGCCTTCACTATTCGGGGTCCACCTCTACTACCAGTAGTGGATGATCTCCTACTCCAGGGCCCGCTAACATCCGGGGGTCGGAAAAATTGAATCTAGCAGCATAGATGCTGAAAGCATGATATTGCGTGGGAAGGGACTCTCCCATAATACCCCGACAAAAAGCCGTAAACCTATCACGACAGCCATCTATGATAGGATACGGAGGAAGGTCACAGACTTCTGCAAAATAGATCCAGGGGAAATCCCAGGGATTGACATACCCGCAATCCGGGAATTTCACAGGCAGGCCTAGAGGAAGGCCTTAGCCCGAGAACCCTTAAGGTTCATACAGCAGCACTAGGATCTTACCTAGACCTCCCCCTAGCAGAACACCGCAGGGTGTGTAGGTTTCTCAAAGGGGCAGAAAGACTTCGACCCTTTATTAAAGAAACCTTCCCTATCTAAGACCTAAACTTAGTCCTAAATAGTCTTGCCAACCCCCCTTTGAACCCCTCTCCCAACTCTCCCTGAGACTGCTTACGCTAAAAGTTACCCTTTTAGTCGCTATAACTTCGGCTCGGAGAACAGGGGAAATACAAGCATTATACTGTATTGAACCATACATGATAATACAAGATGACCGGATTACCTTTAAACGGGACCCAGCCTTCCCACCGAAGGTAGTGTCAAAAATTCATAGGGAGCAGACAATCACTCTGCCCTCCTTCTGTCAAAATCCCCGCAATGGAAAAGAACGAGATTTTCATAGCCTAGATGTTAGGAGAGCCGTCCTAGTGTATTTAGAGGCTACCTGCTCCTTTCGCAAAAATAACCTCTTTTTCCAATTTCAGGGGCCGGAAAAAGGAAAGACGGCATCTAAGGGCACCATTGCGAGGTGGATCAAGACTGCCATCCAAGAGGCATATAAAGCCAGGGGCTTCGATCCCCCGGGGAAAAAAATTAGAGCCCACTCCACACGCGCTCTCTCTCCTCCTCTTGGGCAGAAAAGGGCCAGGAGTCTGCCGAGCAAATTGCAAAGCAGCCACCTGGTCTAGCAACATACGTTTATCAGACATTTTAGGGTTAACGTCCAGTCGGACAAAGACCTGAGCTACGGACGAAAAGTCCCTCAGGCAGTAGTCCCGCCCTAAAACCACGTATAATTTGGTATACTCCATATGTAAATGGGGCCGTCGGGATGACGCTCTGGAAAGATACGGATTACTTACCGGTAGTCCCATTTCCAGGAGTCATCACGACGGCCCATAGTTCCCTCCCTTATAGAATAATTAATGTTCTTTCAATGTAAATATGACCGAATGAAGGTAAAATTTGGTTTAGTAAACATTGTCCACCGTGATAATTTGTAAGTCACTGAAGCATGGGTGGAAGGGGAGGTGCTTTTAAACTCTTCCTGCCCCTACCTGGGTCAGAGGGCAACCTCCATATGTAAATGGGGCCGTCGTGATGACTCCTGGAAATGGGACTACCGGTAAGTAATCCGTATCTTTTCCTAATCAGGGTCAGGTGGGTTTCGCCATAGAGGCTCTACAGGCCCTACGGGACTTCGCAGAAGGGACTCCAATCATTTTAGGAGGAGATTTTAATATGTGTATGGATCTGCGCTTAGACTCCTCCACGGGACGCTCTGCGCTCACAAGGGCAGCGATACGTAAGGTTCAGAGAATACTTGTGAGTATGGACATGATAGATTTATGGCGCACCCTCCACCCAGGTAAACGTGATTATAGTTTTAACTCTATGGCACACAATTCTTATAGCAGAATTGATTATATATTCATATCGCATAGTTTAGTCGATGGGGAACCTCAATGCTCCCTAGATATATTGTTATGGTCAGACCACTCCCCAGTGTTTGCATCCATGGGCCCTGTGGGCGGGGTACGGGGTTCCCATACATGGCGCCTCAACGACAATTTGCTCAAAGACACAGTCTGCCTAAATGAAGTGAAAAAAACCATAGAATTTTTCAAAGTTGACCATGCTGTAGATCCCACACCTGACCCGATAAAATGGGAAACCCTTAAATGCGTTCTAAGGGGAGTGTTTATCTCCCATGGAGCTAGGGTTAAAAGGGAGCAGACAGCAAGACTCACGCAATTAATAAAAGACCTTAACATAAAAGAAACGTCAAATAAATCACAGGCAACCGCCAACTTACAAGTTGAAATATCCGACTTAAGACACAAGATACTAGATATCCTTGACCAAAATACCATGGGTAGGAAAGATAAACTTAAGGCCGGATATTATGAATATGGCGATAAAAGCGGCAGATGGTTGGCTAGAGCGTTGCACCCCAGGACATCTCACCCACATATACACTCTATCAACTCAGCCGAGGGGGGACGGGTACACTCCCCGAAAGAAATACTAGAAGAATTCCGATTATTTTATTCCAAATTGTACAATATTCCAGAAAGGCGGACTATACCCGAAACCCAACATAGACAGAAGATGGAGGAGTACCTCGACCTCCACGTCCCGAGACGTCTCTCCCCAGAGGAGTCTTTGACCCTGGAGGGGGACTTCGAGGCAGAGGAGCTCACACAGGTAATTCAGGGAATCAAAAAGGGAAAGAGCCCAGGGCCGGATGGATTTTCTCCGGGGTTCTATAAGGCTTGTGGAGGTCTGTTTTCTGACTTGCTTCTTCGAGCCGTTAATACAATATCCGGGGTTTGCCCCCTCCCACCCCAGGCTCTCCAGGCGCACATCGTATTGATCCCCAAACCAGGGAAGGATCCTATGGCGTGCGGCAATTACCGGCCGATTTCGCTTATTAACTGTGACTTAAAAATCTTCTCAAAAATGATTGCAAACCGACTGAATGCATCGATACCCCGACTCATGCACGGTGATCAGGTCGGCTTTGTTCCGGGCAGGGAGGCTAGGGATAGTACAACCAGAACCCTGACCTTGATTGATTGGGCGAGGAGGAAAAAATCACCACTCTGTTTGCTCTCTGTCGATGCAGAAAAAGCATTCGACAGGATAAATTGGAGATTTTTAGAAGCAACGCTGCAGAGAGTTGGCATAGGGCCTAGGGCTCTAGCTTGGATTATGGCATTATACAGAAACCCCTCGGCACAGGTCAGGGTTAACGGTACCTTGTCCACCCCGTTCGAGATCAAAAATGGTACGCGCCAAGGATGCCCCTTATCTCCTACCCTGTATATCATGGTGATGGAGACCTTGGCTAACGCCATTAGACACAACCCCTCAATAAAAGGGATACGGGTGGGAGAGGAGGAACACAAATGCGCTCTCTATGCGGATGATTTGTTGGTTTACGTTACAGAGCCTCGGGTGGGTCTCCCCAATATCATGAAAGAATTTACAGCCTTTGGCGAACTCAGCAACTATAAAATCAACGCAAAAAAGTCGGTGATTCTTAACATTTCGATCCCAGGAAGAGAAGCGGGGGACCTCGCCGAGGCCTTCCCATTTCTTTGGAACGCGGCGACTCTTTCAAATACTTGGGAGTACAGATCCCGACAGATCTATCCCGGATATTTGAACTCAATTACAAACCAATATTATCAACATTCGATAGAGACTTAGAGAGATGGTCCGGGGCCACATTATCTTGGTTCGGGAGAATGAACGCAATTAAAATGGATGTTTTACCAAGAATACTATATATCTTCCAGACGGCCCCATGTAACCTCCCAAACACCTTCTTCGACAGATTACGTAGCCAAATACTAAAGTTCATATGGAAAGGAGGATCCAAAAGACTTAGTCATAAAAGTTTAACTAAGCCTAAAGAGAAGGGCGGAGTGGGACTTCCCGACTTTCGCCTATACCACAAGGCAGCTATAGGATCCTTCATATTAGATTTATTTCATCATAGAGAGAACAAATCTTGGGTTCAAATAGAAAACCGTAATAACACCTTTGAGACTAGAGGGGCGTTCTGGATCCCGGGGAAAGTTAATTGGGAAAAGGAGGAGGCATCATTCATGATGAGCACATTACTGGGCGCCTGGAAAGGGGGTTGTAAGACCACGGTCCCGGGACCTCTTACCCCACTGACGGGAAACCCACATCTTAAGGCAACTTTGCCGCTGCGCAACCTGGAGTTTATACCCCCAGGAGTGGAGGCCAGGGTGGGGGAGGTGGTGGAATTGGGAGACATACGGGACATGGGGTCCCTGGGAGGGGACCGCAGGCAGGCGCCGGGCTCATGGATGCAATACCTACAAGTGTGTAGCTACCTGGGGAAGATAAAACCTACTCAAGGATGGGAAATGACATATACCCCCTTTGAGGAGCTATGTTGCGCTAGGGAGGCTCCCAGACATACCGTCTCAATACTCTACAACCATCTAATAGAGCAGGGGTCCCCAACTCCAGTCCTCAGGGACCGCCAACAGGTCATGTTTTCAGGATTTCCTCAGTGTTGCACAGGTGATGTAATTATTGTTGGGACCTCAGACATTGCCACAGGTGTTCTTACCATAGGTTATCCTGAAAACATGACCTGTTGGTGGTCCCTGAGGACTGGAGTTGGGGACCTCTGTAATAGAGGAACAACTAGGAAGTCACCAACCTAGGTGGATAGGTGCGTGGGAGGAGGCATTGGGCCGGTCTTTCTCGAAGGAACTATGGAGCAAAGCGTTTCAGCTTACTCATAAAATGTCGGTTTCCAGCAGGCTCCAAGAGTTAAATTTCAAGATTGTATCAAGATGGTACTTGACACCGGAGAGACTACACTCCTTCTTCCCCGCAACCCCGAATACATGCTGGCGTTGTGGAGGTGAGGTGGGTTCAATGCTCCACATTTGGTGGGATTGCCCCATGGTCGCAACCATATGGCAAGATATGAAACATTTATTCGAAAAGACGGGAAGAGAAACAATAACTCTGACACCGGAAATGGCACTCCTGTCCATCACTCACGAAAATGCACACCAACTCAGGAAAGGATTGCTAAAATTCTTCATTATAGCCACAAGGCAGGTAATTCCTAGGTTCTGGAAACAGAGTCTGGAAATTCCCAGAAGTGCATGGGTAGGGGTGATGGATGAGATTGAACGAATGGAGAGGATCAGATTAACGGAGGACCAGCTCGGTTATGATAAATTTTACCAAACATGGGCACTATGGATAGATATACGAAACACCCCTGGGTTTCAAAACTGGTTGCTTACGGGCAAATATGAGTAAGACTGTAGATCAGACGTGACAAGGAAAAGTAAAAAGGATAGCCTGGATATTACCGTCCCCCCCCCCCTTTCCCACCACCTTTCCTCTAATCCCTTCCTTCCCCTCTTGTCGTGTAAACCCACCCCCCCTCAGGATGTTAACATCTACTATCGAAATAACAAGACCGTGAAGAATGTTCAGTTTAAAGAGATTTGTTGTTGTATTCCATTCAAGAAAATTTGAAGTTTTCTGTTATCTGGGCAACCAAACGGTATTAGCTCATTGTTATGTGTAACAATTTACAAGTATTGTATATGTTAATGTAAAAGCAATAAAAATACCTTGAAAGAAAGAGAGAATGGGATTAGGTACATTACGTAGGGGTGCCAATACTTTTGCATTTAGTATTGAATAATCAAGTTGCGACCCGTTTAGCTGGTGGTGTTCCTCCCCCCAATCCCTAGTTTAAACACTCCTCTAGCTATCTTCTGCCCAAGCACAGCTGCACCCTCCTCACTGAAATGCAGCCCGTCCCTACGGTAGAGCTTGTAGTCGACAGTGCAGTCAGCCGAGTTTTCCAGGAACCCAAATCCCCCCACCACCACCACCTTACACAAACTAATCTTTTTCTACCTTTTGTGGTATGGCTTGTGCTACAGGTAGTATTTGAGAAAACTACCTTGGAGTACCTTGCCCCAAGCGTAGAACCTAAATCCCTGAAATAATTTTTAAGAGTCCTCCATTGACCTCTGACTTTACCATTGGTGCCAATATACACCATGACTGCTGGATCCTCACCAGCCCCTCCCAATATTCTGTCAACCCCATCCATGATGTGTAGAACTCGAGCGCTAGGCGCAACACACCTTAGGTGAGAAGGAAGTCAAATGTGCATAGAAGAAACTAATTTTGAGACATTGTGCAAACTGTCTGGGATGAAGACTCTTTCCTCTATTTCTATTGATTACAAAGTTGTGCTTTTTTCTTTCTTGTTCCTTGAGCTAAGGCCCACAACTGTGTATAGATAGGAGAGATGGAATTTTAAACTTAAAGGGGTTGTCCCGCACCGAAACGGGTTTTTTTTTTTTTTCCAATAGCCCCCCCCCCCCCCGTTCGGCGCGAGACAAATCCGATGCAGGGGTTAAAAATAAAAACCGGACAGTGCTTACCTGAATCCCCGCGCTCCGGTGACTTCTTACTTACCTGGTGAAGATGGCCTCCGGGATCTTCTCCCTTGGTGGACCGCAGGTCTTCTGTGCGGTCCATTGCCGATTCCAGCCTCCTGATTGGCTGGAATCGGCACGGGGCGGAGCTACGAGGAGCCGCTCTCCGGCACGAGCGGCCCCATTGAGAAAAGAAGACCGGACTGCGCAAGCGCGTCTAATCGGGCGATTAGACGCTGAAAATTAGACGGCACCATGGAGACGAGGACGCTAAGAACGGAGCAGGTAAGTGAATAACTTCTGTTTGGCTCATATGTAATGCACGATGTACATTACAAAGTGCATTAATATGGCCATACAGAAGTGTATAACCCCACTTGCTTTCGCGGGACAACCCCTACCCACTAGATTTCTTTTTTTTTTTTTTTAATTAAACGCTGCGATAGTTTTTTTTTTTTTTTAGTGGGACTTTCTAATGTTAAAATTGCATGTCGCAAATGCACACACCTGCGATTTTTGTGCGATGCAATTTTAACATTAGTAACCCAACTGTACTGGTTTTCTTTAAACACCCCCCCCCCCCCCCCCTGGTCCTGTGGGTATGGTGTACAGATCGGTTTTGCGTTCTCCTGAGTGCTAAAAGTTTATTTTTCTGTATTAAGATTGCTTTTTTGTGTGTGTGGTCCATATGACTCCTATATCGGCAGGGCTGGTTTATCAGATATTAGAATATGTTGACCGTGTTTGATCTGGGAACTCGTTCAAGACCAGCATTTCCAAGATGCAGTAAACAACTGAGGCTTGTGTGCGGGCGTTATTTTGTAGGTTGTAAAGCATTTTCTTCTGAATATAAAGCCGCAAATGATAGTGAACTTGTGGAGAATATACTCGCGTCTGCTTCTGACCACTTTGTTGTAACTAGAGATGAGCGAATATACTCGTCTCGTGTAATTACTCGATCGAGCACCGCGATTTTCGAGTACTTCCGTACTTGGGTGAAAAGATTCGGGCAGCGGGGAGAGGTGTGGTGGAGCGGGGGGGGGGAGGGGGTTTGCAGCAGGGAACAGGGGGAGTCCCGATGCAACCCCCACTCACCCACGGCGCCCTCCCCCCGACCCGAATCTTTTCGCCCGAGTATGGAAGTACTCGAAAATCGTGGCGCTCGGGCGAAAAAGGGGTGTGGCCGAGTAGGTTCACTCATCTCTAGTAGTAACATAAACCTCAAATTGCAGGACTTGCGGTCATTTTGGATTGAATTCCAGATTGTCTTGGTGATGTAGGTGATGAATGGGGTGGGGAATGATTTCACCAGGAAATAAGGGGCGTGGAGAACTGTACCATTAACAATGGGATATGCATATGATGGCAGAGGGTCTCCAATTTAATCCTAGAGAGCCTGTCCATAATATGCAAAGTACTATTTGGTGGAGAGAATGGAGGAATTTCTTGGGCACTAAGCTAAGGGGAAGTGTGAAGGACATAAAGAGACTTGGGCAGTAGCTTCATTTTTTACTCAACCAATTGAAGTGTGAATGATCTGAAATACCTCGAGGAATTAATGTGACATCACAAAGCAGGGGGAGACAGTCTGGCAAGCCAAATCATAGATCAATACAATAGAAGGCACCGTGGGAAAGGGAATGAAAGGAAAAAGTGTTGTGGGTGCCTTAATCGCCACATCTCTTAGCAAATAAGAAGAGAAAGTAGAGATTGAGGGATTTACTTGCATAATGCGGTCTTGTACTGGGTCGATGGTAGGGTTAATGTCATCCATGATCACCACTGGGGCTGGTACAAGCAACACTACCAGGGCCATCACGTCATGGGAAATCGGTAAGGTCAGCAGCAGTGCTGGTAGGTAAATATTAACTAGCGTGAGATGTCAATAATGGAAAGTACCTTGAAAAATAATTCGACCCTCAGGCTCAATGCAAATTTGCTTAAAAACAAACTGGGCTCACTTAGTTACCAGAACAGTAATTAGAAAAGGTAGCGTGATAAGCAGAGCCAACAAAAGTGCGTTTAAGCGCCAGTACCTAGAGCCCTGCAATTGAGTTTCTGGGGGGGGGGGGGGGGGGGAACCATGGAGTAAGCTTTAAGAAAATTAAATAGTAAATCTCTGTTAAATTAGGAATTCAGGCCTCTAATCTTCCAAGAGACCAATTTGAATTTAATATGTCCTGGTATTATGCGGGTGCCCTATGCCTTTTATAGCTCTATTGATACCATAAGAGCAGTTGTGCTAAAAGGATTAGACAAAAAATAAACAATTTGATAAAGAAAATCATCTCCTTTGCCTCCTGGACGTGATTGAGTCAATTCTTCATTCATGCGATCATAGGGTACGTACGGGTAAATGTAAAATTGCATATGGTTGTGTGAAGCAAGCCTTAGAAATGACATGGAAGCAACCAAAATCAACCATCCACACAGGTCAGTCCAGCCTAACAAAAAGAACAGAGCAAGCACTGACTACAAAGCCTAAGCTAAAGCAAGTAGTTTAGTCTCATATTTGTAGCTCGATGGAGGAGGAACTTAATGAAGATTAATCCAAGTAATAGCATTCTCCAGTTTACTAAAGAAATGGGAACGATTATTCTTGATGCCTTTTAATTAAGCAGGATACAAAATTGTGTGGGTAAGTCGTTTGAAGTGCAGTAGTCTCTTTGCCTCTGCAAATTATTACTGATGCTGCTTTTGTAACTCCAAGGAAACATCTGTGAAAATCCACACCTCTTGTACCCTGACCTGCAGGGCGTTTAACCCCTTCATGACATGACCTATTTTGAGCTTAAGGACGCAACAATTTTTGGCGGATTTTCTTCTCCGTTTATCAAAAGTCATAACTTTTTTATTTTTCCGTCGACGCGGCCGTATGAGAGCTTGTTTTTTGCGTGGCGAACTGTAGTTTTTATCGGTGCCACTTTTCGGTACATAGACCATATTGTAAACCTTTTTTTTTTTTTTAATGATAGCAGGGAGAGAAAACGCATCAATTCTGCCATAGATTTTTTTATTTTTTTTTTTACAGCGTTAATCATGCAGACATTCCATTTTTTCTGCGGGTCGGTACGGTTACAACGATACCAAAATTCTTACATTTTTTTTTAGGTTTTCCCACTTTTCTGCAATAAAAACCCTTTTTCTTGGAAATCTTTTTTTTTTTTTTCTAAATCGCGGCATTCAAAGTCCTGTAACTTTTTTATTTTTTGATGTACGGCACTATGAGGGCTTATTTTTTGCGCGACAAGCTGTAGATTTTATTGGTACCATTTTGGGGTACACATGGCTTTTTTGATCTCTTTTATTGCGTTTTTAGTGAGGCAAAATGCTAATAATTAGCATTTTGCCTCCGTTTTTTAGCGTTTTTTTCCCGTGCACAGTCAAAAGCATGTGCAACTTATTGTACGCGTCGTTACGGATGCGACAATACCAAATATGTGGGATTCTTTTTTTATGCTAATCTGAGAAAAAGCATAAAGTTTTTTTTACTCTCTTTTTACATTTTTTTTAATTCATTTTTTTAATCTTTGTTTTTTTTTTACACTATTTGAGTCCCTCTGAGGGACTTTAATCACTGCCCTGATGATCGCTGTTATAAGGCATGGCAGAGCTACTGCTCTCTCATGCCTTATCGCTTATACAGCGATCCTAGGCATAGGCAATACAGGACGCCAGTGTCTGGCATCCTGTTGCCATGGTGACAGGCCGGGCTCTCGCGATGACATCGTGAGTTCCGGCCGGAGACACAGAGTAAGCCGCGCTCCCTCTGTGTACTCTTTCCCTGCCGCGACTTACTTAGATCGTGGCAGGGAAGGGGTTAACAGCGGGGGCGCAACTCCGATTCTCCCCCGCTGTTGCAGCGGCACGCCGGCTGTGACAGACAACCGGCTCCGGCTGCGGGATAGCACGAGATCATATGTGATCCCGCGCTATCTCCAGGACGTAAGTTTACGTCCTGTTGCGGGAAGTACCAGGCTGCCAGGACGCAAACTTACGCCCTGCAGCGGGAAGGGGTTAACCAGGGAATTAGTTTAATAGTTTACCTATGAATGTGTGGAGGGGCCCCTGGGAGTGGAGCTTGAACACTGGCATGCGCTAGGCATGTTCAATGAAGGATAGGGTTGGGAAGGAATCTGACCCGTAGCTCTCCTTAAGGAGAGATTCAAGATACTCACAGGGGCTTATCTGTCTAATATTGCACCTGCACAAGTGATTCTCCAGGTCATCTAATTTCCTTTTTTTTGTACAGTAGAGGCTGAGGGAAGGGCTTGTACCTCGGCTCTAAGCGGCATAACCACATCCTCTAGATCAGGGATACGAGTTTCCACTGCAGTAGTGTGCTTATGTAGTGACTGAACCTCCATCCGTAGCAGGTCAAAGTCAGACTGCAAGATGTCGCATTCTTCAGTAAGCATGGATGGGCGCTCTGCTATAGCTTTGATGATATCCGTAATAGTTGGACCAGCTGAAGAGCGTGTAGATAGTGTAATAGACCCAGATGGGTCCCCTGATGCTGAGGGTGTGCTATGGCACTGGACTGTGCACATTGTTGTAGTTTGTTAGTGAGTTTATTTTGTTTAGTAGGGGCCATGTGCATGTAAAAAAAATACACTGGTCCGGGAAACACACAAATAGCAAGCGTAATAGCAGGTTGGAACTTATTTAATATCACAAGAGAGCTCAGAGGGGAAAAGTTCTACATTTTATACATCTATAAAAAGGCCAAAGAAAGTGTCATGTCGCTCCACATCCACTAGTGAATAAGTACTTGAGCCCTGTAAGAGATCCTGTGGTGAGCTGTGTATACTGCAGAACTAGAAATATCCACTTAGTGCTGTCCGAAAGATTTTGTGGTGGAGCCTTCAATTCAGGATGTCCTAATCTGTGTGAAGGACTTAGTCCGTCGTTCTATACAGTAGTTAAAAGATTCAATTTTTCATAAGATCAAACGCCCTAGATGTCCACCTCTAAGGGGCCTAGGGCCTTCAAAAGTGGATAAATCCTTAACTAAGGCCATGATGGCAGAGTGGAAATGTCCAGAAAAAGATCCCATCCACTCAAAGATTTTGGACCGTGTATCTTATTAAGGAGGAACAATTTAACTATTGGGGTCCCCTCAAATGTGGATATGGCATTTGCCAAGTTCTCCAGATGTACAGTGGTCCTTACTCAAGATTGCTCAAATTATAGGACCCCATTGGTCATGGAGCAGCTTTCTCATCAAGGAGAAAATATTCAATGGCTAGCGAAGACCAATTAAAAAAAATATACTCCAGTTGCAGGAAGATAATTGATTTAGTGGTCCCATGAGATGATATCTGTGCATCTTTTAAAAATCAACAGGTAAAATTTTTCGGCTAAAGCCATGTCTTTGGCTACAGCAGCCAGATGGGCACTGTGGCTGAGATTGTGGAGTGAGGAAAGCACTTCAAAGTATCACTTATGTGGCTTACTTTATAAGCCTGGCAGCGGTTCTGCCCTAGATAGGTCCTCTAGAATCCTTTCTGATAAGAAAGGGAAAGCGCTCTCACATTCATTTTGTGGCTGAGGTAGGGGCACATGATGAGATCGTTCTCAATCGAAACTGCAACAATCCCTATCATACTATCAGCAGGGTACATGACAGAGGAGGCTCTGGACAATCCAGTGGTCCAAAGGACACAAAGCTAGACTTCTGACTCCAAATGCCTAGCCACAAACAGTTCACTAAAACATATTCCAGTAGGAGGTCACCATGCTTATTTTTATCACATCTGGGTCATTCATAATTCAAGACCTCTAGGTCCTAAACATTATGTGTAAACGTTATTCTATAGAGTTCAGATGACCCTCACCAGACAGATTCATTCATTCAGACGAGTGCTTTGTCTTTCAACAAGCACTAGAGAGCTCCATTGCAGGCTATATACAAAAGCCCTTGAAGAAGTTTTCTGTACACGAAAGAGGATCAGGTGTATATTTACCTATTTTTCTCATTCAAAAACCTTCAGTAAACTGGAGGATCATAATAGACCTCAGATTTCTCAATGATACCCAAATAAAGGGATTTTGAGTGAAGATGATTAGATCTGTCTGTTCTATCCTGCAGCATGGAGATCTGATGATCATGCTAGATCTAAAAGATGCATATTTCCACATTCCTGTAAATTACTTTGACAGGAAGTATCCCAAAATCACAGGCACGATAGAAGCGAGAATTCGACATCACAGCTCTCCCCTTCGGGATTTCTACTGACCCTATAGTATTTCCAAAGGTAAGTTCCTTGGTTGCTGCCATCTTTATAGTCCAGGAGCTAGTAATTCAGAGTATGTTGACAGCTTACCTTCAGACCGCATCTACTTTTCTTCAAAGCTTGGGATGTATAATAAATAGGTAGAAATCAGATCTAACTCCCTCAACCTAAAAGAGGTTTTCAAGATTTATTGTATACTCTGTCCATATAAAGATCCTTCTTACCCAGAAAAGGAAGACCAGAATTTTAGTAGCTGCTAAATTCTTATAAGCATCAAGGAAGGTGTCGATCAAAACTCTTATGAAAGCTGTAAGACTCAGGGCTGCAGCCATAGATACAGTGCAATTGGCCTTTTTGCACCTACATCATCTACAAAACAAGGTTCTCCAGTGCTGGGACCAAACCCCGAAATGGTTAAATTGAAGAGCCTCCTTAGTCTGCAGATCCATTGCTCTCTTACGTGGTGGTGTCATCTACAAGACAAAGACCAAGGTCCAGCCTCATTGGAACCGGTTGACAACCGATAAATCCCAGTCAGGCTGGGGAACACACCTGTAAGAGAAATTGGACAAGTCAAGAGAAATTATTATCCTCCAATTTGAGTAAACTTGGAGCAATCCGTCTAACTCTTTCCTGTTTTGCCTCACAGATGAAGGGAAAAGCAATAAGGGTAAGATCAGAAAACATGACCTCAATCCTTCAGAATGAAGTGGAGTGGATCTTGACTTGGGCAGAGAAGAAAACCTATTTGACTGCAGTCCATATTCATGGCACTCAATATAGTAACAAACCACTTGAGCTGTGGTGACTGAACAAGGAGACCTTTCATCAGATCACTCAGATGTGCAAAGCCACAGGTCAATCTCATAGCAACAAATTCCAATGCCAAAGTGAAAACCCTTTGCTTCCCGTACAAAGATGACAATCGTTTGGCAGCGGACACTCTGACCATCACCTAGAGCAGTGTTCCCCAACTCCAGTCCTCAGGGGCCACCAACAGGTCATGTTTTCAGGATTTCCTTAGTATTGCACAGGTGATGTAATTATTGTCGGTGCGTCAGACATTGCCACAGGTGTTCTTACTATAGGATATCCTGAAAACATGACTTGTTGGTGGTCCCTGAGGATGGGAGTTGGGGACCTCTGACCTAGAGGTGCAGGCTAGCTTACATATTCCCCCCCAGTTGCCATGAAGCCAAGAGTATTGGTGAAAATCAGATAAGACCAGGCCATGGTAAATGTCAAGGAACAATTTATCCCAGAAACCTCTAATAAAGAAGCTTATAAAAGGCTCAGCCTGCCTTAGGCCTACAGTTATTCGATCCATACAACAGTGGGCTCTATCATTAGTATTGAAAGGTTTAACCCTTCCACCCTTTGAACTTCTACAGGATTTGAATCATAGCTTATGAATAAAACTAACTTTTTGTTAGCTATTATGGCAGCCAAAAGAGTTGGGAAACTGTGGGCCTTAGCTTCCTTAGAGCTCTACATTGCTTTTCTACCAGACAGAATGTTGCTCAGGTATCTAACTACTTTTTTTTTAACCTAAGGTACCTTCCTTTAACCCCTTAAGGATATGGCTTATTTTGGCCATAAAAGCACGACGATTTTGGTTGGATTTTCATCTCCACTTTTTTTATTTTTCTATCGACGTGGCCAGATGAAGGCTTCTTTTTTTTGCATGGCGTACTGTAGTTTTTATTGGTACAATCTTTGGGTACATATAATGTATTGCAAAATTTTTATACTTAGATTTTTATTTTCAAGGGCGGGGAGAAAAAAAAAAACATGAATTCTGCCATTGTTTTTTTTGTTTAACAGTGTTAATCATGCAGCACAAATTACATGATTTTTTTCCCTGTGGGCTAGTACAATTACGAATTATTTTATTTTATATTTTTCCACTTTTGCACAATAAAAACCCTTTTTTTTGGAATTTTTTTAAATCTCGCTACAGTCCAAGTCCTATAACTTTTTTTTTTCATGGACAGAGCTCTGTGTGGGCCTGTTTTTGTGTGATGAGCTGTATTTTTATGCTATATATGTTTTTTTTTTATCACTTTTATTGCATTTTTTGGGGGAGGCCAAATGAACAAAATATGCATTTTGCCTTTCTTTTTTTAGGGTTTTTTAAAGAATGGTTTTTGCCATGCACAATAAATACTGTGTTCAATTTATTGAACATGTTGGTGATATGATTAGACCAAATATGTGGTGTTTTTTTTGTTTTGTTTTTACAGATAGTGAGCAAGAAGTCTATTCCAAAATATTGGTGATCCTTAAATGAGGAGGCAAGTAAAGGCTGGTCATAGACCTCACCTTTCTCAACTAATTCAGTCACAAAAAAAAATAATTTAAAAATGAAAACAAGTCGCTTAATCATCACAGTGTTGGAGCAAGGGAACTTCCTTTCTACTGTAGACCTCAGAGATGCTTACCTTCATGTGCCAATCTTGCCCAGCCACAAAGATGTTTTTGAGAATTGCAGATAAGGGAGATGGAATAAAACCTCTACAGTGCCACCTTTTAGAAAGCAGCATTCCTTCAAGCCAAAGTCAGACTTTTTATACAAGCCTTGTAACAACGACTGGGAATTAAAAGCAAAGCCAGACTCCATGTACATGCAGCTGTTTCAGGGGTTTTTGCCCTTCATCAGTGTATAGTAGGAGTCTGGCTTTTCTATTGAGCAGCTTGGGTCGGGGGTCAGAAACACTATCTTTTCTCTTTAAGGAGATCACCAAGACAGTGAGTGAGTAGACTCAAATGGCCACGCACGCTCCCCTGGGTAATATGCAAATAAGGGCGATAGAATAAAACCTCTATAGTGCCACCTATTGGAAGGCAGCATTTCTTCAAGTCAGACTTTTTATACAAGCCTTGTAACAATGACTGGGAATTAAAAGCAAAGCCAGACTCCATGTACATACAGCTGTTTCAGGGTTTTTGCCCTTCATCAGTGTACAGTAGGAGTCTGGATTTGCTAGTGAGAGGCCTGGGATGGGGGCAGAAACGCTATCTTTTCTCAGGGAGAGCACCAAGATGTGAGAATTGCAGTTCACATGGACACTGGAGTCCATCATTTTCATTTCAAATGTCTGCCATTCATCATATCAGCTGAGCTAAGCAAATTTATGGTAGTACTAATCTCAGAATGAAGAGTATATGAGTCATACAATATCTAAACAATTGGTTAGTGAAGGCCTCTTATAGTCACCTACTGAAGCAGGATCTTCAGATGGCAATGCAACTCCTACAAGGCCATAGATTTTTAATCAATCTCAACAAGTCTCATCTCATTTCTTCTTAACAAATAACTAGGCTTCACTGTGACTCCCTCTGGTTCCTAGTGGAAACTGTCTCCAGAGAGAATAGAGTCAATACTTTGATAAGTAAAGAACCTTATATCCACCTCAGGACTACAGACTGATTTGACATGAGAATATTGGGTCTCCTAACTTACACCACAGTCACCATTCCATGGGCAAAAGCACCCAATTCGAACATTGTAGAGTAATGTTTCTCTCTCTGGAAACAAATGCCACAGGTTCCTAGACACAGCCATGTACTAATCCATTATTCTATTTATGCCCTACATTAGTGGTTACACCCTGAACTTCTTTTGTGTAAGAGGTAACTCTGGCATGGAAGCTATTAAGGACAACTATGGGGGATTTTTACCTACAGTGGAGCTGTTCTCCCCCAGGGGATGTTGAATCCACTCAGTGCAATTTATATCCACCAATGGGCAGTTACAGGGGATGCTCCTGCGTTCCAGGCTCCTGCATAGGATCTGATTGTGTTCTGCTTTTACCAAACAGCCATTTGAGCCAATGGATAGCCTCTGTGAGATTCTTAACCTGCAGAGAAAAAGATCAAGCAGGAGATTTACTTACTTTTTTTCTCTCCAGATCAGCAGGGTTGAGAACAAGAAAAGCAGCATACTCTTCATGTCAAGAGAGCAGTCTTATTGTATATCCATACGACTCAGAGGCACTGTTACTACAACTACAACACCAAAGTCCCAATAAAGTACAAAAAGGTCAACTACCCAATGGAGAGACACTCTGGGGGAGGTTGGCAAACGATTAAGAAGATTAGCAGCAGAATCGCTTAAGTATAAGACACTTCAGCTTTATTCCATCCTTAAAATAAAAGGGTTACAGGCAGCGACGTTTCGACCACGTTGTGGTCTTTATCAAGTCCTTCCTCGACCGGCTTTGCAGAGGCTACCTCCCCAGATCTGGGTAGAATAATAAGTGCTGCTGACTCTCCAGGATCTAGGGGAGGTTGGGGCCCCGTTATAGGTTGACATAGAGGTGTCCAGAATAACTGCTTACACATTTCCCAGCTTGATGTGGTTGGATAGCCCTATGGTATCTAACTTTTGCAATACTAGCCGGCTTACCTACAACTCGATGCAAGAAACATTTGTTTTAAATATAACCTTTCTATAATGCCCTTGAGGATGCTTCCTCTAATATCAAATGTGAGATTCTCCCCTACTCTGGACCTAATTCACTTCCAGTGGTGGAAAAATAATGAAATTACATACACTAACCACTTGATAACAGGATCCCAACTACTAACAGTAGCTAAATTCCAAGTCAAATTTAATCCCACTGCAACAGAAAACTACCAAGTCAGGCCTCATGTCCACGGGGAAAATCAGATCCACTGCAGATTCTACATGGAGAATCTGCAGCGGGTCCCTCCTGCCCCGCGGACATGAGCGCTGAAAATAGAAATTTAAAAGCATTTACCTATCCGTAACGGGCGGCGAAGGTCAGCTGTTCCTCACGGCCGGATCTTCATTTTCGGCCGGCGGATGAATTCCTGACGCCGGCGGCACGTCGCCGGCACGTCGTCGATGTGCCGCGCGCATGCGCCGGGCACATCCGCCGAGCCGAAGCAAGGGAGATGCGGCCGTGAGGAAGAGCAGAGCTTCGCGGCCCGCTGCGGGTGAGTAAATGCTTTTAATTCCTATTTTAGGTCTCCCGCGGATCCGGACGGCTTCCATAGGCTTCAATAGAAGCCCGCGGGAGCCGTCCCCGCGGGAGACCCGCATGAAAATGGAGCATGGTCCAGATTTTTTCATGCTCCATTTTTTTTAAAATGCCTTTTATTGACGATCCGCGGGTATTTATCTACCCGCGGGTGGTCAATGCATCCCTATGGGGTGCGGATCCGCGCGCGGGAGATCCGCTGCGGATTTTAAATCACATTTTGCCCGTGGACATGAGCCCTCAATCAGGTTTTTCATTTCCTACATTCGCTGAGACTACCTCATGCTCTTCCTGACATAACAATGTTTGAGAGGCTCTGTATGCAAGATCCCATGAGGTAAGAAAATCTGTCATTGATTTTCAGTATATTAAATAATCCAATGGTGGAAGGTAAACTCCCGTTTATGCTGCAGTAGGAGACAGATTTACAAAATAACCTACAATTGTCCTGTTTTGTGGTAGAATATCTATCTGTGACTAGTCTGTTGAGAGTATGTAGCCAATTAGAGGCAAGATGACCTTAGTTTGTTAAAGTTTTAATTTTGAAATTTTCATTGCAAGGTCTATTTTATATACCGGTATTACATAGAACTTGAGAAAATAGAAGAAAACCCGTATTAGGATTGCTAACATAAATGTAAAAGTATTAACATTAGTTACAGTAATATGAATGCCCCCTGCGTGGGGATAACAAATACATAAAAAGCATCTGTATCAGATTATGCTACTCTAATAAAAACCTTTTTGAAACTAAAGGTCAGCGAAGCCAACCTCCCAAGGTGGCTTAGAGGGCCAATCGAAAAATATTCTGACCTCTTGGGGCTACTTTCCCCTATGAACATTCTATATCCTGGGCTGAAGTTGGGCATGTACCATTAGACTAAACCTACCAAGCTACCACATGGTTGCCTTCTTCCACACTACAGGCTAGACAAACTATCAATTGAGAGCTCGAATTTTGGCAATAAAGTGCAAGAATTAGCATTCGCTATCCCACTCATAAGGAGTTTAATTGCTTTACAGTACCATATGTACTTGTGCTACCACAGGACTATCAGGAAAATGAAAATTTGTTTACCAAAATTTCTATTTCCTGGAGTTCGTAGGCAGCACAAGTCTCCCAGGCCCATTTACGCGAGCTGATGATCGCTAAAAAAAAAAAAACGCTAAAAGGCGATTGTTTTAGCGATAATCGTTGTGTCTAAATGTGCGCCCATCGTGCACTTTTTGGGCACTGCTAGCTGATCCTTAAATTCAGTCCAACCTAAAAATCGTCCCTCAGCCTTCACCATGGGGAGAACTCCATGGGATAGCATTGTTTTCCCCTGGAGAACAAAGGACCTGAATGCAGATAAGAGCCCTCGGGCTATAACTGCTTAAAGGGGTTGTCCCGCGCCGAAACGTTTTTTTTTTTTTTCAATAGACACCCCCCCCCCCCGGTTCGGCACGAGACAAACCCGATGCAGGCATAAAAAAAACAAACTGTCCAGTACTTACCCGAATCCCCGCGCTCCGGCGACTTCTGACTTACCTTGTGAAGATGGCCACCGGGATCTTCACCCTCGGTGGACCGCAGGTCTTCTGTGCGGTCCATTGCCGATTCCAGCCTCCTGATTGGCTGGAATCGGCACACGTGACGGGGCGGAGCTACGAGGAGCCGCTCTCCGGCACGAGCGGCCCCATTCAGAAGGGAGAAGACCGGACTGCGCAAGCGCGTCTAATCGGGCGATTAGACGCT
Organism: Eleutherodactylus coqui; assembly: GCA_035609135.1. Lineage (NCBI taxonomy): Eukaryota > Metazoa > Chordata > Amphibia > Anura > Eleutherodactylidae > Eleutherodactylus > Eleutherodactylus coqui. The sequence goes on along the minus strand of CM069410.1, from coordinate 162,314,502 downwards.
GAAGATTAGACGGCACCATGGAGACGGGGACGCTAGCAACAGAACAGGTAAGTGAATAACTTCTGTATGGCTCATAATTAATGCACAATGTACATTACAAAGTGCATTAATATGGCCATACAGAAGTGTATACCCCCACTTTGTTTCGCGGGACAACCCCTTTAAATCTAAAGCTTCATTTTCACTTAATTGCTCTTAAGTAACTGAGTAGCGCCCCATAGGGATGTATTGGACACCCGCAGGTAGTTAAATACCTGCGGATGTCATTTTTCCCTGCAGGCGCGGATCCGCGTGTGGGGAAAAAAATGGACATGCTCCATTTTAGTGCGGGTCTCCCGCAGGCTTCTATTGAAGCCTATGGAAGCCGTCCGGATCCGCGGGAGACCCGTACCAGAATTAAACTTACCTGCTCTGGACGATGCAGTTCTGCCCTTCTTTGCGGCCGGATCTTCTACCTTCGGCCGAAGAAAGAAGATCCGGCCGCGAAGGAAGGAAGATCCGCATCGTCCGGAGCAGGTGAGTTTATTCTGATTTTTAGGCCTCATGTCCGCAGGGCAGGAGGGACCCGCTATGGATTGTACATGAAGAATCCGCGGCGGGCCTGATAATCCCCGTGGAGATGAGGCCTAAGTCTTCTGCCTTGCTTTTGATGCATATTAACATAATAAATCAGCGATTTTTCCCTGGATAGATATTCTTGGAGCCACCATTTCAAATTCTCTCTGGGGCAAAAATCAGTCCTCACTAGATGACAAAATTTTGCTATATCAAGAGACCAGAGGGTCAGTACATGGAGTGTGAATGTGGACCCTGGCCCAGGAACCAACATCCACTGTGGAGGTGAGACATCCCAAGACTTTCATCGCAAGGTCTAGATGCAGAAAGGCAGGCTTTCCACCACGTCCGAGTGTGTGCAATGTGTGGGAGGCCGGACATTTGCATGTACTATTCTTGTGCGAGACTCGCCTGGAAATAGGACATCCTGCGATTTTTTTTTTTTTCCTTTTTTCTTTTTTTCCCCTTCATGCCGTTCGTTCAAACGAGAAATCACTCACCTGTTCACTTTCGTTGTATAAGTGAATAAGAACGGCTCAACAAGAGCTGGTTAAACTGAGCAATAAATTAACAAGCAAACTATGATTTTTATGTTTCAACGGTTTTTATTGAAATAAAATCTTAAGATTGGCAACACTCTGCCGCAATTTCCCCACGCAGGGGGATAAAGTTTTGGCATTACAGTACAGAGTCTTTGGCCTGTTTTTAACTTATATAATGTAAATAACAAATAACAGAACTAAAATATTTATTCAGTTTGCAAGGATAGGGTTACATCATGGTATTATGAGTCTCACATGTTTTTGTTAGAATGGTAGGGGGGTGGGGGGGTGGGGGTAAAACAGATCTCTATGTCCTCCAGCTCTGGTCGTGACTAAGAGGTTCATTATTTTTTATTAGAAGTCTTTGCCACCTTCATAGTGGATATTTTTAGATTAGCGAGTATAAATAGATGGAACTAGCAGGATCTTCCACTTATGTCCTCATGTGGTTGTATAGATTAGGGATGTTGATGTGCGTTATCCAGGGATTCCATATCTTCTCGAATTGGGGGGTTGTGTCTTGCCGGATGGCTACAAGCTTTTCGTTTACAAAAATCTTATTTATTCGTGTTATGCAGGCTTCGAAGGGTAGTGTAGGTTTTCTCCATTGTTGTGCTATTAGTATGCGAGCTGCCATAGTTATATGTTGGAGTAACTTGAATGGAGGGTTGCGCATTCCTGTGGGTTTATTTCCCAGTAATAGGATGAATGGGTCTAGTCCAATATCTGTCCCCGTTACCGAAGCTATGAGATGGGAGACTCTTTTCCAGAAGTCTTGGGCTTTTGGGCATGACCACCATATGTGTTTATGCGAACCCGTGTCATTGCATCCTCTAAAGCATAATTGTGAGATATCTGGGTATATGTTGTGTAGTCTTTCGGGTACTAGGTACGCTCTGTGTAGTACCTTTAGGGAGGTCTCGGTTAATGATGTTTGCCAGCTATTCTTGCTGAGGGTTTCACAACAATGGTGCCAGCGGGCTAATGACAAGGTTGTGTTAAAATCAGTTTCCCACTGTAGCATGCAAAGAAGCTTGTGATCTGATAGTGTGTTGTTTAACATAGCATAGAAGTGGGACAAGGTTCCCGGGTGGGTGGGGCAAAACTTACATATGGCTTCCATCCGATTTAATTCTATCTTTGTTGATAGCTTTAGTTTTGAGGTCCAAAAGTGGAAGATCTGCATTCTCCTCCACCACTCGCCAGGTGGTGGGTTGTAGTGGCTGTTAAAAGTGGACATCGATATCAGTTTGCCATGGATCAGAAAGTCATATAAAGTATTCAGATTGTTTGCTTTCCACCATATGAATTGAGACTCTTCTAGCCCGGGTGGGAAGTCTGGGTTATGGCACAAAGGTGTCAATGGTGATGGGGTAGCGGGTACGTTTATTTTAAATCTAGTTTGTCTCCATAATTAGTATGGAGAAGACGGTATATGGAGAGTTGGTTTTTAGATTAGGTGGGAGGGGGACTTTTGTCCACAGAAGTGATGGCCAGGTGTATGGTTTAAATTTGGTTTCTTCTATGGTGGTCCATAGTAGCGATTGGGAGCCATTTTAATGCTGTGGATGCGACCGATCCACGATAAGAGTGGGTTTTCCCATCTCACCATGTCGAGAGTTAGTTGTCTGAAGAGTGGGACGTAGTTCCATTTGTGTAGTGTATCGAGTGAGTTAGTGAGCTTTATCCCTAGGTATGATATGTAGTGTTTTTGAGTTTTAAATTGGAAATTTATTTCGATTAGTTTTTGTATATTTGGCGGTGTGTTGCAATAGAGGATTTCTGACTTAGACTGGTTTATGTTGAGTCCCGAAACACTGCTAAATTTTTCTAGTATCCTCCCCAAATTTGGGAGTGAGGTTAATGGGTTGGCTATAGTAAGGAGCAGGTCGTCGGCAAAGAGACCGAGTTTGTTGTTAGTATCACCAATCCGTATTCCTTTGATATTAATGTTACTTCGAATGGCAATTGCTAGAGGTTCTATTGCGAGGGCGAATAGGGCTGGTGATAGGGGGCATCCCTGACGTGTTCCTCTCAGAATATGGACTGGGGAGGGGTGGGATGAGGGAATTTTAAGGTAAGCTGTCGGTTTAGAGTAGAGTGCGGATAATAGGTTCACGACAGGGCCTTTAAAACCCATCTTCTGGAGTGACAGTTGAAGGTAGGGCCAGGAAAGGGAATCAAAAGCTTTTTCTATATCTAGTGCCAATATTGACAGGGGGGTTTTATTTGTGTTTGCATGGTTAATGAGGTTGAGAATTTTTCTTACGTTATCTGGTGCCTGTCTGCCTGGGATAAAGCCCACCTGATCCCGGTGAATTAGTGCGGGGAGTAGTCTGTTTACTCTGTTTGCTATTATGGATGTTAGTAATTTTAAGTCTATATTAAGAAGTGAGATTGGCCCTATAGTTGGATGGGAGGGTTTGGTCTTTCCCTGGCTTAGGCATTGTTGTAATCAGTGCTTGCAAAAAGTCGGGGTGCACGTGTCCTTCTTGGAGTATGTGGTTGAATAATTGTACTAAGTGTGGTTTCAGGGTCTGGGCAAATTTTTTATAATATAATGATGTAAAGCCGTCCGGGCCTGGAGCTTTTCCTCGTTTAAGTCGTTTGATTGCCCAGTCTACATCCTCTTCTGTGATGGGTGAGTTAAGATTTGTTGAGCTCGATTCAGATAGGCAGGGAAGCTTAAGTTGGTTTAAGAATTCAGTTATTTGTGGTTCTGTGGCTGGCTGTTGGTTATTGTATAGCTTTTGATAGTATTGATGAAATGTTTTGTATATTTTTTCCGGGTTGGATGTTAGCTGGCCGCGTCTGGTTTGGATTTTATGGATTATGTTTATAGTTTGCTTTTCCCTAAGCTTTCTAGCCAGGAGTTTGTCAGGTTTATTTGCGAGTTGGTAGTATGTGGCTTGAGTCCAGGCTAGGGCTTTTTCTGTTTTATGGGTTAGCAGCGTGTTAAGTTCTAATCTAGTGTCCCGGATGGCTTTTCTCAGATAATTTGAGGGGTTCTGCGTGTTTGCTATCTCGAGTTTGCGTATCTTGTATTCTAATGTAGCTTGTGCTTTGTTTTTTTCTTTTTTTCTTTGTGAGGCTATAGAAATTAGATCACCGAGGGAACCACTAAATAATAAATAAAATTTAACCTTTATTGATATAAATAAAAAAATATATACATAGGGCGTGATCAATCCTTAGTAGGTATAGTGCCTGTCACACCGATCGGCACCGTCCATAAAATATGATACCTAGGACAAATAAGGAATGTTAGTCTCCATTCACTTATATAACTATCACGGAGGGGATTCACCACACTACTGATGCTCTCTAGGTGTGTGTTCACCGTGCAGAAATATCCACTATTAATCTAACAGTCTGTTAGAACCCATACACCACTTTAGGATTACCCGTGGTACATATGAATAAGATGTCCAATCCAAAATGTGATCAAGCTAAGATAGACCATATAATCACAAGATGGTTGAGTACTGGATAGAAGCATTCAAAGGGCACTATCCAATTTTTACTTGTCTGGCTATATGCACAAACAGATGAACAATGATGCATATGCTCTAATGGAGATATTTGTGACCCTATCACTGTCTCCCCATTTTGGTAAGTATCCATCATCAGTTCTGCCTCTGATGCTGGTCTACTTGTGCCATTTAAACGGGCTGTAGTGGAAGATCAGGTGTTAGGCTACTGTTGGACTATTTTATCAGTCCTGCCTTTCATACTAGATCTTCTTCTGGTATTTTATAATCCACTAACAGTTGGAGTTACTTGTTCCTGAACATTATTCTCAGTAACCACTGTTGTTGGAACTTAGTGCTTGTTCAATAAAATTGGAATAAGAATAAGCACTCGTGTATGCACACTGTTAGGAGTACATTTCAGCTAACAGTATACACTATATGAATTGACACCTGGGACAATTGTCATATACTTTCCCGCTATCAAAGTAGTTATATTTGTAGTGGAGGATTTCGTGTACTATATGAATGCGCGTATCCATAATACTACTCCATCATAAGGAACTCCTTCATCCATATTATAGCCACGGATACTTACCAAAATGGGGAGACAGTGATAGGGTCACAAATATCTCCATTAGAGCATATGCATCATTGTTCATCTGTTTGTGCATATAGCCAGACAAGTAAAAATTGGATAGTGCCCTTTGAATGCTTCTATCCAGTACTCAACCATCTTGTGATTATATGGTCTATCTTAGCTTGATCACATTTTGGATTGGACATCTTATTCATATGTACCACGGGTAATCCTAAAGTGGTGTATGGGTTCTAACAGACTGTTAGATTAATAGTGGATATTTCTGCACGGTGAACACACACCTAGAGAGCATCAGTAGTGTGGTGAATCCCCTCCGTGATAGTTATATAAGTGAATGGAGACTAACATTCCTTATTTGTCCTAGGTATCATATTTTATGGACGGTGCCGATCGGTGTGACAGGCACTATACCTACTAAGGATTGATCACGCCCTATGTATATATTTTTTTATTTATATCAATAAAGGTTAAATTTTATTTATTATTTAGTGGTTCCCTCGGTGATCTATTTTTGGTTCCTTAGGGAACTTTTCTGTCTCGGTGACGAAAGCTATAGAAATTAGTGTTCCTCTTATCACTGGTTTATGAGCTAGCCACCTTATATCAGTTTCTGTGTCATCTGGTCCATTTTGTTGGAAGTACTCGTCTAATTTTTGTTGTATGGGGTCTCTTATTGTGGGGTTGGTGAGGAGAGCCTCGTTAAGTCTCCATGTGTAAGGGATTCGTGTCTGGGGTGAAAATAGGAATTCGGACAGAACAGCGTCATGATCAGACCATGCCATTATTAAGTGACGGGTAAAGGACAGTAGTGGCAGGGTCACAGTGTTGGTGAGGATCCAGTCTAGTCTATAGTGTTGTTTATGGGCCGGGGAGTAATAGGTGTAGCCTCTCTTATGTTGGTTGAATTCTCTCCATGTGTCGGCTCAAGTTAGTAAATTAAAGGCTTCTTTAAGTTTGCGCCTTAGTCTTTTCTCTCTTGGAGGGGGTGTTTGTGACGTTGAGTCAATTTTGGGATCAATAGTAAAATTGAAGTCCCCACACCAAATTAATCTGGTGTACTCCAGTGGTAGAAGAATATCACAGACCATTAGGAAGAACCCTATTGGATTTTCATTCGGTGCGTATGTATTTACGACACAGAGTTTATCATTGTAGAGTTTACCTATGAGGATCAGGTATCGTCTCTGCTCATCGGCCATAGTGTTGTTTATTTTGAAGGGGAGGGAGTTACGAATAAAGGTAGAAACTCCTCTGCTTTTAGTGGTGTATTTGGCGTGGAAATGGGTTTGGTATCTTGGATTGAAAAAGTTAGGGCTAGATGTAGTTGAGAAGTGGGACTCTTGTATGCATAGGATATCTGGTTTGTGCCTTTCGTAATCAAGAAATGCTTTTCTTCGTTTGTTTGGGGAGTTAAGTCCCCGTACATTGTGGCTTAGAACTCTACACATGGTGGCTTATCTGGGTGAGGCTGCTGATGTATTTGGATGGCGTTTGAGATCTGTTTTTTTGGGGGGGCGGGGGGGGGGGGGGGGGGGGAGGGTTTGTAGGGGAAACTTTAGTACTCTTGTGAGATTTGAGATGTTTAAATTGGGTGATGGTAGTGTAGCCCTGAGAGATTTTAAGTGGTAAAGCAACTTGACTAATAACTTTTAGACATATTCTAAACATCAACAAAATAGTAAGAATGCGACGGGGGTCCTTGTGGTGGACCATCCTGGATCGCATATTCCAATTGGACAGCATAGTGTCCATGGTGGTAACAGTGAAAATTTAAAGAATTATTTGTGGCCTATAGGCCACTTGTATTGCAACTAAATAACTTGTTGAACTCTACTATTCTTAAAGAAAAACATTAATAACCTGAGCAAATTTTACTTCACTTTAAAGGAACTTTTCAATGACTCTAAGTAATCTAGCTTCCTTAGTGTGAATTGAAGGAAAATATACATTACAGTTCCTGAAGAGCGGTGGGGTCCTGGTGTTTATGCCTCGGGATCTTGTGATGGTCTGGTGCTGGGTCTTCGGCGTCTGTTTTCCCAAAGTCTTTCTGGGCGCTGAGTGAAGCCAGGTTGTTGTCTGGTTGTTGTGGGGTCCTCTATTGGTATATTTGCGGCTTGGAGAATTTCTTGTGCTTCTTCTAGTGTGCGAATGATAGGAGTTTGGTCTTCAATTTGGAAGGATAGCATAAATGGGAAGCCCCACCGATATCTTATTTGAGCCTTTTGTAGTGCCAAGGTGATGGGTCTTAATCGTCGTCGGCGCTCAAGGGTAGATGGTGCTAGGTCTGCATATAATTGCACTCCTTGTTCGGCTCCCGGGATTGGAGATATGTTTCTAGCTGCTGAGAGGATCATGTCACGCGCTTCTGGGTAATGGAATTTTAGGACCACGTCTCGGGTTGGTTTGGGTTACGGGGTTTGTTGAGTGCTCTGTGTATGCGGTCCATTCTAAAGAGATCTGGGCTTGCCTGCGGTATTAAGGCTTGGAATATATTCATTGCCGTTTCTTTTAGTGCTGTGAAGCGTTCCGACAGGCCTCTTATACTAAGATTCGCTCTTCTAGATCTGTTCTCTTGATCTTCCAATTTAAGTTCTAGTTGTTCTATTTTCTCTTGGTTTTCTTTGATGAGGTTTCTATCTTGATCTAATGCTTCTATAACTTAGTCGGTTTTATTCTCTATCTCCTCGACTCTTTGTCCGAGTTCTTGAGTTTGCTTGGAGAATTCGGCCACAGCTTCCAGCAATTCTTTTTTGAATAATTGTTGTATATTTTCGTATAGATCTTTGATTTCTTGACTTGAAAATTTGGGGTTGCTTTGCGGTAGGCTTTTTGGGGCCTGGTCTAGACTCTGTGACGTGGTTGGGTGGTCTTGCTCTTGGGTCTCCATTTCTGTGGCTTGTGATGGGCGGAACAATTTTGGTATTGGTTTGGCTGTGGGACGAAGCGGAGTTGATTTTGGATATTTCCCGTACTTTGGCATAGTAGAGAGTTTTCAGGGCAGAGCGCACTAGTTTTTCTTGCGGTTATATTTGTTGCAGCTTGATAGCGTCACTTTCCACCATCCGGTCGGAGGCTAGTGTAGTAGCATAGCGTCTCCGAGTATGCGTCCTATGGGTAGGTGTCTTGATTACTCCATTTGGCGTGGAGAGGTGTTAAAGTCCTTCTTTACTAGCTTTAAATGTTCTATGTTTGTTTTTTGTTTTTTTGTAGTATAGAAAAGTTAGGAGCTTGCAATATGGTAGGTGGCCAGTAGATGGTGGTAGAGATTTATACAGGAATTCCTTGTAGAGGGTGGTTTCCCCTCACTTTACAGCCGGCAGGACTCTCCTTTTATCCTGAGACCCCTCTGCTGGATTGCTGTAACAGTGGGGAGCTGTGGTGGGCAGCTCCTGCTTGTGCTGTATAGACCCTGCCTTGCTTCTGTCTGTCTTCGCTGACATGCAGCTTCCTTCCCCCTGGGAGGTTGCCGCTGATTGTGGGCTGAGCTGCAGGCTCTCTTCCCGGTGCTCGGGCTCTTCTGCCCTGCAGGGCTTTGGATTTGTGGGGTCTCTGGGGCAGGGATAGTCAGGGGTGTCTGTCAGTCCCCAATTCCCTCTTCTCACCTTCCGGACTTGGCCTCCTGCTGTGCTGCGCCCGGTATTTACCGGGGGGGGGGGGCGCACAACGCCCGTGCTGTTTTCTCCCGCTCCTCCGGTCTCTAAGGCTGCTAGGAGGGGTCGGGGGTGAGTTTGGGCTCTCCGGTGACTCCGGCGGTGGATCGGATGTTCCCCCTGTGCTAGGGCTGCCGCCGATCGCTCCCCCGGCTCACGCCGACCAGCGGCGTCCCGAAATCTAGGCCGGGGATGCAGTCGCAGCAGTAGGCCTCAGTCTCCGGACCTCACGGAGCGCGTCAGGAGAGGTGTCTTTCTACTCCTCCTGTGCTGGGCCGCGCGGCTAGACAGGTAAGCGGCTTACCGGGGGTGCCGGTAGGGCAGGACGCTCCGTTTTTTAGCGCTTGGTGCAGAGCCCGGGTAATGTGCGACTTTCTTCCTGCTTGGCTAGCTCCGCCCCCTCCAAACTATGATTTTTATGCCTGCATAAAACAAATAGCAAACGAAAAGTGAACGATTCGTTGGCTGCGTTTAGACTGAACGATTATCATTTAAAAAATTGTTCAAATGAGTGGAAGTAAACGATAATCATTCTGACTAAAAGGCCCTTAAATCCTTTGTTTAATCTACAAAATCTGTAAATGGAAATATTGATAGCCAGATTTCTAAAAGGCATCCTGAGTGTCTAAAGGTGCATGACACAAAAATTCTGAGGCCTACTCTTGCTTAGGGTGTGTTCACACATCACTGGTTTTCTGTGAATTTTGGTGCAGATCCACAGTACATTTCACCTCTTCAATTTGAATTCAATGAAAAGAGTGAAATTTGCTGCAAAACCGCACTAAAATTTGCAGCAAATTATCGACATGTAGACACAGCTGTCAATTCTGACAACGGCATTTGAATCCCCAGTATGCCGCCGCCGCCCCCCCCCCCTCGTGGTGAGATCGAGGAGTTGTATGGATGTCATGGCAGCCGGGGGCCGTCTTGGCAGTATGCCTATCAAGCCATCCCTGTTGGGTGGCTTGATAGACTGCCTTTCAGAATGCAGCATGAAGTAATGCTATCGCTGGTTGTGGTCCCCCCTGGGGACTAAAAGAAAAATGTAATAAAAACAAAGTTTTACTAATTATTAGAAAAAAGTTAAAAAAGTAAAAAAACAAACATTTTTTTGCCATATTTACAATAAAAGAATCTAACTAAATATGCAAAAATACGCGTTTGGTATCGCTGTGTCCGTAAAAGTCCGATCTATCAAAGCAATGTATTTACCCTAAAAAAAAGGGAATATCAAAAGTGCGCTTTTTTTTGGTCACCCTGTCTCCAAGAAAATATGTAATAAAAAGTGATCAAAAGGTCATATGTATTCAAAAATACCAACGGAAACAGGACATCCTGCACAAAATGAGCCCTCCCACAACTATGTTGACGGAAAAATAAAAAAGTTGTGTGCAGCAAATAGAGACAGAAAATAAATTTTAAAAAATTAAATAACAAGTTGTACAGCAAAAAAACAAACTATTTTTGGTATTGTAGTAATCGTACTGACCCATAGAATAAAGTTATCATGTAATTTTTGTTGCAATTTGTGTGCCGTAGAAACAGGACGCTTCGAAAGATGGCGGAATATTGTTTTTTCCCCATTTCTCTCCACTGTAGATTTTCAGTACATTATATGGTACATTAAATAGCACCATTGAAAATACAACTCGTCCTACAAAAAACAAGCCCTTATACAGCCAGATCGATGAATAAATAAAGGAGTTACGATTTTTTAAAAGGAAGGAGGAAAAAACGAAAATGGAAAAAACAGAAAAGCTCCGTCACTAAGGGGTTAAGGGGTTTTCCGGCTCTGAACTATTGATGACCTTGTCCTGATGATAGATCATCAATAGTTGAACAGTAGAGTCCGTCCCTCGGGATCGCTGCCAATCAGCTGATGAAAGTGACAGCAGCACTCCAGTGATCGCCGCTGTCACTTCTGTACCAGGAATCCCCTGCTGAGAAGATACAGAAGGCTCTAGCAGCACGGTTAAAAAACGGTTAATGAATAGCAGCAAGCTCTAAAAAGAGGACCTGGCGGTTCTCCTGGCATGTCTGTGGTGTAAAGTAGTTACATTCCTCGTACATAATGTGCCTTCAACATACAACATTAATTGTTTTCAGGATTAAACCTCATATGGAAAACTGGCAATTGTGTCTGAAGCCCAAAAAAGAGACGAGTATAAAGATGATCAAAGAACTAAAAAAAAAAAAAAATAATGTAAAACACACACACACGCTAAGAATTCTGGTCTTCATCCAGCTAATTGCATGGCTTAACAAGAAGATCTAGCTGTGCCTGCACTGCTCTCTATTGCGAGGACAGCCTTTTCTATTTAGCACTTTAGTTATAAGCTTGCTTTATACAGTATTTTGGTGTGTGCCATCTACTAGTCACGCCAACTGGATACATATGCAGTGGATGTAGGGAAATTATCGCCTAATTACTGCTGACATGTACAGTGTCATTATGTCTGGGCGCTATGTCTAGGCGTTATGGTCGCCCCAACGGTGACATGTAACACATGTATGGTATATTCATAAAATACCAAAACACCCTCCAATGATTTCCATATATAAAAAGGATGGCAAAACATGGGAAAGAACAAAGTATAAAACTCTTCCCAAACCACCACAGATCTAGTCTGCATACAATCTCCTCCCCAAATATAATAAACCCAGACCCAAATCTCTCCCCTCCGATCACCGAACACGGGGATTCACTTCTAGATGTATTGATCAATACTTCTCAACTGCAGAGAATCACTATTAAAGAACTTCATGGGATTATCAAACAGCCAGCTGGGCCGACACTCACCTCTTGTAGATTAAGAAGTGTGGCAAGTATAGTGGAGAGGGTAGTCTGTACAACTCCCATCCGGTCTTCTGAGAAGGATGCTGCCACCAGATGAGACAAAGTTGAAAAAGACCAGAAAACTGAGATTATGCTGGCTGCACACAAACGAATTTGAATTGTGAAATACACAGGTCGGCCTCCACAGCAAATACCGACCAGCAGTGCAGAAACCGCTCAGTGGTTCATAGATCCACAACCTCACAGTCTAAAAATTTTTTTTAATGTCAGAACCCCCTTAATGAAAAAAGCTACTCACCTTGCCTGGCTAGGACCGATCGCCAGGCATGTCCCCTCCAGCCGGCATCATCTTCTGCGGTTTGTAGAAGCAGAGCAGGAGCGGTCAAAATGACTGCTTCCGGCTCTGCTCCGTCCGTCAGTCACTTCCGAGGTGAATGGACGGGCCGCCCACAGCAAGCACAACACAAGCAGTGCTTGCTGTGGGCAGCCCGTCCGTCCTCGCTGAACTCCGAGATTCTGCGCGTGCGCAGTGGAGACGCGGCCCATCCTGACTCCTGTCAAAGGGCACCTCTCCACTGCGCATGCGCGCGATCCCGGAGCAGCGCGGCTCATGGAGGAAGAGGAAGAGCAGCGCCTGCTGGGAGATGACCCCCCCCCGAATGTCAACAACAACAGGGGAAAAGGTAAGTATGAGGTTTTTATGTTTTAGCAGCCATTAAACCGTGGGTTCCCTGTGTCCATTAGGCAGACCAGGGAACAATGGCTGCTAAAGCATAAAAACCTTATTCGTGTCAGAATCCCTTTAACACATAGCATATTGGTGACGTACCATTAACTTCCCTAAGTACTAGATATCGTAAAAAGTCAATAAAAGTGAAAGAGAGGAAATAAGCATTCTAGAAATAGTGTATAACCCAGTCATATACATTGTAGCAAACCTTTGCCCAATCACCAAACAAAAGATCAATGACAAGTCCAACATAAGTGATAGTGTTAAGGACCGTTACACATGACCGGTCACATTAACCTTTCAAGCCTTGGGTTCCAAATTAGTTCATACCTGGATGCATCAGGGAGGCCAAAAACTATATGATTTATAGTTTTTAGATCCCACAGATATGTAGAGATGAGCCGCGGCAAGTAGACAGCCCACTCTGCTTAAGGCGCGTACACTGAATCTTTATTAACTTTTCATAGCGTTTCTCAATACAGGAAAGGAATAAGTCATTAGTCACGGCTTTAATCTCATTGGGTTAGAAAAACATCAAGAATTGTGCTTTGTTCAACAATCAGCGCAGTGAGAATAAATATGTGAAATGTCCTTCAAATAATTATTCCTCCCTTGTGAGTTTGGATGGTCGCAGCATCTTATTAGCACGATTCATTCTTTTCCCAGAGCTCAGGGCGTGGGAGGGTTTCTTCTGATAACGATTTTTTTCAGGCTTGGCTCTCGGAAGAATAAACACAAATCATTAGACATTGCACCGAATACCCTGCTGTAAAGTTATTTCTGCTTGAATTGTTGTTTCACTACGCACAAGCTTATTTACATCTTGTAATGCTCCATTTTGTATCTAGCGGCCATTTTGAGACAGATTCTTCCATTTTATGGACCTGTACCTTCTCAATAGTGTAGGTGGGTGAAATGCACCAACTCAAATGATATACAGTAACAGACCTTCAGCTCACTGCCTAACACTCATCTGTCTCCACACTCCTGCACGGGAGCTAGCGGTACAGGCTGGTTCACGAAGGGGCCAGCAGGGGGGCGGGCAGTACCAGGAGATTTTTCTCCTCTCGCTCCCCCGCCCCCCCCCTCCATTCACATAACACAGCCGCTGTTCACTACTGAACGGCCGCTGTTTAAACTGCACGATGAGCTTCATCGCTCATCTTTTATGCTGCATAAAGATCAGCGATAAAGCTCATCGCTCATTGTTCAGTTTAAACAGCCGCCGTTCAATAGTGAACAACCGATGTGTTATCTCAATGGAGAGGGGCAGGGGAGCGAGACAAGAGAAATCTCCTGCACTTCCCCGCCCCCCTGCTGGCCCCTCCGTGAGCCAGCCTGCTCTGCTAGCTCCTGTATGGAAGCGCGGGGATACAGGGACAAGTGTCGCGAATCGTTTGCCCGGCATTCATCCTGTGTAAATGGGGCTTAAAAAAAAAAATCTATATATTGCCATAGCAATAAATGGTGACTGGTGGCTTCAGCTCTGCAATTGGTTTCTTACGTATTCATGTATAGCCATCTGCCCCATTACACAGTGAGGAAATAACCAAGCACAGGGTTCATTCTCCCCTTCCAAAGCCCAAATGTGGATCTCTGAATCAGCAAACACTTCATGACTACAGGCCTCTGGATGATGCATAGGGGAAAAATAATTGAACAAACCAGTAAGAATAAACATAGAAGAGAACCCAATACTGCGTGTCATAATCCAAAACGGCGTAATCTCACAAAAACCACAAGATCCAGCTGAGAACCAATAGGAAACTTCTCCGATAGGGTAAAAAACCCAAAAGTCACAGCATTAGATCTTGTACTTCACATTCTTTACCTTTATAAGTGAGATTAAATATATCTACAGCTCTATAACTCCGTCTCCTTAAGGACTATCCAATCTAGAATATCTGAAAGTCTGGTACTTATTAATTATCCCCTTTTAATGCTAGATTAAAGGGATGCTACGGAGTGAACAGTGTTACATCCACCAATACAGGTGCTGATGGCAGAGTCTTACCTGGCTGCATACATTTACAAAACTTGTTTAGCCAAGAAATGTTTGATCGAAGAAAAAATCATTAAAGAAAATGTGTAACACTATACAAAAAAGAAATATTTTAAAGGGGTTTTCAAGCCCATAACATAATAGAACCATGATGGCAAACCTATGACATGCATGGGGGCCGCTGGTGGCCCCGCTTCCGGGAGGCCGCCGTCACCGCTGGTGGCCCCGCTGCCAGGAGGCCACCGTCGCGGCTGACTTTTCATTCGAGCCGGAATTGGCTGCAGTGCAGCAGCAAGCAACTGAAGCTGCCGAAATCTGATTCTGATGTAAAATTGCAGCAGAACTGACCCATTCTCAATTCCGCACATTGTGGTCCATCCTGCGGCCAAATTCAGCCCTTTGGGTACATGGCAGGATTCCATTAGGTGATCTTTTTGACGTATAGCTCTGCCAGAAGGCTCTAAACAAAAAAAACTTAAAGCTGTTGATTTGAATATTCTGGAACAATTCCTGGCTGTCATATTACTTGCAGCAATTGTCAACTTAGAGAGGCACAGGATAGATGTTTGGCTCTAGGAGTGGCGAGGTCAGGCAAATCCTGGGAGGATATTTATTTGTGCAGAAAGCCACAAGAATGATTATCCTCACTTGAGACATTCTAGTTTTCAATGAAATTTTCGTTTAAAGCACAACTTTATTTTCTAAAATCCACCAGGTTCTCCTTGCCCTCTTTGCTGCTGTTTGCATCCTTGTTGCATGTCTGCGAGTTCATGTCTTAGCAGACCGAGACCAGCTCTGCCAGTGACTACTCCACACTAAGGAAGGGTTTTTTTCCTGTAAGCGGAGCTTTTATGGATGCTGCAGTTACAGTAGAAAACCACAAAGGTTTAAATAAAAAGGAAGACCGATGAATGTCCCCCAGAGGTCTTATATATGACATCATGAAGGACATAAGTTAAAAAATCATTACAATAAAGAAAAAAAACAAAAAACAAATATATTTAAAGAAAAAGAAATAAACCCACCGCCAAGGCCTGCTCAAGCCACGGCCGCCCTGGAATCCGAAACACTACAAATTACATCAAAATAGCCAAAACAAAATGGAACACACATTTTTGAACTTTAATTTAGAGTAAATATACTGATTTGAAAATTAAAGACTACATTTTTTTTTTAATAAAAAGCTGATCACCTTGAGTCCTGCGCTATCGGCAGCCCTGGCAAACCAAGGAAACTGTAGCCCGTCTGACAATTTCCCTACAACAGGTGATGCAGGTGAAACAGTGTGACAGGATGGCTATTCACATGAGTAACAGAACAAAACATATGTATTAACAGGATGGCAGAAGGCCCGCTAGGATGGGAGCCGCTCTTACTGAGTGGCACTCCGCTCTAGGATATAAATGGCGGTCTTCACTCATATGCTCTAATAGGACATGTGAACAGGGAAAGTCATCTGAGCACAACCTTTTAAAAGGCAAACAATTCAGATACGTTAATAGGAGGGCATACCTGGGCTGACGGAAGATTACTCGACTCTGAAGAGGATGATGAGAGTCTGACACGTCCATTACTTGCAGCGGCTTCCTGGTAAGCAACAAGCAATGAAAATAAATGATAAAGAAAAGCAGTGATAAAGTCTGCGGCCCCGATAATGCCTCAGCATCTCTGACATAGAAATAGGAAGTGTTTATTCAATCACTAGGTTACACCAATTTATCTCAAAACTGACTCGGAGCTAGTTTTCCCAACTGTAGATCTGATTTGTAGGCAAGTGGGGATTACTAACTTAGCATTCTAGCACTGGGCTGGGTCTTGATACTCCCTAGCCGGTTGCTGGATTTGTCTAAATTCTCCTTGCGGGCATCAATCAGTTCTTATCTTAGAATATTCCTGAATTGCCAGGTGTCAACAGCTGATTTCAAGACAGTCTTATATAGCCAAGTACTACTACAAAACTATGTGAGAATAAATCACAAGTCTAAAATACATCTCTAAATACTCAGTGGTAATACCACTTTTCCCACCCTATACATTAGGAGAATCGGTGTGAGATCTAGAGTCCTCTTTCTAATGCAATCTGGTTTACATCAACCAGTGTTATCAACATTAAGTTAGGTCTGTCCCAAAATGTGTTGGTTCAGACCTAAAACACTCTTTATTGTTTATCAGTGGACTATCTTTTACGTATTTCATCTTATAAATAACTGTGGTTCCTGATTAACTGCCAAAAAATCTGTCAGGGCAACGCGTCAAACCAGAATCAGTCTGTATCAAGGAAGCAGTTATCAACAAGCTCCTTTAGTTTGAACAAATGATTATTACTTTCTCTATATAAATTATAACATTCACGCTTAGAGAAGTTCTTCCCCTCCTTGTATGAGGAATTATATTGATATCTAGACCACCAATCTAATTTATCATAGGTGGCCTCCCACAGTGATCTAGCATATGCAATGGGCATACTCTATATCAGAGAGTGCTTTTTTGACATATTTTGCTGGACCTTTTCTTAGCTCAGCCTCCCAGAAGGAGTATAACACCTTACACTGTCAATATACATCTAGACAGACTGGTGATATACTGTACCCTGTGGTGTATGAACCATATAGTCATGTGGTACCCATTGCTCTCTTATGATTAGAATATCACATTTAGGGACAATAAGGGATATATGTTAAACATCTAATAATTCCGTGCACCCCAAAAGGGTTTCAACGTACTCTTATTGTTGTTGCATGTGTTTGTCAGCCCATCTATGTATTTTAATTGCTTTTAATAAACTTTTTAGTTCAAGTTAGTCTAATCTGTAAAGGGCTTTATTAATATAGACTACATACTGCCTCTGATTTCTTTTGACATAGCTAGATATGAGATGGCTAGATAGATATCACCGGGTAGGTGAAGAACTGATCATGCACGGCTAACAGCCAACCCCAGCGTGGGAGGTAAGATACCAAATAAACAGCCCCATATATGCATGGAAACTGGGGAAGTTATCTTGGCCTGAACTGATAACGAGGAGAGGGAGACCCCTGCCTACAAGCATAGCACTCGTCCTGAAAGGGACGATCCCATGGTCTTCCTCTAGGCGCCGACTTACCCTGGCGGGCCAGAACACCTATAAAGCCAAAGACAGAACACGGGGAGTACAGAAACAAAAGAACAAGCGGATAAGGATAAACAGAGGCAGATAATGAGAACAGACCATAGAATACATGAACAAAGAACACAGAGCACAAGCAGAACGCAAGGTAACTGCCGAAGCAGCGGCTGGACAGGACATGATGGGAACAAAACTCAACAACACTGCAGCAAGGTCTGAAATGCCCAGGGCAGCTATATAGGACAGTGATTAGAAAAGGAAATACTCAAACCGCAGCAGCTGAAGAAACGTAAAGTCCTCCTGGTGATATACTAGCCCAAATCGCAGGGGCGAGGAGAGTGATTGCAAAGCCTGGCTGAAGGTCAGGATCAAGACCCAAAACAGCATTCAAATAGCAAAATAGTGAATCCAGGCAGCATAAGATGAAATAAAACTTGCACACTTTATTCCTCTAAAAAAACAGCGACGTTTCGACCCGTCCAAGGGTCTTTATCAAGCTTGGTTGGTATATATATATATATTATATACATACACACACTATATAATTACACATACATACACACACCAAAAACTAATTCAGAGCACCTGTGTGAATAAGCAAATTGCTATTCATCAGCCCCTGCATTTAACCAATTTCTTACCATAGCGTTACCTTACCAAATGTTGTAAATGGAAGCCATTGCTGCTGGACATTATAAAGTGGTTAATGGCAATGAAATACAAACCGACGCGTGTTAACAGCTAAGGGCGCATGCAAGGGATCAACAGAATAGCGCAAGACACATCTATGTGCCTCCCACTGTTCAAGCTTTTCTAGATCTTTTTGAATACGCTCCCCCCCCCCCCCCGAGTCTTAGCCATTTCTCCTAGCTTTGTGTCATTAGCATATTTCATCAGTTTTCCATCAATTTCCACCTTAAAATAATTTATGAAAATGTTGAACACTGGGCCTAGGACAGAGCCTTGTGGTACCCCACTTGATACATTCTTCCACTTGGATGTGCAGCCATTTATGACCGCTCTACAGTCACTGAGCCAGTTGTGAATCCACTTAATAGTTGCCTTGTCAATCCCATATTTAGTCATTTATTCAATAAGTATGGTTTGAGATACTTTGTCAAATGCTTTACTAAAGTCAAGATATACTATATCCACAGGATTTTCCTGAACAACCCAGTCGGTGATTCCATCATAGAAGGAAATTAGTTTGTCTGGCATGACTTTGTTACAAACCCATGCTGGGTCTGAGTAATTACTCTATTTTCATCCAAGTACTTGCATACATGCTGTTTAATAATTTGTTCAAAGTTCTTTCCCGGTAGAGAAGTCTGGATCCACCTTCTTCCCTTTTTTGAAGATAGGGACAACATTCGCCTTTTTCCAATCTTCTGGGACTTCTGTTCTCCAGGAATTTTCCAAGATTATGGCGAGCGCTTCAGCAATTCCACTGCTTCATTTAGTGTCCTAAGATGTCATTCACCTGGACATTGAGACTTGAGTTCATTTAACCCTTTAGTGACCAGCCCATAGTGTTTTTACGTCCTGCTCAAGTGGGATTTATTCTCTGAGGACGTAAAAACATGTATGCTGCAGGGAATAAAGCCACGTGGGCTCTGGACGTGACAGCTCCATACTGTCGGTGCTTGTAGGTAGCCGACAGCATGGAGCTCTCATCCTGGGCTGTGGGCTGTGGGCAGTCCCCCCCCCCCCCCCCCCGACAATGCAGTCGGCGCTATCCAATGGATAGCACCAATCGCAATAAACTGAAAAAAAGTTTTTTAAAAAGTTAAAGATTCAGCTGCCCTGATGGATCAGATCCATCAAGGCAGCTGAAATCACTCACCTGCCTTCTCTGGGGTATTCGGCGGTGAAAGGGTCCTTCCGGACCAGCCGAGGCTCTTCTGCGCATGCGCGCCAGACAAATTACGTCACGCACATGCGCAGAAGCCCATGGAAAATTCAATATCTCCTGGCTCTCAGCTCCTGAAGGTAGCAGGGAACCAGGAGATGTTACCTGGGCCCGTGATCACCGCTGTCCAATGGAGAGAGGCGATAACGAAAAAGTTTTTAAAAAGCGAAATTTTCACCTCCCCTCATGGATATGATCCATGAGGGGAGGTCAAAATACTTACCTCGGGTCCTCTGCGAAGTCCTGGTGTTCCAGGACCTAAAGTCCCCTTCAGCGCATGCGCGCCCGACGTCAATCATCGGGCGTGTGCACAGAAGGCCTCAGGCCCCGGGAAATTCAAAATCCCTCTGCTCCTGGCTACCCTGTGTAGCTAGGAACAGAGGGAGGTCACTGGTGACATGATCACTGTTATCCAATGGATAACCGTGATCAAGTAAGAAAAAAAAAAGTTTACGTTTCATCTCCCCTCACGGATCATATCCGTGAGGGAGGATGAAAGTATGTTCATAAGGCCCTCTGATTTATCCGCTGACCTTACCCCAGCTTCTGCGCACACGCCCGTCACCAAAATGGCGGACGCATGCGCAAAAGCTGTGGATTGCCAGGATAATTGAAATTCTCCCTGCTCCTGGCTACAAAACTTAGCCAAGAACCTGGAGATTTCATGGGGGCTGCGGTGAGCGGTTCATGGTCAAGTGTTCAATTTTTTTTTAAAACTTTTACGTGACCACCATTCATTAAATACCAGCGAAGTTATATCTCCCCTCACCGATGCGATCGGTGAGAGGAGATGAAACTTTTTACCAAGGCCACCGTATTTGAACCCCGACGCGATTCTCCTTCGTGAACCTTGCCGGATTCTGCACATGCGACCGCCAGCAAAATGTTGGACACATGCGCAGGAGTCGGAAAGCCCAAGAAATTTAAAATGTCCTTGCGCTCAGCGACCAACGGTCACCGAGAGCCTGGAGCAGTGGCAGGTGGCCTTGTTGAGCGCACCCCGGTCACGTAATAAAGTAGCGATCTAACATAGGTCGGTCTCACATGAGTGGATAGGAATTAGATTCCACATGCGTCTGACCAGCGGTAATACGCAGATCAATCGCATTGGATTGCACAATTCCGCTCACATTAGTGGGTTGGAATTATGTAATCCACTCACAGAAAAAAAGACAACGCAGCAGGTTCTATTTTACTCTGGATGTCCGCAACATAGAACCCATTGTGCTCCATGGTCGCGGATATACCCGCAGCCCATACGCAATTACATTGTATATGGACTGCGGGTACCCGTGTCATCGCTAAGCAATGGTGCGGGAAATACAAACAATAAATATTTTTAGGGAGTCAATTTTTGTTCCGTACAAGTGAGCAATGGGGCCTGGAATTTATTCAGTCGTACCCTGAAATTCAACGGGTGTTCACTCCATTATAGGCCTTGCCATGGGTCCTGTAAGTAGATTAGGGCCACAATGGGTATGTTTCTGAACATGGGAGAAACGGGGGTAACCATTTTGGGGTGAAAGTCATCATTTTTATGTGTGCTGTACAAAAAAAAATTTTCAATTGATGCAATTGCCCAGAAAATCGTAATTTTTTCCTACCGCTTTGCTTAGATCTATTCAAAAATTGTAGGGTTAAAATACACAGTACATCCCTAGATGAACGTGTTAAGGGGTGTAGTTTTCAAAATGATGTTATTTGTGGGGCTTCTCTATAGTTTTGGCCCCTCAAGAACTCTACAAGTGTGGTATGGGGCATATAAGGCCTTCTAGCAAAATTTATGTTCTAAAAGCCACCGACTACTCCTTTCATTTTGGGCCCCGTTGTGCATGCGGACATATTAGGGCCACAATGGGTATGTTCTTGAAAACAGGACAAACCGGGGCATCCATTTTGGGGGTCAAGTCTTCATCCATGTGTGCTGTACAAAAAAAGCTGTTTTTAAAATAACAAATGCCAAAAAACGAAAAATTGCAATTTTTTTTTTTTTGCTTTGCTTGAATTCATTCAAGAACTGTGGGGTCAAAATGGGCAGTACACCCCTAGATAAATTTGTTAAGGGGTCTAGTTTAAGGGGTCATTTGTGGGGGTTTTCTATGGTTTTGGGCGCTCAAGAACTCTACATGTGTGCTATGGGGCCTAAAAGGACTTCAAGCTAAATTTCTGTTATGAAATATACTGACTACTCCTTTCATTTTGGGCCCTGTTGTGCACTCAAATATAATATTAGGGCCACAATGGGTATGTTTCTGAACAAAGGACAAACAACGGGATCCATTTTGGGGTGTAAATCCTCATTTTCATGTAAACTATAGGAAAAAATATATGTCTTTAAAATGACATATTTGCAAAAATAGGAAATTTTACTTTTTCTCCTCTAAATTGAATTCCTGAACAAAAACAGTGGGGTCAAAATATCCTGACCCCCTCAGTAAATACATTAAGGGGTGTAGTTTTTAAAATAGGGTCATTTATGGGGAGTATCTATCATTCCGACACGTATGAGTCTTTTGCAATCTTGGCTTGGTGCAGGAAAATAATGTGTTCCTCAAAATGCTGAAAAGTAATGTTAAATTTGTATGTCTCCTAAATGGTTAAAACATAAGTTTTTCAAATGTGCATTCAGAAGTAAATAGATGGAAATATATATCTTAGCTAAAGTTTGTACAGTATGTTTGCACATATTTGATATATTACAATTGAAAATGAAAAAAATGATAAGTTTCAAAATTTTCCCAATATTGGCACTTTTAATATATATACACAAATTTTATTGGGACTATTTTCACCACCTAAATGAAGTTCAATATGTGGCAAAAAAACAATGTCAGAATCACTTGGATATGCAAAACCTTTACGGAGCTATTCTATGTTAAAGTGTCATGTCAGATTTCCAAAATTAGCATGGGTCATTAAGGCGCAAACAGGCTTGGTCACTAAGGGGTTAAGTTAGCTAAGTGTTCCCTCACCATCTCTCTTATACATAGCCTGCATTCTTTTATTACCCCAATAGCACAGGGAAGATCAGTTGATGTTCCATCTACTTTCTGAAAAAAAGATACAAAATAGGAATTTAAAAGTTCGGCCTTCCCAACATTATTTTTAACCAATTCACCATTTTCATCTTGTAAGCATCTAATAGCATCTTTGCCTTTTATTTTTACATATCCCCCAAATCCTTTATTGCTTTTGGCCTCTGTTGCAAGCCTCAATTCATTATTGGCTTTTCTGACACTTGCTCTAGTTTCTGCTGACCACATTATATTCTTCTTTAGATATTCCCCCCTCTTTCCATTTGATAAACATATTTTTCTTCCTTAACGTGTGCAACTTCAGTGTTCATCCATTCTGTTCTCTTTAACTGCTTCCCATTTTTCCTTCTTTTAGCTATTGTTAATATTGTGCTTTGAGAATCTAATTTCGCAATATTACCCAACCTTCTTGGACATCCAGCAATTGGATTCTTCCTACCCTCTTTCTGATTTCATTAAAATCTGCCTTTTTGAATTCCAACCTTGAGGTCTAAGTTTTCTCAGGCCTTCCTCCCCTTTTTACCCAAAATTCAAGGATAGTATGATCACTGCCTTTTAAGGTCCCAGCCACCCTTACTTCCTAAACCATTTCCTCCCTATTGGTAAAAATTAGGTCCAAGATAGCAGATCCCCTTGTTTTCTCTTCTACCTTTTGGAAGATATTGCCAGCAAGAGTGGATAAGAATTTGTTGGATTCAATACTTTTACCTGAGAGAGATTCCCAACAAATGTCTGGATAGTTAAAATCTCCCACAATCACTAAGTCTTGCTTTTTTGAGAATTTGGTCATCTGATGTAGAAAGTTTATCAAGGTCTTCTGCTTGTCCAGGTGGCCTATAGTAAATGCCTACAAGAGTATCCTCTCTGTTGTTCTCTCCTTATATTCTTACCCAAACAGTTTCTACAGAACTCCCATGCTCTGAATCTTGAATCACTGTGGAGATGAATGTTTTCCTAACATACAACGCAATACCTCCTCCCCTTTTATTAGGTCTGTATCTTATAAATAAGTTGTACCCATCAAACCCTGTATTCCAATCATAAGCATCATTCCACCAACTTTCCGTGATGCCTATGACATCATATTTCTCTGTGTTAGGAGCTCCAGTTCTTGTTTCCCATGCTCTGTGCATTTCTTAGAAACATTTTGTGATCGGTGTCTCTTGCGCCTCTACTTTGCTCCTGAACTTTTGTCTTTGTTCTTTCTTACCAGTTCTAATAGCAAGGTTGTCAAATGTATTTATTAGTTGTATATCTTTACCTGGCCGTTAAAGGGGTTGTCCCGCGCCGAAACGGGTTTTTTTTTTCCAATAGCCCCCCGTTCGGCGCGAGACAAACCCGATGCAGGGGTTAAAAAAGAAAACCGGATAGTGCTTACCCGAATCCCCGCGCTCCGGTGACTTCTTACTTACCTGGTGAAGATGGCCGCCGGGATCTTCACCCTCGGTGGACCGCAGGTCTTCTGTGCAGTCCATTGCCGATTCCAGCCTCCTGATTGGCTGGAATCGGCACGTGACGGGGCGGAGCTACGAGGAGCCGCTCTCCGGCACGAGCAGCCCCATTCAGAAAAGAAGAAGACCGGACTGCGCAAGCGCGTCTAATCCGGCGATTAGACGCTGAAAATTAGACGGCACCATGGAGACGAGGACGCTAGCAACGGAACAGGTAAGTGAATAACTTCTGTATGGCTCATAATTAATGCACAATGTACATTACAAAGTGCATTAATATGGCCATACAGAAGTGTATAGACCCACTTTGTTTCGCGGGACAACCCCTTTAACTTCCCTTCCCATATTGTTCTAGTTAAAAAAAACCCTCCTAATGAGTGAAGCAAGGCACCCATCAAATATTTGGTGTGCGGCGAGGCACACGCCGAGAGCGCCGCCGAGGCACACGCCGAGAGCGCCGCCGAGGCACACGCCGAGAGCGCCGCCGAGGCACACGCCGAGAGCGCCGCCGAGGCACACGCCGAGAGCGCCGCCGAGGCACACGCCGAGAGCGCCGCCGAGGCACACGCCGAGAGCGCCGCCGAGGCACACGCCGAGAGCGCCGCCGAGGCACACGCCGAGAGCGCCGCAAAGAGACACGCCGAGAGCGCCGCAAAGAGACACGCCGAGAGCGCCGCAAAGAGACACGCCGAGAGCGCCGCAAAGAGACACGCCGAGAGCGCCGCAAAGAGACACGCCGAGAGCGCCGCAAAGAGACACGCCGAGAGCGCCGCAAAGAGACACGCCGAGAGCGCCGCAAAGAGACACGCCGAGAGCGCCGCAAAGACACACGCCGAGAGCGCCGCAAAGACACACGCCGAGAGCGCCGCAAAGACACACGCCGAGAGCGACGCAAAGACACACGCCGAGAGCGACGCAAAGACACACGCCGAGAGCGACGCAAAGACACACGCCGAGAGCGACGGAAAGACACACGCCGAGAGCGACGAAAGACACACGCCGAGAGCTACGAAAGACACACCCCGAGAGCTATGAAAGACACACCCCGAGAGCTACGAAAGACACACCACGAGAGCGAGCGCGGCTTGACACACCGAGAGCTACGAGAGACAGATGGACAGTTATGAGGAAGACAGATGAATAGATCAATATGAGATAGTGTTACGTCCACTTGGCACACAATAGTGCCACTCCTCAGAACGGACGCAAATTTGTCCATTTAAAACCGCAAACACACACAGAGTACTTGCACTGACTGATTGCATCTCTCTAAGAGGAAGAATGGACAACTGTCCCTACCTGATCAGGTAAAGAGGAGCACCCCTGCCTTAAAGGAATTATCGCCTCAATAAAGTTGGCCCCACTGTCGTCTTCTACTGACCTCACTATCTCTAATCAAGGAGCTGGAGAGACGCACTAAACACTCAGGACACGACACTGTTCACACACACACAGTACACAGAACAGGACTGCACCCAAAAGCACATGTCTGGCACCCTGCACGGACCTAACATATGTCACTGTTCACACCAACATACAGTGTAACACATACTACATAGGACAGGACTTTACACACCACATATGCGGCCGCTTGCACAGACATACAACACAAGTCACTGTTCACACATACAACAGGTAATGCATACAACATGGACCCCACCCAGAGCTCACATGCATACCAATGAGAAACTAAAGCAGTCCAAGTGTCCTCAACTCCAGGGGAATAGGGAGAGTCAGCCACCATGCTGACATAGGGAGCAGTGTCAGGCATCCCACATTAGATAGGACATCAGACGTCTGGGGGCCACTTCTGCCCAGGGATAGGGAGAAACCTGCAGATCACCTGCACCTGTACACCACACAACACACGCACCCCAGAAACCGCAAGTAGGGGAGAGACAGCAGGTACCCAGACCAAATTCAGGAGAAGAGAACACCTCAAAGCAGCATGCAACCACCAGCTCTGAGTGGGATGAACAGTGATACATAAGGCACTAAAATGACCAGCAATCTCTCCCAAGAGTGTGCTGGTATTTATCTGCTGCAGACCAGGGGATCGGCTGCTGGAGAATACCACAACCAACCAGCTCAATTAACCCCTACCAGTGAAGACGTGAAGGACGCCTGTAGAACAACAGGTTCCAGATTGACAACCTTAACAGTACCCCCCCCTTTTTTTTTTTTAAAAGGGGCCTCTGGACCCTTTGGCCGCCTGCAGACGAGCGGGTCGGATCCGGCAGCGAGAAATCTCGCCGCGCGATCCGACCCCAGAGCCTGCAGGGACGAGCGCGTACTCACCCACGCCTGGCGGCCCCGGCTCTTTGATGTGCCAGCTGCCACGCAGCCGGCGCATGCGCAGACCGGAGCCGGCGGCCAGGTGAGTGCGTGCCCCGCAGAAAATTAGAACATGCCGCGGTTTGTTTGCCGCGCGAGATTTCGCACGGCCAAACCGCGGCCGTCTGCATAGGAGTGCCTATTGTAATGCACTCCTATGCAGACTTTCAGCGGCGGAAATCCCGCGGGAAATCCCGCGGGGGGATTTCCACTCGTCTGCAGGCGGTCTTTGGGCATAAAAAAAAAAGCAACTCCTCCAACCTTGCACGTGAAATACAGGACTTCTATGGGCCTGACTCCAACACATGCACACATACAGGATAGAGTAAAATATTGTGCACAACTAAGCAGGACCACTGTGCCTTACACAACCAGTCACAGTAGCCTGCAAGGAAACGTACACTAGTCCAGGGGGGAAAGCATGGCAACCCTCCCTACTGACCTAGCGTGCACAAGACTTAGCCATACGGGCCTAGTGCAGACGCCAGCCAGTCAGCAGGAGAAGAGATAAAACACAGGTACATACCGCCCAGCAGCCTGCAGCAAAAGCTAAGGCTGGTCATTCTGTTATGTCAGCTTGGCGCACAAAAGCGCCACTTTTTAGAATGGATGCAAACATGCCCATTTAAAAATCGCTAAGTACTTGCACAGACCAATTGCATCTATTCAGAAGAATGGACAACTGTCCCTAACTGATCAAGAAAAGAGGGGAATCCCTGCCTAAAAGCGGAGTCATCCCCTCAATAAAGGCAGCTCTACTTCTAATGACCTGACAATCCCTGATCAGGGAGCTTGAGAGATGCACTAAACACTCAGGACATGACACTGTTCACACACACACAGTACTGGACAGCACATAAAGCATGTCTGGCACCCTGCACAGACCTAACATACGTCACTGTTCACACCAACATACAGTGTAACACATACCACATAGAACAGGATTGTACACACCACATTTCTGGCCACTTGCACACACATACAACACAAGTCACTGTTCACAGCAACATACAACAGGTAGAGCTTACAACATGGACCCCAGCCAGAGCTCACATGCATACCGATGGCAAACCAAATCGGTCCAAGTCCTCATGTCCACGGAGAAAATCAGGCCTTGAATCATGAGAATATTTGTTTACTGCAAAAGAAGCCAAACCCCTAGCTAAGCCCCAAATGGTAGTCCAGCCCAATGGCCAATGCCAAGAGCCATTTGCTCATCCCTCTGATAAGATTACCTTTTTTTGCTTATGTAACTATTATTTTTATCGCTCTATGTGAATGTACTTTCATTTAAATTGTGTAGGCGTGCCCAGCTGCGACAAGGCGCGTAAGCGTGCCCAGCTGCGACAACCAAGTAAGCGTGCCCAGCTGCGACAACGCAAGTAAGCATGCTACCTGCATTACCACTATACTTTGTTTTGTTGACTTAAATGCTTTCTCATTAAGCTATTTTGCCATGTCTAAAATATTATCTTCCTTCTTGCTACAGATTCCTGGCCACGGGCAACTCTTGGGCTGCCTTGCATTTTTAGTTTTTGCTTGGCCACTGCAGGAGCATTGCCCACATCAGGACCCTACATCCCTGGGTCCTGCACCCCAGTGCACTGCTCCCCCCCCCCCCTGGGTCCTGCACCCCAGTGCACTGCTCCCCCCATCCCTGGGTCCTGCACCCCAGTGCACTGCTCCCCCCCCCCCCCTGGGTCCTGCACCCCAGTGCACTGCTCGCCCCCCCCCCCCTCCATCCCTGGGTCCTGCACCCCAGTGCACTGCTCCCCCCCCCCCCATCCCTGGGTCCTGCACCCCAGTGCACTGCTCCCAAATTTCCAGTCCTTTTTAATCCTTATAAAATAAATGACAAAAGGCAGTTTTTCCATAAAGGTGTATTATTTTTTAACTTTAAATATTTTGGGTGTGCGCAGTGCTTTTTCACAAGTAGAATAGTGATACTCTATCCAGAGAATAGGGCAAGCGTTGCGTGCACAGGGTCTCTTGGTTGTGACCCCCAACCGCCCCAATCTGTGACTAACTTCATCCGCCCACAAAGCTGATTGATTGAGGGCCAGGGCTCAGTCAGACGGGCGTTTTTTGCTGCGCATGTTTTTGCATTTGTGATTCGCATCCATATAGCACCAATACTTTTCAATAGCAGCAGTCACAAGTCTGATTTTTACATGCGCATAAAATTTGCACAAAAGAGATAAAACGTATAGGTGTTAATGGGCATGGTCACACAATTTATTTGACGCGCGAATTAATGCAGGTAAAACCGACATTGGGCGGGGTTGCCATTTTAATCATAAAAGAAAAGCACCCCTGTATGCGAACCCTGATGTCCTCAGACATTTCATGCAGTGATGACGATATATATTGTCCATAACAAACTAAGGTATTTGTAGGTTCCTCTGACCGGCGCACCATCTCCACGACCTGCAGCTACATTTCTTTTTTAGAGGCTGCTGATTTAGTGACTGCTGCAGCTAAGGGCCTGCCACTTCGCCTTGTTGGAGGTGAAAGACTATGCCGCTCTCCCTTTCTTCCTCCACAGCAGCCTTAAACTGGTGGTGTTAGCCATGCCACTCTGCCTTCCAAGAACTCAATTTCTACTACAGGGCTCTGCAGTTTCTCTGGCAAGCTATCACTTGTCTTGTGAAGATACAAAAAAATTAGTAGTTGCCCTTTTAGAGCTGCTGGTTTTAACATGTGTCAGTACGAATGTTTATTTACGATCGCACCTCCACTGTACGGCCAAGGCATGCCATTCGATGAAAGTGCATATGCTCCTGCTTATTTGCCACCCGCACCACTTTTATGGACCGCCAGGTAATCTTTGCGCCACTGGTCCTTGGCGCTCCTCCATCTTCATTTGAGCCACTGCAACAAGTAAGGCATGCAGCAGGCATTGTCAGAAGCCTGGGTGGTCGTGATGGTACCTCCAGCATGCATTTTTGCAATTAGATAGACGGCTATACACAAGATGGATAGGAGAAAGATAGATGAGGGGACAGATACAAGATAGACAATATTAGATAAGCGCATCGTTAATGAAAAATTAAGCAGCCAAAATAGATAGCCAAAGGTGAATGAACGGCGTGCACTCACCTGGTGCCCGGTGGACTTCTCTGGTTATAGAAACAACCTGCACCTAAATCCGCGCTCTCCTTGAATGTGAGCCTTAGACTCACAAACCAGCTTCCTGAAGAGACGTTTAGGGGAATGTAACCCACTCAGGGCCGAGAAAAATCCACTCACTATAGAAAAAAAGATCGCCGCGCACCAGAGTACAGAGTAAAACAGCCGTATACCCATATCAAATAGGGTAAAAGTTTGTAATGCAACGCGTTTCAGCAATTTCCATTTGCCTTTCTCAAGCATATAACATACATAAACACTTACAATTTTTAAAACTCATGGCAGAGGCCAGGAGAGGGATAGCCGGATGGATGGATGGATGGCCAGGAGAGGGATAGCCGGATGGATGGATGGATGGATGGCCAGGAGAGGGATAGCCGGATGGATGGATGGATGGATGGCCAGGAGAGGGATAGCCGGATGGATGGATGGATGGATGGCCAGGAGAGGGATAGCCGGATGGATGGATGGATGGCCAGGAGAGGGATAGCCGGATGGATGGATGGATGGCCAGGAGAGGGATAGCCGGATGGATGGATGGATGGCCAGGAGAGGGATAGCCGGATGGATGGATGGATGGCCAGGAGAGGGATAGCCGGATGGATGGATGGATGGCCAGGAGAGGGATAGCCGGATGGATGGATGGATGGCCAGGAGAGGGATAGCCGGATGGATGGATGGATGGCCAGGAGAGGGAAAGCCGGATGGATGGATGGATGGCCAGGAAAGGGAAAGCCGGATGGATGGATGGATGGCCAGGAGAGGGATAGCCGGATGGATGGATGGATGGCCAGGAGAGGGATAGCCGGATGGATGGATGGCCAGGAGAGGGATAGCCGGATGGATGGATGGCCAGGAGAGGGATAGCCGGATGGATGGATGGATGGCCAGGAGAGGGATAGCCGGATGGATGGATGGATGGCCAGGAGAGGGATAGCCGGATGGATGGATGGATGGCCAGGAGAGGGATAGCCGGATGGATGGATGGATGGCCAGGAGAGGGATAGCCGGATGGATGGATGGATGGATGGATGGCCAGGAGAGGGATAGCCGGATGGATGGATGGATGGCCAGGAGAGGGATAGCCGGATGGATGGATGGATGGCCAGGAGAGGGATAGCCGGATGGATGGATGGATGGCCAGGAGAGGGATAGCCGGATGGATGGATGGATGGCCAGGAGAGGGATAGCCGGATGGATGGATGGATGGCCAGGAGAGGGATAGCCGGATGGATGGATGGCCAGGAGAGGGATAGCCGGATCGATGGATGGATGGATGGCCATGAGAGGGATGGATGGATGGATGGATGGATGGATGGCCATGAGAGGGATAGCCGGATGGATGGATGGCCATGAGAGGGATAGCCGGGTGGATGGATGGCCATGAGAGGGATAGCCGGGTGGATGGATGGCCATGAGAGGGATAGCCGGGTGGATGGATGGCCATGAGAGGGATAGCCGGATGGATGGATGGCCATGAGAGGGATAGCCGGATGGATGGATGGCCATGAGAGGGATAGCCGGATGGATGGATGGCCATGAGAGGGATAGCCGGATGGATGGCCATGAGAGGGATAGCCGGATGGATGGCCATGAGAGGGATAACCGGATGGATAGATATGAGAGAGATAAACGGATGGATAGATATGAGAGGGATAAATGGATGGATAGATATGAGATTAGATGTATGAAGAGATGTACATGAAATGTATGAAAGGGCAGCAAAGTTGATGTGCTACTTTATTTCTTCACCCACATAAAGATATGTGACATTTTAACTACAAGCTGTAGTCTTTGTCAAGCTTGTTTCAATCATTCAGTTTCCCAATTTTAAGCCATAACCCCTGTAATCTGGTGTGTAAGGCCATGCTGGAAGGTTTCACCATTGTCTCATGGAGGATTATTTACCGTATTTTTCGCCTTATAAGACGCACCGGTCTATAAGACGCACCCCCGTTTTAGAGCTGGAAAATAGGGGGGGAAAAAATCAGTACTCACCTCCCGCAGTGTTCTGCAGCGCTGCTGCAGGCTGTCGCTCCCTCCTGGTCCCCGGCAGAGCATTGCTTTCTGGACGCAGGGCTTGAAATCCCCACCTCCAGAAAGCTAATACTGTGATTGGCTGAAGGTGTACGTGTGTTAGCCAATCACAGCCATTCAATGATGTCATTGAATGGCTGTGATTGGCTGACGGCGTGCGTTAGTGAATCACACTATTAGCTTCCTGGAGGAGGGGATTTCCAGCCCTGCGTCCAGAAAGCAATGCTCTGCCGGGGACCAGGAGGGAGCGACAGCCTGCAGCAGCGCCACAGAACGCCGGGGGAGGCGAGTACTGATTTTTTTTTTTTGACAGGAGGAGAGAATTCAACTGATCGCACATTTGTTCACACGATCGCAATCACGCCAAATTAAACGCATCCGCGCGTTAAATTCGCGATGCGCTAAAAATGGCGATCGGAACGAATTATCGCCACATTCGCTTTATAAGACGCAGGAACTTCCCCCCCCCCCCCCCCCCCCAGCTTTGGAGGCGGAAAAAGTGTGTCTTATAAAGCGAAAAATACGGTACATCTTGTGCTTTCCAGGTTCTCCTTCCCCTATATAATGAACATGATCTTATACCTGGCTGGGCCACTCGTCCTTTTCTTAATACTGTGGATGAAGACAAAAGGCTTTGAATATGTCATCATCCACCACAGATGGGTATTTCTTCAACTCTTCTTGTTTTTTTTTGTTTGAGATTTATCATCATGTCAGAGCTTGGCTGGTGTTGATGTGCAGCGCGCCGAAACATGACCGCCGCGTAAAAGATTGAAGAGCAGGTAAGGACGCTTTTTAGTATTATTTCTTATATCTTGCAGACGAACAGAGCATTTCCAACATTTCACATCTGTTTCAAATGACCATTTACTGATTTGTGCACGCTTCAGCACAATGTATTAGCGAAAATGAATAAGTCTTATGCATGCGTACCAGTGCAATTTGCTCTTAATTGCCAGCTTTAGCGGTGTTGTGTAATTAGAGCCCTGAGGGTAGCTTCACACAAGCATATGTACAACTACACTCGCCTCAGCACAACATATTCGCGCTATGAATGAGCTTGATTTGCATACATGTCTGCTCGACACATGCAGGCGTGACATAGCCTTTAAATCACACAAAAGGTATTTCGCCTAATAGAGAACCAATCGGCACTTTTTCTCAGAAAATTCTTTCAATTTTTCTGCGCATTTGCGCACTAAGGGTTCCATAGAGCAGGTCTTATTTATACACATGAATTGCACGTAAACAAATCGTTCACGGTAATGAACCCATTGGCATCAATGTGTTCTATTCGCTGCATGCTGCACACGCAAATAGTCATCTGAAACCAAAATTGAGTCGTGGCATACAGTATTGAGACGCTGCAAAGTTAGAATAGGGGTGAGGACCCTGCTCACAAGTGCTTACAGACTAAATGCACATTCACATGGGATGAGTATTGGACAAACGATGCCCGACACTTGTCTGTGTATAGTCGCTCCTTTGCTGCTACACAGCAGCGAGTATTGCTGGATCGCTCACAACGCGGCCAGCAGGGAGGCGGGGCTTTGAACAACTAACGATAATCCTCCCTTGTTAAAGGGCCATCATATCAGGATCAATTCAAGACAGGCGATAAATGATAGATCAGTGAACAAGGAGGAACTAAAAATGGGGGCACAAATCGA
Organism: Eleutherodactylus coqui; assembly: GCA_035609135.1. Classification (NCBI taxonomy): domain Eukaryota; kingdom Metazoa; phylum Chordata; class Amphibia; order Anura; family Eleutherodactylidae; genus Eleutherodactylus; species Eleutherodactylus coqui. The sequence continues at coordinate 162,281,484 of CM069410.1, read as the reverse complement.
TTTACAAAAAAAAATAAAAATCACAGAAAGGGGTCGTACTAAAGAGGTACAAGGGTAGCATAAACAGGCAAAATGCTATGTGGAGATTATAAAAGTGCACAGAACTGATGATCAGCCACTCTCACCCCTAGCATACCCTGGGGGCTGCTTGGTATTATATGTGCACATCAATAAGGCTTCTATAGGGCACCAGTCATACAGATGTGTAGTGACCCTGCAAGCTTAGAGGTTCTTAATGACTTCCTTCCTGTACCTTATAAATGAAGCACACAAAGTAGTGACACCCCAGACTCCCCCAACCTTTTACAACCAGGCAGTTATTTTTGCACATATCTGTGTTTTGTCTTGTACCTTTGTATCGGTATATCAGGGAGTATGGGGGCCGCCTTCTGTGAGGTTTCAATAGATCAGTGAAGAGCTTACAGCTCAGACCCTTCTGATCACAATGGGGGGCTCCGTTCTCTCTAGCCTCAAGACGGCAGCTAGAAGCGATTCTAAAAGCCTAATAAAAAACCATTTCAGTCATGGCGGAACATAAGAACATTTTTAATAACGAAACAATTAATAAAATAAACAAATAACACGATGGGGATTTTGTCACGTTCAGACGTTTTCTCACGTCATAACGCCAACTGGGTTCTGCAAGATAAAAAAATTCTGGATTATTCAGTGAATTTAAGTAAAAAATTATGACAAATGCAAAAAATAGCCAAATTCCAATCAAAATAGACAATAAGGTCATAGAATGTGCGGGAGACTTCATCTTCCATGGCTCAAAAATTGACCAGGCTGGAGAATCTATGCCAGAAATAAAACATAGTTTAGCATTAGGGTGAAGTGTCATGCTAAACATGGACAAAATCTGGAAAAGTAGGGATATCTGCATTGCAACTAAATGCAGCGTAGTGCAAACCACCGTTATCCCCATCATAGCAATGTATGGATGTGAAAGCTGGACTGCGAAAAAAGCTGAAAGGAGGATTGATGCGCTTGAGTTGTGTTGCTGGCGGAAGCTGCTGTGTATATATTGGACTGCGAGAGTAACAAACAGAGAAGTCCTAAATCATATAAGACCTGATCTATCATTTGACTACATGTTCCTGGGTAGATGGAGAAAAATGGTGAAGCGATTGTAATTGGGTGGTTAAAGGAATGTAACTGTCTGGGTTGCAGGCACCAATACACTTGGAAACCCATCTTTACATTAAGTCTTTGGCCCAGCTGATACCTTAAATTTACGTTATAATGCTCAGTCCGGATGCTATAGAAATTCTGTAATATTTGGTTTGTCTAGGCCGGATATTGTAAAAGTCCTAGAAACCGTTATTTGCCCGTAATAAAAAAAAAGGAAACTCCAGTTACAATTCTTGATCCTTTATTCACTGTTCAGTGTGCAGATGATTTTCCCAGTAACAGGACGTTTCACTCACATAAATACATGGACTAAAAGAACCCCTCCAGTCTTAGGGGAAAAGCTTAGATGGATAATCGGACCCCAAAGAGTAAGGTTAGAGCGACAGTGAATTTTGCAACTGGGGTCCCATAACTAAAGTTTGCTGTCTAACTCTGACCTTGCACTTATAATAGGGTCGCTATGGAAGTGCTAAGTCTGGATTGTTTGCGACCTGTGGTCATGGCAACCTGCGCCTCGGAACGGGACTCCCGTTAAGGCCAAAAGTTGCCATGTAGCCCTGAACCAGGCTAAATTGTTTATCCCAGATCAATCATTGTGTTACAATATATCAGTGCAAGTAAGAGCCTGGAGACTTACTGGAGAGAGGTTTCTACGGCTGCTGTGATTAGCTAAGAGGATCACCTGCACTGATACAATTGTACAGTTTGTTACAGTATATTTATATTCATCTATAGACATGTTTGTATTCTGCACTTTATCGTTTCAATCAAAAATAACACTTGGCACCCCATTTATAATTTAATAAAATACAAATACTGTTTTCGTTCAAAGAGTTTTTATTGGATAGATTATACATTATACACGTAATAAGATAAGGATCTGTAGGCGATGCAAACATAACCCAAACATTATTATAACTTACGCCTACTACAGGTAAACCACCCCTAGATCCCCTACAAAATTAACCAGTTCTATCCATCTTGTCGTCTAAAATATAGTAAACTAACCAATACAAGCAAAGTTAAAATATACGGAGGAGGAGTGAAAAAAAACAAAAAGCAAACCCCAGAGAGGGGGAGAAGATATAAAAAAAAAAAAAAAAAGGAGAAAATAGAAATAATGGGGGGCTAAAACAACTTTTAGTACAGGGGAGGGAAGGGCAGAGAAGGGGGGGGGGGGGGGAGGGGTGGGTTAGGGTCCACAATAAATCTCTATAACATGTATGAAGAAGTTGTATATATATATGTTTTCTGTTGCCACGAATTACTGGCCTGGTGATAAAGATACCACGAAATGGTATTGGAGGAACACCATCCTCAACTACCCCCTCGCGGGGGACATTGAGTACCTTAAGTATTAGAGGAGAAGAAGGCGTGTGAGAGACCCAAGCCACCTACCCCGAGGACACCCACACCCCAGCTCTAGCGGTTGTCCTGAAATCCAGCGAGGGCTGCCAAACTGCATAAAAACCTGTTATGGCCATATCCTCCTCAGCCTTCATCTCCTCGTATCGGGCTAACGTGTTGACCGCTTCCATCCAATGGGCCCTGGAGGGGCACAGGTTGGAGCGCCAACATTTTGGGATTACCTGTCGGACTGCCTGTATAAAAAATATCAACAGGCTTTTTTTTACGCTTGCAACGGATCCCGGGAACATGGACAAGACAGCCATCTCGCAGGTAAGGACCACAGACAGGCCGCATATATCCTTATATAACCCCACTATGTCTGCCCACAGTGCAGCCACAGGGGGGCACTCCCACCAGATATGGAACATAATTCCCCTGCCGCTGGAACAACGCCAGCATGTGGGGGCGGTCTGGGGGAACATCTTGTGCACCTGCTCTGGGGTCCTGTACCAGCGTGCCAGGATCTTGAAATTAAGTTCCTGTAACCTGGAGTATGCCGTCCCCTTATGCGTTAGGGTAAGGGCCTTGTGCCAGGTCGCCAAGGGGAAATGTCTTCCCATCTCTTCCTCCCAGGACCGTGCATAGCCCGGGAGCCCGTCCCCCACCTCCCGGTCCAGCAGCATCCTGTATATGAGAGAGATTAAGTGCCTGGGCGAGTCTGAGGACATGCAGAGTACCTCGAAAGGAGTCAGGGTTTTAGTCAGACCAGACCCGGGTGTCAGGGATTCCACCGAGCTCCTCAACTGTAGGTAGGTCATCCACGCTCCGGGTGGGACGCGGAGATCCGCAAAGAATTCTGCTAATGGTTTCAATCCCGATTGGCCCACCATGTCCTTCAAGCGCGGGAAAGGGATCATGGAAGCAAGCAGCAAGGACCTATTTTGCTCAAAGGCTTTGAATTGGGGGTTGGCCAGCAATGGCGTGAGGGGACCCGGGACCGACACCAGTGCGCTTTTCACTGCGAAGCCGCCCCAGGCTTCCACCAATTGGGAAAGTAGGGGAGATAAACCAAGGAGGTTTCGATGCAGGCTCCCGGGTATCCAAAACACCCCTTGAGCAAGCCTGGGGTCCAAATCGTGTTCTATTTCGACCCATAACTTAGATTCCCGATGTTTGAGAAGGTTCAACACGCACTTTGCTATATTGGCTTTATAATATGCGGAGAAGTCCGGCAAGCCAAGTCCCCCCGATTCCTTGGCCCTGGTGAGCGTGCTATATTTTAATCTAGGTCTGCGGCCTCTCCAGACAAATCTGGCGATCAAGGAACGGATATGTGTCAAGAAGGGTCTATGTAGTCTGATGGGAAAAGCCTGACATAAATACAGAAACCTTGGAAGAGAGTCCATTTTAACCGAATTGATTCTACCAATCCACGAAATAAAAAGTGGGTTCCATTTATTTAAGTCCTTTTCCAAATTTGCCAAAAATGGTTTGAAATTAAGGGCAAATGCTCGAGATGGGTCAGCTGGAAGTTGGATTCCTAGATATTTAATGGAAGTTTCTGGCCACCTGAAGGGGAACTGTCCCTGTATATGGCGTGCCTCTGACTTAGAGAGGGTAACGTTTAGAATCTCCGTCTTTTGCACGTTAATCTTAAAGTTGCTGACTTCGCTGAATCTATCAAATTCCTGCATCAGGACCGGGATTCCCACCCTCGGACAGGACATGTATAAAAGAAGGTCATCCGCAAATAGTGAAATTTTATGGTCTGTTTGACCCACCCGCACGCCTCGAATGGAATCGTTCTTTCTAATGGCATTGGCCAGGGTTTCAATTGTTAAGATATATAATAAGGGTGACAGTGGGCAGCCCTGTCTTGTTCCGTTTTGAATAGTGAACGCATCCGACAAGGACCCATTAACCCTAATCCGGGCTGAGGGGTTTGTATACAGTGCCATTATCCATTCTCTCATTCGGGTCCCCAGGCCTAGCCCCTGTAGGGTCAACTCCAAAAACCTCCACCGTACTCTGTCGAAGGCTTTCTCGGCGTCGACCGCCATGAGGCAAAGCGCAGACCCTTCGCTCCTTGCCTTCGACATCAAGGATATAGATTTTATCACGTTGTCCCTGCCCTCTCTCCCCGGGACGAACCCCACCTGATCTCTATGTATCACTCTCGATATGAAAGGTTTAATTCTGTTCGCTAGCAGTTTAGCGAATAACTTTATATCTAAATTTATAAGCGAGATGGGCCGATAGTTTCCACAAACCGTCGCGTCTTTCCCTGGCTTGGGTAGTACCACTACGTGAGCCTGTAGAGCGTGGACCGGGAAGGCGCATCCCCTGGCTATCGCATTGAAGGCCCTTAAAATCAACGGGGATAACTCGTCTACGAAGAGTTTGTAGAATTTTGATGTGTACCCATCCGGGCCCGGGCTCTTCCCTACTTTTAGTTCTTTTATTATTTCTGTTATTTCGGAAACTGTGAAGTCCCCCTCTAGATCCAATGACTCTTCGGATTCTATGGGATTAGGAGCACAGCTACTAAGGTAGGCCTCGATCCTCTCGTCCTCCGACCCGTTCCCTGACAAGGGATTCTGTTTAATATTATATAGGTCCCTGTAATAGGAGTGAAATACTTTGAGAATATCTGAAGTTGAGTGTACAACTCCTCCCTTTGGGGTCTGAATCTTGGGGATGTGGGTCCGAGGAGTTCTGGGATGTAAGGTCCTAGCCAACCATCTTCCACATTTGTCGCTGTATTCAAAAATGCTTCTACGCATTCTGTCCCTAAAACCCATTGACTTCTGGTTTAATATTGATAGAATTTGATGACGCAATGTGGAGATCTCTGCTTTTGTGAAATCTGTGGGGATTCTCTTATTAAGGGTTTCTTTGATATGCAGCTCTTTAAGGAGTCTATTCAGCTTGGCCGATCTGTCCTTCTTTAGGCGGGTCCCATGGGAAATAAAGATACCCCTCAAGACGCACTTAAGGGCCTCCCATTTCACAGGAAAACCGGTGTTGTCCTCTTTGTGTACCTCCTCGAATTCTGCTATCGCCCTTTTTACATCACTCACGCACAAGGGATCGTTAAGGAGATTTTCGTTAAGTCTCCATAAGTTCCCCTTTGGCCGCCCGCCCGTGTTTGTAAGGCCCCCGTATACTGGGGCGTGGTCTGACCATAAAATCTGACCTATGGAGCACGATGGGCCACTGTCCAATAACCTTTGAGATATTAGCAGGTAGTCTATTCGGCTATAACTATTGTGAGCTGTGGATTGGAAACTATAGTCCCTGACTCCCGGGTGTAAGATCCTCCACATGTCCACCAGCTGCATTCTCTCCAACTCCTTCTTCCATAGTCGTAGTGCTGACCGGGAAATGGGGGACTTACCCGACGATGTGTCCACCTCGGGGTCCATGGCCATGTTGAGGTCACCTCCCAGAACTATGCCCGATCCATCCGCAAAGGCAGCCAGCCTCTTCAGCGTAGAGATCCCAAAGGTGATCTGATCCTGGTTGGGGAAATATATGTTAGTGAATGTGAACACCTCTCCCAGTACCTCAAGTTTGAGAAATAAGTATCTTCCCATTGTGTCCACCACCTGGTCTAGCACTATGTGTTGGAGTGACTTGTGTAATGCCACGGAGACACCTCCTGCCTTCTTGGACGGATGTGTACTATGGAACCAGGTGGTGTAGAACCTGGATGATATACGTGGAACCCTATCGGCTTTGAAGTGGGTCTCCTGTAGCATCGCCACCATGATTCTCTTCTTATGTAGGTGATATAAAATCTGGTTCCTCTTCTCCGACGTATTAAAGCCTTTTACATTGTAGGTACATAAGGTCAAATTGGCCATTCGTGTGTGAGGAGGATGTACTTATAATAGGACCCATGACCCCCACCCCCAATTGGAGGGGATGGAATACAAGATAGGAAAGGAGAAAATGGGGGGAAAACTATAACTACTCGAGGCTTAAGGCCTCCAAAAAGAGCAGGATATAATAGATGAAATAACATTTCTCAGCAGCACTCTGGCTGCTACACCTATGTGCGGGTGGAGGAAACCAAAGGCGAGACGGCCCGTCCAGCGGCTCCAGCTACGTGATATACAATGCTTGCAATAATTTTATGCAGCACCGACGCATTGCCTTAATCTTCCTTTTAGGGTTCAACACGGTAGATATACTAAAGTCAATGAACTATAACCCAACCAGGAGGGTTTAACTGAGACAGATAGGGGACTATGCAGTGAAGCACGTTTGGGAAGCTAATGTTCAGCGCTTATCTCCGCCGCTGGCTCTCCGCCATGCCCAAATACTGTTTTAAAGAAGAAAACCTTTTTCAGTTGTCTTTTGTCCATTTTTGTTTTATCCATAAGATTCTGGGCAGGCAAGGTGTGACCCGCTGTGTGCTGCTGCTCTCCCACAGGAGATATAATAAATGTATGACCAGTGGGACACTCCCAACTGAGATCCCCTTTGATCCTGAAAATGGGGGTCCCATGATTGCCTCCTTCTTAATATGAGGGTCGCCGCTGCCCCCGCAGTGAGGAGATTGGATGGAGCTGCTGTAGCGCATGCACGGCATCACTCCATTCCTTCTCAGTGGGACTGCTGCAGATAGCAGAGCGTGTGTACTCAGCTATTTCCATCAGCCCCATTGAAAAGAATGGAGCAGTGCTGTGCATATGCGACCACCGCTTCATTCAATCGGATATCAGAGCAGGTGAATACAAAAAGGCCCTAGTGACAAAGGGGATAACAGGACCCCTGTTGACAATATCAATGGGAGTCTCAGCAGTGAGGCCCCCACCGACCAGACTTTAATCACCGATCCTGTATAGAGGTGATAAATGTTTTCCATGGACCAACCCCTTTAATACCCATCCTGACCTCGTCCTGCTCACACAGCTGATGTTTGTTACAATATACCAGTGTAGACAATCTTCTGGTACATTGTAACAAAGATACATTGTAAGATCTCCTGCAGATGTGAGAGCAGGAGTATGGGTGGTTTCACACTTACGCTGGATATTCTGCTTTCCTGCTCTGTTCGGGGAGAAGGAAAGGGAGATACTGGCAGAACAGTTCAATCTTTGGACGGAACCAAACAGCGCTGGGCCAGATCCCAATGACTATAATGGGGTCTGCCCACTTTTACCCCAGCTTCACGGTCTAAGGACAGAAGAAAAAGCGCTGTGTGCAACGTTTTTACTCTTCCGGTATTTGTAGCGGAATCTGCGACAAAACTGCTGCCTGGAGGTTCTGAAAGCAGATGTGAAACCTCCCCAAGGGCTTTTACCCACTAGCGGTTTTTCGCTGCAAATTCGCTGCATTTTTTTCCAGGTGTCAAAGGGACTTTCTAATGTTAACCTAACAAAAAATGCAAGTTAGCATTTTTCGTTTTTTGTGCATTGCGTGTTTAACATTAGAAAGTCCCATTTACACTTGAAAAAAATCCAGCGTATTCGCAGCGAAAAAAAACATGCTAGTGGGTAAAAAGCCCTAAGTCAGAATGAGTCTTAGTCTTGGAATGCAAATAAGAGCTTCATTCTCTTAAAGCAAGCAGAGATGTGGAGATTGTTAAGGGATTGAAGACAAAGACCGGAATCTAAAAAACAAAAAGGGAACTCCTGGTGACACGGCTGTTATCACACTATTCTCATTGGGCCATCTCTGTACCCCACAGTTGCTCAACCTTGGCTGTGTCCCCAATGTCAAGAGCCACAAAAACAAACCCTGTGTTTGCAGCTTTCTCTATGGTACAAGGCTCAAGTGGGGTCTGTATCGCTGCAGATAGGGGAGGGTCGTAAACAGATATGAGGGTTACCCCAACTTTGAAGCTCTTTGCATTTTCAGGGGCAGAGATTCTAGAGCTCGCAACATTTCCTGAACTATTTAACGCTTAGCTCACAAAACAAGTCTCCATTTACACACAAAAAAAAGGGAAGAAAATGCTAAAAAAAAATAAACTAAAAAGACTTTCCCAAAACTCCATGTAAGGTCTATACTAGGCCCACAATAGTCACGTGTCAATTAAAGCCCTTCTGTCTTTTTAACAAGAAGGTCTTTTAGTCTATCATCCTGTTCTTGAATAATCCCTGATGGACTTGTGATGTAAAGGACATTAATAAAATATCTATTTGGCAGATTCTATTGCCTTCTCATGTATATTATGGTCTGCAGCCTGGCCAGACCCTCCATCCAGAAAGTGCTGTTAGGTCACAACTGGAATAAATCAGCTACATAATGCCTGGTCCCTGGTGAGTCAGTGGCATGCATCCTGCCTCTAGGGAGCTACTAGAAGGCTACCTCTTTCAAAGGGAAGATCCCATCCCTGATGGACTGGAGACACTGAACTCAGACCCCCACAGTCATCTTTTAATGGCTAGTCCCTGGGGTCCAGTGGTCATTTCTCCATCTGTGTCCTCACATAATGATAGAACTATGACGAAACTATGTATTTATGGCTTTTATGTTCCTTTCTCGACAGAAACCTCCAAGAGATCAGTGTATCACTAAAATACTCAGAACATGAAGGACAGGACTGAGAAGCTGCCATATGACAGCAGCTGCATCCTCTGCTGTATGATATGCAATGACTTGTGTGCCCCCTTGTCTGCGGTTACCTTCCTGTGTCCTCCAAAGCTGTGGCTGTGTGTGATTTACTGGAGGTGATAATGAATCCCTGAGATGAGATCCCAAAGGAAGATCATGTCCTATGTCACTGCAGTAATAACATTGCATGTCTCATGTCACTCACTTGTTCCAACTGGTGAAACCGCGTCTTGATCTATAAAATTCGGAAGGAGAAAAATAAAACCAGTAAGAAGTGATGATCCCTCCATAATGACGAGTATCAGCAGCCGATCTATGCAGACATTGTACTTACCGGTTCGCAGTGTCTGCCTTGTCCTCACTGTCCAACACAAAATAGAAGGTATCCCATGATTAGAGAAAAGATCTCAGGTTCTGAATGATGGCAGCACAAACTTAAAACCCAAGTGATAGTCAAAGTGTAGGTCCCAGAGGGCCCCAGTGTCCGTGACGCAAGACAGTCGGTTAGTTGACCATAAAGCTGGGACAGGCAGCATGCGGTACAGTTTGGTATAAAGTTTATCTTGGCTGCAGTGGCATCACAAGATAAGTAATATTTTAGGCTTTTGGCCCTTTATCAAACTAGATGTCTAGAGCAGTAATTCCAAACCGCAACACCCTCCAACAGGCCATGCTTTCAGGATTTCCTTAGAATTCCACTACTCTCTACAGGATATCCTGAAAACCTGACCCGGTAGTGCGTCTTGAGGACCACCGTTGTAGACCGCTACCAAACAGTCCGATAGGCGGTTTCACTGTCTAATAAACGGCCTCCGACTGCAACAGCCGGGGTGCATTGGAGATGCGCCTCCTGCTGTTCACTCCTTCCCTCCCACGATCTAATTAGATCGTGGCAGGAAAAGGGTTCACAGAGGTGCTATGCTGTAAGTCCCCCAAAGGGACACAAATGTTAAAAAAGATCAACACAATAAAAATATAAAAACCTTTATACTTTCTCATATTAGCATAAAATATAAATCCCACAATATTTGTCATCGTTGTGTTTGCAAAGACATGCACAATAAATAGAACACGCTTTTTCTGCTGTATGGCAAAAAGTATAAAACCACAAAAAAAAAAAAACGGAGGCAAAAAGCTAATTTTTAGCATTCCCCCCCCCCCCTCCCCCAAAAAAGTGCAATAAGTGATCAAAAAAAGGGGACTTCCCGCAGGGAGTCAAGAATCGCCTCCCACAGCGGTGACAGCTGTGGGAGAGGACCGCAAAACCCTCTTATTGATTTTAATTGAGCCGCCTCGGCCCCATTGAAGGCAATAGGATGCAAACACCCTAGCAGTGATTTTTGGGGAAGGGCTTAATATAGGCCCTTCCCTGAAAATCATTTCTATCTGCTGTGCTAAAAAAATATATACTTAACTCTCCTCCACTGCCGGGGCTCGGGTGCCGACACTGTATTATGTTTTTTCAACAGGCAGGGATTTAACATCCCAGCATGCTGAAAGGGCTGCGTCTGATTGGCGGAGCACTTAGCCAATCAAAGGTAGCCCTCGGTCCATAGAATTCTATGGGGTACAGAGTGCATTCAAATCAAAAAGAGGGCAGGGAGTCCCCTTTAATTCCCCATGCAGTAAAAACCCCAGAAAATTCTGCTGACAGCTCAGTGCTCTGCACATTTCAGCACCAGAGCTGTCCACAGAAACCTTCCGGGGTTTAACTGCATGATCAGTGCAGCAAGCCCCAGAGATTTTCCAGGCATAACACTCAAGGGGTTAATGGAAACTGTATGAATCCATATGCAGCGAGCGCTCCCTAGTGTTGGCTATAGACAGCTAGATTATTTAACTACAGCTATGGTGTATGAGAGGATGTAGGAACATCCTCCAGGGAGATTACAGCAATACTTTGACTACACATTCGTAGGCAAAAATGTTTAGTAGATGCAGAAAGTTGGTGAAGTGACTATAATAGGGGGTGGAAAGGAAGTTAACTATATAGGTCATAAACCACAACACGCTTGGAAAACCCTCTTTAAAACTTTCTTTGCCCCAGCTTATTCTAAGAACTTACATTTTAATATGCAGTATAGATAACTCAAAACTTGGATTAAATTGTTGCCTAGAATAGAAAAAATGATCTTCAGTTACATTTATGCATCCTGTATTCACTGTGAAATGTGCAGAAAAGGTCCCCAGTAATAAGACGTCTTTAACATAAATACATGGACTTAAAGGGCCCCGCTAGTCTTACATGAAAAAGCTTAGACGGATAAACCGACCCTCAAGAATAAGGCTAGGGCTACATAGTGACTTTTGGCAATGGCAAGGGTTGTACAAACTAAAAATTGCTTTGTAGCCCTGCGACCTCGCATTCACATTGAGGTCAATGGGTACAGGGCTACACAACTACTTTTGATCAAGCAACTTCGGTCGCAAACAAACTAAGGGAAAAAGGAACCTGCTTACAGCCAAAGGCAGACGGGCGGATATTTGGCGGTGGGATTTCCTGTGGAAAACCCGCCCGTGCCCAATGCCATAGGATTGCATTAGATAATGCAGTCCTATGCAAACAGCTGCGATTTGACTGCGTGAAAACTCATGCGGGAAACAAATCGCAGCATGTCCTATTTCTGAGAGAGCCTCGCAGAGGCCTACACAGAAACATCACTAGTGACGCGCCGGCTATGCACTGTGCATGTGTCAGCTGAGCGGCAGGCGGCACATAGAGTGGAGCAAGACATCGGGAGGAGGTGAACGGGTCACTGCAAGGGCATAGCTCGTATGCCGCTGCAAGAATGCTCGCAGCGGGATCTGACCCGGCCGTGTGCAGGAGGCCTATAAGAGCTGACAATCTACATAACAGAGGACCCTGATAATAAGTGCTGACAATTTACAGTAGGAACGACCCTGCACATAAGGGCTGATGGTCCAGTTATGTGACCATGAAGCCAGTAAGCACATCACGTAAAGCAACATCTGTTCCTCCATATCTGAATTTGGTCCCTGAAGTGTCAGCTGCTGGTACATTAGAATACTGGAGTACTCCCCCTGTGCTGGGGTCCCGGGAATAGGTCACATAGCTGGGGGCCCTAATGTCCCCTGTCTGCCTCAATAGTGGCCATGGAAAGCCCAATCTGCAGTCCAATACAGTCACTGCCATCCTCCACTCACCAAATCCAGTATTCCTCTTCATCGTCGTCATCATCATCATCTTTAACACTATTAGAGGAATAACAGAAAATCCAAGACATAAATCCAGAAATATTTTATTCTGTTTCCAAAATTATGTAAAGGCAGTCTTGTCCCCTGTATTCTGTATATACTGATTACATATAACGTGTCGCTAACAGATTAGTCCAACGCAAACTTGCTATTTTTTTTTAAATTGCCAAAAATCTGTTTCTAAAGGGTTCCATCTTAGAGCTGGAGAAGCCATGGGGAGCTTAATGACCGTGCCAGCACCGCAACTCTGTCTTCAGAGCAGGCGCAGTGACATCTGTCCATCTCTCCAAACGCAATGATGTCATTCACATGTGTCAAAGTGCAGCACCAGAGCAGTCATACGGGTGGGTACACATGGCATCTCCAGCTCAAGGGGAGCTGGAGACGTAAAACAGCCCGGAGCATGATTCAGTGTTCAGAGCAGGTAGTGAATCCCGAACAAATTGGCCAGTGGTGCAGCCCATTGGATGCTTCAGCAGAGACCTATATTCCACATGGGAAGTACTAAAAAATTGATTTTCAGCAAGTCAGAGCAATGAAGATGATAAAGTAGCTAGCACTAGATCTGTTAGTGGCACATAATATTGATAAGTTGAATATATAAAACACAGGGGAAAGACTTCCTTTACTGAGAACTATGTACATACAAATGGAGTGAGTGCCCCCTAGTGATGACAGCAGGCAGCTGGAACTTTATCACGTAGCTACAGCTATGTGGGAGGATGCAGCGGATATGGAGCCATGTGTCAGAAAACCAACTTACAGGAATTCTACATCAAAATATATTGGATACACTCTTACCCAGACCTCCATCATTAACCCCCTCACTATCCTAGACCATAATATAATTAACTACAGAATTATATAATAAAGTGTTTATCACTAAACCATTCTTGTACTCCAGGGACATTATGGTGACACTGACCATATGTTTCTAGGCGAAGCTGTGTAGATGGAGAACATTGGTGAAGTGAATGTAATTGGGTGGTGAAAGGAATGTAGTCATCTATGTCGTGGGCACCAACACACTTGGAACCCACCTTTTTAAAACAGTGTTTGCTCCAGCTAATTCTATGAACTTACATTTTGGTGTTCAGTCCGGATATATTGTAGATGCCGTTGTAGAGGCTTTGCCTGTAACAGAAAAATCCATCTCCAGTTACAATTATTAATCCTTTATTCACCATGAAATGTGCAGGAAATACCCCCAGTAATAAAACGTCACTTGCATAAATACATGGCCTTAAAGGGCTCTTTGGTCTCCCGGGAAAACAGTTACCATGTGTGAACCAACCCCTAAGAGAAAGGCTAGGGCTACACATTCCTTTTGGCCATGACATGGGTCGCACAAAGTATAAATCGTGCCCCCACACATTAGGTATGTAGAAGAGATTATTCCTCCTCAAGTCAAATTTATCTGCACCTGAGTTGCTGCCATATTCTATTCTACATACCTGGATAATTTTGGAAATTTGGATCAATTTCCTCGTGGCGATTGCAAATTACCAGTTCATCATTTATTGGGTTATGGTGGTGCTGTCTGCAACTCTATTTGTCCCCACACGTTATGTGTTATTTACCTCAGAAGAACAATCTTTGTATTTTTAGGTCTCCCTCACACAGGCGTTTACAGAGACGCTGAGTTATTCAACTGTGCGTTTGCTTTTTTTTTTCTGCAGCTTACTTGGCTAAGTTTTTAGCTGTGCCAAAACACGTCAGCTCTGCTGAAACTGCAGTACTCACCTAGCAGGTGCCATCCAGGTCCCTCGGGCTGCTCTCTGGAGCTCCAGGCAGGCTTTCCTGCACTTGCCAGCACCAACAGAACATCTTTTGCTGCCTGCAGCAAGAGATTGCTCTGATTGGCTGAGCCAGCGCTGAATGCATCAATCACACCAATGAATGGCTGTGATTGGTTCATTGAGCATTGACGGATTGGTTCCTCGAACTTTGGCTTGGCAAATCAAAGCAACCTCTTGCTGGAGGCGGGGTCTTCAAACCCCGTTACTAGCAAAAGATTTGTCGGTGCTGACAAGTACCCGGAAGGCTTCCTGGAGCTTCAGAAAGCAGCGGGAGGGACCCGGATGGTTCCTGCTAGGAGAGTATGTTTTTTTTCTAGTTAGTGTACCTAGGGCTTGCGTGTAGTGCTGTCACAAATGCGGTACCAAGCTGTGCTGAGTTATCAGCGGCGCTGAAACCGCTGCTTCTTAACTTCAGTGGGCAACATACCTGAAAATGGCCAAAAACAGAACATGCATCGCTTTCAAAGCGCAGCCTTGAAAACACTATTTTAAGGCTGGTGTGAGCAGCCCTATTGAAATGAAAGGGAGCGTTGTACAACGTTTAGAGTAGCGCTAAATACTGTAGCGCATTTTTGCCTGTGTGAGGGAGGCGTTACAATGCTGCAGTACTACGCCTGCCACTCTGTAGTATGAACAGAAGACTCATTATTGGAAGACTGTAGAATGGGATAGGTCTTGGAGTAAATACCGGAATGCTGCTTCGGCTTTGTGAACTTTTTGCTGGAATCTGGTGGAGAAACAGAAGAGACATAAAAGGATAAATATTGTCTATAAAGTTCAGTCACTTCCAGAACAACTTTCTTCTGTATCAGATCACATCTAATATTGTAGAGGTGACCCCATAATGTTACACCAATGCTCTAGTATTCTACTACTAGGGGTGTGACTATACAGGGGAGAACCTTCCCATGATCCTCCACTCCCTGCTTCTTATTAGACAGGGAAATGTTAGAGAGAAGGAAGACAATTGTCTACATATCTTTCTCAGAAGAGGTTTTTGGGGAGTGGGCTGTCATGTTGCTGTTAATACCTTTTACCCTCTCACTTCTATTAGAGGGCGACTCCAGCATGGGCATGCCTTCTAAATTATATGAAAGTCGCCTGATTGTGCAATGGTCACCTGCAATGGTCACCAGCAAATATCTCACTACTGGTCAAAAGCAGTGATGGGACCATGAAGTCTATGATGCAGAATGCTACTCTTGAGGCATGTGCCAGATAGAGGACAGTGAGAATCCTGACAGTTTACAATAGGGAAGACCCTGCCCATAAGAGCTGATATTCCTGCTTTGTGTCAATGAAGTCAGTAAAAACATGAGGGGCAACATCTGTCCCCCCATATCTGGATTCGCCCTTTAAAGTCTCTGCTGATAAATTAAAATACCGGAGCCCTCTCCCTGTGCTGGGGCCCAGGGAATAGGTCACGTAGCTGGGGGCCCCTAATGTCCCTCTGCCTGACTATAGTGACCATGACGGTACAATCTGCCGGTTATATGTGAGGTCAGACTTCCTATTCCTTTATCTATAGAAACCAGACATTTTGATGTGTTATCTATAGTGTCTATGTAATCACTGCTGTCCTCCACTCACTGTGTCTGGTCCTCTTCATCCTCAGGTTTGTCTTCTTCACTATTAGTGACAGAAAAACATCTCAGAAATACATCCGGAAATATTTTATTCTGTCCCCAATTTCTATAAAGCCCGTCTGCTCCCTGTATATACACAACTTATCTTCTACATAAAGCACAAAATCTGTTTTTAATCATATACAAATCCACAATTCTAGTCCGATTTGGGTAAAACTTTTGCATTAGCGTTTTTAGCACCAGGTGACAAATACTGGCGTAATTAAAAATTTAGAACTCACCAACTTTCTTTGTTATTTTTGTTGCCAATAGCAACCAAACAATGCAGCTTTATTTTGACTACCCGTTGCTAGGCAGAAATATGTAGTACTGGAGAAAGTTGCTTAAGTGGATGTAATTGAGTTGGAAAGGAGTTTTTCTATCTATATTAAGGACAAAACATTTAAAAACCCCTCTTTAAAACTTTGTATTTGCCCCAGCTAATTGTATAAACTTACATTATAGTGTCCAGTCCGGGTCTTGTAGACGTCCTGTACAGTTTGGTTGGTCTATAATAGAAAAATTCATCTCCAGTTACAATTATTGATGCTTTATTCACTGTGAAATGTGCAGATAATATCCCCAGTAATAAGACGTCACTCACACGAATACATGGCCTTAAAGGGCCCCTCCAGACTTACGGGAAAAAGCTTAGAGAGGAGACGGCGATACAATTGACATGCCACGGCTTTAAATTTCCCGCGGCATTTTAGTACGGCCGGGGAGCGACAGACTGGCCACAGCGTGTGGATAGTATTTTTTTTACAAATCTTGTCCACCTTGCTGGTTCGTTCCGAGCTTAAAATTGCGGTAGTTATTTCCGTGGTGAAAGTCTGCACGAAAATTCTGCATTGTGTGAACCCAGCCTTAAGAGTAAGGCTAGAGAGACAGTGACTACCGGCCATGACAAGGGTCATGCAAACTAAAAATCAATTTGTAGCCTAGCAACCTCACACACCTTTAGGTTAGTGGGTCACAGTCGCAAGTCCAAACATGGTAGATTTTTGGTGACCTGTGACCCCCGCAGTCATGGCGCCCTGCGGTTCTCACTGCAACCCTATTGGCCTCAATTACAGTGCAGGGTTGCAGGGCTACACAACGATCTTGGTCAAGCAACTCCAGCCCTATCCTCATGCCTAGTGTACTACAATCAGTGCCCCCACCTGCTATGTGTTTATCCCAGCAGAACAGTCCTTATGTTGTTACAATGTATTAGTGCAGGTAAGAGCCATCAGCCTGGAGTCTCCTACTGGAGAGAGGTTTATACTGCTGCTATTTTTAGCTAAGAGGATTACCTGCGCTGATACGCTGTAACAAACCCTCATCTGTGCGAGCTGAACTTCATTTTGCAGGGTTTTACATCTTTGTATATTTGTATCAAGTGAGGAAAAGGATTGTCCTTCCAGTGTGAAGTATTGGCCCCCCAGGACTATTTCTGCCTCTCTATAGTATGCACAGAAGACTCATCCTTTGAACAGTGTAGAATGGGATGTGTCTCAGAATAGATACCTGACTGCCGAATCGGGATTTTTAAGCAGCTCTTTAAATCTGGTGGAGAAATGGAAGAAACATGAAGAAACATTATCAATAAGGTTGTCACTTCCAGAACAACTTTCTTCTGTATCAGATCACATCTAATATTGTAGTGGTGACCCCATAATGTTGTACAAATGCTCTATTATTCCATTACGGGGGGTGCGACTAAACAGAGGGGAACCTTCCCATGATCCTCCACTTCCTGCTCCTCACTAGACTGAGAAATGTAGACATGTGTCTTCCTCCTCTCCAACATTTCCCTCAGTAGAGATTTTTGGAGAGTGGACTCATGTGGCTGTTAATCCCCTTTACCCTCTCACTTCTATTAGAGGGAGACTCCAGAAAGGAACATGGTCACTTAAGTGACTTTTGTATAAATAAGCGATGGTCACCAGGCAATTTCTCACTACTGGTCAAAAGCACTGATATGACCATGAGATCTATAATGTGGAGCGCTGCTCTGGAGGCAGGGATATGCTGGGCAGGCTGGGCCAAGGGGCTTGTGCCAGACAGAGCAGAGAGCGGTGAGAATCCACAACAAGTATAACATTCATTTATATGGCACCAAGATGTGCTGGGGCCCTGGGAATATGTCACATAGCTGGGGACCCCCAATGTCCCCTGCCTGCCTCTATAGTAACCATGGACAGTATAACCTGCCGATGCCCCCCAGGGGCAGGACCGTCCTGCAGCCGGTAATATGTGAGGTCAGACTTCCTACTCTATCTGTAGAAATAAGACATCTATGATGCGTCATCTATAGTGTCTATGTAATCACCGCCGCCCTCCACTTACCGTATACAGGCATCCTCTGCCTCCTCTTCATCATCATCCTCATCACTATTAGAGGGACAGAGAACATTTCAATGTAAAACAGATATTTTATTGCATCCTCAATTTAAAGGCAGTCTGTCCCCTGTATTCTGTATATACAGCTTATCATTACATACAATGTGCTGCTAACAGATGAACCCAACGTTGCCTTGTTTATATTACTCAGCACTCTAATTGACAAAAATCAGTGTTTTTAACGCTTCCAGTATGTAGATCGCTACTGAATAGTCCAACGTCTGGTTCCACTAGCCAACTCATCAAGGACTCACTCCTGCTCTCCAGACATTAAACCAGTCCCCCCAGACTGTTAATTGACATTTTCAGCTTGGAGCTGGAGTAGCGATGGGGAGCTTAAGAACCGTGCCGGCGCCGCACTCCCAGCTTCGGAGCAGGCGCAGTGACATCTGCTGGTCTCTCCAATGACATTGACGTTAAAGTGCAGTTTTGGAGCAGTCCTTCAGTTGCACATGGTATCTACAGCTCAAGGGGAGCTGGAGACACCAATCAACAGCCCGGGGCATAGTTCAGCGTTCAGAGCGGGGAGTCCCGGACTAGTTGGCCAGGGGATGATGCAGCAGTGACTTCTATTCCACGTGGGAAGCAGCAAAAAATGCGTTTTCAGCAAATTAGAGCACTGAAGATAAAGAAGCTAGCACTGGATCTGTTAGCACATTATAATAATGAGCCCTACACATCAATTCTACATCAAATTACATTACGGCTATACCTTTGTGCCCCAGACCTCCATTATTAACCCCTTTACTATCCTAGACCACAAAATATTTCTATCATGTAAAATGTTAATCACTAAACCTCTTGTTCTCCAGGGACATAGGAATACTTTGACTACATTGTTCCTAGGCAAAAGTGTGTAGTAGATGGAAAAAGTTGGTAAAGTGGGTGTAATTGGAATTTTATTATCCATGTCACAGGCACAAACTCTAAAACACTGCATTTGCCTCAGCTAATTCTGTGAACTTACATTTTAGTGTCTAGTCTGGGTGCCATAATAGCAGGCCCATCAAAATGGCTTGGGCTGTAATAGAAAAATCCATCTCCAGTTACAATTATTGATTTATTCATTGCGAAATGTGCAGCTAATATCCCCAGTAATAAGACGTCTCACTCATATAAATACATGGACTTAAACGGCCCTTTGGTCGGGGGGCGTAGCCAAGCAGCCGAGCTGACCGGTCGCATTAAAGAGAAGCTCCTGCCTAAGCTGACCGAAACGAGCATCCTGAGGGCTCCCAAACCCAACCAACACCTTCTGCAGTGGGGGGGGGGGGGGGAGGAGACCGAACTGCCCGCGGGATACTTAATGTCCACGGCCAAGGTAATACCAGCAGCGGACCTGCAACGCCGCGACCGCCGCCGCCATCTTTAAAGCAGCGCCGGCCGCGGGGAGAGAGGAGACATGAGGCACATAGAAGAGGCTCCCGGAGCGACAGTAGCGGCGTGGGGACGAGTCGGCCGCACTGAGGGACAGGAGGGAGAACGGCAAAGCCGGCACCTTAATACAGCCCCAAGACCGGGAGCTGCGCTCTTTCCCGCCACAACCGCGGGGGGGGGGGGGCCGAGGGGGATGCTGCAGAGAATAAACAGCAGTGGAAGGCACACACAGGACAGCACATATAGCCCTCTGTGGAAAACACCCATAGACACCACGGTGCCGAGGCCACTTCCAGGAGTGCATAACTATTGACTCCTGATAAGTAAAAAACAGTGTGGTCGGCAGCCACCCCTCAAAGGGGGGAAAAACAACGGAAATCATACAATAAAGAGAGCACTATACCCCTGACCAAAGGACGGCTCTGGGGCCACAATAACCAGCAGAGTGCAGCCACAGCAACCTCTATACAGCTGAATGCCCACTAACCAGTACACAAGGTACATACCCTGAAGAAGCGGAGTAACAGAGTAGAGACATTTATAGGCCCCCTGCTGGGACCTCGGCTCACTGTAGAAACCACCCACTCCAAAAGAGGAAAACCCAAAAAGACACCACAATGGGCCCTACGAGACAGAATTCTGCAGCCGACAAACTAAAAGCATTCGCCAGGGGAGAGGCCCGTAAAGATCCTGGCCCTGATCCCACTACACCAGTCATAGCAGGAACCTCAGCAACAAACGACGCGAGCCCAAGATCACCTGAAGGCACAGTCCAAACCCTACAGCAGCTATCTGAACAACTTCTATCCGCAATACAGAAGTCAACAACCACTCTTACTGGCAAAATTGACGAAGTAAAAATGGACGTAAGCCTACTAAGGCAAGACCTTCAAAACCTGAGAGAGCGCGTCACAAACACAGAAGATAGAATCTCTACACTAGATGACACTGTCTCTCCAATGTCGGCTGCAATACGAGACCTAACGCAAAAAGCTGAATATTGGAGACAAAAAGCGGATGACCTCGAAAACCGCTCACAACGGAATAACTTACGTATAGTGGGTCTACCAGAGCGAGTTGAGGGGCAAAGACCGGAAGAATTTATGGAAAGATGGCTCCACGAGCTCTTCCCTAATGCAGGACTCTCGCAAGTCTTTGTAATTGAACGAGCCCACAGAGTGCCTATGAAACCACACATACCTGGGGCAACACCCAGACCTCTACTGGCAAAATTACTTAATTCCCATGACAGAGACATAATCCTACAAGCTGCAAGAAAAGGAGGCCCCCTGCGCTACGATAACGCTGCAATATCCATATTCACGGATTTCTCAGCACATCAACAACAGCGAGCGTCATTCTTCGGAATCAAACGGCGACTACGAGACCTGCAAATATCGTACTCTATGGCATACCTGGCGCGACTGCGAGTGGTGGATGGAGAACGCACCGGCTTCTTTACTTCACCATCCGAAGCAGAAGACTGACTGGCTACCAGACGTCCACCAGAAGGACTGTAACGTGTATATAACCACTTTCTTCCCCCCCCCCCCTCTAGGTGACGGGGCTCTTGTATAAATATGCAAAAATATACTCAAAGTTCCAATAGTATATGCAAGTAACAGAGTCCTAGCAATAAGGATTTACGTACTAACAGTTTATGCCTCCGTCAGGCTTAATGTATCCTCGTCTCCCCCCCCCCCCACCTTTCTCACTGTTTTCCCTCCCCCCCTCAACCCAACTCAGTACTCGAACACAGTAAGCGTGAACATAGAAGGCCCAAAGAAGGGGAACCTCCCCCACCCCCTTAATTCCCCCCCCCCTCCCTTCTCCCTCTACCACCCCCAAGGGGGCCCACCCAGACAAAACCCACCAGGCTAAGGCTGGCTTTTACTATGGTTATACTAATACAATAATACCACAAGTATAGCCACAGTTAAAGCTATACTATGTAGGTTCCCCCTAATGATAGTTTGCCACAAGTTCTATTTCAATAGAGAAAGCATTTAAATTTTACTTTTTGGTTTAAAAACAAGTTGTGTAAGTTTTAAGTTGGTAAGATATTACCACAATGTTAAACAAAGGTATGCATCAAGTGTTTATTGTGGTTCATAGAAATGTACTGAATTACAGTTGCATGACATATGATAAAAATGTAACCGGGTGTTATGGGGGAACTCCAGACAGGCAGAAAACCACAAAGAAATTTATCCAGACTCGATTAACCTGTCCTTGCCTATGGCGGAGGTAATCTTCGTGTCGTGGAACGTCAGGGGCATGGGATCAGCCAGAAAGCGGTCAGCGATAAATTCCTTAATACGCTCCTGGCGGCCACATGTACTATGCCTGCAGGAGACCCACCTTAAACCCAAAACCACAAAAATCCTGTTGAAGCCATGGGTCCAGTAGTCCGCACATTCGTGTCACACAACATACTTTACAGGGCTGTCCATACTAATAGGAAGGTCACTAAGATGGGAGGTGGAACAAATCAAAAAAGACTCAGAGGGTAGATATATATTTGTAAGAGCTACAATCAATAATTTCCCATATGTTCTTTTATGCTGTTACAACCCACCGCCAGCAACAACAACCATACTAGCGGACGGTATCCAATTCGCATCATTCTCACCAGACGCAACCATTATATGCATGGGGGATATGAATGTGGGGATGGATCCCTCTGCGGACAGATTTGGAGGTGGTGTGCGGAGGGGGGGGGGGGGGCGCGGCGGGGGGTTGGAGGGGGACACTGGCATGACCCGACTGGCATCTATTGTATCAGTGACGGGATGGCTGGACTTGTGGCGCATATTCCACCCGCAATCACAGGAATTCACCTGCCATGAAGCCCATAACCACGCGCTTAGTCGAATTTACTATATATTCGGATCCCCTTCAATATTCCCTAAAGTTAACTCTAGAATTCCTGCCCTGTGGAATCTAGGATCACTCACCAATCCGCATGACTCTTAAAAACCTAAGCTTGACTATACATAAAAGACTCAAAATACACCCATTCTGGCTCTCGCTGTTCGGCCCCAATGACCACATACCGGACCAGATTCAAGTCTATTATGAGGCACACTCAGACAAGACGCTAGTATGGGAGGCATTTAAGGCCTACCTCAGGATATGCTTCAGATCCTCAATCTCCTTTATAAAAAGAGCCACCTCACGAGAAGGAGATTAGCAGAACAATGTCAGCAGCTAGAGAGAATATATCGCAGACCCAACAGACATCAAAAAAAGACAGATGGCTCTAGACGGGCAGGAACTACTTAATATACCTAAAAGAAAAGGCCCAGAGGAACCTTTTCTATACCCGACAATCCTTTTTTGAACTGGGAAATCAATCCAGCAAACTATTAGCCTGGATGGCCCGGCAAGAAACTGCGTCCCAGATCGTATTGAGTCAAAACAGACCAAGGAGTAACACTCACTGACCCAAAAGAGATCTTGAATAGATTTCAACAATACTACAACGATCTATACCAAACACAGACCGACTACCCACCCGAGGACTTGGAACTCTACTTAAAGGACATAATATTCCCAGAACTGCAAGACGACCATAAGTCCCTACTAGACTCTCCCATAAAATCGAGGAAATAGAGGAAGCAATAAACGACATGGCAAAAAACAAAACCCCAGGGCCGGACGGTCTACCGATAGAAGTCTATCAACAGTACAAAAAAGAAATTATACCACACCTACACTCCCTGTATGAATATATATTCGAAAAAAAACAACTCCCAGAATCAATGTTGGAAGCCACAATAGTTCTCATCCTAAAGCCAGAAAAAACCCCAGAAGATTGTAGTTTGTATAGGCCTATTTCATTACTCAACACAGACTATAAAATGCTCATTAAAATACTGGCCTCACGCCTAAACCAAGCAATAAAAAGACATCATACACCCAGACCAAACCGGCTTTATTTCCGGAATGTCCACGTCAGACAATATTAGAAGAACGCAAGTGATTACACAGGTGGGGTGGAGGTGGGGATCGGACTGGGCCCTGGCCTCATTAGACGCAGCCAAGGCATTCGACTCAGTTGAATGGCCATACTTGATGAAGACTTTACAGAGGTTTGGATTTGGGGATGCATTCGTTAGATGGATCTCTATTTTATATAAGGCACCGACGGCTAGGGTGGTGGTGAACGGCCTGACCTCCACCGCCTTCCGGCTCCACAGGGGGACCAGACGGCTGCCCGCTCTCACCCCTCCTGTTCGCAATTGTCAGAGCCCTTGGCCTTGAGAATCCGACAGCACGCCTCGTATAGAGGTGTCCAGGTGGGACCCAGGGAAGACAGGATAGGGTTACACGCAGATGACATATTATACATGTCAGACCCCAAGAAGACCCTACCATTAGCCATCACCCTAATAAACCAATTTGGAAATTTTTCAGGCCTTCGTATAAATTGGCAGAAATCTGCATATATGCCTTTAAGACCGGAGGGATGGCAGACGGGGGAAGCATTCTGTAACCTACAGGTCACCCCCCAATTTAAATATCTCGGGGTCCATATAACCAGAGACCATACACTAAGTCTCGACCTAAACATCACCCCCCTACTGACAACCCTACAACTAAAACTGAAATCCTGGAGCTCTCTGCCACTGTCGGCAGCAGGCAGAATAAATCTCATAAAAGTGATAATACTCCATAAGTACTTGTACTGCATAGAACACGCAGAAACAATACCACAGAAATTCTTTAAAAAAAAAACGAACTCCCTAATATAATTCATTAGGGGGAACTCCAGAGCCAAACTCCGAATGGACACACTAGAGCGATCTAAAGAAATGGCAGGAATGGCACTACCGGACTAGTATTTAGCGGGACAGGTCAGATATATCCACCACTGGCTGTCAGGCTCATCCCTCCCCAACTCCGAGCACCACTTGATGTTCTTCCTCTGAGACATCTCTTTGGATTCTCCTGGAAAAGCCAGGATTGTTGACCAATCAGATGCTACCCATCCACAGGCTGGCGACTAATGTATGGCAGGCATGTAAGCTACTGACCAAACGAAATGGCACCCCTCTGGAGACCTTTTTATGGGACAATAGAGCATTACCACACCTGGTAAATCTACTAGATAAACAATTCTGGACAAACTTAGGAATCACTACCTAAGGCCTCATGTCCACGGGCAAAAGAAGAGTTAAAATCTGCAGCGGATTTTAACTCTTCTGCACGCGGATCCGCATCCCATAGCGATGCATTGACCACCCGCGGGGAGATAAATATCTGCGGATGGTCAATAAAAGTGATTTTAAACAAAATGGAGCATCAACAAATCCGGACATGCTCCATTTTCATGCGGGTCTCCCGCGGGGACGGCTCCCGCGGGCTTCTATTGAAGTTTATGGAAGCCGTCCGGATCCGCGGGAGACAATCGGGATTTACTCACCCGCTCCGGTTCTTTTCGCCGCGGCGCCATCTTCTCTACGTCGCAGCCGGATCTTTTTTCTTTGGGCCGGCGCATGCGCAGGGCACGTCACCGACGTCATCCTGCGCATCCGCCGAGCCGAAGAAAGAAGATCCAGCTGCGACGGAGAGAAGATGACGCCGCGGCGAAAAGGAGATCTGGAGCGGGCGGGAGGTAAGTTTATTCTTATTTATTCCCATTTTCAGCGCTCATGTCCGCGGGGCAGGAGGGACCCGCTGCAGATTCTACATAGAGAATCCAGAGCGGGCCTGATTTTCCCCGTGGACATGAGGCCTAAGAACACCTATATACCGACCAAGTACTAATTTCATTTGAGCAACTACAACAGCTATACCAAATTCCAAGAACGGGCTTTTACAGGTACCTACAACTTAGACATGCCTTAATAGCACAATTCCCAGAACCCAGACAACCCTTCTCTCAGTACCCATTAATAGGTATATTATGCACCCAGGGACCCAAAGGATTGATATCGGCATTATACACCCACCTGTTACAATCTAAGATCCCCAAAACACCAATGATAGTGGAGGAGAGATGGAGAGCTCATTCCCGCTCTCACCAGTGAGGACTGGGGGACTGCGATGTCCACGTACACCGCAGTGTCACCAGCAGCAAACTGACACAATTATATATACTGCATCAGTGCTATCTGACGCCGATCAGATTGCATAAAATGAAAAGGATACCCACAAACCAATGTCATAGATGCAGAGCCCCTAATGCAAACTTCAACCATCTAATATGGAGTTGCTTTAACATCTACACATACTGGGGAGAAATCACAGAATTCTTAGCTCAATTGATGGGTATACCAGTACCACAAGACCCAGCAATATGCCTACTGGGCATCCTAGATGAAGAGCAGTGGCAATACCACAACAGAATATTCCTCACTAAGACACGATTCTACGCCCGCAAGGCAATAGCTTTGCGTTGGATGGATAGACGCCCTCCGACACTCTCAAAATGGCAGAATATAGTTAATGCTATACTACCATATGAAAAAAATAGTATACAAGAATAGAAAATGCCCCGACAAGTTAGATAAGGTGTGGGAAAGATGGTGCGGATCAGCAAGTACAATATCCACACAAGACAGATTCCAAAACCTACTGAGAGCAACCGCACCTAGAACAAGCCGGTAAACCACGGAGGAGTTATGGCCCTCCACTGACGCCATGAGCTAATAGGAGGCCACAATATACCCAATACCAACATGTGTTAATCTAACGTACTTGAATGTAATTACAGAACCATAAGAGCCTACGATGTAACCAAAGTTGTTTATTCATGTAATGTACGGATTATAAACTGTTCAATAAAACGAGTTAAAAAAAAAGGGCCCTTTGGTCTTATGGGGAAAAAAAACTAACATGTGTAAACAGCCCCTTAAGAGCAAGGCTAAAGTGAATTTTAGCCATGATGAGGGTCGCACAGTTAAAGATTGCTCTCTAGCCCTGCGACCTCACACTCATTGAAGTCAATGGAGTTGGAGCAAATGCAAACTTGGTAGATTTTTTACTACTCGAGACCCCCACAGTCATGGCACCCTGTGACCCTATTAACCTCAATTTGAGTGCGATGTCTCAGTACTACACAACAATCTTTGGTCAAAGTGACTCCAGATAAAATTCGCCATGTCGCCCTATCCTCATGCCTAATGTACCACAAATATCTGTACTCCCACATGCCATGTATTGTTTATCCCAGCAGAACAGTCCTTATATTGTCACAATCTATCAGTGCAAGTAAGAGCCATCAGTCTGGAGTCTCCTACTGGAGAGCGGTTTCTACTGCTGCTATGTTTAGCTAGCAGAGGATTACCTGCACTGATACACTGTAACAAACCCTCATCTGTGTGAGCTTAACTGTATTTTGCAAGGTTAAGCCTCTGTCTTTCTATAGGAGGATAATGATTGTCTTTCCACTGTGAAGTACTGCCCCCCCCAGGACTATTCCTGCCGCTCTAATATGTACAGATTCATTTTTGGAACAGTGTAGAACGGGATATGTTTCGGAATAGATACCCGACTGCTGGCTCGGCCTTTGCAACCATGTCTATGGTTCTGGTGGAAAAATAGAAGAGACAAAGAAATCATCTATAGCATTCAGTCACTTGCAGAACAACTTGCCTCTGTATCAGATCAGATCTACTATAGTAGCGGTGACCCCATAATGCCACACAAATGTTCCAGTATTCCACTACTGGGGATGTGATACAGGGAGGGAACCTTCCCATGATCCTCCACTACTTGCTCCTTACTAGACAGGGAAATGTTAGAGAGAAGACAGACAATTCTTTACATATCTTCCTCAGAAGAGGTTTTTGGGGAGTAAGCAGTCATGTGGCTGTTACTTTTTTACCCTCTCACTTCTATTAGAGGGAGACTCTAGCAAGGAACACGGGCACTCAAGTGACTTCTATATGACATGTAACAAAGCGATGGTCACCAGCTGATTAAAAGCACTGATGTAAGCTTGAAATCGATGACAAGGAGCGCTGGTCTGGAGACTCAAACTGATACTTTCGGAAAAACAATTGCCTCTATTGCTTATAGAACGGCAGTTCCTGCTCCAAGATTTGGCTTTATAATAGGAGTAGTGCTTGCACCCCACAACCTCAGGCGGAGCAGAAAGCATAGGAAAATAAAAAAAAAACAAGCAAGAGAAGACCTTGTCCTGAAGAGCTGACAATCTACAGGAAAGAGAACTCTGCCATTAAAAGCTGATAATCTACATAAGAGGAGACCGTGACTACATGTGCTGGCAATTCACAATAGAGAAGACCTTGCCGACAAGCTCTGACCATCGAAACGAGAGGACCCTACCCAAAAGAGCTGACGATCTATAGGAGGGAGGTCCCTGCCTATAAGAGCTGACAATTTACAGTAGAGAGGATCTCAGCCATAATAGCTGACAATCTATAGGAAAGAACATTCTGATCATAAACGCTGATAAGCTACACTTGAGATTACCCAGCCCATAAGAGCTGACCATCTACTGTAAAGGAGACCCTACGTTTAAGAGCTGACAGACCCCGCTGAGCATATTATCTGGGGTGCGGCCCCCGCAGAGCACATCCAGCACTCCCCACACTTACATGGTAAGCTGCTTCTTTGGCTTCACCGGATTCTCTCTGTAGGTTCATGGAATATAATAGAATATGGCTGCGCTTAGTATCATTGCTGGAAGGCATGTATACGAGTTTTTTGTTCAAATTGAACAAGAATTCTAGTGCATTTATGCTAGTACATCCCCCCAATGACCCTCCTCAAAATCCCTCACAACCCCCCCCTGTACAAGCCTAGAAGGCTCATAACGGCAAAGACTGTTTAGAATCAGGGTTAGAATTGGGTGTAATAGGGTTAATGTTTTGTACCTATGTTCATCATTTACTGGCACTGTTACTGTAAGACACTTATAAATTATAGGGGATGGTTTTTATCTATTTTTATGGGGTTTTGAGGCCAGATGGGAGGTACAATGGGTCTCATTTATTTTTACCTGGACAGATATCGTAAATAAACGGGTTATGGATTTTTTCACTGCTATACTTTATGGAATACAAGTTATATTTTCATTTTTTAGGTAGTAATTGAGCATTATATTGGCAGTGATTTTTATATTTTGTTTGTCTATTGAAAATTTTTTTATTTAAAATTCACAGAAAATGTAGAAAAATTAGCAACTTTTAAAATCAGAATTTTTCTGCCTGTTAGACAGATACCAGCACTTCACACAATAGCTAATAAACGACATCTACCACATGTTGCATTACGCGGGCATCCTTTTTTAAGTTTTTTTTTGGATGTCAGAAAGCTTTAAAAATTTAGCAGCCATCTTTAGAAGCTAGTTTGAGTTTTTTCCTCAAAATGCTTAAGGAAGAAACTCCGTGACTTTCAGGGGCTCATATTAGTAACCACCATGGATCGCTTTATCCCAAAAGCTGGACCCATGAAAGTTTTCAAATCCTGAGACCCCACAGTCATGTCCCCTAAGGCTCGGACTCCGACCCTACTACCCAGAATTTCAGTGTTATACCTTTTTGGGTCAAAGACTCCAATCACAGACAGAATTCGCCACGTAACCCTATCCTCAAGCCCAAAGTACCAGAAACATCTGTGCCCCCACCTGCTGTGTGTTCTTTATCCCAGCAGAACAGTCCTTATGTTGTTACAATGTATTAGTGCAGGTAAGAGCCATCAGCCCGGAGTCTTCTACTGGAGAGCGGTTTATACTGCTGCTACATTTATCTTAGAGGGGATTACCTGCACTGATACACTGTAACAAACCCTCATCTGTATCTGTGTGAGCTGAACTTCATTTTGCAGGCTTAAGCCTCTGTATTGCTTCCTATAAAAGGAGGATGAGGATTGTCCTTGCAGTGTAAAGTATTGGGCCCTTAGGACAATTCCTACCGCTCTGTAGTATGTATAGAAGACTCATTTTTAAAACAGTGTAGAACAGGATGTGTTTTGGAATAGATACCTGACTGCCGGCTCAGCCTTGCCGACCATCTCTATGATTCTGGTGGAGAAACAAAAGACATGAAGAAATATTATCTATAAAGTTCAGTCCCTACCACAACAACTTTCTTCTGTATCGGATCACATCTAGTATTGTAGCGGTGACCCCATAATGCCGCACAAATGCTCTAGTATTCCACTACTGGGGTGGGGGTGGGGGGGTGGGGGGGGAGCCTTCCCATGAGTTTCTACACCTTGCCCCTTACTAGAGCAAAGAAAGGTTAGAGAAAAAAGACAATTGTCTACATGTCTTCCTTAGAAGAGGTTTTCGGGGAGTGGGCCATCATGTGGCTGTTAATCCCCTCTACCCTCTCACTTCTATTAGAGGGTGACTCCAGCAAGGAACATGGTCACTCAAGTGACTTTCATATAATTACTGGTAATAAGGAGATGGTTACCAGCAAATCTCTCACTACTGGTTAAAAGCACTGATGTAACCATGAAGTCTATGACATTGAGCGCTGCTCTGGAGGCTCAAGCTGATACTGATACTTTCAGAAAAACAAGCTCCTCTATTGCCTATAGACCTGCAGAAAAGTTCCGGCTCCAAGATTTGGCTCTATAATAGGAGTAGTGCTTGCACCCCACAACATCAGAGAGCAGGAAGCATAGAAAATGGAACAAACAAGCGAGAGAGAGAGAGAAGACCTTGTCCTGAAGAGCTGACCATTTACAGGAAAGAGAACTCTGCCATTAAAAGCTGATAATCTACATAAGAGGAGGACCTGACTATATGTGCTAATTTCAAATAGAGGACCTTGCCCACAAGCTCTGACCATCGAAACAAGAGGACCCTACCCAGAAAGCAGACAATCTATAGAAGGGAGGTCGCTGCCTTTAAAAGCTGACAATTTACAATAGAGAAGACCCTACCCAGAAAAGCTGACAATCTATAGGAAAGTAGACTGATCATAAAGGCTGATAATCTACACTAGAGTTAAACTAGCTCATAAGAGCTGACAATCAACTGTAAAGGAGACCCTACGAATAAGAGCTGACAGACCCCGCGGAGCATATTATCTGGGGTGCGGCCCCCCTCAGAGCACGTCCAGCACTCCCCACACTTACATGGTAAGCTGCTGCTTCTGCTTCACCGGATTCTCTCTGTAGGTTCATGGAATATAATGGAACAATATGGCTGCGGTTAGAATCATTGCTGGAAGGCATGTATGAGTTTTTGGTTCAAATGGAACACACATTCTGGTGCATTTAGGATAGTAAATCCCCCCAATGACTGCATGGAGTTAACCTCTTCTCGATGCGGCCAGTTTTGGCATTTCTACCAGTACAAGATAGCCTGGTCTTTGGGCCACATGCAGTATGCAATTCTAAAACCTGGCATGTTGATTTATGTGGTGATAACTTGGGAAACATTTTACTTATCCACCAAGAGATTCTCAGAATGTTTCTGTAATACATTTTACTTTGTTCGTTTTAAATTTGTTGATTTTATTGTTTGACAAACAAGTAGAAAATGAAAATGTCATTACTGTTCTATTTAAAAATTTATAACACAAAATTTTTAATAGTCCATTTATAGAAAACATTGACCCTATTACACCCTATTTTATCCCTGGGACTAGACAGTCTTTGCCATTTTCTGGGCCTACTAGGCTTGTACAGGTAGGTCCCATTGCAGAGCCGCCCTTCCCAGGGTGATCACTTTATCTAGGTCCAGCGATAACACAGGGTGTAATAGGGTCAATGTTTTGTACCTGTGTATCATTTACTGCCACTCTTACGGTAAGACCCTGTTATGAATTATAGTTTCTATCCATTTTTGGGGGGTTTTGAGACCAGATGGGATGTACAATGGGTCTCATTTATATGTAAAAGGACAGATTTTGTAAATAAGCGTGCGGATTGAGGTTTTTCACCGTTTTATTATTCCATTAAAAATGTTATATTTTCATTTTCTAGGTAGGAATTGAGCATCATATTGGCAGGGATTTTTGTGTTTTATTGCTATTTTATTTTATTTTTTTAAAACTGAAATAAAACAGAAAAAGATAGCAACTTTTAAAATCAGTTTTTCTGCTTGTTAGGCCGGTTTCATATGGCCGAGAATATCGCGTGAGATTTGTTTGTTTTGAGACCCACAAATATAAACCCAATTCATTTGAATTAATTCAAACACATAAGCGATCTTTTCCTGCATGGGCCAGCGATGTGATGCAGGAAACACATCATATCATGTCCTATCTTTCTGCGAGCTGCAGTGCCGGACCCAGTGAAAGCAACGGAAGAACTCCGCGATCCTCTGCCGCAGCTATGACGGCCGCGGCAGGGATTCCCTTTATCCCCGAAGTGATGCGAGGCTGTATTCACATGAATGCCTTACATCCCCAGGGCTTTCACACGGTGGTAAGTGCGATATTGGGCCGTGAATTCCCTCACCCATGTGAAGTTGACCTTAGACAGATACACCACACAAAATAGCTCATAAATAACATTTACCATATCTTACCTTGTGTTGGCATCATTTTGTAAGTTTTTTTTTTTGGATGTCAGAATGCTTGTAAATTAAGCAACAATCTTAAACATATTAAATACATTTTGAAAATCTCTCTTTAAGTGACTTCGAGGGACCCAGATAGTAGTTACCACCATGAATCACCCTATTCCAAACGCAGCACCCATGAAAGTCTACAAAACAGCATTTACAGTGGCAACCCCTTATGTGTTTCACAGAAATTGAAGCAAATTGAAAGACATTGGAAAACAACTTTTTTGGCCAAAACTGCAACTTGAAATAACATTCTTTAACACACGGTCGTGTTTTTGTTTTTTGTTTTGTTTAAAAATCCCAGTCCAGAAAATGGGGTGAAACAAAACCATTGATTTCAATGGCTTCATTTTCACTAGCGGGATTCTACACATGAGAGAAGATGGGACTTGCACTGTTTTTATTGCACATAGTTCATCTACGTGCGGGAAAGATGGAGCAGGACCCATTTCCTGCTTGTTTTTCCTAACTTGCATGCAAGTTCATGTGCCAGTGTGCTGTTCAGCCGCGGCTGTATTAGCGCACTTGTCTGTTTAAGCAACAAACTGGCTTTTAGAAATATCCATCTTAAAAGCGGTCCTAGCATGAAACATCAGTCCCAAGCAGGCCTCAGACTTAATAGAAACACCAAGGCGATAATTTATCAAGTCTTTCTTATATTCCTGATTTAAGGCTTAAAGAGGTGACCGTGTTTGGGTAAAACGTGATTAAGCGAAGCCCTAGATTTTAATGCTTTCATTCTCATCCGTGTGTTTCTCATGTGAGAAATATTAGGTCTTGCCCTGTGTTTGGGCTTCTTTCCTTTTTTTGCGAGTGCCATAGTACGGAGTTTGAATTGCAGAAAAAAAAAGCTTTGCATATGCACTCGTCTTAATAAATTTGGCGCATCATTGACTGTTTGTGCCAGAAAATAAAATCTACACCAGCTGTGGTTTAAATAGTAAATATCAGACCACGGGAAACTTTAACCTCTTCCACTAACCGAGAGTGGAATAAAATTGAAAATAGCACATTTTTGTAGAATAAAGCCATGTGCCAAAATTTGCTAATTCTTTGTCTACAAAAAACTAGTCCAAATCGCATAATAAATTCCCCTTTAAGTCTGTTGGGTATTATCCAATGATGAAAGGGGTTTATCAGCTATAGACATGTATGCTATATACAGTATATAGGATATACCATAATGTCTATAGCAGGGGACCTGTGAAAGTACCTGCACTGTTTAAAAACCTTTTGACATTTCAGCGCATCATGTCAAAAGTTTGAGGTCTGGACGCCGAGACGCCCGCTGGTAGCTTTAATGAAGGGGCTGCAGCGCTAATGCAAGTGCTCTGCCCCTTCCGTTGTCAGCATTGCTAGCCGGCTCCTCTCGGCAGCTGAAGGCAAAGGCATAAACTTCTGACACCTTCTGTAGACCTCTATGCCCAAGTCTTCAGCTGCCAAGAGGAGCTAACAGGCAGCCGACGGGGCACAGGGCTCAGGTAAGTGCTGTGGTCTCGTTATTTAAGCCACCAGTGAAGGTCTCGGCACCCGGACCCCACTGAACGAACTTTGGATAAGTCACTGTCATGTCAAAAGTTTTTAAGCAGCGCAGTTACTCTTTAAATATTTTAGATGTATAAATATTTTTTATATGCTTTACTACTTTTGCACAACACACACTTTAAAAATAGTTCTTGTGTCGATATATTCTGAAAGCCATAACTTTATTTTTCGTCATTGCAGCTGTATGGGCCTGTTTTTTAGTGATATGACCTCTTCATTGGTACTATTGCGGGGTACAGGCAGCATTTTCTTCACTTTTCATTTTTTTTAAAGGCAGGATAGAAAAAACCCCAGAAAACACTAACATTGGTTTTTTTTTATACTCTTTTACACAATACATTGTTTGGGTTAAATAAAACAACTATTTTTTAGGTCATTACAGAAGCAGAGATACCATTAAAGGGGTTAAACAGCAGCCAGCAGAGCTGGCTCATGCAGCAACATGTCTGTTAATTTCACACCATCCATGTATGACAGTTTGTGGAAACAGCACCCCACCTGATCATACATGCGCAGCGCAGGAACATGTTAGAAGTGAACCTGTGAATGGGTAGACACCCGCATGAACCTGTAAGTCTATACTCTACATGCCATATATGCCTTTAAGTTTCATAAGGGGGGTTCAGGGCGCCATGTCAAAGTTTGCCTCAGACAGCAGCAAGTTGCAGTAACCCCTGACTTTATACAAGTGCAACTGAAAAACAACTTTCCACAAGAATAGAAGACCTCAAAATCCATAATGAAATGTCAGCAACTGCACCGAAAACACAGAAAGAGGAGTTTGTCACGAGGAAGAAGCCATCGCTTACCGCATTTCTGCAGAAATATCCAAAGGCGAAATCTGAAAATGGAGAACAGCTTTAGTTTCGAGCCATCTGAACTCCGAGTAACATCTAAGAGCTGCCATGTATAATACTGGGGTCTTTATGTGACCATCCTAACACATAATGGGCCCCACCTACCAACTACCATGTGTAATACTTGGGGCTTCTTACATGACCGCCCTCAGATATCAGGGGCCACACCAACCATGTGCCATTATAATACTGAGATCAATTTATATATGCCCTCTCAGGTACCGGGATGCACCCCCACCCTAAGCAGTTATATTTTTTAATTTGTCACTTACATGAAGCAGACATTCATCAATTTTGTCCATTTTCTCCATGAATGAAGAACTAGAAATGAGGAAATAAGGGACATGGTGAGAAGAACAGGACGCTGCTTAAGGACTTTCCTAATGGGTGAGAAGTTAGCACTGGAGACTCAGAACACAATGGAGGAGAGAAGAGAATAAGTGGCTGACATAACATGGGAGGAACCTACAGGAAGAATATGGACAAGACAGGAGCCTGAGACCCAGCGTACTTACACTCCAAGTCCAACTAGAACCCTCAGTGAGATTCTGCTCAGCAGCTCCCTACATAATCTCTGTCATTATGCTCCTAGGGGGCGGGACCAAGTTCAGAGCAACCAATCACAGTTCAGAATGCATTCACCAACAGCTCTGTAGAATGAATGCTGCGCTGTGATTGGTTGATATAGATAACAAGGTCGGTACTGGCAGATGAGGTGCAGTGTTTGATGTATTTGAGGATCCACAACTGGTTTGGGTCTACAAATAACAGATATGTCGGTTTTAACAGGGCCTTAATCTTCTCTACATCTGAATGGAGTCTATAAAAATCTATACAAGGATGCCGAATCAGCGCACTAAGGCCACCGCAAGCAAACAGGAAGCTACTGATGGCAGTTATACTGGTGGGCTGGATTGGCTGATGGGCTTTTACCTTGTAACATGTGCAGCATTTCTGTTCAATGTGAGATATCAGCCAGTTTCAGATGAGAGCATCGTAGCGCGTCCGTAACGTGGATCCGCAGTACAAACATTACTAGTGCGTCCTCTGTAATTCATCGTTCTTTGATCCTTTCGTGCCTCCATATTTGCTGTCAGCGGTTTTGTTTCCTCCAGATCTGTATTTGTCCAATAAAAAATACCAATGAATATAAATACGAAAGCAAAAACAGACAAAAAGTATCTTGTGCTGCTCTTAAAACACGACCATGTAGATAGATACATAGGGGCAGAATTATGAAACTAAAAGAAATTCCGTCTTAGTTGCCCCCAGCAACCAATCAGAGCTTTCATTTTACCAGAGTAGAATACAAAACAAAAGCTGCGCTGTGATTGGTTGCTAGCAGCAACTGAAACAGAATTTCTTTTAGTCAGTTCTATAAATCTCCCCATAGATTTGCATTAACGATGTATTACAGTCCGCAAAGCGCAGAACAAATACTGGGTAAAAACAGCTGGTCTAACAGCTGCCTGAAGCCGACGACTCCAGATCCCTCTTGATTACTTCCAGCTGCTGAAAATGTGATCTCATGTTTGAAATGTTTGGCCTTTGACCTAAACGACTTGTGTAATCAAGCTTGATAAATGCCCGGGTGAGGGCTGAAACGCTTATCATGGATGAATGATGTTTAAAGACTTTACCTGGTGAACGCCATCCCTATATTTGAGGAGCGCCGAGGACATTTTTCTTGCATTGTATATATTGCCAGCTTAAGGTTTTCTACAGACCGGACATTTGTGTTAGTTTTTGCTGTGCAGCTAAAGAAAGCACGCGGTTTACTGTGAGGCTCTTTAAAAGCACAAAACTGCAGCAATTTGCAGTAACAATATGTACAGTTTTCTGTATAGTCTTCGTTCACACCGCCAAAAACACGACACGGGTGTATTTATGCATAAAAAATTTGAGTGCACCATACGCAGAGAACAGAAACCATTAATATAAGTGTGTTTATACAGATTTTCCGTTTTTGCACATGCAAAAAACGAGGACCTGTTCTATTTTTGTTTGCATTTGCGCACTGAGGGTCCCCATAGAAGTCTATGGGAAGTGTATATGCAGTACGTGGCGCAATTCTCTGAAAAAAAACACATCTGGACCTCATTAAATTGCAGATATTTAAATCAGGGCATGTTTGTCTGAAACCCACAAAGAAACATGCCTTAGCGTGCGCAAAAGAGTGAATTTCTTACCGAAAATTCCTTGACGGCAGACATGGTTGCACCTTGACCTCGTAGGGACAGGAAGCAAGAGACTTCAAAAGGCTCCTCCCGTCTCCCATTCTCCAGTGTCTTCTAAATTACTTACATGGACATGTCGTGGTTAACCAAGGAAGATATTTATTTGCTCCGAAAAAAATAACATGGTTAGTTCCATTTGAACATAAACAAGGAGAGGGTAGCTTACCTGGACATAACACAAGATAATATGCACAAATTTTCCGCATAAAAGGAAATGTCCAACATAGGAGCCTCTGGGCTAGATTCGTGCCCGCATAAACGTTAATATAACGTGTGAATTTTTGGGAGGGAAAAACGTGCCGTCAGGATGACTCGGAAAAAAGGAATTTTCGGTAAGAAATTCACTCCCTTTTCCCGGCGTCATCCTGACGGCAGACATGGAGTATACCAGATTAACTCTTTAGGGAGGGACCACTGGTTGCAGGACCTTTCTCCCGAAAGAGATCGGAGGAGAGGTCCGCATTCAGCCTGTAATGTTTTGCGAATGTGTGCAGGTTGGACCATGTGGCTGCCTTACAGATTTGGTCCGGCGTCGCCATAGCCCTCTCTGCCCAGGAGCAGGATACTGCCCTGGTAGGATGGACCTTGAGTCCTTCCGGGATAGCGCTGTTGCAGGACGGAGTAGGCCTGCTGGATGGTGGATT
The DNA here is from genome assembly GCA_035609135.1 of Eleutherodactylus coqui. NCBI lineage: Eukaryota > Metazoa > Chordata > Amphibia > Anura > Eleutherodactylidae > Eleutherodactylus > Eleutherodactylus coqui. Next base: position 162,244,246 of record CM069410.1, on the reverse strand, counting down.
TTATCCGGCGGCTAATGGATCTCCTAGAAGCCGCTCTTCCTCTGCCTGGCCCCTGAAATTGAACAAAAGACAGTCAGCCTTCCTAAAAGGATAATGTCTGCTCTGGGTAGCATAGAATGGCCTTCCTTGCATCCAGGCTATGGTAGTCTCTTTCCCTATCGTTTTGGGGATTTTGACAGAAGGATGGGAGGATAATTGCTGTCTGTGGAATTTTGAGGCTACCTTTGGAAAAAAAAAAGGGGGTCTGTTTTTGTATGACCCTATTGTCCTGGCTTAATAGGTAAGATGTCTTACAAGATAGGGCCTGGAGCTTGCTTACGCGCCTTGCTGTTGTGATAGCTACCAGGAACACAGTTTTAAACGTGAGGAACCTAATTGGAATCTGATCGATAGGTTGAAGGGGTCTTTGCAGAGGCTTTGGAGAACTAGGTTCAGGTCCCATGGGGGGGGACTGTACTACGGCTAACTGACTCAATTCTTTCTGCCGCTTTCATGAACCTGCGGATCAGTCTATGATCCGCCAAAGGCTGGTCTAGAATGGCTGAGAGCGCTGATACCTGTACTTCCAGGGTTCCTGGTCTCAGGTTTTTATCTGGAGGAAGTCCAAAATCTCCGCCACCAAAGTGTCAAGATTGGAGACTTCCAGCCCCCTCCAGGAGGAGAATTTTTTCCCCCTATCTTATTATAAGTAGCTGAGGTTACAGGTTTTCGGGACTGGCATAGAGTCACGATAACTCTGGAGGACAGACCTTGTCTTAGTAGCATCTGTTGCTCAATATCCACACTGCGAGGTTCAGTCGCTCTAGGTTGGGGCAAAGAACTGGGCCCTGCGCTAGAAGGTCCTTCCTGGATGGAAGGCAGATTGGCTCCGAGATGGCGAGCATAAGGAGCACCGGAAACCATGCCCTTTTTCCCCAGTGTGAGGTGATCAGGAACAGCGTGATGTTGCTCTGCTGGACCTTCTGAACAACTCTCGGGATCAGGGGTATTTGGGGGGTGGGGGGGGGGGGGGGGGAGGCGTACGCCATACTGAAATCCCAACTATGGGGAAAAGCGTCTAACCCCTCGGACTTGTCCCTCGAATCTAGGGAAAAATAGGCGGGACATTCTGAATTTTTGCTGCTCGCAAACAGGTCCACCTGTGGACTGCCCCAGGTTTCTGTAATGAGACGAAATTCCTCTTGATTCAGAGACCATTCCCTGGGGTCTAGGCCTCTTTGACTTAGAAAGTCGGCTGTCAGGTTCTGGGATCCTTTGAGATGGACCGCTGTCAGGGACTGTACCGTGGACTCTGCCCATCGGAAGATCCGGGCTGTTAATTTCAGCAGGTGAAAGTTTCTGGTGCCTCCCTGGTGGTGAATAAGTGAAACGGCGGTCCCGTTATCCGAGAAGATCTTAACATGCTCCCAGATGGCCCTAAGCTCTCTGAAATTTGAGGTCTGGGCACGCAACGTCGGACCCCATTTGCCCTGGAGCAAACGCTGCCCCACTTGCGCTCCCCAGCCAGGCTGGCTTGCGTTGGCGACTATGGAGATGAAGGGCTCTGTCACCCATGGGGACTCCGCCTCTAGGTTGCCAGTTGACCGCCACCAGCGGAGGGACCTTGTGATCGCTGATGACACGGGCATTCTGCTGTTCAGAGAGGTTGTTGCCCCGTCCCAGTTGCCCAGGGTGGCTCTCTGTAGCGTCCTTGAGTGAGCCTGGGCCCAAAGAATAATGGCGATACAGGAGGTCATGAGGCCCAGGAGCCTCATTGCGTCCCTAATCATTATTTGTTTCTTCTGGCCGCATTTCTGTGCTGCCAGCCTAAGGTTTTCCTGCCTGGGTGGAGGCAAAGACAAGATCTGAGACACTGAGTCTATCTGTACCCCCAAGGAGGTCTTTCGCGTCTCGGGGAGAAGACTAGATTTAGGGAAGTTAACTATCCACCCCAGTCTCTGAAATAGGGAGATGATTCGGCTGGTATCCTTTGAGGATCTTCGGTGAGGATGCAATTACCAGGAAATCGTCCAGGTATGGGACAATGTTTGCCTGCCACATGGAGATGCGCCACCATCTCTGCCACTATTTTAGAGAACATCCTGGGTGCCGTTGAAATTCCGAGGGGTAGGCACTGGAATTGAAAATGGTGTACACGGCTGCCCATCCCAGTTTTGTCGGAACAAATGTCAGGACGTGGTAGTACGCGTCCTTTAGATCGACGGTACTCATAAAGTCCCCTCTTTTGATCAGAGTTACTGCAGACCTGACGGTTTCCATCTTAAACCTTTTGTAGGTAATCAACCTGTTCAGGCCCTTCAGATTAAGGATCATCTGAAACTGTCGTTCGGTTTTTTGATCAGAAATAGGGGTGAGTAGAACCCCAAGCCCTGTTCTACTGCGGGGACCCGGACTACCGCCCCCATCTGTAGCAGCTTAGAAATTTAATTTCTAAAGATATCCTGCAGGGTGGGGGATTGCGTGGGGGCCGGGAAAGCTCAATAGTCTGCCCCCCACCTGGTACTCGCCTACAGGGAAAGGGGTTGCTTTTGTCTTACCCCTGCCTCCTTTGGGGTAGGACCAGCGCCCCGTCTTTCCTTTGCCTCAGTATGGCTTGAAGGATGGCTGAGGTTTGTGGGGAAATCCCGTTCTTGCTTGGTCCGGGAAACTGTGGGTCCTGTCGGTAGCTTTTTAGGATCTCCCAAGTCCACGCCAAAGATGTGCTGGCCATGAGACCAGGATGTTACACGGCCTTCCTTCGGAAGCCGTATCTGCTTTCCATGTTTTCAGCCAGACCGCCTGTTGCTGATCTAAGTCGAGGCATGCATTCCAGTAACGCATCTCTAGGAGCCTTCTGTTTAATCTGGTCGTCGAGTTCCCCCAACCAGAGGAACATCGACCTCGCCACAGAAGTCGCTGCGATATTGGACTTCACCGTATAGGCCGTTGTTTGCCAGGCCCGTTTCATCAAGGCGTCAACCCTGTCCATCGGGTCTTTAAGATGAGGGGAGTCCTCGAATGGCAGGGCTGTCTTTTTAGCCATTATGGCCACCTGTGCCCGATGCCACGCGCGGCCGCGCCGGCATGCCTGGAGGAGAGGCATCTGAGCCTATGGCCCGCCGCTCTCCCCAGCTGAAAACTGCGCCAAGCTGTGGCAGAGGAAGGAGGGGACCCGAGGACCTCTGGTCCGCCGCTCCGACCGCTGCGGTGGTGAACCCCAGGCGGTCAGACCTGTGGCCCGCCGCGCTCCCGGACCGCGCGTACATGCTCCTGTCTTTCTCCGCAAAGCGGAGTCCCTCTTTATATTCGCGAGACAAATAGGTGTTTGTCTGTGCAGCCCACTCATCCGTGATTACTTTCTTCAGGGTATCATTAACCGGAAACACTGTGCGGTTCCTTGGTCTGAGCCCGCCGGACATGTCGTCCTGTACGGACCTTGGCTCGACCACATCCTCGACCTTCCTTGTATCCCTGACTGCTTTGATCAGGTCAACCAGGTGCCCAGATGAGACCAGTACTTTTTATTCTCATCCCTGGCGTCAGGGGGACGGTCAAAGAGTTCGCCATTTGACAAGTCGCCCATGGATTGCGCAAACTCTGAGCTCGTTAGCGGCCCTCCCTTCCCGCTGAGCTGGGGGAGACTGGAAATCGATGCCCGGACCTCCTCTCTAACCAGGGATCTAATATCTTCCCTGAATGCGGCCTGTTCATTCGTAAGGATCTTGGAGGTACAATCGGGGCATAGCGGCTTTTTATACGCCTCGTCCAGTTTGTTTTTTGTTGTTTTTTTTTTCGACTGAGCGCCCTTCCTGTGTTTTTTCTTTAGGTCCTGTTTAGACCGGGTGGATTCTTTGTCCTGCAGAATATACATGCATGCACATAAGGGAAACCCCCCCCCCCCCACACACACACACAATGCTAAATTCCTGAGCATAACATTCCTGCAACAAGTAACACTTACAGTTTGCAGGGCTTCCATCTCTGGTTCCTTTGTAGTCATGATGCAGAAACGCAGACAGAACCAGATTAGACAGATAAATCCTTCTCTGAAGGTGTGCTGTCAGTGGAAGCTTGCCGGGTGGGTCTCCATTTTCAAATCTCCCGCTGTTCTGGGTCAGCTGACGGCATCTGGCGTCACTGGCTCCACCCCCCCCCGACACCACGCGCGGCCGCGCCGGCATGCCTGAAGGAGAGGCATCTGAGCCTGTGGCCCGCTGCTCTCCCCAACTGAAAAACAACTCCGAGCTGTGTAAGAGGAAAGAGGGGACTCAAGGACCTCTGGTCCGCCGCTCCGACCACTGCGGTGGTGAACCCCGGGCGGTCAGACCTGTGGCCCGCCGTGCTCCCGGACCGTGCTGACACCCCGAAGGGAGATGAGAAGGGAAGCAGCCCTGTGGATTGTCAATCCCTACAGTCAGCCTGCTTTGGAAAAAGGTGAGGGGGGAAACAGCCCTATGGACCGTTCCCCCCAGCTGTCATCCTGCAGCTCCCTGGAGGGAGCTCCTCTTGCATGTCCCTGTAAGGACAGGAAGCACTGGTGAATGGGAGACGGGAGGAGCCTTTTGAAGTCTCTTGCTTCCTGTCCCTACGAGGTCAAGGTGCAACCTCCATGTCTGCCGTCAGGATGACGCCGGGAAACAATAAATTAAAATGCAAACCATTCTCAAAGTGCAAATATCTTGGGCTGAAGCGTGCGCATTTGCACATACACACATGTGAAGCAGCCCTTAAACTATGAATATACTTGTACAAGGTGCCGCCCGTGGCTGTAGCGCTGCAGAAAATCATCATTTTTAGATTGTAGAAGTAGAAATAATGTTGCAAATACATCATATACTAGATTATTCTATGTGCAGTAATTTCGTATAAATTAGTATAACTTTCGCATCGGCCGTTGCATATTTGCGTGCGCAAGAGCGTTTCTAACTGCTTTTTAATGAGTTCTAGATGCGTTCTTTGCCTGCGCAGAATAGAACATGCTGCTTATTTCAGAATTACGCACGCAAAATATGCTTATCTGAACGAACCCATTGAAATCAGTCTCCTATTTTCTGCATGTACCACTCGCAAATGTTTTGTGCGCAAATTTGTTTGCGTGAAGTCTTAGTCACAGCAGAGAACAGAGTTCCAAGCTCTAACCATGTATATGGACAAGATCTGTCCATTTCTCATTCCCCCCCACCCCACACACCCTAAAACTTATGTTTTTGCTTCCCTGCAAATTTGATGCAATATTATAATAGTGTGGTACAAAGTTTTTTCTATCCTGCTTTTATTTTAAGCTTCAAAATGATACATTTTTAATGTTGTAAAGTTCTTTGCACTTTAAGGGCCCCTTCCCACGAACGTTCTATACAACCTAATAGCTCAGTGCTCACGGTGCGGAATTCCACCGCGGAATTCCGCACCGTGAAATCACCCGTCCTCACCTGCAGCATGCTTTATTTGCCACGGGTGTACGCGCAGACGGCTTCCATTGCAGTCAACGGAAGCCGTTCGTTCACGCTATCTTCCGCTGTAGCACAGTGGAAGAAAGCGTATAAACGCTTCCCCTGCCACCGCTGCCGCGTCATGTGACGCGGTGGGCGTGTCACATGACGCAGCGGAGGTGGGCGGGGAAGCGTCATTGGGGAGCGAGGACGCCGGATCCGCAGGCAAGTATGGGGTCTCCTGGGGGGACGCGAGACGAGGGCAGACAGAACACAAATAAAGGTCTCAGTAAGAGGTGTTGGTACTTTATTTTACAGCGCTACCTCTTATGTTGCCGTCACATTTGGTACAGTACTGTGCGGGCAGGAGCTGCCTCGATGTTTAGGATATCACACAAGCCACATTCCAGCTGATGGACTTCTTTTTGAAGTCAAGAAATTGCTGCAGTTTTTTCTGATGTTTCTAAGACACAAAAACAGTGCTGGAGACAAAAAACATTCCTGGTTTACTGCAAACTGTAAATGAACATTTATACAACGCCCCACCCCCTACCCCCACCTTCCCATTCCATTCTTACTGTAAGTGTTCTCCAAATGTTGTGGTTATCCTGTAGATTGCAGTCTTCATACTGGATCTAATAGCGAACCTTACTGTGTTATGATAAGAATCTACTCGACTCGATGTGGTTCTGGCTGGTTCGCTGGAGGCGTGTGGAAGCCTGAAATGTTTTTCTGCAGCCTGGAATTAAAAAACGGCAAATGAATAGCAGCAAGCGCTAAAAAGAGGACCTGGCGGTTCTCCTGGCATGTCTGGTGTAAAGTAGTTACATTCCTCGTACATAATGTGCCTTCAACATACATTAATTGTTTTTAGGACTAATCATATGGAAAACTGGCAATTGTGTCTGAAGATCTATATCTAGATCGTTCTACAATAGGTTTTATCAGCTGTAGCGGTACATTACACAGAATGACCTGCAGCGTGCACTAGTCAGGCATTTTAATACCTGCATGAGGGAAAGAAAGAGTTAATACCCTAGTTGTAGCAAGAGTTAGCTACAAAAGGAGAGGGCCAGAGCAGCAGAGCAGAGGTGCTGCAGGCTGCCAGAGTCTGACAGGGGCGAAAACCCTGGACTCACACCCAAGTGGGGTGCATATGGTCGGTGTATATTGACGTTGGATGATTGTGCTGTGTTTTGCGATTGCGGTGATGACAAATAAAGGCTGGCAGGGCCAGATTAAGAAATCCACATCTCCTGAGCAGTTTCTACATGTGTGGTGTGCCATTTTCATGTGCAAGAGGTCGGCGATCTGCAGGCAAGTGTACCCCCGCTTGCTACACAGCCTATTCTGTATATTGTTCCTACAAAGCCTATTCAGCTAGGTGAAGGGGCCAAGAATTCTGGTCTTCATCTAGCCAATTGCAAGGTTTAACAAGAAGATCTAGCTGTGCCTGCACTGCTCTCTATTGCGGGGACAGCCTTTTCTATTTAGCACTTTAGTTATAAGCTTGCTTTATACAGTATTTTGCTGTGTGCCATCTACTAGTCACGCCAACTGGATACTTATGCAGTGGATGTAGGGAAATAAACGCCTAATTACTACTGACATGTACAGTGTCATTATGTCTGGGCGCTATGTCTAGGCATTATGGTTGCCCAAACGGTGACATGTAACACATGTATGGTATATTCATAAAATACCAAAACACCCTCCAATGTTTGTGATATATAAAAAGGATGACAAAACATGGGAGAGAACGCATCAAACTCTTCCCAAACCACCACAGATCTAGTCTGTATACAATCTCCTCCCCAACTATAATAAACCCAGACCCAAATCCCTCCCCTCCGATCACCGAACACGGGGGTTCACTTCTAGATGTATTGATCAATGCTTAACTGCAGAGAATCACTATTAAAGAACTTGAGGGGATTATCAAACAGCCAGCTGGGCCGACACTCACCTCTTGTAGATTAAGAAGTGTGGCAAGTATAGTGGAGAGGGTAGTCTGTACAACTCCCATCCGGTCTTCTGGTGGCAGCATCCTTCTCAGATGAGACAAAGCTGAAAGACCAGAACCCTGGGATTAGGCTGGCTGCACACGAACGGATTTGCATTGCGGACCTCCACAGCAAATAGCATCCATAGCATGCTATGAGAAATCGATTCTTCCTGTACACTTTCAGAAGCCAATTGCAGTTTCTGTGAGCAGAAAAGAAAAAAATAAATAAATAAAAAAAAAAATTGCAGCATGCTCTATTTTCATGCGGTATCCAGACGGACGGCTTCCATTGAAGTGGATCTGTAATCGACACTGGGCGATTATGTGAGAAAAGCAAAAGTTGGAAAAAGAAAAGAAATCGATCTGTACTGCACATGTCCGATGGCGAGCCGTGCAGACCATTTGCAGTACAGAAAATAAACGAAAATGACAGGTATGTGCAGATGCCGTCTGGGGACTGGGATGGATTTCGCTGCGGAGTTCTGCTCTTACTTAACATCTTGCGCTGCAGTCACAATTCTGCTTTTAGATCAGGTCTTTAACTTTAAAATCACATCTAGGGCTGCAGTTACAATTCTGCTATTATGTAGGACTGCCCGTGCCCTAGACCAGCAGTGCAGAAACCGCTCATAGTGGTTCCTATATCTACAACAGTCTAGCTTTTGTTATCACATTGGGAAATTAATGGTACATCACCAATATGTTAAGAAGCACTAGATATCGTAAAAAATGATCAATAAAAAAGTTAGAGGAAATGATAGGCATCCTAGAAATTGTGTATAACCCAGTCATACATTGTAGCAAATCTTTTGCCTAGTCCATCACCAAGTAAAAGATGAATAAAAAGTCTAACATAAGCGATTCGAGTTGGGGCATTTCACCCACCTACACTGATATATACAGTAACAGACCCTCAGCTCAGTGCCCAACACTCATCTGTGTCTCCGCACAGGTGATAGCGGAACAGGCTGGTTTATGGAGCAGCCAGCAGTGAGGCGGAGCAGTGCAGGAGATTTCTCTCCTCTCCCTCCACGTCCCCCTCCATTCACATAACACGGCCGCCGTTTACTACAAAACGGCGGCTGTTTAAACTTATTGACGAGCTTCATTGCTTATTTTTTATGCAGCATAAAGATAAGCAATGAAGCTCATCGTGCAGTTTAAACAGCCGCTGTTTAGTAGTGCCACTGTGTTATCTCAATGGAGAGGGGCAGGGGAGCGAGAGGAGAGAAATCTCCTGCACTTCCCCGCCTCCCCCTGCTGGCCACTCCGTGAACCAGCCTGCTCTGCTAGCTCCCGTGCAGGAACGTGGAGACACAGGGACAAGTGTCAGGGAATAGTTTGCCCTGTGTAAATGGGGCTTAAAATCAATATATTGCCATAGCAATAAATGGCGACCGGTGGCTAGAGCTCTGCAATTGGTTTCTTACGTATTCATGTATAGCCAAATCTGCCCCATTACACAGTGAGGAAATAACCAAGCACAGGGTTCATTCTCCCCTTCCAAAGCCCAAATGTGGATCTGTGAATCAACGAACACTTCATGACTACAGGCCTCTGGATGATGCATAGGGGAAAAATAATTGAACAAACCAGTAAGAATAAACATAGGAGAACCCAATACTGCGTGTCGTAAACGGCGTAATCTCACAAAAACCACAAGATCCAGCTGAGAACTAATTAGGAAACTTCTCTGATAGGGTAAAAAACCCAAAAGTCACAGCATTAGATCTTGTACTTCACATTCTTTACCGCTATAAGGGAGATTAAATATATCTACAGCTCTATAACTCGTCTCCTTAAGGACTATCCAATCTAGAATCTCTCAAAGTCTGGTACTTATTAATTATTCCCTTTTAATGCTGGATTAAAGGGATGCTACGGAGTGAACAGTGTTACATCCACCAATACAGGTGCTGATGGCAGAGTCTTACCTGGCTGAATACATGAACAAAACTTGTTTAGCCAAGAAATGTTTGATCGAAGAAAAAAAAATCATTTAAGAAAATGTGTAACACTATATAAAAAGGAAACATTTTAAGGGGTTTTCAAGCCCATAACAGAAATAGGAAGATTTCATTCATACGCTATAAACAGTATTTACAGGTGAGGGGATGTTAAGGGGTTGCGTAAAATTATAGTTACAAAGGTGCTAAGAAAAACCAGTTGTACTTGCTTGTCCTCACCACTGGTAGTCCAGGAGATACCAGGAGAACTGAAGCTGACTGCAGCGGCCTCTGATTAGCTGCAGCGGTCAGGTGGTAGGCATTCCACAACAAAGCAGTAGGACTGCAAGAGTTGCAGCACTGTTACCAAGGGAGAGGATAGGCAAGGGCTGCTGGGTTACTTGTTTTAACTTATTTGGACCTATAATTAAAAAATAAAATCAACTCGCAAAAACACAACCCCTTTAATTATACATTAACCCTTTAAATGACCTAAGGATATATCTGCTGTATTGTGGGAGAGTAGTGTAAAGACGACTTGGGAGCAGAGCAAGGTTCAGACTCAGCAGCTACGAGCCTTTTCTGACAGCTGCGGCCAGAGCCGCTGTGAATTTCAGCCCATTATGTCCTGCCTGTGTACTACATAATGCAATACTGAAGTGTTGTAATATATTTATTTACAGATGATGGGACAATTATGGGGACTAAAGATAAAATAAGGTAAATTATGTTTTTTTGCAGTTTTTAAAAGTTAAACAATTTGTATCATTACAATGTTTAAAGTTAAAATATCAAAATACCGCATTTATTGCGCAGTTGAGCAGTTTTACAGTTTTATGGGAAAAGATCCTGTATAATGTCTATTTTATTCATTGAAACCTTTGCTCATTCTGAGCTGAACAGTCCAATGGGCGGTCCTATCAGAGAATGGCAGCTATCTATGACTGTACATTCAGGAGTGGCTAATAATGACTGGATTAGACTGTTCAACTCAGAATGTGCAAAGATATAAGTGAATAAAATAGATTATACTGAATCGCTCAAGTAAAAAAAATCTTATTTGTATAGAAATAGCTCTGATTGGCTTAGACAGTCAATGAAGGGCTGTGATTCGGCATCGAGCCAGAGCCGAGAACCAATCACAGCAATCTCTTGCTGGAGGCAGGGTTTCCTATTGCTTTTTTTCAGCATCCTTGGCTGCGTTTTCAGCTGTTCTGAAAATGGGAGGAATCCGCATTAAATGCAGCATTGAAAAACGCTGCGTTTTTGCAAACGCTTTATGTGAGGGAAGCCTTAAAGTGGAAAACTGCAAAGGTTTACTAAAAAAAAAAAGAGCAAGACCATATGAATGTTCCCTAGGTCTTTTATAGGACATCACGGATATATACATAAATATAAAAAACTCATTACAATAAGTAAGAAAAAACCCACAAATATATTTAACCCTTTAACGACTGCCCCATCGGGAAACTACGTCCTCAGAAAGTGTGCTTTAATCCTAGAGGACGTAGTTTTATGCATCCTCTTTGGATTGATGCCCACCTGCCTGAGGACGTGACAGCTTCATGCTGTCGGTGCCCGCAGGTAGTTGACAGCATGGAGCTGTCATCCCAGGATGCGGGCAGTCCCCCTCGGCATTGCGATCGGCGCTATCCAATGCATAGCGCCGATCGCAAAAAAGTAAATAAAACAGTGAAAAAAAAGTAAAGATTCAGCTGCCCTGATGGATCGGATCCATCAGAGCAGCTGAAAAATACTCACGCGGCTTGTCCCCGCTGTCCCCCGGAGATCGGGTCCTCCCGGACCCGCCGGCGGTCTTCTGCGCATGCGCGACAGCCGATGACGTCAGGCGCATGCGCAGAAGCCCAGGAGCCCCCGGCAAATTTTAAATCTCCTGGCTCCCGGCTCCTGAAAGTAGCCGGGAACCCGGAGGTGTTACCGGGGACTGCTGTGAGCGGTCCCCGGGCACGCGATCGCCGCTATGCATTGGATAGCGGCAATCGCGAAAAAGTTAAAAAAGTTGAAAAAAAAAAGGCAGTGTCACCTCCCCTCATGGATCGGATCCATGAAGGGAGGTGAAAATACTTACCTAAGTCCTCCCCGATGTCCTGGGACCCGAATGCCCGTCTGCGCATGCGTGCCCGATGATTGACATCGGGCTCGTGCACAGACGGGCTCGAGCCCCGGGAAATTTAAAATCCCTCTGCTCTTGGCTGCCATGTGTAGCCAGGAACAGAGAGATTATACCGGGGACATGATCACTGTTATCCAATGGATGACAGTGATCATGTAAAGTTTAAAAAAAAAACCTGTAAAAAGTGAAAAAAAAAAAGTTTAAAAGGTTTAAAAAAGTTAAAAGCTTGCGTTTCATCTCCCCCCACGGATCATATCCGTGAGGTAGGATGAAATGACGTACCTAAGGCCCGCGGATTTATCCGCGGAACTTACCCCAGCTTCTACGCACGCGCCCGTCGCCAAAATGGCGGACGCATGCGCAAAAGCCGTGGATTGCCAGGATAATTTAAAATCTCCCTACTCCTGGCTACAAAACTTAGCCGAGAGCCTGAAGATTTCACGGGGGGGCCGCGGTTAGCGGTTCCTCGTCACTCGTTCGCCGTTATCCAATGGATAATGGCGAACACGTAAAAGTAAAAAAAAGGTGAAGCTTAATCTCCTTTCACCGATGCGATCGGTGAGAGGAGATGAAATTTTACTGGAGGTCTCCGTATTTGGACCCCGATGCGATCTTCTCCCGTGAATTTCCCGGATCCTGGGCGCCGGCAATACACCGGACACATGCGCAGGAGTCGGGGAGCACAGGAAACGTAAAATCTCCTTGCTCTCAGCGATTAATGTTGCCGAGAGCCCGAAGCAGTGACGGGTCGCCTTGTTGAGCGGTCCCCGGTCACGTGATAAAAAAGTAGCGATCTACCTTAGGCTTGTCTCACATGACCGGATAGGAATTATGGATTCCGCATGCGTCTGATCCGCGGTAATACGCAGATCAATCGCATTGGATTACACAATTCCACTCACATTAGCGGGTCGGAATTGTGTAATCCACTCGCAGAAAAGAGAACACAGCAGGTTCTATTTTACCGTGGATATCTGCAACATAGAGCCTATTGTGCTCCGTTGTCGCAGATATACCCGCAGCCCATACGCAACTTGTTTATGGGCTGCGGGTACCCGCGTCATCGCTAAGCGACGGTGTGGGAAATACAAACAAAAAAAAAGTACTGCGAATGACCGCCTGTGTGAGTACGCAGTTATGCACAGTACACTACTCGGCCGTACACAGGGTCACAGACGGGCTCACAGCTGGGATCCGCTGCAGGCCTCCGCAAGCGGATTCCACCTACGGCTGTATGAGCCCGGCGTTATTCAGACCGCTACCTGTAATACGTAATTTACAAGAAGCCCCGGGAACGCTCGCCTTCATGCAGTTCCAGGAGCACCTTGTTGAGTGCCTTCTGTGCGAGACCGCCGCACCTCAAGCTTACGGAGACTCAGAGCGCCACTTTTTACACCCCATCCCGGCTACTGAGGTCATGAAATACCCCCAAAAAAGCATGAGGAGAGGGGAGGATACCCAGTTTTATTGCCCCATGTACGCATCCCAACCAGCCTCCGTAATTACCCCTGTCTTTGGAAATAGCACACAGTTCACATTATTACTTTTATCTAAGATTTGGGGAACGCCGAAAAGGGCGCGGAGGGCTAGGGGTGTGTGTGTGTGTGGGGGGGGGGATTTTTTAGGGAGTCAATTTTTATTCTGTACAAATGAACAATGGGGCCTGGGATCTATTCAGTTGTGCCCTGCAATCCAACAGGTGTTCCCTTTATTATGGGCCTAATCATGTGTCCTCTAAGTAGATTAGGGCCACAATGGGTATGTTTTTGAACAAGGGACAAACGGGGTGATCCATTTGGGGGTGAAAGTCTTCATTCCTATGTACACTGTACAAAAAAACTGTTTTTAAATTTACAAAATTGCCAAAAAATGAAAATCGTAATTTTGTCTTTCTGCTTTGCTTAAATTTATTCAAATACTGTGGGGTCAAAATACGCAATACACCCCTAGATGAATTCGTTAAGGGGTCTAGTTTTTAAAATGGGGTCATTTGTGGGGGGTTCTCTATCATTTTGGCCGCTCAATGGCTCTTGAAGTGGGCAATGGGGCCTAAATCACTTTCATGCTAAATTTCTGTTCTGAAAGCCACCGACTACTTCTTTCATTTTGGGCCCCGTTGTGCATCCACACATAAGATTAGGGCCACAATGGGTATGTCTCTTAACACGGGACAAACAGGGGTATCCATTTTGTGGTGCAAGTCTTCATTCATGTGTGTGCTGTACAAAAAAAAAAGCAGTTTTTAAAACGACAGAACTGCCAAAAAAACAAAAATCACATTTTTTTTTTTGCTTTGCTTAAATTCATTCAAAAACTGGGGTCAAAATGGGTAGTACACCCCTAGATAAAATCATTAGGGGTCTCGTTTTCAAAATGGGGTCACTTGTGTGGATTCTCTTTGGTTTTGGCTGCTCAAGAGCTCTACAAAAGTGCTATGGGCCTAAAACGCTTTCAAGCAAAGTTTGTTTTGAAAGACACCGACTACTCCTTTCATTTTGGGTCCCGTTGTGCTTCCAGACATAAGATTAGGGCCACAATGGGTATGTTTCTAAACACGAGAGAAAAAGGGGTATCCATTTTGGGGTGTAAATCCTCATTTTCATGGGCACTATAGGAAAAAAATAGGTCTTTAAAATGACATATTTGCAAAAATATGAAATTTTATTTTTTCTCCTCTAAATTGAATTCCTGAAAAAACTGGTAGGATCAAAATACTCATGACACCCCTCAGTGAATACATTAAGGGGTGTAGTTTTTAAAATGTGGTCATTTGGGGGGGGGGGGGTATCTATTATTCTGACTCACGAGCCTTTGCAAACTTGGCTTGGTGCAGGAAAGCAAAGTGTTCATCAAAATGCTGAAAAGTAATGTTAAATTTGTACGCCCTATAAATGGTTAAAAAAAACAAAAAAGTTTTTCAAGTGTGCATTCAGAATAAAGTAAACAGATGGAAATCTATATCTTATCAAAAATTTCTACTGTATGTTTGGACATTTGAGATATTACAGTTGAAAAAGTTAAAAGTAACAAGTTTTTCAAAATTTTTTAAATATTGGTACTTTTAATAACTATACACAAATTATATCGGTCTCTTTTTACAACCAAAATGAAGTACAACATGTGGCGAAAAAACAATGTAGGAATTACTTGCATATGTAAAGCCTTTACAGAGTTATGCTACGTTGAACGACGCATGTCAGATTTCCAAAATTTGGCTCCGTCACTAAGGCGCAAACAGGCTTCGTCACTAAGGGGTTAAAGAAATCAGCCCAACGCCAACCCCAGCCACGGCCGCCCTGGAATCTGAAACTATACAAATTACATCAAAACAGCCAAAACAAAATGGGAAATGCATTTTTGCACTTAATTTTAGTGTAAATATACTTATTGTAAAATTAAAGACTACATTTTTTATAAAAAGCTGATCGCCTTGAGTCCTGCGCTATCGGCAGCCCTTTGTCCACACGGGACGGCTAATCCGCAGCGGTAAATGCGGCCGCAGCTGCGGTTTCCAAAGATTGAGCATGTCTGTTTACTTTCGTTTTTTGTTTATTTATGTCACAGCCGCGCCCTCCTCTATGGGAGAGCCGGCCGCAACAGAAAAGTATGCGGCTGGGCCGCTTCAAAGCCGCCGTGGTTTCTCCTGGCGGAAATCTCGCGGTTTTTGCTGCGGCCAAACCACGAGATTTCCGACGGGAATCCGCCCTGTGTGAACCCAGCCTTAGTGATAACAGTGGCAAAGATGCTAGCAATAGAGTACAGAATACATTATGTTCATACATGTTACAACACCATAGCCTATATGTTAAACTGATTCATCTTAGAGGTACAGGGCAGAAGCAGGTGAAGCTTTAGAAACCAGAAACACCATCTTCAGACAGGAATTAGACTAGATGTTCAAGCAGCGCCAAGGAGTCAGACATGACATCTGACTGGGTTGTGCCAAGACACAGATCTGAGCAGCACGCATGCTTAAACGAGACTGGAAAATAACTGGCACCCTAAGAGGAGGGTCTGCAATAAATGCACAGCGATTAACTATCTGGGCAGATTCACCCCACAGCCAACTAGTTATCCAAAACACCTGTAGAGAACTGCTCCTGTTGGTGTCCAATATGAAAAGGACAGTAAGCACATAGACAATCCCTAACATTGCACTGTTAGAAACCATAGTGTCTCAACATAATCATGTTCCTTAATTTTTTCAACTAACTTGACACTTTCATATTAACAGGAAAATCAGAAGTTTACAAGGCTTAACCCTTTCCAATCCACTGTCTGACCTCTGAAGACATTATGATTTAAGGCTGTACAGCTCTGATGTTGGAAGACGTCCGTCGGGGTTCTCTTACTGTTTATTGCAAGCCTCTCTGCTGTCGGAGCCTATCCAACGTGTCACCTCATGCAGTACTGGCTTTAGCCAGCATATAGCGCCATCGTATAACAGCAGAAAAAGAGTAAGTCCCCTAGGAAAACCAGGATAGAAATTGGATTGGAAAGGGTTAAAAGGAAAGCTGTGATTGACCTTCGCTCATAAAAATGTGCAGCCAGACAGCTGACTAATAGACTAGTGTACCACAGTGTTTGGCAGATAAGCCATACCCTGATTTTGGAGTAATGCTCTGTTGTCGTGCAGGAGGACACAGCAGCCTGCAGAAGCGCCGGAGACTAGGGTGAGGTACCCGAACGCTGGCTGCTAAGTATTATAAGACACCGC
The DNA here is from genome assembly GCA_035609135.1 of Eleutherodactylus coqui. Lineage (NCBI taxonomy): Eukaryota > Metazoa > Chordata > Amphibia > Anura > Eleutherodactylidae > Eleutherodactylus > Eleutherodactylus coqui. The sequence continues at coordinate 162,228,036 of CM069410.1, read as the reverse complement.
TGAAAAAGACTTTTGGGGCCAAATTTAATACAAGTGTCTTATTTTCAGGCCAACACGGTGGTAAGTAGAAAATCAAATATGGCAAAACAAAAAAAGTCTATGAAAATTGTATTCCATAGCAAGTGGAGGGGTTTGTAGTATGGTGGGAGTGGAGATGTAGTCTGACCAATCCACACGGATTTGTGGTTTACACAACTGTGTGAAGTGTTAGTGATTCTCCAAGCTGCTTGACTTTTAACTCTTAGGCTGGGTTCACACAGGGCAGATTTGCCGCAGAAATTCTATCTGGAATTTCGCCATGACAAACCCACCTGCGACCACTAATCTCAGGATTAGCCAGCTATTTGGACGAGATTTCTCAGCATCTCCATTTCTTCTGCTGTGGCCGCGCTCGTTATGGCAGCGTCGGCTGCAACAGGAAACCATGCGGCCATGCCACTGCAAAACCCGTAGCTAAGTGCTGAAGGTTTTTTTTTCGGTCATAGTTGGTTTTTATTCAAAGCATTACTTATTACAATTTACTTCATACACTTAAGGCTCCTTCCCACAGACGGATTTCCGCTGCGTAATTGGTGGGAGAATCGGCTGCGTTGCCCGCAGCTATTAGGTTCTATTGAACGTAATAGCTCAGGGCTCACAGTGCGGAATTCCACCGCGGAATTCCGCACCGTGAAATCTCCCATCCTCACCCGCGGCATGCTCTATTTGCCGCAGGTGTACGTGCGGCCGGCTTCCATTGCAGTCAATGGAAGCCGCCCGTCACGCCATCTTCCGCTGTAGCACAGCAGAAGATACCGTGAAACCGCTTCACCGCCTACCGCCGCTGCGTCATACGACGCGGCGGGCGTGTCACATGACGCTGCGTCGCGTCACGCCGAAGCGTCATGCGGGAGCGAGGATGCTGGATCCGCCGGTAAGTTTAGGGTCTCTAGGGGGCTCCGCTGCGGAATTCTGCGGCGGAGCCCGTCACGGCCGTGTGCAGCCGGCCTTAGCAGACCGTGTGATCAGTATAATATGGTTTCTAAACATAGCACATTTGAAAGATCCTAAGACAAGGAAGATCATAACTGTAAATTAGATGGCTTATTCAGCTAAAGTCGGTCAGTATGGTTGCAGCAACATGGACTAATATTACTACTACTACTAAGCTGACTTATCTGATCTGTGCTCGTCGGCCAGCTTGAGTGTATCTAGTTTGCTTCTTTTAGTCTGCAGAATCAAAAGAAAAGTTTGTAACACAACTTTAACTCAAAGGTGCGGGATCGCTCCAAGTCGATCCATAAGTAGTGGTAGATAAAGGGGTTGGAAGTGGGGTGGGGAAGAGGGTATACGGAGAAAAGTAAGCTAAAAGAAAAGGGAGGAGGGAAACAGTCAGGAGAAAGAAAAAGGGGAAGGGGGGGGGGGGGAACGTCTCATTTCGTTGGAAGCCTCTTATGGGACCCCAGTCTATAGTTAAGCTGGTAAGACTCCATTTTCAGTCAAGAAGTCAAATCCGTTAGAGCTACGGAAAGAAATCCATACCTCCCAAGCGGCATAGTATGACACCCATTTGTCGTCATCTTTGGCTCTTAATTCCTCCATGTGCCTAATTTCATCCAAGGCCATTGCCCAGTTCAGGCGTGTTGGTGTCTTGGATTTCCATAGTCTGGGGATCACGGACCTCATGGCTAGAAGGAAAAACCTAAGGATGTCTTTTTGTTAGTGGAGTGGGTTCCTGGTAGGATTCACAGGAGAACAATCTCCGGTGTGAGTTAGAGACCTTTTCAAGGTGCTATATATGTCGGCTATCTCTGACCAGAGTCTAGAGATACCCAGGCAGGACCACCAGATGTGCACAAACGTCCCGTCCAGGCATCTCCAACAAGCTGGGGAGGTGCCTGGGTCTATTTTGCCCCCCCCCCCCCCCGTCTCCTGTGAACGCATCCAGGGGCTTAATTCCGTCTTCTTGAAGACGGTCGTGTATTCTTGGAAAGGGGATTCCAAGTCTGGTTAGAAACAGCAGTCCCTTTTCTGTAGGGAAATCGGGGTTGCCAGTCAAGGGGGTCCAGGGTCCCGGTACAGATATCAGACCACATCTGTGTGCAAAGCCGTCCCAAATCCTTAGTAGAGAAATCAAGAAGGGTCAGCGCTTTAGGCCCTGTCTACCTAGACCTTCCTTAAGCCAGAAGAGGCCTTGTGCCAGGTACGGTGCGGAGTTCTGTTCAAGCTCGACCCAAAGTTTAGAATGCCAGCCCTGTGCAAGAGATCTAGGACAGTCCTGCAGATTGCAGATCTACAGTAGAGGAGCATGTCGGGTAAACCACCTCCGCCTTTCTTCTGGGTGAGTAGTTTGTAGCTCAGGCGGGCCTAAGCACCCCCCCCCCCCCCAACGAAGCGTATCAGCGCCCTTCGCAGCTTAGTGAAATAAATGCGTTGTAGTTTGATAGGTGACGTCTGGAAGAGATACAAGAGTTTTGGGAGGGAATTCATCTTGATGGAATTTATTCTACCAAACCAGGATAGTGTTAATGGTCGCCACCTTTCGAGGTCTTTTGTCAGGGAGGAGTAGATGGGTTCATAGTTTAAATCGAATAATTGATTTGGGTGATAGCTTTACTCCTAGATATTTGATGTGGTCTTCCCGCCACGAGAGCAGAAATAGGGGCTTAAGCTGGTTCAGTTCCGTGGGTTGAGCGTTGTGTTTAGGATTTCTGACTTATATACATTGATTTTAAAATTGCTAACCTTGCTGTACTTGTCGGAGGATGGCTGGAAGTGCCTGTCTGGGATTTGTAATATAGACTAAAAGATAGTCGGCAAATACCACCACCTTGTGTCCTGAATGTGCTGTTTTGTACCCCTAGATTTCTGGGTTTGCTCTAATTGCATTGGCAAGTGACTCCATTACTAAGATATATAGGGTTGGGGAGAGTGGGCATCCCTGTCGCGTTCCGTTTTTAATATTGATTAAGTGGGAGAGCTTCCCATTCACTCGAACTTAGGCTGTGGGGTTGTTGTATAGAGCTGTTATCCAGTTTCTCAATCTGTCGTAGGCTGATTTTTTGTAAGGTGGCCTCCAGGAATTTCAAGTTAACACGGTTGAATGCTTTTTCGGCATCTACTGATAAAAGGCATAAGGGGCTTTGGGAGTCGTGAACTCTTTGTATTAGCTAGAGAGTTCTGATGGTGGTATCTCTTGCTTCTCGGCCACGGACAAAGCCCACCTGATCTCTATTTGTAATTCTGGGAATTAGTGGTCCAAGGCGTGTAGCTAGGGGTCTAGCGAAAATCTTTGTGTCCACATTTAGCAGGGAGATGGGTCTATAGTTCCCACAGGAAAGGGAGTCTCTTCCGGGTTTTGGGATAACCGTGATAGTAGCTTGTAGTGCCTGTCAAGGGTGGAGGAAGGGCTTTTGCCTGCTTTTAGGTTCCCAATCTCGCCCAGGACTTTTTGTTGCACAAGATTGTGCTTAAGTGCCTCGGAGTCCGATGAGGGGATTGGTTTGGGGGCGTAATCATGTAAATAAGCCTCTGCAGTGTCAGGGATGTCGTTTTGCATCATTTCGGAGGGGTCTGGAATATTGTAGAGCTCTTCATAGTATTTTCTAAAATATTCGAGTAGATCTTCCGCGGCGTGGACCTTCCCTTTCTTTGGTGAATTTAGTGCAAATACATAGGATTGGCTCTCGCGTGGGTTTAGGGCTTTTGCCAGCCAGCTACTGCATTTATTGCCATATTCATAGAAACCTCCTAATCCTATCCCTCATGCACAGGTGGGCCTGGTCTAGTAGTGCCAGTATCTGCTGGCGGAGGGACGCAATCTCCGCATTCAGGTGCAGGGTGGCTTTAGCTTTATTAGCCTGTTCAGCTATCCACAGACGGGTAATTAAGGTCTTTCAATTTGCCTAGCCTGTCTTTTTTGAGTCTTGCCCCATGGGAGATAAAGACCCCACGCAGTACACATTTAAGCGCTTCCCATTGTGTTGGCGCGGATGTCGTGTCCCTACTATGGACTTCTACAAATGTCTCCATAGCCTTACAAATCTCTTCGATGCAGTGGGAGTCCGTCAGGAGGTTATCATTTAGACGCCAGGTGTTTGCTCCGATCCTGTGGTCAGGTCTCGTCAGGGTCCCATAGACGGGTGCGTGGTCTGACCATATGATACTGCCTATTGAGCTTCTAGGGGACAGGTCTAGAAGACAAGTGTGTGATAAATAGGTAGTCCAATCTCCCATAACTATTATGTGCTGTGGAGTGAGGGCTGTAGTCCTTGACCCTCGGATGAAGAGTCCTCCAAAGGTCAACGAGTCTCAGCTTTAAGACATCTCCGTAGTCTACGCATGGCCACCAGGGAGACCCCGGACTTACCCGAGGACGAGTCCAGATCAGGGTCCATCGTCAGATTAAAGTCCCCTCCGAGGATGCCGGTGCCTGACGCGAATCGTTCTAATTCTTTTAAGGCGTTGATCCCGAAGCCGATTTGACCTGTGTTAGGAAGATACATGTTAGCTACCATCAAAACAGGGTGACGTAGATCCAGCTTGAGGAATATGTATCTTCCTTCAGGGTCCTCTTTTGTCGTCAGTACATTGTGGGGAGGCTCTTGTGTATCGCTATCGAGACCCCGCATGCCTTTTTTTCAGGGTGGGTGCTATGGTACCATCTGGAGTAATATTTGTTGGTGCATTTGGGTGTGTGGCCTGTTTTAAAGTGCGTTACCTGTAAAAAAGCAATTAGTGTGTTTTTTGTGCAAGTGTGCCATAATCTGGCCTTTTTTGGTGGGATCATTTAAGCCTCTAGTGTTATAGGTGCAGAATGAGATACCAGTGATGGGGGTTGTCTAGTGGTGGGAGAAGGGTCCATCAGGGCTTCTGAGCCGCTGGAGAGCGGGGGTGGAACAATTAGAAGGGAGAGAGAAGTAGCTAGGGTTCGGAGGGATAGGTGACAGAAAACGTACGTTCCGTCGATTGGGAAACGATGTCCCAATCTTGTAAAGTGGGTTTCGGACCAAAGATCCGTATCAGACGGCACAATGGTGGCGTCTACCCATTCAGGGGGAGAGAGTTGAAAACGTCGAAGCTGCTCCCGGGCTCCCCCGCCTACAAATTCAATTTATTTAGAATAGCTTAACAGAAAAAACCTGTATTCAACGGATATTCAAAAGAATGGCTAAGCGACCTTCCGGGATGGCGGAGCAGAGTAAGGGGGGGGGGGGGGGGTGACAGTGGTTATTAAAACTTTATAAGAACCAGGGGATTGGGCCAGTAGATAAACCGGTGTCCTGAGGTGCAAACTGTAAACTGCAGGGCATGTTGGAATATAACAGCCTGCGACAAACTATAAAGTTAGGGTCCGAGCGTTGTCAGGCCAAGTGGAAAGCATCCTCGTCGCGATAGTCAAGGCGGCAGGTGGGTGTGGTGGTTCCTGTTCTTCGGGCGTCTTGGTCTGACCTCCTGCCACGCGGTTTTAAGTGCTGTGATTGGTAGTGCTGGGATGTGTGGCCAATGTGGAATTGCAACCATCGGGAGTTCCAGGATACTGAGGAATTTAGGCAGATCTGAGGGTGACTTGAAGACCGCCATCTTTCTGTTTTTGGAGGCTATAAGGTGAAAGGGGTACCCCCATCTGTAGATTATGTTAGCTCGGAGAGCTTCAAGAAGCGGTTTAATGGCCCTACGGAGCTGGAGGGTGCATCGGGCCAGGTCTGGGAAAACCGCAATAGGGGTACCATTGTGGGTGATGGGTTCCTTCCTGTCCCGAGCGCTTTTCAAGATTGCTTCTTTGTCCTTATAGAAATGTATGCGGCATACAATATCTTTCCGTTTCCCTGGGTCATCTGGTCGGGGGCCCAGTGTTCTGTGTATGCGATCTCTCTCTATAGGACGGTCGGGTGGGCGCTGCAGCAGGGAACTGAAGTTGCAAGCCCAGTCCTCTGAGGTGGGGCGATCTCCTCTGAGAGGCCTCTCAGTCGTAGGTTATTGCATCTATGGCGATTTTCCAAGTCGTCAAGGGGAGATAAAATGTACGCCATTTGCTGGGCTTGAGCATTAATGGATTGACTATGGGACTCGAGAGTAGTGAGAACTTAGTCTTGTGTCTCTTCGACAGCGTTTATGCGGCTTCCCATGTGTTCAAGTTCCTGATGTATAAGGGATAGCGCTTCTTTTTGAGAGCTTTCTAGTCATTGGAAGTCCCTTTTAGTCAGGAAAGATCTTAAGTTTGTCTTCCAGTCCCAGTCCTCTTCTGACGAGGATTCGTTGTCAGTTGGCGGGTTAGTTGAGGGTGCTGTTGCTGCGTGGCCCCTATAGCCTTTCTGTTGGTACGGACTACTACTCCTCTCAAACTGGGGGCTCATGTATTGTGCTGCAGCTATAATGGGGGAGTTCTGCCTGTTAGTGCTTCTTCTGGCTCTCAGGGAATGTGACTGGTCAGTGCTGCTATGTCCTTTGTTAATTTTAGGACTCTGCCTGTGGCTCTGACATGTGGCCTGCTGCCTGGGGAGAGTGGTGCCTGGAGAGGGATTTTTCACTACGGGCTGGTGGCGAGTGTGCCCACTGTGAGTGCATGCACTTATCTGTCTGGACACTGGCATTGGGTCCCTCCGCTCCAGAGTCTCCAGGTCCACAGGTCTCCGCTGTGCAGCCGCTGCTTCTAGGTGCAGAAGCTGAGCCCACGTGGCCGGGTGCCATTTTAGGGTGAGGGTCGCCGCACTGTTCCTCCCGAAGTAGTGCTGGATGGTCGGCGCTTGTCCTCTCCTGTCGTCCCCGATCTGCTGGGAGCCCTCTTCTTCCTCATTGCTGCTCCAGAGGCCACTATCAGCTGTAGGAGGGTAAGTTTCAGGCTTTTCGCTGCAGGGGAGACGGGAGCTTGGCAGAAGCGCGTCTCACTACTTCATCGGCAAGTCACGCCCCCCAGTGCTGAAGGTTTTGAAGCTGCGCTTTCCCGGCGGAAATGAGGCGGTTTTGTGCTGCGAGCAAACCGTGAGATTTTTGCCAGGAATATGCTGTGAGAATCCAGCCCTAATTTGGAACACAATAATATACCTGTAGCACTTTATTACACTAACAGCACAGATAAGTTTTAGTTTACCTTTCTTGTTTTTGTAATATGGAGCATACGTTTGCTAAAGGCAAATCTCAAAATGTACACGATCATAAAATTTATTACTATAGCTGACATGTTATACTGTGTAGGACAGTGTTTACTAAACTTTAGTCCTCATGAACCTCAAACAGATCATGATTTGAGGATATCCTATAAAAAAACTGCTGTGGCAAGGTCTGAAGTACTGACAATTCTGTTTTCCTGCTCTGTTGAATGATGTAACCGAATGAAGCTGAACAAACCTTATTGACTTATGGGGTCCTTTCAGTTCCAGTCACCTTATCTGGCATTTTATTCCAGATCTGTGTTGGAAGATCCAAACGGAGCCCGCTATGCATCTGTGAAGATAGCCTTACCCATCTTCGGCATATAAACAAGGAGAGAAGCTTAACCCCTCTGTGCTAAACACGTGTAGGCAAAGTATAGTGCTGAAGGTAGAACAGACTTCCTTCAATAGGGGGGGAGGGGGGGGGTCTTGATTCCACCACTCCTCCCCCTCCCATTCCAGGTTCACTAGGCAGGTATGAATATAGCCTTACCCATCTTCAGCATAGGTCCTGTAGCAAGTTTAAGTGGGGGTCAGCAGTACTACCATAAAGTTAAAAGGGAACACTAGCATAACTACCAACCTTGGCTGTGGCAGAGTGTACAAAGCGCTCTGCTTCTAGTTCCAGACATACAATGGAAGCTCTTAGCTCACTAATTTATAGCCTATTCAAGCTAAGCCATTAATGGTTCAAAGCTGGGCAACCCTCCATTTCTAGTATGTGTAGATTGAACACCAAAGCTTAGAAACCACACAAGTAGAACAGCTTTGTACAAATTTTGTAGAGACTACAGGGATTAATCTGATACCTTTAATTTTCAGCACAGACAGTTTAGGGACAGGATTTAGTCTTTGACAACTGCAGACAGGACTAATCAGGAGACCTGTAATTGCAATTTTAAATTATGTTAATTGAGCTTCTTAATACCAATGTTTGAGAAGGAAGAGAGACTGTTGCTGGGAGTTTCATCTTCCTGAAGCTTCTGGCAGAACTAGTTCCCATAAGGAATAACAGACTTGCATGGGTTTGCATCAATTTGTAATGTGTCACATGAAACTCCTTCATTTTGCACAGGGGGATTCATATAATCATGTACGATTATATTGTAGGAATTTTTCAATTTTTTTAGTGAGGATTTTGCAGTGTAATAAATCCAACCATTTCCTTCCAAAAAATTGTGACATAACTCAGTACAAATATAATATGAGTTGGTTGAAAAGGATCTCAAGACAGTTTCTCTATAAAGAAAATTCTGTAGGAATACCACTTTAAGAATAATCCAAACCCCCTCCCTCTAAGACAGATGTCCAAGGCCAGCCAATCAACCTTGGTTTGGTCAGGCCAAATCTACACTGTCAAACAAATCTAATTTCGGTTAATGTAGCCTACACAGAGGACATGGAATCACCAAACATCCTCGATCACTTCCCTTGCCCCCGTAGGTTTAAATATATTCCCTCCCATCCACATATCAAGCCAACTGCATTATCTGGGTTGCCTCTTTCACTTAAAGGGGTTGTCTCGCGACAGCAAGTGGGGTTATACGCTTCTGTATGGCCATATTAATGCACTTTGTAATATACATCGTGCATTAATTATGAGCCATACAGAAGTTATTCACTTACCTGCTCCGTTGCTAGCGTCCCCGTCGCCATGGATCCGTCTAAATTCGCTGTCTTCTGGTGTTTTTAGATGCGCTTGCGCAGTCCGGTCTTCTGCCTGGTGAACTAGGCCGCTCGTGCTGGAGAGATGGTCCCGCGTCGTCATCGTAGCTCCGCCCCGTCACGTGTGCCGATTCCAGCCAATCAGGAGGCTTGAATCGGCAATGGACTGAACATAGCCCACGGTGCACCATGGGAGAAGACCCGCGGTGCATCGTGGGTGAAGATCCCGGCGGCCATCTTGGAGAATGAAGAAAGAAGTCGCAGAGCCGGGATTCGGGTAAGTAATATATATACACTGTATATTTTTTTTTCAACCCATCCCTTGGGTTGTCTCGCGCCGAACGGGGGGCCTATTGAAAAAAATAACGTTTCAGCGCGAGACAACCCCTTTAAACCTACATTACAATCTGGTTCCTCAAACTCTTCTACCACAAGTTCACCGTGACCAGTTGTAGTTACACCTATATCTCTTGGAAGATGCATTTTTTCTTTCCTATATCGGTCCCTAAATCTAGTCATACGTTGTTTTTTTATTCAATCTTACTCACCATACAGGCATCACTGGCAGAGGAATCACTTTAACATCTAGAGACCTTTACACTGTATTGAGGCCTTTAAAATGTTAGCTTTTATTAGTAAAGTAAGAAAAACCTTAAAGGGGTTCTGACATGAATAATTTTTTTATGCTTTAGCAGCCATTGTTCCCTGGTCTGCCTAATGGACCCAGGGAACCCATGGGTTAATGGCTGCTAAAGCATAAAAATCTTATACTTACCGGTTCTCCTGTTGTCGACATCGGGGGGGGGGGGGGGGGGGGGTCATCTCCCGGCAGCATATTAGCACTTTCTGCTTAGGTTAAGCAGCCTGACTAGAGCCACCTGATTGGTGCACGCTGTGCAGTCACGTGGTGTCGAAGAGCCAATCAGGTGGCTCTAATCAGCAGCGCTGCTTAACCTAAGCAGAAAAAAGTGCTAGTATGCCTCCCGGCAGGCAGTCTTCCTCCAGCAGCCGCGCCGCTCCGGGATCGCGCGCATGCGCAGTGGAGAGGTGCCCTCTGACAGGAGTCAGGACGGGCTGAGTCTCCACTGCGCATGCGCAGCACTCCGGAGTTCAGCCGGACGGACGGGCCGCCCACAGCAAGCACTGCTTGTGACGTGCTTGCTGTGGCGGTCCGTCCGTTGACCTCGGAAGTGCCTGACGGACGGAGCAGAGCACGAAGCGGTCTTTTTGACCGCTCCTGCTCTGCTTTAAAGGCACAGAAGATGCCGGCTGGATGGGACATGCCTGGCGATCGGGCCAGGCCAGGCAAGGCGAGTACAATTTTTTTTTTATCATGTCAGAACCCCTTTAAATTGGGCTTGGAAGAGACAAACAAATTCTATATACACCACCCAGGTGAAGAGAAAGAATCAAGTGTAATGTACACCAGTAGGTAATTAAAGGATTTAATTCATTTAAAATGATAAATGCTTGTGAACGCAACCTTACATTTATGCTCTACACCCACCCAAAAAAAGGAAAGGGAGGGTAGAATAAAAAAAAATTATAAAAAACCCTTCTGGAGACCCAGTATTTCAGATTTTCCTATCGTGGGAAAGTCAGATATGGAGGACAAAAGACAAATTGCATCAAGCGTTTGAAGATGCAGAAACCTGTAATCTGTATGATTATCTTGACACCACCAGAACTAGGGGGTGGAGACAAGATACACTCCCACAACCAACGCCCCCCCACTGGTTTGGCTGGGCAGGCCAGCTTCGGGCAAGTGCTACGCTGCTCACAGCTGGTCCCACCGCCGCTCAGCAGGGTAATTACACCCTGCAGTAGTTCTGCGGATTATGTGTGCGGTGCTGCGTGTGCCTACTGCTCTGCTGCTCACACTCACTGGCACACTATCACAGTCCTCTGTCTCGCAGTCCTACAGTGTGGTCTGCTCCCTCCCCCGCTTTAGTGGCCACTTGAGCTGCTGTCACTGACTCCTCTGCTGCCTGCGCCGCTTACAAAGGCTGCGCTCTGAAGATCCCCAGGAGACATGCTATCAGGCGTCAGTGGGGCCGGTGCCACAGCTGTGCCTTTGGGCCTCCCAGCTCCGCAGCACTCAGGTGCTGCGACTTTCCTGGGCAGCTGAAAGGAACGGCGACCAGTGTGGGGTTTTCCAGCATCCGGCTGGGGACCGGAGATGAACAGCAGCAGCCGATTAAGGCCAACTGGGGAAATTCAGAGGAGCAGCCTGGGGAGATGACAGCAGCTGGCTGGGCAGCAGCAGATCACATTGAGTAACTTTAGTTACCATGTAGTAGTCCTTAAGTTGTCACTGACAACATTCCTAAATCAGCAATGGATCACCTTGCTTGAATAGAGTAATCCACATGTACTTTAACAAAAAACAGAAACACGTGGTTCTGTTTTGTTGCAATATTTCCCTTAGACACAGATATCCAACTTGAACTTTAGCAATGCAGTAGCAGGAATGACTTGTTCGGATTACTAGTTTTTTCCCCCCTCATACAGTTCAGGTTTTCCCAAGGCATACGAATCCATAGCCAGAAATCTGATCACCCTTCGTGAGTACAACTAAAGCCTTCCTCACACAGGCACCTTTGTACAGTGTCTAGCGCTGCACGCTGTACAACGCTCCTATTCATTTCAATGCATCTGCTCACACAAGGCCAAAAACACAGGGTCCTTAAACGTTGAGCTGTGACAGTGACGCATGTACTATATTTGGATATTTCCAGCCATGTCGCCCATTGAAATAAATGGGCAGGGGTTTCAGCACTGCTGAAAACGTGGTAGAACTTGGTGCTGCGTTGACACAGATTTTCAAGGGCGGAGGGCTTGCAATAAGCCCTACCCCAAAAAACCATCTAGTGTAGCTATAACAGAAAAAAAAAAAAAAGACTTAAAGGAGATGTCCCGAGGCAGCAAGTGGGTCTATACACTTTTGCATGGCCATAATAATGCACTTTGTAATGTACATTGTGCATTAATTATGAGCCATACAGAAGTTATAAAAAGTTTTATACTTACCTGCTCCGTTGCTGGCGTCCTCGTCTCCATGGTGCCGACTAATTTTCGCCCTCCGATGGCCAAATTAGCCGCGCTTGCGCAGTCCGGGTCTTCTCTTCTCTATGGGGCTCCGTGTAGCTCCGTGTAGCTCCGCCCCGTCACGTGCCGATTCCAGCCAATCAGGAGGCTGGAATCGGCAATGGACCGCACAGAAGCCCTGCGGTCCATGAAGACAGAGGATCCCGGCGGCCATCTTCAGCAGGTGAGTATGAAGACGCCGGACCGCCGGGATTCAGGTAAGCGGTGTGCGGGTGGTTTTTTTAACCCCTGCATCGGGGTTGTCTCGCGCCGAACGGGGGGGGGGGGGGTTTAAAAAAACAAAACCCGTTTCGGCGCGGGACATCTCCTTTAACTGGCAGCCAGTGCCAAGAGCGAATCACAGCCATTCATTGACCGTCTCAGCCAATAAGTCAGCAAGCTCTGATTGGCTGAGACGGTCAATGAATGGCTGTGATTAGTTATCAGTGCTGGCTCGATGCCCAATCACAGCAATCTATTTCTGGAGGCAGGGTTCTCAAACCTCACTTACAGCAATAGATCTGTCAGTGCAGGGGAAGCCCAGAGCAGCAGCAGAGATCAGCAGCCAGGACCCGGACAGCTGCCAGGCGAGTAATGACTTATTCCCAGCATCCTTGGCTGCGTTATCAGCTGTGCTCAAAATGCAGCCAAAACACTGGCTGCTGAAACAGGGCTGAATCTGCAGTAAACACAGTGTTGACAAACACTACAAATGCCTGTGTGAGGGAGGCCTTACTGCATACATTTACAGACCTCCATACTTGCGTTTACCATCAGCCCATGGCTCACCAACACAAATTTCTGTACTGAGTTTATGATTCTTATGCATCCACCCGCACACTGTCCATTCTGCATTACAAACCCTGGAGGAAACTTCTCAAGGAGAGAATTGGGCAAGGCTGTACTCCAGACGGAACAGCCCATCTTTATCTCTGCAACCTATACCACCCCACTCCTAGGACTCATGGGCACTTCACACAATCCACATCACCAGACAAAACGATTGACACTCAGACGTTAACACCTTCATGCCTGTATGTGTTCATCCACAAACTACTGACTCATACTATACCACATTACACATAGCGACACAAGACACATAAGACATTGATTCCAAAGTGCTGGAGGGGCCCCAGAACTCTGGGCCACTACAGAAGCCACTGTCTGCTGCACTGGTGAGTGGGTGGTACATCATAGTTTTCCCCCCAAACTTTGGTTGGCCAGTGGCACAGATACATGTTATTGCTTTAAATACTACTGTCTGGGCAAACTTTTATCTGGGGCAATACCTAACAGCGCTACCACAGAGGAAGCTAAGCATTAGGGCTTTTATTGACTTACATTCTTTTAACACTGGGATATTTTTGTGTTTTTAACACAAATGTCGATGGGACTTTCTAATGTTAAAGACGCATTGCAAGTTTGTGCAATTGACATTTGCATTAAAAAAAAAGGGGGCAGAAGCCATTTTACACAGCTCTAAAGGAAACCAGAGGTCTGTCTTAAAAGTGGTTGTCTAGCGCCGAAAAGGGTTTTTTTTCCCATAGGCCCCCCATTCAACGCAGGACAACCCCAAAGTATGTGTTAAAAAAAAAAAATTATTACTTACCCGAATCCCCGCTCTGCAACGTTTTTCTCTCTTTTTCACCAAGATGGCCGCCGGGATCTTCACCCATGGTGCACTGCGGGTCTTCTCCCATGGCGCACCGTGGGCTCTGTGCGGTCCATTGCCGATTCCAGCCTCCTGATTGACTGGAATCAGCACACGTGATGGGGCGGAGCTACAAGGACCAGCTCTCCGGCACGAGCGGCCCCATTAACCAGGAAGACCACCACACAGCGCAAGCGCGTCTAAAAAAGCAAGACGACATCAGAATTAGATGGATCCATGGAGACGGGGACGCCAGCAACGGAGCAGGTAAGTGAATAACTTCTGTATGGCTCATATTTAATGCACGATGTATATTACAAAGTGCATTAATATGGCCATACAGAAGTGTATAACCCCACTTGCTGCCACGAGACAACCCCTTTAAGTTTCACTTCCCGACATTGCCCTCGCAATCCTAAAAACCCCTGGATGCGTGGAGTTTTCATATGGAGACAACCTTGCATCACTGTAGGGCTAAAGGAATTAACTGGCGTGGCTGTCAGTCGTCGCAGAGTATCACGATGTTTTACCAAGATAGAACATGCTGACTTTTCACGCAGCATTGCATGAGTGAAAAACATGGCAAGTGAGAATGAAACCATTGGCTCAATAATCATGTGTTTTCACTCTTGCATCATATGAAATAAAGAGACCCAACGCTTTTTTAACTTTGCAGCATTGCTGCAAGGGGAGAACAAAAAAGGCAGAAACTCAATGGAGTTCATATTAAACCCAAGGCACTCGGCCGTATTTGCAGGGCAGAATCTGAGGCTGCCGTCTGCCCGCAGATTCTGCAGCAAAAACCTACCATAGCATACTATACTAAAGAAATTCTCGCTTTTCCCTGCCCACAAGTGAAAATAGATCACCCATTAAATGAAAGCCATTTCCATTCAAAGACTGCTGGGATAACAGATCCATGTAGACTTAAAATTGCATCCCAAGCTTTTATTACTATTAAGTCATCAATAGTTCATCCACCACTCAAGATCTCCACCGATCATTTGATTGGCCAGCAGCCAAGCAGAATGTCTCCATCAGTGGTCAGAGCTGGAAGTGAAATAGAAGGCTTAACTCTCATAAAAAAAACACAGAAGTGATGCCTTCCATTACACTTATGACTAACAATACAGATACGCAACTAGGATGCACTGACAGCAAGTTAGAGGTTTCTATTTGATTACTTGTAGCAGAACCTACCAACATTTACCACATTCAGTAGAGTCTTCACTTTTAAGTATTAAAATTATTAACATTCCGAGACCCCGATAAAGACAAGGACATTTGTCTAGTAACACAAATTTGTTATCTTGTCATTCTAGGAGTACATTTTTTGTTTTTGCATCAATGTAGCAATATGGGTTTTTTTTGTATGACAGACAAGACAATCTTAAGATTTAATTTATATTTTATTTTTGGGGCAAACAAGAAAATCATTTCACAATAGGTTTAGTGCACCACTGATTGACCAATTTTTCAGTTTTCATTGTCCCATTACAGGAGTTAATTTTCTTTTTCTATTGTCATGAGGGCTTGTTTTTTCTAATGGCATTTTTTTGGACTTCGTTTATATGGAGTTGTGTGCAAAACAACATTTTTCTAGGCTTTGGAGCCAGTTGGCTAGTGCCTTTGTCCGGAATTTATAATCACTATGTAGTAGGGAAATTGAGCAATAGGACTGGACTTGTTTGGGATCTTTATTGGGTTTAAGGAGTATGGTCCTTGAGTCTAAATTGTTTTCTGTTAAATGCTACAGGAACATGGCGTCGTAGACATACGGGAATACAATAGTGCCTTATGATTCGGGGCAACTTGTAGGTTCTACCCTAACAGCCATGTGCACCAACTAAGATGGGCTGCATGGAAAGTGGTTGCTTTTAACTTTGTTATTAATCTGTCACAGATACATATTCCCCTCTAGGAGTCTTATCAGATCTCCGAGATCTACTTCTGGCTCCACAAGTCCCCAAGGTCATATCACCTCCAGTCAGCCAGATCCTCTTGCAGTGATGATGCGTACATTGCTGAAATTCTGATCCTGCAGGGCAAGGTACAGTACATGACTAATGACGTAGCGTTCGCTGGCTAGCAGGGAATGCCGAATCCTCAGCAGGCTGCTTTAGTGCGACTACGCATGCGTGATGGCTCTCAGCTACTGTTTCATATACTAGATGAAATACTGTCAGTAAGATCACACATGCGTGCTAAAGCAGGCTGCCAAGGGTTAACATTCCCTGCTAGGTAGTGAGTTTCAGCTAATGAATGCTCTAAAACAGGAAGAGGTTTCGGCTGGCTGGTAGCCTGACTTGGG
This sequence comes from Eleutherodactylus coqui, assembly GCA_035609135.1. Classification (NCBI taxonomy): domain Eukaryota; kingdom Metazoa; phylum Chordata; class Amphibia; order Anura; family Eleutherodactylidae; genus Eleutherodactylus; species Eleutherodactylus coqui. The sequence continues at coordinate 162,212,192 of CM069410.1, read as the reverse complement.
GGACTGGAGGAGCCAGGGTTGGCAAGGTGAATATTCGGTTAGACAGCCTGAGGAGGAATAAGCCTGTGATTAAGCATCGAGCAAGCGCCGACAACCAATCACAGCACTCTATTGCTGGAGGCGGGTTCTCAAACCTGGTCTACGGCAATAGACGTGAGTGCAGAGGAAGCCCGGATCAGCGGCAGAGACCGGCGGCTGCGACCCGGACTGCATTGGCTAGGTGAGTATTGTTTTTTTACAAGTATTGTTTCTCTACCTAGCTGGGACTGATTTTTGTGGTAGTGCTTCTATTCCAAGCCCTCACCCTGAAAATCGGCGAGCGGTTAACACTGCCAAGAAGGCAGCACCAAATGTTGCCGTGTTTTCAGCAGTGCTCAAACCGCTGCCCATTTTAATGGGCGACGCAGGGCGGAAAATGCCCAACAATAGAACATACATCGCGTTCAAAGCGCAGCGTTTTCAGCCCTGTGTGAGCAGCCCTATTGAAATGAATGGGAGTGTTGTACAGCGTTAAGCGCTGGGCTGAAAAGGCAGCGCTAAATGCTGTATAAAACGCCCTGTGTGAGGGAGGCCTTAGAGTCATAACCTAATGAGTAATTTGTAAAAAGCAAATTTGGGAAAAATAGTGCAAAATACATCACTATAAGGGCAGGCTCACATTAGTGCGTGTGTAAAACGCTTAGGCCTCCTTCCCACGAGCGTGACGGGGTCCGCCGCGTAATATTACGCAGTGAAGCCCGTCACGGCGCCCCCCAGAGCCCCTATACTTACCTGCGGGAGATAGCGTGAAATCGCTTCCCCGCCCACCACCGCCGCGTCACCGCCCGTCACCGCCCACCACCGCCGCGTCACCAGCCGTGTCACGTGCACGGCCGGCCGTGTCACGTGACGCGGCCGGACGCGTCATTTGGCGTCATATGACGCGCGGCGGTGGGCGGGAAAGCGTTTTTTCACGCTATCTCCCGCTGGTTACAGCGGGAGATAGCGTGAACGGACGGCTTCCATTGACTTCAATGGAAGCCGTCAGTGCGTACAGCCCGTCCTCACCCGCAGAAAATAGAGCATGCTGCGGGTGAGGACGGGAGAAATCGCGGTGCGTAATTCCGCGCTGGAATTACGCATCGTGAGCATTGTGCTATTAGGTTCAATAGAACCTAATAGCTGCGGGCAACGCAGCGGATTTTCGCCGCGAATTACGCGGCGGAAATCCGTTCGTGGGAAGGAGGCCTAACGTCTGACAGCGTTTTACTGCTTGCTGAGAAGGCTATTGCTGTGTAGGGCAGCCACTGCACAGCACATGCCAGCTTCTCACAAAATCATGTGCAGTCCAACTGTTATATTTAGGTTTTTAAATTTCCAGCTGTCCCCATGTAAAAGGTGAATGTACGGTGTGATTGTTCAATAACAAACCAAGCAATCTTGTTGATAAGATGGCTTTTAATGGCCAAAAAAAAATCCTGTTATAGCAACCTTTCGAACGTGCTTTGGGTTCTTCAGGCTTAGGCCACCAGCCAGGTTGGATCCAGCTGCGAGAATTCTCGCAGCAGGACCAGCGCAGGCACTCCTCTTTTGTGGCCCTGACTCTTTCATGTGAAGAAATAGAGCATGCCACGATTTGTTTGCCGCACGAGATTTCGCACAGCCAAATCGCGGCCATCTGCATAGGTTTGCATTTGTTAACGCAATCCTATATCAGCTTCCAGGGGTGGAAATTGCACGGGATATCCTGCCGCGGTATTTCCGCTTGTGTGCAGGTGCTCTTAATGGAATAGATTTCAAGAAACACATTTCATATATTTCACACATGAAAAGGCTCAGACTTTGATTAACTTGCAACCAAAACCAGAACAGGATGAGCAGAGTAGTAAATACATTGTCCACTGATAAGGGATGTAAATGTTTTATGGTCTTTCAGTTGGTGTTAGGGGGTCACCAGGCCTAACACCTTTAAGGTTAAAGACCCAGCAAGACTGTCACTGCACAGGATCAGGTACACATCAGATGTGGAACATGTGAATGTCTCCTGGATCTTCTAGTCCTGCTGTGTTGGGGTTTTGTACCCTGTCTGTTGTCCATACATATGAGCAGGTCTTACAGCTCCTTACATTACAGGAATACGTTTGTGTGTCAGAGGGCAATGAACTTCTGATTTTAAGGTTCCTTAACTTTGGAGGTTGCTGATAACAGAAGCGGAGGGTCCAGGAAGATGGTTTTCAGACGGTCATCCATGTGTAGGGTATAGTGGAGTTTTAGGAATTTTCCTTAGTTCCCTTTAGCTGTGAATTGTAGGTCAGCACTAGAGGGACAGTTTTTTTTTTATGTATTGGAGTTGTGACAGATACCTGCAACTCACTGAAACCACGGGCTCCGCAATACACCAAACCTTTTCACAGCAGAACTGGAGAATAACTTTATGGCCTCCTGCTCCACCAAGCCATTGGCCTACTTCTGCTACATTGATGGCATAAATTGGACCAACCACTAATAACTAAAAACTTCAATGCATTTCACCCAATAAACCTGTTAAGCTACTCCTACAGAAATCAACCTTTTGGACGCCATAAAAAGTATAAACTCAGACTTTACTATACTGAAAACCTATTATCACACGTCAGATAAGACTGTTTCCATCCCAAACACAACAAAAAGTCCATAGTCTACAGCCAGGCCATCACATACAACCAGATTTGCTGTGACTCAGCAGACAGAGGAAGATCTATGCCACATTAGAAAGACCATTTTAAATCAGGGCTACTATTCCACCTCAATTGATGACCAAACCAAAGCCACCAGGATAGCCAGCAGTCAACTACTCCAATACACACAGGAAGAAGACGGTCATGTACCTCTCGTAGTGACCTATAATTCACAGTTGGAGGTACTAAGGAAAACCCCAAAGAAACTCCATCATAACCTACAAAAGGATAACCATCTGAAAACCATATTCCAGGAGCCTTCTACTTTGTGTTACAGGCAACCTCCAAATTTGACAAACCTTATAATCAGGAGTGCATTGCCTTTGACACAAACAAACTTATCTATGCAAGTCCATGTACTGACCATGGACAAGATACAAATCCCCAACACAACAGGACTAAGATTCCAGGGACATTCACATGTACACATCCAATGTTGTGTACCTGATCCTGTGCAGTAAACGTTTTTTTAGGGGCCTTCATGGTGGGGAAACAGGACAAAAACTGAAAGGGTGAGGTCTCACCTCCACACAATTACAGAAAGACCCAATTACGTGGAGCATTTTTTTATGCACGGACACAGAACATATGAAGGTTACTATATTAAAAGGCAACTTCAATAATCATTTAAGAATGTCAGTACAACTTTATAACCATCTTTGACACTTGAGTGAAACATTGGAAGTGGCTTACGCTTTACTGGAAAATAAGATATCTATAGCATAGATAACACAGACCTGGTGACAATTTAGAGACCATAACAAATTTACATCCTTTATCAGACCAAGTAATCACTCATCCTGTTTTGGTTTAGTTTTAAGAGCAAATTAATCATACCATGTCTGTGCCTTACATATACACTCACACACACCTCTTCAGATCATTCCATTAAGCTTGAGGAAGAACCCCAAGTATGTTTGAAAGCTCACATGTTTTTGTTAGCTATTAAAAGGTATAATATGTACAAGAATACTTGGTTTCTCTTGCTGAAAATTGAATTATGCTCTACTGGCGAACACTGTACTAACTTTACAAAGGCTATTACGCACCAAGAGAGGATAAGGCTTTATTGTGCTATAAAAACTTATTTTTACGTGCATATTACACGGTGAGACACCAATGTGAGTTGGTCAAGGAAAATCAATTTCATTGACTCCCTTCTCCACATAATGCACCTGTACGTGTGTAATAAATGAAATTATGTCCGTGTCAGCCTTCCCTTAAGGTTCATGCACACAAGCTTATTACAGCATTACATACCACTGATTTGACAAAATCATAATATGGCAATCAAATACTTCTACAAAATTTTATTGCTCATCTTTTAGTTTAAGCAGCGGCCGCTGTGTTACCTCACTAGAGAGGCGGGGGAGGAAAGCATAATCTCCTGCGGTGTCCTACCCCCCTGCTGGCTGCTCCATGAGCGTGCCAGTAGCTCCCGTGTGACAGCACGGCAGCGCAGACACAGGGACTGGTGTTGGGCATAACCTGCCTGACAGTCGTCCCACGTAAATGGGCCTTTAGTGGAGACATGCTAACTAGCTTTTGTGTAGGTCACCGACTTTAGAGCCAAGGTCCTTTTACACAGATTTTTAAAAGACTTAAAGTTTGAAAAATTTAGCTATTTGCATAAAGTGTTTGTGGCCATTACCACCTTCATTTCCATGGAAAAGGACCAGGAGTTGTTTGCAGATCTCAGTGTACTTAACCCCTTAAGGAGCAGGCTGGTTTGTACTTTAAGGACCAGACACTTACAAAAGTAAAACCACATTGGTAAATTCTTTTTTCCTTTAGCTACCAAAATTTTTGCTGTCTTCGCCCCCCCATGACACACAGGGCTATTTTTTAATCTATCTTTCACAGACTTTCTTTTTAGTTCTATTAGGGGGGGGGGGGGGGGGGGGGTTCACACAACGTGTATTTGCCGCGGTTTTGCCGCAGCAGATCCGCCTGCGGCTGCTCATCTCGGGATTAGCCAGCCATGTGGAAGAGATTTCTCAGAAATCTCATCCACACGGGACGGCTAATCCGCTGCGGTAAATCCGGTTGAAACCGCAGCTCTGGCCGCCACAGCCACGGTTTCAAAAGATGCAGCATGTCTGTTTACCTTTCCTTTTTTGTTTATTTACATCACGGCCGCGCTCTCCTCTATTGGAGCGCCAGCCGCAACGGAAAAGCATGCGGCCGAGCCGCTTCAAAGCCGCCGCGGTTCTCCCGGCGGAAATCTCACGGTTTTTGCTGCGGCAAAACCACGAGATTTCCGACGGAAATCCGCCCTGTGTGAACCCAGGCTTGAGGGTAAAGAGCCATGTTTAACATTTAGTTTTTTTAAACAGTATATTTACATTAAGTATGGATTTCTTCTTTTGATATATAAAAAGTACGGTTATTTGTTCTTGACATGAAAATGTGCCTAGTTGTACAATGGGAACTAAAGGTCCTGCAGGACCTGTTTCTTTTTTTATCCCTATTGCCATTTTCTAATGTTTGTAAAATATTTTGAAAATTTAATAAAAAGATTCAACATAAAAAGTATGGTTTTGATTACAGGGCGCATACAGTGGCAGTTACAGTTCGTGTTGACTTTGGGTTATTTTGTTTGTGTACGCTTATTTTATTCTGTAAATGTTTTACTTATATGACTTTCATCCATGTCCCCGATGACATCCTGTAAGTCCTTTGAGTGACAACAGAAGTTTCTTTAATAACACTTTTCCTATATCGCTGGGTAATTCCTAGGAGTCCGTTACAGGCAAAACATCCCAAATGTGAATAGTCACTGGCATAGCTGATCAGGGTTTGCTAGAGCTCTGCTGTGCCAAGGGCTCCCAGTCACATGACAGCTCACGTAGTGGAAGAAACACTTCTACTCTTTAGTACATAGCACCCAGAGCATTATGTACTGGTATTCTTTTATCTTGATGCCACTGGAAGCTCAGGGTGCGAAAGCCCTTCAATGCAGGGATGCCCCCGTCACACCCCTAGCTCCAAATTGGCAGATTGGTAAAGGTCCTTGAAGGCCTTAACAGTCTGCAGTGAGTGTAGCCTGTGCTCAAGGGTTAGGGGTGGTTTATGCAGTTAGGCTTACATTATTACCTCTACATGGTACCATGTTACACCTGTACCATGGAAGCATTTAGAGGTAATGCAAGCCTAAGGCCTCCCTCACACAGGGCATTTGCAAAACGCTGCCTTTTCAGCCGAGCTGAAGAGGCTGCCCATTCATTTCAATGGGAGACTCAGCTGAAAACGCCCAAGAATAGAACATGCAGCGCTTTCAAAACGCAGCGTTTTTTAAAGCAGCGTTTTCAGCCCTGTGTGAGCAGCCCCATTGAAATGAATGGGAGTGTTGTACAGCGTTTAGCACGCTGCCGAAAACGCTGCCGAAAACGCTGCCGAAAACGCTGCCGAAAACGCTGCCGAAAACGCTGCCGAAAACGCTGCCGAAAACGCTGCCGAAAACGCTTTGTGTGAGGGAGGCCTAACTGCATAAACCACCCCTCACTTCAGCACAGGCTACACTCGTGGCAGATCTCACTGTCCCCTGAGCAGCCTGTCCAGGGGTCCACACAACGGTGACAGACAACAGGACAAGCATGGTACACAGGGGCAGGGGGGACAGACAGCACATAAAAGTACCCACAGGAGAAGGGGGGAGGGGAATAGTGAGGAAGGAGGGGCACAGGAGATGTACTGACAACCAATCTGGAGCTAGGGGGGACAAAGGCGTTCCTCCATTGAAGGGCTGTCACACCCCTAGCTTCCTGGTGGCGTCAAGATACAATACTACCTTATATACCATGGAAAGGAGAATGCAGAGTGGTAAAAAAAAAAACACTTCTCCCTTTTCCTTCAGGTCCTCAGCGGTGAGCAACAGCTGACAACCGACCGGCTTCTGCTTGATTGCAGACAGGGCTTTAATCCCCCTCCATATTTTTACTATTGGTTGCGATTAAAGCCCAGGGCCAAGGACTGAAAGTTTACAGTGCTTGGTCTGTAATTGGTTAAATACATGCCCAGCCAACTGCATTGCTCTCTTCACGGCTAGTGTAAACATACCATTGCAAGACTGAGCAAAATACATTCAAATGAAATCTATTTGCTCAGTCTATCAAGAGGTGTGAATGATGGATTTTAGGTGAACTAAAATCAATTGTTAAAGTGAAATTCACATTACTGTGTTTACATGTAATGATTGCTCATTTTTGTCTGTTTGACAAATTTTGAGCAATGATTTTTGCATGTAAGAGGGCTGTTGGATCAAATTGGGATAGGCTTCAGACAAAGTGAGCTACCCGGTAAGTGATGTAGTTTAATATACTGCATTTTCATCATGCTGGTTGGTAGTATGTTTGTTAGTTAAAATGGGTATTGTTGGTATTTGCGCATCTTGACGCCACCAGGAAGTCCTGGTGGAAGCAATATTGACAGAGTGACACCCTCTGTACCTGATAGGCTGAACAGCTGTCGGTGCTGCAGGTCCTTACAGCCCACTAAGAGCTTTTATTGGAGCTTAGTAGCATACAACGGTCTCCAGATGCATGTACGCCACCCAAGATCTTCTTGCCTTCTCTTAGGAGTAATCTGCAAATAGCCAGCAGCAGCAAACCCAGGGTGGCCCCCCCCTCCCTGATGTCAGGTTGACCTTTCACAGGGAAACCAGAGCAGCGGGGGCAGAAAGTCATAGGCGTGCGGCCGCACTGTGCAGCAGCACATAAGCAAACCCACTGCACAGCCATAGCACAGGAGCAGGAGCCACGGGACAGTAGGATAAGCAACAGAAGCATCCGCGGCAGCACATCGGCAGTACATGGGCACGGGACGCCACGGAGCAGGCATATGCCAGGTGGGATGCAACAGAGCCATCGGCAGTGACTGAGGGCTCATCCTCCAGCCGGCCAGAAGGCATTCCACAGAAACAGCGGCATGGACAGCGGTAAGTCACAGCTGCTGCCGGCTGTGCTGCTTTAGGGTGACTGTTCGTTTTCATCTTAGCCGTACGTTATTCACTATAAAGCTGATAATTTAAGTTGAAATGGAAAAACCACCCTCACCTTAAAGGGGTTGTCTCGCAAAAGCAAGTGGGGTTATACACTTCTGTATGGCCATATTAATGCACTTTGTAATATACATCGTGCATTAAATATGAGCCATACAGAAGCTTTACACTTACCCACTCCGTTCCTGGCGTCCCTGTCTCCATGGCTCCGACTAATTTCTGCATCTTCTGGCTTCTTTAGACGCGCTTGCGCTGTCCGGTCTTCTGCTGTGTTGACTATGGCCGTTCCGGCGTGCTCGCGCCGGAGAACTCATCGTAGCTCCGCCTCAGTCACGTGGTGCCGATCAGCCAATTAGGTGGCTGTAATCGGCAGTGGAACGCAAGACAGGAGAAGATAATCCACGGTGCACCATGGGAGAAGACCCGTGGTGCACCATGGGAAAGGACTGGCGGCCATCTTTAAAAGAAGAAAAGAAACTGCCCTAACGGGGATGCAGGCAAGCGGGTTTTTTTTTTCCAACAAAGGGATTGTTTTTAACAGGGCACAATGTGGGGGTATGTAGAAAAAAATTTTTTGATTTCGCCGCCGGACAACCCCTTTAAGTTATCAGTGTCGCCTGAAAGCAATGGAGACGCTCCAAGGACCTGGAAGGCTTGAGCCAATCGGGAGCTAGGGGTATGAGAAAGGCATTGCTCCTGTCAAACCTCTCGCTTCTGGTAGTGTCAAGATACACTAATACAGGTATTGTTAAACTTCACTTGACCAAGTGTCTTTAATACTGCTCATTTCTCCCAACACCCCAATTCGCTCGTTTGGTGTTTATGCCTGCCCTCAATTTCAATTCAGGGTAGTATTTAAGCGTTTGTAACAAAGTTTAGGTGAAGACTTTCAGCACTCATTTAAGATTGATTAACAGACGGGGGTTCTTTACTGTAAGAGCAATCAAACTAAGGAATTCTCTGTTTGAGGACAGGGGGAAGGCAAACTCTGTATTATTTAACTTGTCACTACCAGGAAGCTATGGTTTTGACAGGGCTTGCATGGAGGAACGTACCTGTCACACCCCTAGCTCCCGATCGGTAGACTTTCAGGTCCTAGAAGGTCCTACCAGCAATGATTTTGATTGCGCTGTGCCCTAGAGCAGTGGTCCCCAACCTTTTTGGCACCAGGGACCGGCTTCAAGCAAGAAAATTTTTACAAGGCCCGGCAGGGTTGGGCGGGACATTGGTTGTATGGGGCAGGGTTAACAAGGGGGTTTGAGTTTAGTGCATACTTATTTAATTATGACATTTAGAATGTCCTGGCAGTACACAGGGCAATATAATATATCCCCCCCCCCCACCAGCAGTTGGCAGCCACCCCCCCCCCCCACCAGCAGTAAGCAGCCCCCCCTCAGTAATACAGTCCCCCCAGTAATAACCATCCCCTCCAGAAATAAACAGCCCCCTAGTAATAAGCACCCCCCCCAAACCATATACTTACCTCTTCCCTGCTGTCAGCGTCGCTTTGTGCTTGCCCTGACGTCAGTGCGCAGCCGAGCACGCTTCCTCCCCGAGTCCTCTCCTGCAGAACTTATGAGCAGGGGACTCGGGGAGGACTATCCTGGCTGCACACTGATGTTAGTGTGCGCCGGGATCAGCACGATTACCAGCGGGGAGCTGAGACGCCCCCGCTGGTAATCGCTTCAGTGGTGAACGTCGTCGGCACGCCACGGGCCACATAACAGGAGGCAGCGGGCCCTTTGTTTAGACAAGTTCCCGGCGGTGCCGCAGATGGGCGCTAAGCACCTAACGGCCCCGGTCTGCGGACCGGTGGTTGGGGCCCCCTCTTTAGAGGTTTAGGGATTAGTATTCCAGTTAGTCTTACACTATTTGCTGTAAATGCTTCCATGTTCGACTAATGTGGAAGCATTCACAGTTTATGCAAGTCAAACTGGAAAACTAACCCCTAACCCTCCAGGGCACAGCACAATCAATACTGATCCTGTGCTCCCCCATGGTGTAGTCAAGAATTAGGTGCAGCAGGGAAGCCAGCAAAGGAGGTTTTCGGACAGGTACCATACACCCAGATGCTGTTGTACCCTGTGCTGTAGTGCTCAGATGTGGGTGCTGAGGGCTACTTTGTTCCCCAGCTGCCTCAGCAGCAGCGCTGCTGATGTGCTGAATGGAGAGGAGGCAGGGGAGCAAAGGGGCCACATGCGGCAGCATCCCCTTTAACGGCTGAGCAAAGGAGTGTCGGCGGCATTCATTTATCACTAGGCAGCAGTGAAGGGCAGCAGCAGAGCACATACCAGATGGCTAAGGAGACAGGAAAGCAAAACATCCGCTGCAGCAGTTAGGGGTTTGAGGTCACTGTCCCCGATGCTGCTGTCGGCCGTCCGATTGGCTAAGCAAATGAATGGCTGTGATTACACGCATCCAGCGCTGGCTGCGATTGGCTGAGTGGGCAGCCAACTCAGCAGCTCTCAACCAATTAGAGCAATCTCAGGGGCAGGGATTTTAGATCCCCTTCAGAGGAAAAAAGTTCCCCTGCAGGCTGCGAAGTCAGAGCGCCTCTGGGGACAGCGACATCACCTGCAAGGGAAGTCTTTTTTAACTCAGGCAGTGTAGCTACGCCATGTAGTGCTGCCGAAAGCGCAGTATGAAGTGATGTAAGGTTTTTGGCAGCGCTAAAACCGCTATTTCAATGGGCAACACAAGACTTACTTCCAATAAAAGGTCGTTAAATGCTGTGTAATATGCTGCGTTTTTAGCCTTGTGTGAGCAGCCCCATACAAATGAATGGGAGCCTTGTACAGAGTATAGTGCTGAAAAAGCTGTGCAAAATTCTTAACAGAAACACCTGTGTGAGAGACCTAATTGGATCAACATGGAAATTTCTTTTTCAGCATTCCACACGGTTACTCTGATTCTGCTTTAGACTTTTTAAAGCATCAGGAAGGTCAGTAAAGCAGATTATTGATAATGTAACTTGCAGAACTTTGAACAGTCCAAAACAACTTAACATCCACTAGTCAACAACACGGGTGCAGGAGAACATGTGGTGCATCAGGGAGATTCTCACTGGCTATGTGGTTCTTAGTGCGCAGACACTTCTATTAACTCTACTAGTACACACTCACGGTTTAGGGACTGCACTCAGCGGTACAGTGGATTCACATGGTTCCTTTTGATGTTTCATATAGGGACCCGATAAGCTAGGCCCTGGACACAGCATCCTCTGCCTCTTCCATCTTAGCCCACAGACTATGTGTGTGCCAGCAGGATCCTGACTGGACAGCAAAAGGACTGACAGGACTGCTGGGAAAAGCCCAAGACTACTTCACTCATGCACCTTGCAACCACATGTATTTGACAAGGTTACATGACATACAATAGTTTTCCAGACAGGAAATATCTATATTTGTCTGCATTTTGCAACATTCAGCAATAGAGTTAAAGGATTTACTCCGCCAAGTTATGCTATGACACTTACAGCGTTGACAACCACAATTTTGATCATGGTGATTATTACAGCAAATCTTGAATGCAGGGTACTGTGTTTGCAGCACTTCAACATCTCATCATTGTGATAGATGTGTGTTAAACACAAAAATGCACCCAAATAGCAGACAGTCAAAAATCATGTTAGAAAACACCATGTTGAGGGCAGCTCTGAGGGGTTTTAAGCCCTTCTGTCCGCTTCTTACCCTAGTACACAGTTCTCAATGAGCGATGTGTACTAAAAAGTAAAAGTGGAAGTGCAACTGCCACTCCACTATGGGAGCCCAGGGGTCATTGACAAGCAGGATTCCCTGCTACAGCAGATCTGCAGGGTCCCAGAAGACCAACAATTTTTCACACCTTAAAATCAGGCACATGTGTGAATGACGGCTTTATTCACACGTGAGAATTTCATTTGAGTTTTGTACATTGGGACACAACTATAAAAAACATTTTGAAATAAGCATTTTCACATTAGCAATTTTTACAGGGGTGAGGGGGGAAATAGCATGTAATCTCTTGGCATTCACCGCCCTCCCCATTATATTCAGTGGGAGCTTTAAATACATTACATGGGACTGGCACGTGGTACAAGGTGCATGCGAGAGCAGTGTGCCATTTCCCATTGAAATAGGAAACACTTGTGATCCTCTAACATGCGTAACACACTTGAGGACCACAACATCACAAAAGCAATTAGGCATTTTTGAATGCATACTTCACATCAGTGTGTGAAACACACTTAGACAAGTTTCTCGGCCCATTATCACGCTCATCCATGTGTGTTTAGCCTAAATACTAAGATTAATGGGGGTCTAACTGTTAAGGTCGCCCTTACACAGGACCTTAGCGCGATTAGCCAATTGCAGTATAACGCTCCCATTGTTTTCAATGGAGCCGTTTAGACAGCTGCTCGATCACACTTTTAAGCGGAGTCAGATTTGTGACATTTAGCGCACCTTACTGATTAGGTATGCTAAAGTCTGCTGTACACCGCAGGGAGCTGTGGCTGAGAACTAAAGCAAAATTGTGGCAAAGTGCAGCTTTTGAAATCCCATTGTGCTTTGCAGCACGGCTGTGAGGGAGGTCTTAGGCCTCATGTCCAGGGGGACAGATCCGCAGTGGGTCAGCCGCATGCGTGATCCACGCCCCATAGGGATGCACTGGACACTCGCAGGTAGGTAAATACCTGCGGATGTCATTTTCCTTTGAGGCGTGGATTGCGTGTGCCGGAAAACACCGGCTGCATGCTTTATTTTAGTGCGGGTCTCCTGCAGGCTTCTATTGAAGTTTATGGAAGCCATCCAGATCCGTGGCACACCTTCAGCTGAATTCCTGCTCTCCGGCGCGGGAGCACGGGAGAGCAGGAGTTAAAAACATGTAGTGTATGGCGCATGCTGCTGGCGTGCCACCACATCTGCCGGGCCAAAGAAAGAAAATCCGGCAGCGACGGAGGGCAGATCCGCAGCGTCCAGACAGGTACGTAATACTTTTAGGCCTCATGTCCGTGGGAAAGGAGGGACCCGCTGCGGGATTCTGCATGAAGAATCCACGGCGGGCCTGATTTTCCCCGTGGACATGAGGTCTAAGGATGCCCAGAATGATGGGGTAGGATGGCAAGTACAGCTTTTTTTTTTACCTTTTTTCTCACTCCTGAGAACAGCGGCTCAGTCTTCATGTACAGGTGTGACTTTTGGGGCTCCTGCAAAGTGGCGATCATGATATTACTGTTTTTTTAAAGGACTCTAATGTTAACACATTGCACAAAAATATTAAGTTTGTGCGATGTTTAACATTAGAAAGTCCTATTTAAATTAGCATTTAAATAACGCAGCAAGTCCTTGGGGCCCTTTTACACGTGATCAGGTGCACTTTAACAGTCCGTGTGCACATGCTCAGGCATGAACGTTCTGCCCACAGCTGCCATTAGAGAGCTGTCTGGAGACACATCTAAGGAGGTCCCAGTGAGTTTAAAGCAAATATCTCACCTCTTAAGGTGCTCTATGAAACGGCGGTAAATGACAGAAGAATGACGCTCCATGCAGCACTCGTGACGAAGATGGCAGACTGACCATGCTGTATTTTCCAAGCTCCTATTGTGAGGGTATATATATATATATAGCCATATGTTTTTTTTATGTTTTATACCTATATGCAAGTTTTATTCAATTCCAAATAAGAAAAAAACTTAATCTGTCGCCTTAACATCAGATATTCCAAGGCTTTAGAAGGCTGAGAGAGATGTTCTAGAAATTCAAAGATACGGAACCAGACACAAGGACGCATGTACTTGGCCGATTTCCCAGAAGCGCTGGAACAAGATATCAAGATGTTCAACCATGTACATAATTTTCACTGTCTTAGGCCGAAAATCCGGACTGCCCATATATGGTTATAAGCCCATCACCCCTTGTTGGTGAGGGGACAAAGGGTATAAGATCTCATGTAATCTGTAATAAGGCACGTCGGCACAGTGCAGCCATGTCCCGTGTGAGGAATGATACCAGATCCCTGTGTGGTGTCTCTTCTTACCGCCGGCAACGGGGCAAGTGGGGTGGGCCTGATTGGTGCTGTACTTCGAATTTTTACCCTGATACTATTAACCAAATAGGCACAAGGTCTCCTTTATCAATATAGGATGAACGTACACAGGTTTTTGTTGCCATATGCAACACATCAGAGCTCACTTTGATCCAAGACCACTGCTGTGATTGTTGCTAGGGGGGACTAAGACAGCTTTACTTATACTGATGTGATGCATGAGACCCTTTAATTGTTCTTTTGGCTTTCAGGAGCCTAGAGCTGTAATGTGCTTCCCTTAGAGGCAGCGCACTAAGTAGCCAGAGCTGCGATATGTATAATAGCCATATACAGTGTGCTCCCAAATGGTAACTTCAGGCAGTCACAATTGCCATTTCTAAGAGGTAAGCCACAGAAAAGCAGCCTGCTTCTACACCCATCACTCATACTGCTGAGGTAAAGTGAAAGCCGCGCTGTGATTGGTTGCCATTTCTTATACCGCCAAGGTAAAACAAAAGCTGTGACTTCCTATGAACAAAGGTTTTTTTTTTTTAGACAGCCTTCATAAAAGAGTGGTGATAGACCAGAGGTGGGCTACCTTTCCACAGCCCACTCTGTATAACTGAAAAATTAAACAACTTCTGTTCTTTAAGCCAGAATAGAACCCATAATGAAGATCTTTGTCAGACCTGTACCATCCCTGTATTACAAGCCATTTATCTGAATGGGAGAAAAGGGTGGAACAATTAGATCCAGGGTGTCATGACCCTTTTACATGGAATGATAACCTTTAGGTCTGAACGCAACCAACAACCGACTGATAATGCGTACTTTTCGCTCATTTTTTTCATGCTGTCAAAACTAAAAACTCGCTCACTAATCATTCAGTTTAACATCACTCCTTCAGTCACTTGCACAGCAAATACAACCTGAACGACTTGTTTGAACAAGCTGACGATCTATCTGCTGTATAAGGGTCCGTTTACACCAATAGATAATTTGAATGGGCGACCAATGTCAGTCAGCTCATGCAGCCTGTTTAAACATCATTGGCTCATTCAAGCGGGAAATCCTTCAGTTGCTCACATTTGGTCTATAACTGAATGAGAACGATGGAACAAGCGTCATTGAAACTAATTAGTGAATGAGCCAATGATATTTTATGCTTGCATGAAAGACGAAGGAAAAGCAAATCATTGTTCAGATGTTGGTTGCGTTTAGACTGAATGGTCACTCGCTTTTGCTTGTTACAATTTTTTGAATGATCAATCCACCTGGAAGGGCCTCAAACCAGCTGAAGGAGCGAACAAGCTAATCTGACATCATTTGCAGGTGTAAGCTGACCTTATAAACCAGTGGTCCCCAACCTTTCTGGCACCAGGGACCAGCTTCAAGAAAGACCATTTTTACAATGCCCGGCAGGGTGGGGCGGGACATGGGCAGGGCTTTGGTTATATGGGGCAGGGTTATGAAGGGGGTTGGAGGTTGGTGCATACTTAATTATGACATTTAGAATGTCCTGGCAGTACACACACAGGGCAGTATATAATCTATTTCCCCCCCACCAGAACACAGAGCAGCATATAAATCTCCCTAACAGTAATAGGCAGCGCCCCCCCCCCACAGTAATAGGCAGCGCCCCCCCCCCACAGTAATAGGCAGCGCGCCCCCCCCCCACAGTAATAGGCAGCGCGCCCCCCCCCCACAGTAATAGGCAGCGCGCCCCCCCCCCCACAGTAATAGGCAGCGCGCCCCCCCCCCACAGTAATAGGCAGCGCGCCCCCCCCCCACAGTAATAGGCAGCGCGCCCCCCCCCCACAGTAATAGGCAGCGCGCCCCCCCCCCCCACAGTAATAGGCAGCGCGCCCCCCCCCCCCACAGTAATAGGCAGCGCGCCCCCCCCCCCACAGTAATAGGCAGCGCGCCCCCCCCCCCACAGTAATAGGCAGCGCGCCCCCCCCCCCCCCCACAGTAATAGGCAGCGCGCCCCCCCCCCCCCACAGTAATAGGCAGCGCGCCCCCCCCCCACAGTAATAGGCAGCGCGCCCCCCCCCCCCACAGTAATAGGCAGCGCGCCCCCCCCCCCCCACAGTAATAGGCAGCGCGCCCCCCCCCCCCACAGTAATAGGCAGCGCGCCCCCCCCCCACAGTAATAGGCAGCGCGCCCCCCCCCCACAGTAATAGGCAGCGCGCCCCCCCCCCCCCCACAGTAATAGGCAGCGCGCCCCCCCCCCCCCCACAGTAATAGGCAGCGCGCCCCCCCCCACAGTAATAGGCAGCGCGCCCCCCCCCACAGTAATAGGCAGCGCGCCCCCCCCCACAGTAATAGGCAGCGCGCCCCCCCCCACAGTAATAGGCAGCGCGCCCCCCCCCCCCCACAGTAATAGGCAGCGCGCCCCCCCCCCCCACAGTAATAGGCAGCGCGCCCCCCCCCCCACAGTAATAGGCAGCGCGCCCCCCCCCCACAGTAATAGGCAGCGCGCCCCCCCCCCCCCACAGTAATAGGCAGCGCGCCCCCCCCCCCACAGTAATAGGCAGCGCGCCCCCCCCCACAGTAATAGGCAGCGCGCCCCCCACAGTAATAGGCAGCGCGCCCCCCCCCCCCACAGTAATAAGCAGCGCACCCCCCCCTTACAGTAATAGGCAGCGTGCCCCCCCCCACAGTAATAGGCAGCGTGCCCCCCCCCACAGTAATAGGAGCGCGCCCCCCCCCCACAGTAATAGGCAGCGCGCCCCCCCCCACAGTAATAGGCAGCGCGCCCCCCCCCCACAGTAATAGGCAGCGCGCCCCCCCCCCCCCACAGTAATAGGCAGCGCGCCCCCCCCCCCCCCACAGTAATAGGCAGCGCGCCCCCACCACAGTAATAGGCAGCGCGCCCCCCCCACCACAGTAATAGGCAGCGCTCCCCCCCCCCACCACAGTAATAGGCAGCGCGCCCCCCCCCACCACAGTAATAGGCAGCGCCCCCCCCCCCACCACAGTAATAGGCAGCGCGCCGCGCGCCCCCACAGTAATAGGCAGCGCGCCCCCACAGTAATAGGCAGCGCGCCCCCCCCCCCACAGTAATAGGCAGCGCGCCCCCCCCCACAGTAATAGGCAGCGCGCCCCCCCCCCACAGTAATAGGCAGCGCGCCCCCCCCCCACAGTAATAGGCAGCGCGCCCCCCCCCCCCACAGTAATAGGCAGCGCGCCCCCCCCCCCACAGTAATAGGCAGCGCGCCCCCCCCCCCCACAGTAATAGGCAGCGCACCCCCCCCCCCCACAGTAATAGGCAGCGCACCCCCCCCCCCACAGTAATAGGCAGCGCGCCCCCCCCCCACAGTAATAAACAGCGCGCCCCCCCCCCACAGTAATAGGCAGCGCGCCCCCCCCCCCCACAGTAATAGGCAGCCAACACCCCTCAGTAATGAACAGACCCCCTAGTAATAAGCACCCCAACGCCCCCTAAGCCATATACTTACCTCTGACGCTGACATCAGGGAGCTCCCTCTCTGCTTGCCCCGAGCCTGGCGCACACGGTGTCAGTGTGTAGCCCGGAACGCTTCCTCCCCGAGTCCTCTCCTGCGGAACTGATGAGCAGGGGACTCGGGGAGGAGGATCCTGGCTGCACACTGACGTCAGTGTGAGCCGGGATCAGTGGCAACAGCGCGATTACCAGTGGTGAGCTGTGGCACCCCAGCAGGTAATCGCTTCAGTGGTGAGTGGCGTCAGCACGCCGCAGGCCACATAACACGAGGCAGCGGGCCTTGTGTTTATAACAGAAGTTCCCGGCGGTGCCGCAGACCGGAACTTAACACCTAACGGCCCGGGTCTGCGGCGCGGTGGTTGGGGACCCCTGCTATAAACGGTATCAGGGTGTCACTGATAGTGGTGTGAAAAAAGGTCCAAGACAGAAAACTGTGCTGCCAGCCAGGAGAACACAACTAACAAATATGAAAACTGATGTGAAGTGCACTACAAATTCAGCTGAACCCTTAGTAAAAACCCATCATACATGGAGCCAAGGGCTAGACCCATAAAAGCAGCAAGTTAAACAAATTTACTGTTCTCTGTAGATAAGGGGTTGCGCTTTGCATCAGTATTCCACTTCATCTGAATAGCTGCCATGTAATGGCCACTGCAGGAGTAGTGACTGGCTAGTTGGAGCTTCTCTAGGCAATATGAGAATCACCACATTTTTGTCCCAACCTTCAGCATGTGGTTGAACTGCATTCATGTAAACATCTAGGGTGCCCAAGCTTCTCCCTACCTAGGTCACCAATAGTTAAGGCCAGGCAAACAGGATCTCTGGGCATCCCAAGTGATTGGCATCTGGTGATAAAATATGTCATTTCTGAGGATAAAGCAATAGTTTTTGCATGAAACAAACATCCATACTAAAGGAATTGTGCATATTTGTTTATCTTTTAACATGTGATAAATAACATATCATATGCACTGGATGTCAATGGAAAGCCAACCAGTAGAGCTGCAAGATTCAGAGATCTCCCAGCTGTGAGTTTAAGGCCTCCTTTACAAGGGCGAAAAAGTCGCACGATTTTGTCGCTTTGCTACAATGCTACAAATCGTATGTGAAGCCCATGGTTTCCTATGGGTTCATTCACATGCAATGTTTTGTAGCATGCAACAACGGACACAAACCTCACAGGTCCGGCGATATGCCCGCGACTAGTGAGGTTTTGTAGCCCTGTTTCTCTACAAGCCTACCTCTGTTGCATTGCATGAAAACGCAATTTTCACGCAGTGCAACTTTGACAGTAGGAAGTGGGGGGGGGGGGGACGACAGCTGCTGGAAGCGCTGGCTGTGATTGGCTAAGTGTCAGCTAATCACAGCCAGCGCTTCCAGCAGCCAGTGATTTTTCAATCCCCAGCCAGAAGATAATCAGTGCTGGGACCCAGAGACTAGCTAGCTAAGGCAGCACCCCAGACAGCGCAGGAGAGGTGATGTATACTTTTTTTCTTCAGCTACAGCTTATTTTCAGGGTAGGGCTTATATTTCAGGTATTGACGCAGCAATGTCACAGTGCAGCAATGCAATATTGGTAAGATTTTCTCACGGCGATACCGTGTCGAATGTGTGGAGGCCTAAAAGTTTGGTATAGCAAGACCCTTGATTATAGCCAGCTGTGGGTGTCCAGCATGCCATACTACAACTGGAAATGATTTGGGTGTGTATCCAGTGCTATACGTAACTTTTACACTGCCCTAGAAATTAAGGAAGCACCCAACCTTAGTAGTTTGCAGGACTGACCTGATAACCTACTCTTAGAATAGGTCATTAATAGATTGGAGATACTCACTAGTCAGCTGATAACCGTTGGAAACAGTGCTCTTCATTTTACAGGCCCATCTTGGAACTACAGGACTTGCTCCTATTGAATTGCACTACCAAATTGGGCCACTGCAATACAGATAGCACTGTCTGCATTGATGGCAGGTCCGGTAGTAAGCTGATCCTTAAGAGGAAACCCCTGCTGATCAACTTTTAATGACAAATCCTGAGAATAAGTCATCAATAGCAAGAGTCCCAGAGAACCCCTCTAGGTTATTGTGTCAATGCAAGGTTCTGTTAACATCTGTCTTGGAAGCTCCTAAGGATTGAATACACAGAACCTATTGATTTCAAGGGATTATTCACATTTGTGCATTTCAGTCAAGAAACTGAACCATGTTTTAATCTTTGTATTTGCGCACTAAGGGTCGCCATAATTCAATGCTGGGTGCACAAGGAAATTAGCAAAACTAACAGAACTCTGCTGGAAATAGACCACATCTGGAAATAAGACGAATAAGCCATTTCAATCAGTGTGTTATGTGCATAAAATTCCATGCCCTGTAGGCAGAAAGTGCAGCAAGATGCACCAACCAAAAAAACACATTTAGGCTGGGTTCACACAAAGCAGATTTGCCACGGTTTTGCCGCGGATTGCCGTTGCATATCTGCACTGCAGCAAAACTGCTGCGTTTGCAGTGCAGCACAAATCAGATTTGCCAAAAAGCTGTTCTCACAATGCGGATTTTTTCTGCACAGCCGCAGTGCGGAAATGCAACCGCGGCACGGTTTTAAAAGATGCAGCATGTTCATTCTACGGTCTTTTCCGCAGCGCTTTTTGGTCCATAGACTTTTATGGATGCAGCCAAATCCGCACCAAACACGTGGCAAAAAGTAAAAAAGCGTTTTTTGCGCAGAAAAATTCGCAAGCTCAAATCAACCTTTAAAGCGGTTTTAGGGCAAAACCGCAACGGAAAAACTGCGGCAAATCCGCTTTGTGTGAACCCAGCCTTAAAGAGCAAAAAGTGAGGCTAAAGCACGCACCATTGTACTTCAGCTCATGTGAGGCCAGCCTAAAGCCTCCTAAACTACCAAGTGCAATATCAGGTTTATGGAAGTGTGTGAAAGCAGTCTAAAACATACATGCAGTGATATTTTTCATGTCAAAATGGACACCTTGGCAGAACCTGACAGATGTGAATTGGGCTGCTGCCGTCAGATTTTACCATCACTATTGAATTTTCCAAAGTATTTGACATAATAAAACTGTTCTGTTACCCCTGTGTCACATAAATGTAATTGCACACTAAATCTTGCATGTACACCACACAGAAAATGACACCCGGTGATTTTAATAATTTGTGCAAAAATCCCGTAGGTTTTTTCCCCTGTGGATTTGTGCAGAAAAATGCATCTTGAACGCATTAACCTTATTAGCCTTTTCAATGGCTGAGCGCATCAGTGTGTGCAGAGGTATGGTAACAGCTGTTGCACATGCAATGCCCAAGCTTACCCAACTGCAAAGGCACACACAAATACACTCATGTGACACAGGCCTTGGCTGGCGTCACGGTACCAAAACCCCACAGAAATCTCGTGGAATAACCACACAAGCAAGATTTTTATGAAAAAACAAAGCTTCAAAACCTGCAGTTTTTTGCTGCAGTTTTGAGTAGCTTCGCTGACAATTTGCTGCAGCCATCTCACCGTAAACAAAGCGGCCACTGCAAAAGTGGGGAAGTTATCAGGAGTCTTTGAATCGGCACACCATGTCAATTTCAGTACATCTTGGTCACAGAGCTGCGGCAGCGTGTGGAGAAGAGTTTTGCAAAATTCACTTTGCTAAAGAATCCCTGGATAAATAACTGCTGGTGGAATTTGTGCAGAAAGTCTGCTCAGCAGTTATACTATGTGAACCCAGCTTACCGTTAATTGAAGTTAACAACATTTCCTTTGCATCCACATTAACCATCAAATTAAACAAAGACAATGTGCAGTTTAGCTATAGTCCCATATAATACAGCACAGCATCACAGAGAACACAATGGATTATTAACTATCACATGATAACTGCCATAAAGTGTTCAGCCCCATGGCCTACTACAAAGGGGGGTGTGGGGGAAGGGGAGGAACAGGGTGTATAAAATTCATCTTATAATGCATTACATAGTTTACATATCTTAATTGACTTACAGAGAAAAGGGAAAATACTACATAATGAGTTTACATACTCTAAAAATACATCCATAAACCAATTGAACTACATATGCAACAAATAACCAAACAGACTGGACAATTGTCCTCACTACATGTGTAAGAGCCAGTTATGTACAGCCCCACTCAGAACAAGCGAGGCAAACACCAGGAGTTTACCTAATACTGCATAGCAGGCACAAGACAAGTATGGCACTGGATCCCCCTCCTTCACTTGGCTGTGGGCCGAGGTGGCAGCATCTGGGGAACCCATATTCAATTAACCCCACCAAACAGAAAATCGGTCCTTACACAGTAGCAGCACCTAATGACTACTAATTACACTAGCCCAAGGCACCATACCTGAAGACAGGGCTGGAACATGCTTGAATCCAAATCTACTCCACAGAGCACACGAACCAGCATCCAACTCGGTCAAGAACACATTAACTAGTGTTAAAGAGAGAGCCGCGTGGATGCCTAATATAGGAGGTGCAAGAATGTGATTGGAGGGGGACAGGTTAGGGGCGTGCACAATGGCTTGTTAAAAGGAGGGGCGGGACCCTACTTTAGCCCTAAGGGCTGACATGTGTGAGCGCGGTGCAGAAGCTTGCAGAGGGAGGATGGCACAGCACCTGCCCACGGCTCCAGCAGCAGGTGAGTAGCGGAGGAGACCTCTAACCAATGGCTGCAGGCTTTAGCCACTAGTTACACTGCTTGGCAGTTAGTGCTGCATCTCAAAGCTCAGGGGTTACTTCTAGAAATCAGTCTTTCTACTTGAAGGACCGCAGTGCCTAGTTCAGGCCTTTGCAGGGCTCTTATTTTAACCCTTGAAGGACAAGGCCTGTTTTGGCCACAAGGAAGCAATGTTTGGGGAATTTTTATCTCACCTCTTAAATCCCATAACTTTATTTCCCTGCTGCATGGCTGTAGAGGGCTTGTTTTGTGTTAAGCTGTAGTATACTTAGTGCTGTTGTGGGCTGCATGTAATGTATTGTAAAACTCTTACGACTTTTTTTTTTTTTTTGGAGGGTTGAGAAAAAACATTATTTCCCATAGTGCTAATCATGCAGCAGAAGGCCACAGCATCTTAAATGCGCCTGTAATCCTAACACTCCCGTTGATTTCAGTGGGGCCTCATAGACCTGTGCTTGAACCTGTGCTCAATTTACAAGCACTGTCTGCTCTATTTAAATGCCTTTAGGCCTCCTTCCCACGAGCGTGACGGGGTCCGCCGCGTAATATTACGCAGTGAAGCCCGTCACGGCGCCCCCCAGAGCCCCTATACTTACCTGCGGGAGATAGCGTGAAATCGCTTCCCCGCCCACCACCGCCGCGTCACCGCCCGTCACCGCCCACCACCGCCGCGTCACCGAGCGTGTCACGTGACGCGGCCGGCCGTGTCACGTGACGTGGCCGGCCGCGTCATTTGGCGTCAGATGACGCGCGGCGGTGGGCGGGAAAGCGTTTTTTCACGCTATCTCCCGCTGGTTACAGCGGGAGATAGCGTGAACGGACGGCTTCCATTGACTGCAATGGAAGCCGTCAGTGCGTACAGCCCGTCCTCACCCACAGAAAATAGAGCATGCTGCGGGTGAGGACGGGAGAAATCGCGGTGCGTAATTCCGCGCTGGAATTACGCATCGTGAGCATTGTGCTATTAGGTTCAATAAAACCTAATAGCTGCGGGCAACGCAGCGGATTTTCGCCACGAATTACGCGGCGGAAATCCGTTCGTGGGAAGGAGGCCTTAATGTATTTTAATGCTCATCACAATGATAAAGGTGGTTACTTTTTTATAACGTGGCTTTTTTTTTCTATTTTCGTTTTTCCTCCCCTCCTTTAAAAAAAATCATAGCTTTTTTATTTATGCATCGGCGTCGCTATATGAAGACTTTTTTTTGCGCTATGAGTTATATTCAATAATGCTATTTTAAGTACCATATAATGTACTAAATAACTTTTAAAAAATTCTAAGTTGAGTGCTGAAATAAAAAACGACATTCTGCCATAACTTTATTCTATGGGTCAGTACGACTGCTACGATAATAATCTTGTATGGTTTTTTACTATACTATTTTTTTCACAAATATATTTTATTTTTTTAAGTCTTCAGCTGCATCATGTGCATGCCAAAACTCTTATTTTTCCATCGACGTAGTTCAGTGATGGCTCATTTTTTGCAGAATGTCCTATTTCCGTTCTAATTTGGATTACGCATGACTTTTCGTTTTCTTTTTATTGCGTTTTTTTTCTGTGTGACTACCTTCTTTCCCAATAAGACTCGTCTTATATTAATTTTTGCTCCCAAATATGCGCTACGTCTTATTTTCAGGGGGTGTCTTATTTTGCTGCGGCAAATCCGTCTGTGGCCGCTAATCCCTGAATTGGCCAGCTTTGTTGATGAAATTTCTCATAAATCTCGTCCACATGGGACAGCAAATCTGTCACGGCAAAGCTGGGAGAAGCTGGTGTTGTGGTGTGGATTCACCAGCCACAGAAACAGAAAAGCGTGCGGCCAGGTCGCTTCAAAACAAGCGGCTGAGTGCTGTGGGTTTTGAAGCAGCGCTTTCCCGGCGGAAATCTCGCTGTTTATTGCTGTGGCCAAACTGCGAAATTTCTGCTGGAAATA
The DNA here is from genome assembly GCA_035609135.1 of Eleutherodactylus coqui. Classification (NCBI taxonomy): domain Eukaryota; kingdom Metazoa; phylum Chordata; class Amphibia; order Anura; family Eleutherodactylidae; genus Eleutherodactylus; species Eleutherodactylus coqui. The sequence goes on along the minus strand of CM069410.1, from coordinate 162,188,396 downwards.
CGCTCTGAGAACCCAGCCTTAAGAATCACACACAGGTTGCCTGACACACACAGCCATAAAAAAAAGGGCTTTAAAGTAACGTACCTGTCTGCTGACAGAAGTTCTTGTACCACTTGTAAGCAGGGATGGTATTGCAGCTTCCGGCCACCAGGGGGAGCTCATCACAACAGATATGTACAGCAGGAACAGAACTTAAAGGGGTTGTCCCGCGCCGAAACGGGTTTTTTTTTTCTCAACCCCCCCCCCCCCCCCCTCCCGTTCGGCGCGAGACAACCCCGATGCAGGGGTTAAAAAAGAACACCCGACAGCGCTTACCTGAATCCCCGCGCTCTGGTGACTTCTTACTTACCCGGTGAAGATGGCCTCCGGCATCTTCTCCCTCGGTGGACCGCAGGGCTTCTGTGCGGTCCATTGCCGATTCCAGCCTCCCGATTGGCTGGAATCGGCACGTGACGGGGCGGAGCTACACGGAGCCCCATTGAGAAAGCAGAAGACCCGGACTGCGCAAGCGCGTCTTATTTGGCCATTAGACGGCGAAAATTAGACGGCAACCATGGAGACGAGGACGCCAGCAACGGAGCAGGTAAGTGAAAAACTTTTGATAACTTCTGTATGGCTCATAATTAATACACAATGTACATTACAAAGTGTATTATTATGGCCATACAGAAGTGTTTAGACCCACTTGCTGCCGCGGGACAACCCCTTTAAAGTATGGACTTTTCCAGCCAGCAAGGGGAGCTCAACAGCACTCGTACAGCACAGCAGGGACAGGATAACAGCAGACTGTCTGCAGATCTACCTATACATCTGGAGGTAGGAGACAATGGGGATGGCAGCAGGGGACAGGCCTTTTTTGACGATGTTCACCGTGCGGGGTAAAAAATTTGCTACTCTGATGGATCGGACTCACACAGACGGTGCGATACCAAATATGTATTTTATTTACACTTTTTAATTATAGATATAGTAAAAGTGGGGTCTTAAACTTTTATTCCTTTTATAATTAAACAAACTTTATTGCTTTTCAGCTCAACGTTTAACCCCCCTTGGGGTACTAAAATATGCGATTCTTTGATCGCCCCTGTAGTATGACGTAATGCTATAGCATTACGTCATTCTGCTTTCTAACAGGCAGCCTATCAAGCCACCCCACGGGGATGGCTTGACAGGCAGTCTCAAGGCAGCTCTGGGGCCTTTCAGAAGGCCCCTGGCAGCCATGTCACCTGTACGGCTCCCCAGATATCACCGAGGGGGGACCGTACGGGACCCTCGAACAGCTTTCGGGGGCTTTAAATGCCAATGTCAGAATTGACAGTGGCATTTAAAGAGTTAATAGCCGCGACCGGCCGATCGTGGCTATTGCCAGCGGGTGTGAGCTGTACTAAACAGCAGACGCCTGCGCTGTATGCAGAGGTTGCGGAAACGCTTATAAAAACTGCAGAATCTTGCTGGCTCAGTGTGAGGCTTAAATAGCATAAGCTTTTTCTGCAGGTCAGTACAACTATGATACCAAATATATTTAGGTTTTCTGCTTTTGCAGAAACTTTTTAGGGGGAGAATGTTTAGTTCATAATCCAGTTATCTTATTCCATGGATGGATGTCTCTGAGGGCTTGCTTTTCGCATGACAAGCAGTAGTTTTTTTTATTGTGGTGTGTGGGAGGGAAAATGAACAGAATAAGCCAGCTTTTAAAGGTTTTTACAGCAACTTTTGCCATACAGGATAAACTTTGTTTAATTTATTGTACAGGCTATTATGGATATAAGGTGTGTGGGAAATTAATTTTTTTTTATACAAAGGGGAATGTGCGTTAACTATTTTTAATGCTTTTTTAATTTCATATCCTTGTATGGGACTTAAACTACAAATGCTATGATACTGCATTGCCTTATTGCTTACAACAGCTATCACAGGCAATAGCAAGCTTGGACAATAGGTTCTGTCCAGTTGCCATGGCAACCCATCAGCCTTCAGCTGTTATATTGCAGAGGGCAAATGATGTGCCTCTGAACTCTTTACATGCTGTGATGTACGTTGATTGTGGCATGTCTGTGGTTAACACTGTTGGAAGTGGAGGCTGGCTTTCTGTCACGGCTGGCTCCTTCTGCAGGATGGCACAGATTAGCTGTCTGCAGACGGTCGTGTCAGAGCCTGCTGCAAGATTTTCACCTGCTATCAGCGTTTTCATTCTGTTATGCGCTGGCTGCCGACCAGCCAGCACATGTACAGAGCAGGGCTGGCCCTTCACCTGACATTTCTGAAACAGAACATGCTGCGATTTGTTTTCTGCGTGTTTTCATGCGATAGATCATGTCCATCTGCATAGGTTGGTTATCTAATTGAATCCTATGCAGGCGGGCACGGGCGGAAATTCTGCGGGAAATCCCACTGGGGATTTTCCACATGTGTGCAGTGGGCCCTTCACTTCAGAGCCTGCGCCATCCACAGGAATGCTGCATTAAGTACCACTTTGCCAGGTTGTAAACTCAACCACTGGCATTAAGGGGCTAAAAAGGACATGTTATGTTAAGTTTTGTGCCGCTTGCTGCCTACAACTGATGTCACAGCCCCGCTGACTCACTGCTTTATTTTTTTCATACTGGATGGGCTCCTCTTTGATCTGGCTACTGATGCTGTGAATCTGTCAAGTGGGAGTTCCCCCAACATTCACTATCAGTGGGTGACATTTGGCCTTGACAGTAATGCCACCCATTCACAATGAGATGGGGACCACTTGCCAGATTCACACCCAGTTGGTTCTAAGTGCTTTTGAGCCATGGTAACTAGGTATTTTTAATTGTATTGCACAGTAAGCTACAGAAGTGGCTTACTGTAATGTCACTGGATAGGTCAAGGAGACAAAGCTTAGTTTAAATCTACAAATCAGACTAGCTTCTCCTCGGGATATATGCTCGGAGTTGTGAGGGAGATTCTCCTCGGGATATACGCTCGGAGTTGTGAGGGAGATTCTCCTCGGGATATACCCCCCGAGTTGAGGGAGATTCTCCTCGGGATATACCCCCCGAGTTGTGAGGGAGATTCTCCTCGGGATATACGCCCCGAGTTGTGAGGGAGATTCTCCTCGGGATATACGCCCCGAGTTGTGAGGGAGATTCTCCTCGGGATATACGCCCCGAGTTGTGAGGGAGATTCTCCTCGGGATATACGCCCCGAGTTGTGAGGGAGATTCTCCTCGGGATATACGCCCCGAGTTGTGAGGGAGATTGTCCTCGGGATATACGCCCCGAGTTGTGAGGGAGATTGTCCTCGGGATATACGCCCCGAGTTGTGAGGGAGATTGTCCTCGGGATATACGCCCCGAGTTGTGAGGGAGATTGTCCTCGGGATATACGCCCCGAGTTGTGAGGGAGATTGTCCTCGGGATATACGCCCCGAGTTGTGAGGGAGATTCTCCTCGGGATATACGCCCCGAGTTGTGAGGGAGATTGTCCTCGGGATATACGCCCCGAGTTGTGAGGGAGATTCTCCTCGGGATATACGCCCCGAGTTGTGAGGGAGATTCTCCTCGGGATATACGCCCCGAGTTGTGAGGGAGATTGTCCTCGGGATATACGCCCCGAGTTGTGAGGGAGATTGTCCTCGGGATATACGCCCCGAGTTGTGAGGGAGATTGTCCTCGGGATATACGCCCCGAGTTGTGAGGGAGATTGTCCTCGGGATATACGCCCCGAGTTGTGAGGGAGATTGTCCTCGGGATATACGCCCCGAGTTGTGAGGGAGATTGTCCTCGGGATATACGCCCCGAGTTGTGAGGGAGATTGTCCTCGGGATATACGCCCCGAGTTGTGAGGGAGATTGTCCTCGGGATATACGCCCCGAGTTGTGAGGGAGATTGTCCTCGGGATATACGCCCCGAGTTGTGAGGGAGATTGTCCTCGGGATATACGCCCCGAGTTGTGAGGGAGATTGTCCTCGGGATATACGCCCCGAGTTGTGAGGGAGATTGTCCTCGGGATATACGCCCCGAGTTGTGAGGGAGATTGTCCTCGGGATATACGCCCCGAGTTGTGAGGGAGATTGTCCTCGGGATATACGCCCCGAGTTGTGAGGGAGATTGTCCTCGGGATATACGCCCCGAGTTGTGAGGGAGATTGTCCTCGGGATATACGCCCCGAGTTGTGAGGGAGATTGTCCTCGGGATATACGCCCCGAGTTGTGAGGGAGATTGTCCTCGGGATATACGCCCCGAGTTGTGAGGGAGATTGTCCTCGGGATATACGCCCCGAGTTGTGAGGGAGATTGTCCTCGGGATATACGCCCCGAGTTGTGAGGGAGATTGTCCTCGGGATATACGCCCCGAGTTGTGAGGGAGATTGTCCTCGGGATATACGCCCCGAGTTGTGAGGGAGATTGTCCTCGGGATATACGCCCCGAGTTGTGAGGGAGATTGTCCTCGGGATATACGCCCCGAGTTGTGAGGGAGATTGTCCTCGGGATATACGCCCCGAGTTGTGAGGGAGATTGTCCTCGGGATATACGCCCCGAGTTGTGAGGGAGATTGTCCTCGGGATATACGCCCCGAGTTGTGAGGGAGATTGTCCTCGGGATATACGCCCCGAGTTGTGAGGGAGATTGTCCTCGGGATATACGCCCCGAGTTGTGAGGGAGATTCTCCTCGGGATATACGCCCCGAGTTGTGAGGGAGATTCTCCACGGGATACACGCCCCGAGTTGTGAGGGAGATTCTCCTCGGGATACACGCCCCGAGTTGTGAGGGAGATTCTCCTCGGGATACACGCCCCGAGTTGTGAGGGAGATTCTCCTCGGGATACACGCCCCGAGTTGTGAGGGAGATTCTCCTCGGGATATACGCCCCGAGTTGTGAGGGAGATTGTCCTTGGGATATACGCCCCGAGTTGTGAGGGAGATTGTCCTCGGGATATACGCCCCGAGTTGTGAGGGAGACTGTCCTCGGGATATACGCCCCGAGTTGTGAGGGAGATTGTCCTCGGGGTCCACGCCCCGAGTTGTGAGGGAGATTGTCCTCGGGGTCCACGCCCCGAGTTGTGAGGGAGATTGTCCTCGGGGTCCACGCCCCGAGTTGTGAGGGAGATTGTCCTCGGGGTCCACGCCCCGAGTTGTGAGGGAGATTGTCCTCGGGGTCCACGCCCCGAGTTGTGAGGGAGATTGTCCTCGGGGTCCACGCCCCGAGTTGTGAGGGAGATTGTCCTCGGGGTCCACGCCCCGAGTTGTGAGGGAGATTGTCCTCGGGGTCCACGCCCCGAGTTGTGAGGGAGATTGTCCTCGGGGTCCACGCCCCGAGTTGTGAGGGAGATTGTCCTCGGGGTCCACGCCCCGAGTTGTGAGGGAGATTGTCCTCGGGGTCCACGCCCCGAGTTGTGAGGGAGATTGTCCTCGGGGTCCACGCCCCGAGTTGTGAGGGAGATTGTCCTCGGGGTCCACGCCCCGAGTTGTGAGGGAGATTGTCCACGGGGTCCACGCCCCGAGTTGTGAGGGAGATTGTCCACGGGGTCCACGCCCCGAGTTGTGAGGGAGATTGTCCACGGGGTCCACGCCCCGAGTTGTGAGGGAGATTGTCCACGGGGTCCACGCCCCGAGTTGTGAGGGAGATTGTCCACGGGGTCCACGCCCCGAGTTGTGAGGGAGATTGTCCACGGGGTCCACGCCCCGAGTTGTGAGGGAGATTGTCCACGGGGTCCACGCCCCGAGTTGTGAGGGAGATTGTCCACGGGGTCCACGCCCCGAGTTGTGAGGGAGATTGTCCACGGGGTCCACGCCCCGAGTTGTGAGGGAGATTGTCCACGGGGTCCACGCCCCGAGTTGTGAGGGAGAGAAGTTGTAACCCCCTTTACTTACCTTATTTACATACCGAATTTCTAAGACTTGCGGTTTATGAAAGTATTGTGGTTGGACAATGAATTTCTTTAAGGCCTGTTAAGTACGCTTCCACAACCTGAAGGTGGTGGGTAAAAAAAAAAAAGTTCCATAAGCTTTCTGGTTTCTGAGAAGTATTGTGTGTGGTTTGTGGTTTTTCAGCTTTTCACACTGAATTGAATTATCAAATTGTGGCCCCCTCTACTTTTCTTATTTAGGACCTAAAGAATGCTTGTTGCCAATTTAAAGTTTGTAGGAGATTGGGAAGCTAAAATATTAGTGGCAAGTCAGTGAGTCATTGAGTGAGGGCTTCGCGTTTACATATAAAGGTGGAATTAGCATTGGCTCTATACACTTTTCCCGAATGTGCCATATTTATGAAAGATGTGAATGGCAATTGCAAATGGGGTGAGTAAGAGCTGGGAAACTAGTGAAAGACAGATGGATGTAGGCTGGGAAATGGTTAATAGAAAAGATGCCCCATAATTAAGGATAGATGAGCCAAAATGGGAATTTGACCTAATTTACCTTGGTGCTTGTTGAGGTATATTTCAGATTCACAGTCCTATAAAGTATGTTATCACAATAGAATAAATTTAAGGTGACGCAAGTAAGAATAATGTGAGCGCCAAAAATCACAATAGACGTGCCAAAAAGAATGCATAAGTGCCAAAATCCACAGGAATGTGCCAAAATGAGAAAACAGAGGGCATCGTTACTATGTAAGGGGCCTCATTACTGTGTAAGGGGTCTAAGGGGCATTAGTAAAAGTTTTTTGGGATGCTTTAGAATGGAGAAATAAAAGATGTATCTGTTGCAGACTCTGCAGACATTTGTGTCTGGAAGAAATCTTCATGGTGGCCTCGAAAAGATGGGAAACTGAACAATTCCAGTCAAAGGACGTCAGCTGTAAGTCACTAATTCTAACTGTATTGTGATCTTACACGCATAGCACCTGTGTTGAACTTGTATCTATACTGGTGGTGTTTTCCCCTCAGTAATTATACGGTAGTATTTTTCAGTCACTGTGTACCCATCATGGTGTGGCAGTATTTGCTCCTTGTCGAGTGGCAATACTGGCCTTTGTATAGTGCTTTCTGTGTAGTAACTGTAGATAAATACCTGACTAGTGTATGGCATTACTGGTTACGATATTGTATTCTTGCTGCTGGCACACAAGCATGTACACCTGTCCTTTAATGCTTGAGGTGCTCATGTTCCACTATTTGCATTTTGGTGTTTATGGTGCGGTTTACCTACCTAAAGACCTTGATCCCTTTATCAGTATTTTCACAAATGTGATAGACAGCTCTATCACTAATATATTGTTTTAAGCACATTTTTGAAAATAACAATAAAGGGTAGATACTCTTCTAGGTCTTTGGTAAATCGTGTGACCAAGTAAAACAAGAATCATAACAGCTGGCATAGTGTGCCTTTATTCTGTGATGGATGATTTGTATGTGGGGTTTTGTGTGCCAGGGAACCTCTTTATTCCCAGTCCAGCCCTGCTTAACTTCATCAAGATGCTGTGGCAGGACCTGAAGAGGGATGTGCATGCAAGGCATCACAGAAATATTGATTAAGGCCTCCTGTCCACAAGCGATATTTCACTGCTTTACCTGCGTCGATAATCTGCATGAGGGTAACGCAATAAATGCTTTCCATAAAAGAACTATGGAAAGCGCAGCCCAATGTACACGAGCGGAAAATCAGTGATTTTCCACTCGCGTACAAGAATCGCGGCATGCCACGCTTTTACGTGATTAATTTATCATGATGGGTTCATCACAGAAAATCGTGGTGAAAAATTGTTCTCCCGCAGCGGAATAGCGCAACACCTGTGGACAGCCGGTCTAAGTAAACCACAACTGCAGGGAATAATGGTCAAAAATCCTGTTGTGCATATTGTGTTTACACCTATGAGAAACTGGTGGAGGTGATTTCTGCTTAGGGCCTCTGCACACCGGTGAGAGCGATATTTGGCTGTGATTCACAGCCAGATGTCAGACTCGCAATCCTTCTGAAAAGCCCTGGATGTGAGGTGATTTCACAGGGAAACAGCCTCACATCACAGCAGAGCTGAAGAAATTCCCTGCTGCAGCTGTCACAGCCATGGCGCGGGATTGCAGTGTTCTCGCATAGATTTCAATGGGGATTGTGCTGCTACTGGCACTTTGAAAGTGATGGTAAAAGATCACTGAAGGAATTCCCTGCTGCAGCTGTCTAAGCTGCAGCAGGGGATTTGGATATCCCATTGTTTTCGATGTGCTTGGCAGCAGCACCAGCCCCATAAAAATCAATTAAATAAGATTGCAATCATCTGCCACTGCTGTGACAACAGTGGTAGGAGGGGGGATTCCTTTATCCCCTCGTGGAGTCCCATCATCCCTGAATAGTTCAGGGATGAGGGGACTCCTCTCCCCTGCTGTCACAGCAGTGACAGAGGATTGCGAAGCTCTACCATTGCTTTCAATGAAAACAATTAGTAATCGCTATAACATTAAACATACTGCGGTTTGTTTCCTGAAATGCAGTACTATGCAGGGAAATACATAATGTATGAATGAACCCATTCAAAAGAATGTTAAATATTTGTGAGTTTCACCAGTGTGTAGGTGCCCTTAAGGTTTTAATCACATGAGCGTATACAGTCCGCTGTCTTCACGGCCGGACGATATATATGCTACCATCTAATGCACTGGATTCCAATGTATCAGATCGGACTGGCAATTTTCTGCCACGGAAGTGGCCAGCCAAGATGGTGCATAGGAGCAAATTTTAGCCGGCCACTTGAACTGTAAAACTGTTTGTGTTATCAGTTCAGAATTTGCCTGATTCTTGTGTGAGGGTATGTGTATATATTGCCATATTTTTTTTAATGCTTTTATACCTGTATGCAAGTTATATGCAATGCTAAAATTGGGGTGGGCCTGATTGGTGTACATCAAAACTTCCCTGACACTTGAATGACTATCATAAAACATTTCATTATCAATCAATGGAAAAATCCAGGTAATTCAAAAGGGTTTGTTTTTTCACAACCATATGGGAGTAGCCAGCAGTCAAAACAATTAATAGTCAGAACATTTAGAGCTCATGTCAACGGGTGGGTTTGAATTCCGGGATCTGCATGGGACACCTGCACAGATGATCCAGAGTTCAAGCCTCCCATTGACAATCATGGGCGCCCGCAGGTTAAAGCATGCACATTTGTTTTTCGGACCTTCCGGTCCGGAAAGAGTCGCAGCATGCTCCATTTTGCCGAAGAACCCATGGAGACTGCTTCCATTAAAGTCTATAGAAGCCGTCCGATCTGTGGCACACTCAGAACTGTCACTTCGGGTGTGCTGCACGTACCACAGGAAAGCTAGATTTTAAACTCCACTGCGCATGTGCAGGAGGGCTTGCCAGCCAGCCTGCCCACAGGCTGTTGTGCCTGCCCACATGCATAGAGGAGATAATGGACGACCCGTACAAGTCCGGACTAGTTAGTAATGTCCGCAGACGAGGTGGGGTCTAGTGGCGGGTTTCCTGCCCATGGAACCTGACCCGCCCGTGGACATGAGGTCGTAGGCAGGGCTCACAACCCAATTAGAATTGCATATTACATGAGCTCTGTATGTCCGTGTGATAGGCTGTAACTCGCAGGCAATCCATTTCATTACCTTACACAGTTCTGCTCACACTAGCATGTTGACTTGCGTAATCCTCAAGCACAAAATAGAACACAGCCTGTTCTATTTTACTGCATATATGTGAAATAGAGCCTATTTATTGTATATATACCTGCAGCCCATACGCAATTGCATATAGGCTGCGGATATGTGCGTCATCACCAAGTGGCGACGCAGCAAATATTTTAAAAAATTACTGTGAATGAGGGTTCAGTTATGCGCAATACAATTTCGCCACCATGCACTGCTGTATGCAGGATCACAGCCAGGTTCACAGGTGTAAAACGGTGTGCGAGCCCTGCGGCGTGTTATGCTTGCTTCCATGTGAGCCTAGACCTCAGATCATTTTTAATAGAAAAAGTCTAATCAAATGAGTAGAAATCAGCCGCAATTTCGGCAACATCGTTCAGGCTTTGAACTTTTTCTCATTACTGATAGCACTTCATGTAGAATCACCATAGTACCTACAATATAAATGAATTTCCATGGCAAAAAAGTATTTCATAGGAAATCCCTGTTCATACTTGATGCTTCATGGACCAGCCTTCCTAATGCCCAAAACTGTGTGCTTGGTATATTGGGGGCATCTTTATGGCTGTGACTGGCCAAAACCACACATTCTATCTCCCCAGAGACTTATTCTGCAGCCTCACATCAGTGTACCCTCCCAGCCATCCCTGTGCACATCTGAGCAGCCTCAGTCCCGGCCATTCATCCTCCGCACAGCATCGGGCACCATGCCTGCAGCTTCCTCCTGATAGGTCGTTCCCAAACAAGCCGGTTCCTCTTGGTGAATGATGTGAGCCAGCTCCCTTCTGAGTGTTGGAAATGGCTCTTGTAAGTTAAAGGCTATAAGCCTTTGGCCCCTTTTACACGGAAGGATCCGTTTCTGCGTTTAAGAACCCTATCCCTGGCCAGTGGGGGAGCAGAGTGCTGGGGGCCCAGGGAGGAAGTCTCGGATCTCTGGTCGTAGATGACCCTCCACACCAACTGGTGAGTGCTGCCCACAGAAGGCTTGGGTGTAAAGTGTGCAGCCCCTGTCAGTGAGGGGCTCCTGAGGCATCTGCAAGCATTAGGAGGGGCCCCTGGAATGTCAGTGTGGGGCTCCTGAGGTATCTGCAAGCATTAGGAGGAGCCCCTGAAATGTCAGCTGGGAGATGCTCTATGCTAATGTGCAAAGTCTCTGATATTCTGCACATTCTGGGGTGCCTTACGTGTCAGCTATGGGGTCCCCAATACAAATATATACAAATTGCTTGATATAAATTTGGTGGAACCCCATGTCAGCTATGGGATGCTGAATGCAAATGATATGCAAAGTGGTTCATATTCTACATTGTCAGTGGAGCCCCATATGTCCCTAATAAAAAAAATACATGCAACTGATATGCAATTTACTTTGTTCTGCATAGATTTGGGGAGCCCCAAATATTCTGCATGGATTTTAAGGAGCCAATAAAAATGCATGCCACTGATAGGCAAGTTGCGTGATATTCTGTATATATTCGGTGGGCCCTGTAGAATGTAGGCCATGGGGTCCCTGGAAAAGATATACAAGTTGCTTTATACTCCACATAGACTTCTGGAGCCCCTGTATACTTGTAGCTATGGGGGTCCCCGACTAAAGGTATAAAAATTCCTTTTTCACATCCACCAGGGAGCCCCTGAATAATGCTGAGCAGAAATCTCAATGATTGTGTTATGGTTCAGAAGGACTGTGCAGCTTCAGTTTAGCATCCCCAATGCTGGAGTTCCCTATAGTGAGACCTGCCTGAGTGTCCATCCTCCCTGTTATGTGTATACAGGAGAATGGGAACCTTATGTACATGTATGATGCTGATGCACAGAAGTGTTTAAAAGATATAGATACATATATACCTATATATTTGTGTATGTATATTATAAAAAAATGTAGTTTCCTTCTGTCCATGAACATGATTTCACACAGGCAACTTGCATTCTGGAAAGTGCTGAATGTATAATGTGATATAGATGTGAAGTGCAGACACATCTACCGTATATATAGATATAACTGGGGTAAATTTTGTGCTATTTTAACACTAAAGACTTGTAATGTGAATTCATGACCGCCGTTTACACGTTGCCTTATCTACTGCTGTGATTGTACAGAATCTGCTGTGGTTTTTGAAATGTTATGTAATTTAAAATTTTTGTGGCCTCAATGAGCAAACTGAATAGAACTCTGCATATTCACAGGACCCCCACACACCATGTGGTCTCCAAGCAGCAAGGGTTAAATGTCATGCCTGTCACATGACACATGTAGGAACCATGTTTGTTCCTTTACAGTTCCCCTATGGATCTGTACTGACCTGGCACATTGGCTATGCCATACTGTGCAAACTTAGCCCTTTATGACGGGTGAGTTCTGTAAATGATGGCATGTTGAGGCCTCTTTGTGTAATGTACTGCACAGGATGCTTACTATATACGGTTTAACCATATACTGGTATAGGAGGTATGAGCAGTATATGGGGCTCGTTCATGTCAGTGTTTTGCTTTCCACTTTTTATGATAAATTCTTTTAAAGTTAAACTTGTAGCAAGATGGTATTCCAGGGTGTCCGGGATGTTGGGTGTTGTCTGTATTGATAACCTAGCTTCACTATGATGGAGGGTCTGCTACTAAGGATCCTCGCCAGCCAGCTTAAGTGCTGCTGTCAATGTGGTTGGTGCTGGAAGCAAAAACTACGGACATGGTTTGAATTCAATGGGAGCTATACCTGCCTGGGCCACCGCACTGCGGACAGCGCAGTCTGCTTCCTGCACAGTCTCTGCTGATAGTGGCATTGGAACTCAGCTGATGGGGATTTTGAGTGTCAAACCCTCATCGATCATCTTATAACTTATTATGAGGATTGGTTATCAATAGAAAAAGTGCACAAAATCCTGGACAACCCCTTTAAAATAAAAGCAAACTAAAACCATAGTCTCCATTTAAGGCAGCCAGTAGACAGATCCAGAAAGAAATAACACACCACCTCTCAGTTTTTCTGTTAAGTTAGATTAGTCTGTTTTTAATGTGTTTGTTTTGTCACTAGAGAACTATCTTGTCACTTTTCCTTCATGCTCCTTTAAAAGAAAGTCGTTAAATAAACAAACATAAAACCAAATGAAAACCTTTCTGTCATGCATAGGACTGTAAAAAAGTTCACTTTTTCCAGTGGAAATAAATGCTGCCATCCACGTTTTTACCATTAAACATGGGAAGCGGAGTAATCGAAACTGATGTCAGCGACTGAAGCTTACAAAATCCCAATGAAATCAATAGAAAGTTAAACCAAACCCTTTTTTCCTGTTTTGCCACTCTTTTGACGGAACAGCAAAACGCAATGAAAAAAGGCTGACCTGAACGAGCGCTGATAGATTAGACCGTACGGGTCCCTTATAAAGAAATTATACGATGAAATAGCGGGACACCACCTTCATTATTGAAGTCTGTGAATCTCGGGATGCCCATTAGCAAAACATATCAGACTTCCTCTTTTTTATTGTAAATATGAATTGTGCCAAATTAGTGCCCCATAATACTACCATAGGCCGGGCTCTCACGGGCAACTTTATATTGCGGACTCCGATCATTGCCGCACGCATGATCCGCAGTAGAAGGCGGGCATTGAAAGGCAGACGTTTTTGCTTTTGTTCACTCATGGATATAAATTGTGTGTAAGCGGAAGAAAAATGACAGCATGCTCCATTTTGCCAAAGAATCCGATGTCAATGGAGGCTGTCCGACAAGCAGCCCATACACTGTTAAGGGGCTGTGGGTACCCTTGGCATCGCTTAGCAACAGCTCGGGAAGTATAAACAAAAAAACTGCCTTGCCCATGACCACCTACGGGCTTCCATGGTCATCCGCAGTGCAGTAATAGGAGGTACGCAGGATCACCCACTAGGCTTACAGCTGGAATCTGCTGCGGGCCTCCTGCTTGATGAATCTGACCTGCTTGTGTGAGCCTCGCCATACAGTGGCTGAGTAATGGCACCACCCTTTGCTCTTTCCTGGTACTGTATGGTACCCACACATTACTGCCATAAATACATATTCTACACTGAGTAAATAATGAAACAGCCTGCACCCTGACTTAAAGGGGTGTTCTCATTTATGCCAAACATCGCTAAATACGATGTGGCCAGGCTGATGGAAGCAGCTGAGTTACACTGATCCTGTACCTCCCATAGAAGTCGAGTTGCAAAAACAATGTTGCTCACTCTGCTACTCTTTGTGCAACTCCCAAATTGTGGAAACCGGGTGTCACTCACTGTGCTGTTAGAGATGAGCGAGCACCAAAATGCTCGGGTGCTCGTTACTCGGGACGAACTTTTCGCGATGCTCGAGGGTTCGTTTCGAATAACGAACCCCATTGAAGTCAATGGGCGACCCGAGCATTTTTGTATTTCGCCGATGCTCGCTAAGGTTTTCATGTTTGAAAATCTGGGCAATTCAAGAAAGTGATGGGAACGACACAGCAACGGATAGGGCAGGCGAGGGGCTACGTGTTGGGCTGCATCTCAAGTTCACAGGTCCCATTATTAAGCCACAATAGCGGCAAGAGTGGGCCCCCCCCCTCCCAAAAACTTTTACTTATGAAAAGCCCTCATTAGCATGTCATACCTTTGCTAAGCACCACACTAGCTACAACAAAGCACAATCACTGCCTGGATGACACTCCGCTGCCACTTCTCCTGGGTTACATGCTGCCCAACCCCCCCCCCCCCCCCCCCCGCACGACGCAGTGTCCACAGCGCACAACAAACTGTCCCTGCGCAGCCTTCAGCTGCCCTCATGCCACACCTCCTCATGTCTATTTATAAGTGCGTCTGCCATGAGGAGGAACTGCAGGCACACACTGCAGAGGGGTTGGCACGGCTAGGTAGCGACCCTCTTTAAAAGTGGTGGGGCAATAGCCCACAATGCTGTACAGAAGCAATGAGAAATAGAATCCTGTGCCACCGCCATCAGGAGCTGCACACGTGGGCATAGCAATGGGGAACCTATGTGCCACACACTATTCATTCTGTGAAGGTGTCTGCATGCCCCAGTCAGACTGGTAATATGCACCTTAACAGTAACCGCGTTGGTGATAATGTGATGGTGACTGCGGACCTAGTAGCGCGGTTTTATTTTGTTGGTTTTCGGAATGTGGCCAGGATTAAGTGGGCCATGGCGGGGGGATGGTGGGGGGGCTCTCTTGTAGTGTCGGTAAAGGTGAAATTCTTGGACTGCCACCAGACGAACCAATGCAAAGGCATTTGCCAAGAATGTTTTCCCTGTTGGAGGAGGGGGATGTTTTTGAGGCACTACGTGTCCTCTCCACGTGTCCGTGGTTATATGCACCTTAACAGTAACCGTGTTGGTGGGAAATGGCCTCGCCTCCATCATGTCTTTGGGAAGCCTCTGTTTCCACACCCCAGAGACATACCATTAGCAGCGGTATAGGCAGAGCCCAGAATTCGTAACATTTCAGCCGTAGCATTAGGACAGGCCCCACTAACATCACTAGCAGCATTATAGGAGGAGCGCAGTCTTCGTTCCATGTCAGCAATAGTAGCACTCAAGACAGGCCCCAGTAACAATTCCGAAGCAGCAGTATAGTGGGAGCGCAGTCTTAGTTTCATTTCAGTAGCTGCAGTATAGCCAAGGCCCAAGTTACATTTATGTAGCTAAAGTGTAGGCCAACCCCACACACACTTCTGTACCATGAGTGCAGGCGAAGAACATACAAATTGCTATGATTACACTGTAGGTGAGGGCCCCAAAAAATTGGTGTACCAACAGTACTAATGTACCTCAGTAAAAATTGGCCATGCCCAACCAAGATGGCAGGTGAAACCCATTAATCGCTTTGGTTAATGTGGCTTAAGTGGTAACTAGGCCTGGAGGCAGCCCAGTTTAACGAAAAATTGGTTCAAGTTAAAGTTTCAACGCTTTTAAGAGCATTGAAACATATAAAAATTGTTTAGAAAAATTAGATGAGTGAGCCTTGTGGCCCTAAGAAAAATTGCCCGTTCAGCGTGATTACGTGAGGTTTCAGGAGGAGGAGCAGGAGGAGGAGGAGGAATATTAGACACAGATTGATGAAGCAGAAATGTCCCCGTTTTGGATGGTGAGAGAGAACGTAGCTTCCATCCGCGGGTGCAGCCTACGTATTGCTTACGTATCGCTGCTGTCCGCTGGTGGAGAACAGAAGTCTGGGGAAATCCAGGCTTTTGTTCATCTTGATGAGTGTTAGCCTGTCGGCACTGTCGGTTGACAGGCGGGTACGCTTATCTGTGATTCCCCCAGCCGCACTAAACACCCTTTCCGACAAGACGCTAGCCGCAGGACAAGCAAGCACCTCCAGGGCATACAGCGCTAGTTCAGGCCACGTGTCCAGCTTCGACACCCAGTAGTTGTAGGTGGCAGAGGCGTCACGGAGGACGGTCGTGCGATCCGCTACGTACTCCCTCACCATCCTTTTACAGTGCTCCCGCCGACTCAGCCTTGACTGGGGAGCGGTGACGGTCTTGGTGGGGAGCCATAAAGCTGTCCAGGCCCTTAAAGACTGTTGCACTGCCTGGGCTGTACATGCTGCTCGATCTCCGCACCTCCCCTTCTACCTGGCCCTCGGAACTGCGCCTTCTGCCACTAGCGCTGTCGGATGGGAATTTTACCATCAGCTTGTCCGCCAGGGTCCTGTGGTATAGCAACACTCTCGAACCCCTTTCCTCTTCGGGAATAAGACTGGGAAGGTTCTCCTTATAGCGTGGGTCGAGCAGTGTGTACACCCAGTAATCCGTAGTGGCCAGAATGCGTGCAACGCGAGGGTCACGAGAAAGGCATCCTAACATGAAGTCAGCCATGTGTGCCAGGGTACCCGTACGCAACCCATGGCTGTCTTCACTAGGAAGATCACTTTCAGGATCCTCCTCCTCCTCCTCCTCAGGCCATACACGCTGAAAGGATGACAGGCAAGCAGCAGGGGCACCGTCAGCAGTGGGCCAAGCTCTCTTCCCCCTCCTCCTCATCCTCCTCATGCTCCTTCTCCTCCTCCTGAATGCGCTGAGATAGACAGGAGGGTGCAATGACTATCCAGCGACACTGTCTTCCCCCGCCTCCGTTTCCGAGCGCAAAGCGGCTGCCTTTATGGTTTGCAGGGAACTTCTCAAGATGCATAGCAGAGGAATGGTGACGCTTATGATTGCAGCATCGCCGCTCACCACCTGGGTAGACTGCTCAAAGTTTCCAAGGACCTGGCAGATGTCTGCCAACCAGGCCCACTCTTCTGAAAATAATTGAGGAGGCTGACTCCCACTGCGCCGCCCATGTTGGAGTTGGTATTCCATGATAGCTCTACGCTGCTCATAGAGCCTGGCCAACATGTGGAGCGTAGAGTTCCACCGTGTGGGCACGTCGCACAGCAGTCGGTGCACTGGCAGATTAAAGCGATGTTGCAGGGTGGCAGCGTCCGTGTGGGACTTGCGGAAATGTGCGCAGAGCCGGCGCACCTTTCCGAGCAGATCTGACAAGCGTGGGTAGCTTTTCAGAAAGCGCTGAACCACCAAATTAACGACGTGGGCCAGGCATGGCACGTGTGTGAGGCTGCCGAGCTGCAGAGCCGCCACCAGGTTACGGCCGTTGTCACACACGACCATGCCCGGTTGGAGGCTCAGCGGCGCAAGCCAGCGGTCGGTCTGCTCTGTCAGACCCTGCAGCAGTTCGTGGGCCGTGTGCCTCCTATCTCCTAAGCTGAGTAGTTTCAGCACGGCCTGCTGACGCTTGCCCACCGCTGTGCTGCCACGCTGCGCGACACCGACTGCTGGCGACATCCTGCTGCTGCTGACACATCTAGATTGCGAGACAGAGGTTGAGGAGGAGGAGGGTGCTTTAGTGGAGGAAGCATACACCGCCGAACATACCACCACCGAGCTGTGGCCCGCAATTCTGGGGGTGGGTAGGACGTGAGCGGTCCCAGACTCTGACTCTGTCCCAGCCTCCACTAAATTCACCCAATGTGCCGTCAGGGAGATGTAGTGGCCCTGCCCCCCTGTGCTTGTCCACGTGTCCGTAGTTAAGTGGACCTTGCCACTAACCGCATTGGTGAGGGCGCGTACAATGTTGCGGGAGACGTGGTCGTGCAGGGCTGGGACGGCACATCGGGAAAAGTAGTGGCGACTGGGAACTGAGTAGCGCGGGGCCGCCGCCGCCATCATAGCTTTGAAAGCCTCCGTTTCCACAACCCTATACGGCACGTCCTCTAGGCCTACCCCTACCCCTCAGCATGCTGTATTACCAGTGATTTGATTTCACAGGCAGGAAATTTGCGCAAGCCTGCAGGCCAAATACAATTTTTTAACTTTTTTTTAAAAAGGAAAGGCCCACTGCCTCTAGTGAATGAATAATAAGTTTAATAACTGTTGCGGCCCTGCAAAAGTGTCACAGAACTTTACTGTTGCAGAGTTATTAACTGTGGCAGAGCAGGTATTTCCCAGGCAGGAAAGAAATTGGCGCAAGGCTGCACTCAACCGTAGATGGTTGCGTCTGATTTTTTGACGTTCTCCACGCAGCGCACATGTACCCAGAGCCCTGACGGCTGTCAGAGGCAGGGCAAATATACTTTTTTCCCTTTTGTTTAAAAGGAAAGGCCCACTGTGCCTATTCAATGACTAATAACTGTGTTGTGGCCCTGCCTACACAATTCTGTGCCTGTAGTATCAATGCAGGGTGCAATGCTCTGCACCGCCGATTTTGAGAAAAAAAAAAAAGCAACACAGCTAACAGCAGCCTGCACAGTACTCCACACAGTTAAATGTGGCCCTAGAAAGGACCGTTGAGGTTCTTGAAGGCTACACTCACTCCTAACACTCTCCCTGCCTAAGCACCACTTCTGTCCCTAATGCCAGGTGCAATGCTCTGCACCGCCGATTTTGAGGAAAAAAAAAGCAACACAGCTAACAGCAGCCTGCACAGTACTCCACACAGTTAAATGTGGCCCTAAAAAGGACCGTTGAGGTTCTTGAAGGCTACACTCACTCCTAACACTCTCCCTGCCTAAGCACCACTTCTGTCCCTAATGCCGGGTGCAATGCTCTGCACTGCCGATTTTGAGAAAAAAAAAAAATTTCTCCACTACTAACAGCAGCCTGCACACACATAGATGTGGCCCTAAGAAGGACTGTTGGGGTTCTTGAAGCCTACACTCACTACAAACACTCTCCCTACAGCAACTCCAATAGAACAGCACTGTCCCTCAGCTAACTCACAAGGCATGTGTGGCGAGCCGCGGGAGGGGCCGATTTTTATACTCTGGTGACATCAGATCTCGCCAGCCACTCACTGCAGGGGGGTGGTATAGGGCTTGAACGTCACAGGGGGAAGTTGTAATGCCTTCCCTGTCTTTCAATTGGCCAGAAAAGCACGCTAACGTCTCAGAGGAAACTGAAAGTAACCGGAACACCGCGTGGTGCTTGTTACGAGTAACGAGCATCCCGAACACCCTAATATTCGCACGAATATCAAGCTCGGACGAGTACGTTCGCTCATCTCTACTGTTTATCTAACTGACTTCAATACGGGTAACGAAAATGGTATACCTTTGTCCTTCCAACTGGCCACAGCATTCAGGGTGGCTGTAGGTGGTGAAGGCTATTAGAAGAGATTGCTGTTGGGCCCAGAGACGGGTCCTGCACCTACCAGACTTCTAGAGCATATCCTGTGGATATGGCCTAAAAGACTGCAGTGGGAATATGGGAGGGCCCCTACATGGTGGCTGCCACAAGGCACTTGTTCCCTGCACTGTCTTACGGCACTTTTCAGTAAATGTTATACAGAAGTCGTTGGTGCTATATTGAAAAAAAAAACGCATCCAGGATGCTCTGTATATAGAAATGTAACTTCATGACAGGAGTCATAGTTCATGTAAAGAAATTCTTTTAATTGGTCGGGCTTAATGAGCTGTCTGCAGAGGATCTGTGGATGTCAGCAAGCAGAATCCCAATGTATCAGATTGGCCAATTATTGCGAATGATGCAAGGTTCATCTGCTGTTGAGCTGACATCCAAAAAGGACTGCTCAAATGTGTGCGCAATGTGCAGCGTACACCGCCCCCTGTCCACAGTTCAGGGGACTTCATATCACTTCATCTACATGCTTCACATATATTAAAATAGTTTACCCAATGATGGCACACTATCTTGTCCATAAGGATATGTTCACATGGCTATTTTGGGCCTCCTTTAAGATGTTAAGTGCGGGTCGATCGCTAAACAATGTCTGGATCGGTCGTAATTAGTTGTCTAAAAAGGACAGATACACGGAGAACAGAATCTGAATAATGAAATCACAAGTAGAAATGGGAAATCTGACCCTGACAGGGCATTGTTTCTGGGCTTCATATCTTTACTTGACTAGGATAGCCTAATCAAAATACTTAGGACCACTTGTCTGTCCGTGAGTGAGTTACATGCTGATCATGACTGATGTCATCACAGGTCCTGTAAGCACACGGCTGCTGTCCGGCTAGCTATTCGTTAGTATTCCATAGCAACGTAGGTCGCTGGGGTTTGTAGGGGATGGAATACTAATAAACACCTATAACAGCCGTGTGCTTACGGGACCTGTAATCCCACTCATGTGATCGGTTACCTGAGTGGGATGAGTCCATGGTCACATGACTAGAGGGTGATCGGTGTGTAGGACTCTATACCTGATGTATGAAGAATTCTTGTAGCAGAGCAGCATTGCACCACGAGAAGCAGTAATATTATATAATTACTAGTATATATGAAGAGGTGCACACCTCCTCATGCATTGGACACATCTTAAACCGACCATGCGTCAGCACAGATTTTTACACCAGTAGATTTCTGGTATGTACAGCGGCTTCTGGAGTGAATGTCAGTCCATGCAGACAAGCAGCCCCCTGACAAGCCGCACACACATTTTAAAAATAACGGGGGTGGCATAATTTAAGTTTACTTTTTTGGTCACAAGAGACTTGTGCCTAAAATGGGAACTTTTAAAGCCAAATTTCCTTTCATTAATTTCACCCTTCGTTTATTAACTTTTTTAGTGATGTAAGTTAAACTGAAGTATTTGTATGATGTAGCTGCATTTTGGCTTTGTCCTTTCAGTGGAAACCATTTAATGTCACTACAGTCCTGTTCATATGGCGCAACGTGCTGCGGAATCCATGCTGATCTTTGATCCATAACACATCTGCTCATATATTTGTATGGATTTGAAGTCTTGGCGGTGGAAGAGGCATGTCAGTAGTTAATGCAAATTCTGTGCAGAATGTACATCTGGATATCTGCATGCGGACTATTATCATTGGATGAGGCTCATCTGTGGCAGCAGTAATGCAAATTACAGTAAATATCTGCTCTTTAATATGTGGATTTCTGCTGCAGTTTTGCATAGAAAAGGAAAAATGCTATTGTGTTTTTACTGCTACGTGGATTTCTGTGCGGTAGACTAGTGTTCTTCCAATGTATGGGACACTGATTTGATAGGTAATGTCCATCGATTCCACATGGACTGTGTGTAATTTTATTTTAAGGGGGGGGGGGGGCAAGAAAATATAAATAACCCCTTACCTTTCACATTAAAATTAAGGTAGAAACCTTTCTGAAAGCCACTTTTTAATTGTAGATTTGTTTTTAAGTACATATATTTAATGCAGAACTCGGCTGCCTCCAGCACATTTGATCCTCTTAGTGACATAACTAAATTTGGCCTCCGGGACCAGGATTTTTATTTCCCCAGCAGTCATAACTTTTTTAATCTTTAATTTAATGTAGCTGTTAGAGATGACATTCTAGTGTGTATAGGATCCATTTAGGGTACATATGATGTATTGAATAACATAATTTTTTTGGAGGGATACAAAAAAAATCTGCTGTTTCATCAGTGTTTTGTTTCATTTTTACAATTTCACTGGTTTAAATGTTTGTTTTATTATACAGGAGATTTTGCTTATGATAAACCAAATTTGTTTGGTCTTTGCTGTTTCACTACTTTTGCACAATAACACTTTTCACCTAAGGATTTGTTTGTGTTGCTAGACTTGAAAACCTAACCCTATTTTTCTGCTTACGTAGCTGTATGAAGGCATGTGTTACGCGAGACAACTTGTTTTTCATTGGTACCATTTTGGGGTAAAACTGTTCCTTTTCTCCCTACCTGAGCACTGCTCAGAAACAACTATGAAGTGGTTAGAGAGGTTGTCCAATTAAAAAGGCATATCAATTCAAAAATCACAGATGGCAGCCATTCTTGCTGGTTTACTAATACGAAAGCAGGAATGGCATTCTCCACTCGCCCAGTATGCAGATGGACAGATTGCTATACAGAGAAGCATTGCACAGGTGCAATATACGGATGACCATGCCTATCTCATATTGTGGGAGGGGCTCTTTAGTATTATACTTGCACATATATACGGCATACGAGTGCCAGGCCCACTGATGTAAAGCACCATGCTGGCTTACGCCACTTACCATTCAGCCTGACTGGTTGCCCTGCACCTCAAAAATGAGCTAAACGGGCTCTGACCCCCTGGGCTTCCACAGTATCTAAAACCAGACTGCTTAATAAAAAAAAGATAAATACTGATAAATGTCAGATGTCCAATTGGACAACTTCTGGTTATTAGGAGGGTTCTCCTGTGGTTAATTTGGACCCATCTACAATCAGCTGGCAAGGGGCTTTTATGAGTTGCTATTCAAACAGTGGGAATCTGACCTACATGATCCTCATTTTCACTTAGAGAGGAGACCTAAGTGCCCCTACTCTAAAAACTTTATTCACGCGGGCCAGTGCGATATCTGCCCAAGATCACGGTTGCCGACATGTTTTTCATGCTTATGTGAGGAGTTTTTATTCAAAAACGCCTCGCATCACTTTTGCGAAATGACGGTCCATTGGCACGTGTTTAAGGCACATGACAAGATCGCAAGTGTTTTCTATTTAGTTCAATGGGAAACCTCACATCACACTTATATGTACAGGGCACGGCATGCTAGTGCCATACAATGTTTAAGGTCCCATTAAAAATAGGGCAAGAAAAACACCTAAAGAGAGAAGTGGTAGGAAAGGAAGATCAAGGTCTTGTCAGTCACCTGCCACATAATGGGGCCTGTCCTCCTGACATCCACTCTTCCTCACTCCCCCAGACACCCTCTTCAGGGCCCCTAATAGCGTGGTACTCTGGGTTGCCCTGGGAGCTAACCCAAGGGGTTCGAGTTTGGTACCGCTGCTCGTGATTTTCCTGTAGAGGCTGTTAGTTCCTCCATTCATTGTATCTTTCACCCTCCAATTCCATTGGGTGAATGATGGAGGTGACTGGGACTTCCTAAGAACAGGAATGTCAGCTCTTATCGCATTTATGATCTGTCTTAAGATTTGTGGCATGTGCCTAAGGGTAGATCAGAGAGGTGAAAGTCAGTGATTCCAGTATTTGCACATAAAGGATCTTGCCAATGGTAGAATGTACCCTTATCCAGTAATTGCGTATTGGTTGGCATTCCCAGAAGAGATGTAGTTGGCTACCTACGGAACTGCAGCGCCAAAACATCAGGGACGCAGAAGGAGATTTTGTGTAGTTGGTGGGGGAACAGGTACCATCTTCAGAGAAGTTTGAAGTTTGCTTCCTTATATCTACTTGCGATAGATTATTTGTGTGAACTCGAATATTCTCAAGCAGGTCCACCCTGGATGTCTAATCTGAGCCACATAAAAAGTGTAACGCCCGACATCTACCAGCGAGACAATTGGAATGAATTGGTTTGGAATGAACCAGCTGACCGCCCCTCAGGGAATTGGGGATGCCCTAAAGTTGGAAAGGCAGGTGATGGGGTGGGTGATAGTTTCCTTGTAGAAAATTCTCAAGCTCAGGGCAGGTGTCAGGCCTATCGTTGGACGTGTTAATGTAGACTGAATGGGTAAGGGTACCCAGGGGAGGAGATGCAGAGGAGGCAAAGGAGTTTTCTATAGAGGCCCACTGTTTAAGGAAGTTGTCTACTCTGGTCGAAGATTTTTTTTTTAATATTGTGGCTTGGTATTATTGCTGTATGTCAGGCAGACCCACACATGATTTTGAAAGACAAAGAATGTTTTGCGCCCGCCTAGCAGGTCTCCCAGCCCAAATGAATTTCATTAGGTCTGAGGGAATGGAGTTGTAGTGACCTGGGATTTTGATCAGGAGATTTAAAGAAGTATAAGATATGCAGGAAGTTCATTTTGTATATTGCACAGGGTCTGAACCATGTGTATAAGCCCTTAAACCAATGAGTAGGGTCCTCACGGATAGTCCTGAGAATGGTAACAAAATTACATGCATTAAGATTGTCTAGGGTTTTTAAGGATCCACGCTCCCAAGTATTTGATGGCTTCTTGAGACCATTTAAATTGAAATGAGGAGGAAAGGAAACGTTTTAGTGTTTGCGGTAGGGAGATGTTCAGTGCTTCTCATTTCTGGATGTTTATTTTAAAATTATAGATTAATAGAAATCTTAAATCTTCCCTTGGACATGGGAAAGTCGTTATCGGGTTTATTATGAACAGGAGATTGTCGGTGTTTTTTGACCACTTGCTTGTCGATCAAGGGACCCTTAATGTTGGATCTGATAGTGGTGTGTCTTAAAAGTGGTTATGGGGTACGCTGGTGAAAACGCTTACCTTAAACGGTGGCTGTAGGTTTCTAATACAAGGACTGGATCCATGTAGTCATGGTCAGGCTCAGGCCAATGTGCTTCAGTTTTTTGAAAAGGAGGAGCCAGGCTATTCTGTTAAACGCCTTCTGTCAGTTGAAAGCAGACACGGGGATAGATTTAATTTTAGCATAATGTAGAATAAGTACTTGGGTATTGTCCCTAGCTTCTCTAGAGGAATGAACCCAACCTGATTAAAATGCTTAAGAGCGAACAGCAGGAAGAACGGATGCATTGCTAGTACTTTGGTGCAAAGCTTAAGGTCAATATTGAGAAGGGATTTTTCATTCAATAAAAATACTTCCTGCGCTCACAGAACTTTAAAATCGCATTTAAAAGAAAAACTTTTTTTCCTTCAAAAGAAGGAGACTTACTTTGAAGGAGGGGGTTATGATGTCCAATATTCCCCCTCCTATTTCCCACAGGTCTTAGTCACTCCAAAAGGATAAGATATCCAATCAAAGATTTTCTCCTTTAGAGTTTATTGAAATACAGCCAAACAATGGTGCAACAAGTCAGCTCATACACAATGTGACAGGTTCACCAGACGATCATAACAACGCGTTTCGGTACAAACGGTACCAACGGTTATGATTGAGTAAATTATGAGTAAATTCTGTAATTAGGGTAGAGAATGGCATACAGGAATATGATCAATTGTCTTCTTTGCTAGGAGTGATGGAAGTGTCACGTGACATGTCGGGTCCTTTGGCCTGTAGAATAGAAAACAGCTTTGCACGTGCCTGATATGATCAATTCTTTCAGAAGAATAATTGTCACTGAGTGAGAAGTCAAGGTTGTTCTGGCCTGTCGACAGGGTCTGGAGGTCATGTGTGCTGTGTCGCTGGGGCAGCGGTTGCTTCTGCATCGGAGGCAGTGAGCTCCAGCCAGTCTGGGTTTGATAAGTTCTCCACACCCAAGAATTGGGCCAGTGCTTTTGATCCAGGGAATGCAAATTGAAGGAGATTCCGTGCTTCCTTATAACAAGGTGGAACGGATGGCCCCCGTCTGCAGAGGCTGTCATTTTGCGGCGCTGTTTAATGAGGTTTCAGCTGGCACCTGAACCAGAGGGTTCAGCAGGAGACATCTGGCAGAATCTGTAAGGTGGTTTGAAAGGGTAGAGGTCCCAGTCTCCAGGCCCACTGTTTATCTTTCTCTTCAAAAAAGTTTCTTGCATCCTGTGGTGTAGTGGAGTTGGCATGACTAGAGCCCATGACTCTATGGACTGTTGATCTGAATCTCTGGATTCTGGTTGCGCTAGGATTTTAAGACTATGACCGCTTTGAGTAGGTCTGTTGGGAGGATAGTTTCCAGCATACCACGCAATTTTCTTTGGTTTCTATCCTCTTGGTTGACTTGTAGTAAGATGGTTTTGTTGAAAGAAATTTGTGGGGCTAATGTTTCCTCTAATCTGGTTATCTGTGTCTATCGATGTTGTGAATTGTTCAGTAGTCATCTCTCTGACAGTTTAGTTCAGATTTAAGTGTTGCAATAGCTTTTTCTCTGGAATAGAAACAGTCTTTTTTAGTGGGTAATGTTTAGAAGCAACCAGAGATCTTCAAGGTTAGACCTAGAGCCTGGGGCTTCTTGGTATGCTCGTGGTGGGGGGTACCTCTGGGTTGTCAGCGCTGTGGCTGACCTGTTGGTGGGGGGATCCTAGGCTGTGTGCCTCTCAGACATATGCTCATGTGGCTCTGGATAATGCTGGTCAGCCATGGGTGCCGTAGGCCCATAATTGGGATTTTTCTGTTGCTCCTGGATGTCTACTTCTGTGGGCTCTGGGGACCTAATGCATTGGGGGTTTGGGAGACGTGCCCATTATGTCTTGACCATGGGCCTTTTGATTCCCTCTCCTCCTGTCAACCCTGAACTGAAATCTCTGCTATGGAGGGCTGTTACAGGAGTATGCCAAGTGTAGCTTCAGGCTGCTTCCCCTGATAGTGGGGCGTTGTAGGTGGTTATGGAGTTATTTTTTTCCTCCCCATTTCCCAACATCCCAGGCAGGGGTGTTGACAGTGTCTGTGGAGGGCTGCAGGAATCTACCTTTACTCATTAAACAGAGGGAATGACCTTGCATTAAGCAGCAGCGTCACAAGCTCCTCCATGCTTCCCTGTAGAGCTTTGGTGGCATGGTGCCACCGCACCTCTCCGGGCACTGAACCCAACCTCTGGAGTCTACTGTTCTGGTAAGCATTGCTGTCTCAATAGGGCAGGGTACATGACATCCACTCCAGTGACAAGGCAGTTACCGGATGTGGCGGTGTTGCTGTCCTGTGTGAGATTGTATACCTCAGCTGCAGGCTTGTGCTTCGATGGTTTCAATGTGCCAGTCATCCATTCCTATCATCGCTTGTGGGGGGACTGGCCAGGGGTGCAGCTGCTGGACCAGGGAATCCAGGGTTCCAGGATGTTGGCTGCTTGTTAAGGTAACCTGTGTATCTGCAACTTGGTTCCCACTGCGATCAGTCCCGGGTCCACAGGCCTGGTCTTTAATGTATGAGGGGGCTGTGGCAGTTCATGGGCCTCGGTAGTCTTCTGGTCAGCAAGGGCTGCTTTTTGGGATACAGGGATGTAGCTTGTCCCGGGGCTCCTCCAGTTGTGTTGGAACACTGTGGGTTGAAGCAGTGATGCCATCTTTTCCCCAGTGTTCTGATGTGAGGGGAATGCAGGAACTTGTTCTGTTCTGTGGTGGCAGATGTAACTCGCCTGCGAGTGGTTCTTTTCCTCATTAGGTTAGTGGTTTGGAGATCTTCCTTTTGGAGGATAACTGGTAAGCTGGCTTTCAGTGGTTCCCAGATCAGGAGCTCCTGAGCAGTGCTGCTTCACGGTGCCATGCCTAGGCCACTCCCCTCCATATTTTTTTTTTTGTTTACACACACCATCGCTGCAAGGAAAAAAAAAATGCTGATTTGAATACGTTAATTCAAGAATGAAGTTCAAATTCTTTGAAGTTTTGTGCATCCCGCTGCGCGCAAAACTTGTTACCTGCCCGCGTAAATCCCTTACAGTAATTTGACCATGCAAATGCTTTGTCTATATAAATTAATGACTGAAAATGGGGACTTAAAGGGGTTGTCCCGCTGCAGCAAGTGGGTCTATACACTTCTGTATGGCCATATTAATGCACTTTGTAATGTACATTGTGCATTAATTATGAGCCATACATAAGTTATCAAAAGTTTTTCACTTACCTGCTCCGCTGCTGGCGTCCTCGTCTCCATGGTTGCCGTCTAATTTTCGCCGTCTAAAATGGTCGAATGGCCAAATTAGACGCGCTTGCGCAGTCCGGGTCTTCTGCTTTTCTGAATGGGGCTCCGTGTAGCTCCGCCCCGTCACGTGCCGATTCCAGCCAATCAGGAGGCTGGAATCGGCAATGGACCGCACAGAAGAGCTGCAGTCCACGGAGGAAGAAGATCCCGGCGGCCATCTTCAACCGATAAGTATAGAAGTCACCGGAGCGCGGGGATTCAGGTAAGCGCTGAGCGCTTTTTTTAAGTCCCTGCATCGGGGTTGTCTCGCGCCGAACGGGGGGGGGGGTTGAAAAAAAAAAAGCGTTTCGGCGCGGGACAACCCCTTTAAGGCCTCATTCTCATAGTAGCAGTGAAAGTCTGACCTCCACTTGTATTATTTTTATGGCCTAGCTAATTCACATGTCAAAAGTAATTAGTCGTGTGGCACATGGGTGCTCAGCGCATTATATTATAGAGCTGTAATAACTGCTGTAACATAACAGCAGGAGCGGATTGGCATTTAACTCACGTAAAAAATTCCCAGTGGTCTGGTTAAATTTTAAGGCTGGTAAAGACATTTTTAAAATGTTTTATGTCCAAAAAAAAATCTGTCCTCATCTGTAGTGCTCCTGGCCTCTGCAGTCCGCGCTCGGCGCCACTGTTAGCTCGCGGAATTCCGGGTAGTACGATCATGTGACAAACATGGTGATCGCTGCAGCCAGGAACTGGCCAAGAATCACATAATCGCTCATCAGAACTCTGGATGAAAAGTGCGGCGCTGGGCATGTACTGCAGAGGCCAGAAGGAGCAACACAGGTGAGGATTAGTTTCTTTAGATTTGTTATATATAAATTTCATAGTGTAGATGGCTTGGCGACTGAGGGACGCCGTTTAGTTGGAGGGCTGAAATGAGGGCATAAGGGTAAAGTTATTTTACTATGTGTTGGACACCAAAATTGCCACTTAAAATGTGGTAACTACAGGGAGCACAAAAAATGCTGTCGCTGTGTGGGTCACAGGTGACATTACTAACTGGGGCTGTATGAATGCTGGGGATTATGTAGAAGTTTAAAAACAAATCAGGTCCCTGGAAAATTGAGGTGTCAAAGATGTCTGTCAAATGCTGCAGAGAAGTTATGATCAGTAGAAGTCGTCATGAAGATCTGGCCCAGATGAGGAAAACTGGATATAACAGCACTGATAATTTATAAGGTCTACAAATTGCCCATGTAAGTCAAGTGTGTATATATCTTCTGTATAGTCACTGTATAGTGGGAGGGGGGTTGTAATGGTCTTATAGTATTTTCTTCAGCACTAGTACTATGTGTTCATTGGCTTGGGGTATAGTGTTGATCTTGTAGTGGTCTGTATTCAGCAGCAATATGTTAATAATCACTTCATGGTGGAAATATTTAATTCTGATGTGGGATTATTTGCCCCTTTTATAGTGTCATTGGCAGTTTGGTCCTGGTATAGTGGGTTTTTAGAGTGACAGTATGGAGGTTATTATACGGGCCATGATCACAGTGCTACAGGGTGGTTATTTTCTGTATTTCTACAAAAGGGGGGGGGGGGTTAACTGTAAATTATTTTAACTTTACCAACCTTTATTTCATTATTTAGACCCACTAGGGACGTCACAATGTGCTTGGCTGGGTACGAAGTTAATTAACTTGTATTATCCCTAGCTGCTTATGAAAGAATAAACCCAACTTGATCAGAATTTACTTGATCCTGTAGAAAAGGAGAAAAGTGCATTGCAAAGACCTTTGTAAACCATAAAAGGTCTGTAGAGAAGGGATATGGGACAGTAATTGATGCAGAAATTAGGGTCTTCATCTTATGTAGGACTGTAATCTGAACATTAGTTATCTCCAATGGCAGAGGACAACCCCTTGATATTAAGCACATAGCCTCCGTTAGTGGATTGATGAGCAATTTTTTTTTTTGTAGTTTAAGGCTGGGAAGCCAGTCAGGGCCAGGTATTTTGCAGAGGGGCATTAATTTTGGGCCTGTTATTTCCTGTCACGCAATAAAGCTGTAGAGGGCATCTGCTGAGTCCAGGGTATTGTGGGCAGACCAGATTTTTCCAGCTACTGTTGTATTTGGGTACTCAAGGGGGTGTTGGTCTGCGATGCCACGAGTGAGGCTAGATTGTACAACTCAAGGTAGAACTGTACAAACTCTGATGCTGTTTTTTTCCAGAACATTAGTGAGGGCCCCACTGCGGGAGGAGATGCCTGGGACAAAACTGCAAAACCTCTGTACCTCAGTGATCTTGCCAGTCCTGCTACACTTGTCTCCAAATCCATAAAAATGATGGAGACCGCGGAGAAGTAAGTTTACTACTGTTTATTTCACATGAAGGGTACTATTAAATTAAAGTTGTCTAGTAACTGGAGAAGCTATTAAAGAAACTGTGCGAACACTAAACACTTTTCAATCAACTGTCTGTCGTCTTAAGACATTCTGATTGAAGCCTGTACAGCTCCGATGTTGGAAGATGCCCGGCAGGGTATTCTTACTGTATTACTGGCTGCTCTGTCAGGGGCCTCTCCAGCATGTCCCATACCGCAGTACTGGCTCTAGCCAGCAGATGATGCCATTGTATAATGGCGGAAAGAAAGCCCCCTAGGAAACGAAACCCTGAATCCAAAATTGGATTGCAAAGGGTTAAGAAAGTACAGGGTGTGTTGGGAGGCTATTCTGAAGTAAACACTGATTAGTTAGCATTACTTTTCAGCTAACATTTGTAATACTTGTGAAATGTATAACTCGTATATAAACACTGTCTTTCTATGCAAAAGTTATCCTCTAAGGGCTCATTCACCTGACCATGATTTCACTGTTTATTACGCACGTGATACATGGCAGCATGATACACAGTGAACGGAGTCAGTGAGTACATGGATTGTCATTGACCTGGTCACATTAGCCTGTGGATTTGTGTATGGAAAAGATCGCAGTATGCTTTATTTTACCATGTATCAGGCTGGGAAAACCACTGTTTTTCCATAGGCAGTGTATGCAGTGCAGTCCATATGCAATACGTTGCGGATGGGCAATAATACACAATGCCGTTATGAAAGGGAATGAGGAATTTTAAAAATTCACACTGCGCATGAGTGTGAGGCTATCATGTGCGGTGCACTCGCTGCCATATGCCGTGACGCCAGCTTGCACAGGCCAGTAGTTGCGTGATCCATGCAGTGTTTTACGTATATGGTCGTGTGAATGAGCACTCGGATATAGGTCTTTGAGAAGTGAAGGGAATGTCTTTAATGAAGTTCTCTCCAATAGTAAGCAAAGACCAGGAGTTAAACTGTTTAGTTCTGTAACAATTCATGCATTTAGAACACTGTTAACTCCAAGGGTACTATGTTAACATTAAAAATAACTTAATGTAAGCATAGTATATTGTAAAGTAAAACTACTGCCTGTTAAGTGTGAATGGGGGCGAGCGGGCTGGAAGGATCCCTGAACTTTCCGTCTGCATTCACTAGTGATAATAGCTCCTGTGTAAAAGCACAGAAACTATCATTGTTGGGATGGCCTGTTGGGTATCTCCACCCGACTCATCGTCCCATGTAAATGCCCCATGGGACAGATGGTGCTACCTGAAAGGCAGCGAAATCCGGGTTTAAACTGTCAGTGATAAAATCAGTGGGAGCCCAGGGTCTTTTTGCCAGCTGAGGCGATCAATACACTGTTTTAGAATGTTTTTGTATGGCTCAGGAAATTAAAAGAGGGAAAACACCAAGGCTAAGTCCCTGCCCCATTCTTGGGAGAGTATGCCCAATGCCAGGTGATTGCTGCGTTTTGGGAGAAGAACTTGTGGCACTGTGTTCCACCTTAAGGCAAAGCAGTCTATCTGGGGCTTACCCTACTGATATGTTAACTGATTAAAACTGCCATGTTCAGAGACCATTACCCTGGGTCTAGTTTCTGTCGGCTCAATATCTGCTATGGCGTTTTGGAGCCTTTTAGGTGAATGGCTGAGAAGAACTTTATTTTTTTTTTTCTGCCCAGGAGAAAATTCCTTGACTAATGGAGACATGGATGTCTGGTGCCGCCCTGATAATAAATAAGACACTGTTGTAATATTGGAGAATATTTTTACATGTTTCCCATGTATTCTCTTTTCTGTTTGGATCAACGTCTCCCATACTGCTCTAAGTTCACAGTTCACTACTGTTTGAGGATTTCCTTTCTGCCACCTGTGCCCCCCAACCAGACGGGCTTGCATCAATGGTTACTGAAATAAATGAGCATAGGGACCATTGAATTTTTTTAAGGTTTTGGGGTCGACAGACGCTTTTTTTAGAGTTCTTTTCAATTAAGTGGACAATTTTAATCAAATATTTTATTATAATTTTCAAAGAAACAAATACTGCTTTATTGAATCCCCATGCAGGGGGCATCTAAAGAAAAACAGTTGTCAAATAGAAAACATAGCTCTATGAGTGAGTCCACACTGTTGTATAAAATTTTACGAGTTAGCCTGTATGTTCGCAGTACTTCTCTCCTCCTTCCCCATCCTTTTTTTTTTTTTTTAAAGAAATTTTATTTAGCCAGAAATTAACAAGCATATAAACATGAGTAACTGGCACCGCAGGTGTCAAATTCAGCAGATAATACATTGCATGAAAGGCAGGTTAGAGATAGTCTTTACCTACTTATGTACACATTTCTTCTTGACGCATAATACCTGGCTAGTACTTTTTTTTGCTTTGTCCCTTCCCCCCCGCTTTAACTGTAACTTTATCGGTTATTACTAAACAGCAGTGTAACCTTTGAATGGATCAGCTGTGATCAATCAAAAGAAAAAGCAAAGACTTAACCTTAGACCCCCCCCCCCGCACGCACAACTCTTTTGGAGAACTATGGGGTTAGAGAAGAAAAATTGGTTTTCTGAGCAAAGGGTTTTTGACGTGGAGCAAGTTAAACCGGTGTCCCTCTTTTTGTCCTTACCTCTCCCCCCCCCCCCCCCCACCACCACCACCTAGTGCAGGGCAACTCGCCCAGCTAACCCAGATCTTATCAAATTTTTCAGGGCACCCCCTGGCCATGTACGTCAGTTTGTACATTGGGATCTCGGCATGGACGATCCTGACCCATGCGCTCCTGGTTGGCCTCCCAGGGTGTTTCCAGTTGAGTAGGATCACTTTTTTTGCATAGAAAAGTAACAACTTGTACAGTATACGTGTTGCTGCAGCCATCGGCAGGTCTCCCACAAGCCCAAAGAGGCACGTCCCAGGATGCATGATCCTCGGTGCCCCTAGATGTGTTAAAATGAAGACAAGCACATTTCTCCAGTAGTCCTGTAGAACCGAGCACTCCCAGAACACGTGCATGACCGTTCCATCCACCTCCAAACATCGCGGGCACGTTGCAGTAGAGAGCAGGCCCATAGTGCACAACCTGGAAGGGGTATAGTATATACGGTGCAGGAACTTAACTTGGATTAGCTTGTCTCCAGAACTAACCAGGGGGGACCAGATCCACCCAATATATCCTCATCCTCCTCTGAGGTCAGGTCAGGGATGTCCCCCTCCCATCTCTGCACTGCCCTCTCGCCCAGCGGGGCCAGGTGTTGCGCTATATGGGCATAGAAGCTCGACAGTGGCCTGACCAGGTTGCACATCTGTGCCAGGCTCTCCAGTCGTGTCATAGATACTGGGACAGATAGACCCCCAAATTGCACCCTGGCCACCCCTCGCAGCTGGTAGTATCAAAAGTAGTTATTTTCGGGCAGGCCGTGGGCTATCCGCAGCTGCAGAAAGGTGCTAAGCGGGCCCTCGCTGACTATGTCCGAGGACATTGATGCCCCAACGTCTCCAGAAGGCAGACTCCGGGAAGCGCTGGAAATGTGGCAGTCTAGGGTTATTCCAGAGGGGAGTATGTGGGGATCCCGCAGTCTCCTCTGCAGTGGACAATCTCGTGACCCGTTGCCAGGTCTCCAGTGTCACCAGCATGGGAGTGGGCAGAGAGGCAACCGAGGACAAGGGGCTGCTCAGCAGTAGCCCCCGTAGGTTCTGGGCAGGGTCCACCATTCTACGTTCAAGGCCCACTACCGGATTGTAATCTGACGAAGATAGCCACCATCCCGCATATACCAGTTGGCTGGCCAGGTAGTAGTAATAGAAGTGTGGTAGGGCCAGCCCTCCCCCACTTGACGAGAGGCACAGTCTCCAATTTGATCCTGGGTGTGGTGCCCCTCCACAGTATATGCAGCACGATCCCACGGAGCATAGTAAAGAATTTTTTGGGGACTAATGTAGAAGAATTGTGCAGTGTACATACAGAAATTTTGGTTGCAGTTTCATTTTAAGCAGGTTTTTTCTACCCACCAGCGTGGGTGGGAGAAACGCCCAGCGTGTCGCCACCTCCCCAGCCCAGGAGAGGGACCAGGTTGGAATTGTAGAAGGCAGTTAATTTCACTGAGACTTTTACGCCCAAGTAGGTGGTCTGGGTTGCCCAAATCAGCGGGGCGGGCAGGGGGGGGCTCAGCAGCCGCAGATTCCACCACCAGTAAATGGGTCTTGTCCCAGTTAACCTTGATGCCAGAGTGCGTGCCAAATGCACCGAATATAGTCAGCGCTGCATCTAGAGACGCCTCCGGGTCTTAAAGAAAGAGAAGGGTCTCGTCTGCATAGAGCGCTATGTGCTCTTCGTAATTCAATTTAAATCCCTTCACTGTTGGTGATTGGATTTGGATCGCCAGAGGCTGTATGGCGAGGGCAAGCAGGGCGGGGGACAAAAGGAAGCCCTGTCTTGTGCCCCTTCAGGAGAACTGGGCAGAAACATGTATATTGGTCTTAATGTTGGCCACCGGGGAGTCATATAGAATCTCTAGTGACCAAGCCTGTTTGCGACTTAATGACCAGGCCAAATTTTGCAAATCTGACGTGTCCCTTTAACATGGAAAAACACCAGAAAGGTTTTGCATATCCAAGCGATTCTGACATTGTTTTTTCGCCACATGTTGTGCTTCATTTAGGCGGAAAAAATAGACTGATAGAAATTGTGTTTATTTATTAAAAGCGCCAAAATTGGGAAAATTTTGAAAAAATCGTCATTTTTTCACATTTCCAACTGCAATATCTCAAATATGTGCAAACATAATATAGAAATTTTTGCTAAGATTTATATTTCCACCCGTTCACTTTATTTTGGGCGCACATTGGAAAAACTTTCGTTTTTTTTAACCATTTAGGAGACGTACAAATTTAACATTACTTTTTAGCATTTTGAGGAACACTTTGTTTTCCTATACCAAGCCGAGATTGGAAAGGCTCATGAGTGTCAGAATAGATACCCCCCCAAATGACCATTTTAAAAACTACACCCCTTAGTGTATTCACTGAGGGGTGTCATGAGTATTTTGACCCCAGTTTTTTTCAGGAATTAATTCAATTAAGAGGAGAAAAAGTAAAATTTCATATTTTTGCAAATCTGTCATTTTAAAGACATTTTTTTTTCCTATAGTTTACATGAAAATCAGGATTTACACCCCAAAATGGATACCCCTATTTCTCCCGTGTTCAGAAATATACCCATTGTGGCCCTATTGTTATATCTGAGTCCACAACGGGGCCCAAAATGAAAGGAATAGTCAGTGTCTTTCAAAACAGAAATTTTGCTTGAAGTCCTTTTAGGCCCCATAGCACACATGTAGAGTTCTTGAGCGCCCAAAACCATAGAAAACCCCCACAAATGATCCCATTTTGAAAACTAGACCCCTTAAGGAATTTATCTAGGGGTGTACTGCATATTTTGACCCCACAGTTTTTGAATGAATTAAAACCCAGCAAAAGGAAAAAATGTGATTTTCGTTTTTTCGGCAATTCTGTCATTTTAAAAACAGCTTTTTTTGTACAGCACACATATGAAGTAAGACTTGCACCCAAAAATGGATACCCCTGTTTGTACCGTGTTCAGAGACATACCCATTGTGGCCCTAATCTTGTGTCTGGATACACAACGGAGCCCAAAATGAAAGGAGCGATCGGTGGCTTTCGGAACACAAATTTTGCTTGAAGTCCTTTTAGGCCCCATTGCCCACTTGTAGCGTTCTTGAGCGCCCAAAACCATAGAGAACCCCCACAAATGACCCCATTTTGAAAACTAAACTCCTTAACGAATTTATCTAGGGGTGTACTGCGTATTTTGACCCCACAGTTTTTGAATAAATTCAAGCAAAGCAAAAAAAAAAATAGGATTTTCATTTTTTGGGCTATTGTGTCAATTTAAAAACAGTTTTTTTTGTACAGCGCACACATAAATGAAGGCTTTCACCCCAAAATGGATACCCCTGTTTGTCCCGTGTTCAGAAACATACCCATTGTGGCCCTAATAGACTTACAGGACCCATGGCTAGGCCTACAATGAAAGGAATACCCGGTGGATTTCAGGGTACCGCTGAATAAATTTCAGGCCCCATTGCCCACTTATAGAGCCATTGAGTGGCCAAAACTATAAAGAACCCCCTCAAATGACCCCATTTTGAAAACTAGACCCCTTAACGAATTCATCTAGGGGTGTACTGCGTATTTTGACCCCACAGTATTTGAATGAATCTAAGCAAAGCAGAAGGAAAAAGTTACGATTTTCAATTTTTTTGGCAATTTTTTCAATTTAAAAACAGTTTTTTTGTACAGCGTACATAGGAATTAAGGCCTTCACCCCAAAATGGATACCCCCGTTTGTCCCGAGTTCAGAAACATACCCATTGTGGCGCTAATCTACTTACAGGACGCTTGGCAAGGCCTATAAAGGACGGAACACATGTTGGATTTTAGGGCACAACTGAATAAATTCCAGGCCCCATTGCTTATTTGTACAGAATAAAGATTGACTCCCTAAAAATTCCCCCCCCCCCCCCCCCCCGGCGCCCTTTTTGGCGTTCGCAAATCTTGGATAAAAGTAAAAATGTGAACTGTGTAGTATTTCCGAAGACAGGGGTAATTACGGAGGCTGGTTGGAATGGGCCCATGGGGCAATAAAACCGGGTATCCCCCCCCCCTCCTCTCATGCTTTTTGGGGGTATTTCGTGACCTCAGTAGCGGGTATGGGGTGTAAAAAGTGGCGCACTGTGAGTCTCCGTAAGCTTGATGAGGTGCGGCGGTCTCACACAGAAGGCGCTCAACAAGGTGCTCCTGGAACTGCAGGAAGGCGAGCGTTCCCGGGGCTTCTTGTAAATTGCGTATTACAGGTAGCGGTCTGAATAACGCCGGGCTCACGCGGGTGCTGTCGGAATCCGCTTGCGGAGGCCCACAGCGGATCCCATCTGTGAGCCCGGCTGTGACCCTGCGTACGGCTGCGTAATGTACTGCGCATAACTGCCTACTCACACAGGCGGTCATGCACAGTACACCTTTGTTTGTATTTCCCGCACCATCGCTTAGCGATGACGCGGGTACCCGCAGCCCGTATATAATGTAGTTGCGTATGGGCAGCGGGTATATCCACGACCATGGAGCACAATGGGCTCTATGTTGCCGATATCCGCGGTAAAATAGAACCTGCTGCGTTCTCTTTTCTGCGAGTGGATTACATAATTCCAACCCACTAATGTGAGCGGAATTGTGTAATCCAATGCGATTGATCTGCATATTACCGCAGATCAGACGCATGCAGAATCCGTAATTCCTATCCAATCATGTGAGACCGGCCTAAGGTAGATCGCTACCTTTTTATCACGTGACTGGGGACCGCTCAACGAGGCCACCTGTCACTGCTCCAGGCTCTCGGCGACCGTTGGTCGCTGGGAGCAAGGAGATTTTAAATTTCCTGGGCTCCCCGACTCCTGCGCCTGTGTCCGGCTTTTTTCCGGCAATCGGATGTGCAGAGTTCGGGAAGGTCCACGGAGGAAGATCGCGTTGGGGTTCAAATACGCAGGCCTCCGGTAAAAAGTTTCATCTCCTCTCACCGATCGCATCAGTGAGGGGAGATGAAACTTCAAATTTTTTTTTACTTTTACGTGATCGCCATTATTGAATAATAACGAACACGTGACCAGGAACGGCTCACCGCGGCCCCCCGTGAAATCTCCATGCTCTTGGCTACGTTTTGTAGCCAGGAGCAGGGAGAATTTAAATTATCCTGGCAATCCACAGCTTTTGCGCATGCGGCCGCCATTTTGGCGACGGGCGCGTGTGCAGAAGCTGTGTTAAGGTCCGCGGATAAATCTGGGGGCCTTAGGTACGTACTTTCATCCTCCCTCACGGATATGATCCATGAGGGGAGATGAAACGTACGCTTTTTAAACTTTTAAAAACTTTTTTTTACTTTTTTACACTTTTTTTTCACTTTACATGATCACTGTCATCCATTGGATGAGTGATCATGTCCCTGGTATAATCTCTCTGCTCCTAGCTACACATGGCAGCCAGGAGCAGAGGGATTTTAAATTTCCCGGAGCTCGAGCTCGTCTGTGCACGCGCCCGATGTCAATCATCGGGCGCGCATGCGCAGACAGGGATTCGGGTCCTGGGACATCGGGACACCGCTGAGGACTGGGGTTGAGTGTTTTCACCTCCCCTCATGGATCCGATCCCTGAGGGGAGGTGAAACTGACTTTATTTAAACTTTTTTTTAACTTTTTCGCGATCGCCGCTAATCATTGGATAACGGCGATCGCGGTACCGGGGACCGCTCACCGCAGTCCCCGCTGACATCTCCTGCCTCCCGGCTCCCTACAGGAGCCGGGAGCCAGGAGATTTTAAATCTCCCGCGCCTCCGGGCCTTCTGCGCATGCGGCTGACGTAATGCCGCCTGGCGCGCATGCGCAGAAGACCGGCTTCGGGCCCCGGAGCTGCAGGAGAGCGGGGAGCAGCGTGCCGGACCTGGGTGAGTAATTTCAGCTGCTCCGATGGATCCGATCCATCGGAGCAGCTGAATCTTTAACTTTTGTGTACTTTTATTTACTTTTTTTGCGATCAGCGCTATCCATTGCATAGCGCCGATCGCAATGCCGGGGGGGTGTCCGAACAGCCCGGGATGACAGCTCCATGCTGTCAGCTACCTGCGGACACCGACAGCATGGAGCTGTCACGTCCAGAGCCCGAGGGGCATTAGTCTCTGCAGGAAGCATGTTTTTACGTCCTCAGAGAATAAAGCCCACTTCGGGAGGATGTAAACACTATGGGCTGGTCGTTAAGGGGTTAATAAAAGTTGGCCCGAATCCGAACCGCCGCATCACCGCCCATAAGTACTTCCACTCCACTGAGTCTAAGGCCTTTGCTTGATCTATAAATACCAGAGTACGTTTCCCGCAGTTAGTATGCTTATATGATAGGTGGTTAAAAAGTCTCCTCAGGTTCATGTCCATGCTTTTGCCAGGCATGAAGCCGGACTGGTCAGCG
Source organism: Eleutherodactylus coqui (assembly GCA_035609135.1). Classification (NCBI taxonomy): domain Eukaryota; kingdom Metazoa; phylum Chordata; class Amphibia; order Anura; family Eleutherodactylidae; genus Eleutherodactylus; species Eleutherodactylus coqui. The sequence goes on along the minus strand of CM069410.1, from coordinate 162,149,553 downwards.
TGTATGATCTCGTTCAGTATCGAGTTTATACGCGTCGCCAATATTTTTGCAATTACCTTTACGTCGTTGTTGAGGAGGGAAATGGGACAGTAAGAGTCGCAGTCCTTGGGATCTTTTCCGGTTTTAAGAAATTGCAAATCTGCGCCAGGTACTCCAGCCGTGTCATGGATAGTGGGATAGATAGACCTCCAAACTGAACCCTGGCCACATCTCGCAATTGGTAGAATCTAAAGTAGAAGTTCTCGGGCAGGCCGTGGGCTATCCGCAGCTGCAGAAAGATGCTAAGCGGGCCCTCGCTGACTGTGTCAGAGAGGGCATTGACGTCCCAACGTCTCCAGAAGGCAGACTCCGGGAAGCGCTGGAAATGTGGCAGTCCAGGGTTATTACAGAGGGGAGTATGTGGGGATTGTGCAGTCTCCTGCAGTGGACAATCTCGTGACCCGTTGCCAGGTCCCCAGTGTCACCAGCATAGGAGTGGGCAGAGGAGCGACCGAGTATGAGGGGCTGCTCAGCAGCAGCCCCCATAGGTTCTGGGCAGGGTCCACCATTCTACGTTCAAGGCCCACTGCTGGGTTGTAATTGACGAGGATAGCCACCATCCTGTGTACACCAGCTGGCTGGCCAGGTAGTAATAGAAGTGTGGTAGGGCCAGCCCTCCCCCACTCGACGGGAGGCACAGTCTCTAATTTGATCCTGGGTGCAGTGCCCCTCCACAATATGCGCAGCACGATCCTGCGGAGCAGAGTAAAGAATTTTTTGGGGACTAACGTAGGGGAATTATGTGGGATGGATGGATAGATGGGAATTTTGGCAGCAGTTGAATTTTTAGTAGGTTTATTCTGCCCACCAGCGTAAGTGGGAGAGAGGCCCAGCGTGTTGCCGCCTGCCCAGGAGAGGGATCTGATTGGAATTGTAGAAGGCGGTTAGTTCCGCTGAGACCTTTACGCCCAAATAGGTAGTCTGGGTTGTCCTGCTCAGCGGGGCGGGCTGAGGGAGCTCGGCAACCGCAGGGTCCACCGCCAACAAATGGGTCTTGTCCCAGTTGACCCTAATGCAAGAGTGCGTGCCGAGCGTGCCGAAAATAGTCAGCGCTGCATCTAGAGACGTCTCTGGGTCTCAAAGAAAGAGAAGGCTGTCATCTGCATAGAGCGCTATACGCTCTTCTTAATTGTTCAGTGTAAATCCCTTCACTGTTGGTGACGTTCGAATTTGGATCGCAAGAGGCTCTATGGCTAGGGCAAACCAGGTGGGGGACAAAGGGCAGCCCTGTCTTGTGCCTCTATTAAGGGAGAACTGGGCGTACACATGTATGTTAGTCTTAATTTTGGCTACCGGGGAGTCGTATAGTGTCTCGGTCCATTTAATAAAAGTTGGCCCGAATCCGAACCGCCGCATCACCGCCCATAACGACTTCCACTCTACTGTGTCGAAGGCCTTTGCCTGATCTATAAATACCAGAGTACGTTTCCCGCAGTTAGTATGCTTATGATAGGTGGTTAAAAAGTCTCCTCAGGTTCATGTCCATGCTTTTGCCAGGCATGAAGCCTGACTGGTCAGCGTGTATGATCTCGTTCATTATCGAGTTTATACGCGTCGCCAATGTTTTTGCAATTACCTTTACGTCGTTGAGGAGGGAAATGGGACGGTAAGAGTGGCAGTCCTTGGGATCTTTTCCAGTTTTAGGGATCATTATTATAAGGGCTTTACGCATTGTGTCCGATAATGTCCTCTCTCGCAGAATAGAATTATATAGTGTGAGAAGTCGTGGGGCCAGGGTTTCCACATTTTTTTTATACCATTCCCCAGGGAGTCTATTTACGCCTGGAGCTTCATATTGGAAAGTGACTTAATGGCCTCCGTTATTTCTTCTATACTTAGGTCTCTGTCTAGGTGGGCCGCTCTGTCTCCTCCCAGTTTGAGGAAGGGAATGTCATCTAAATATGCCAGAAGCTGCGCTTCAGTGTAGTTTTGTTTGGAGGTGTACAGGTCCTTGTAGAATTAGGCGAACGTTTGATTAATCGGTTTGGGATCGCTTAATAGAGTACCCACGCTATCTCGCACTGCTGTAACTGGCAGCAGTGTCTGGATCTTCTCTAGCCAAGTAGGCCAGTAGGTGGCCATTGTCTCCCTGATCAAAGTTCCGGTGGCGGGAGTACAGAAGTTTCTTCTTGGTGTATTCAATAAGCTGTAATTTATATTCCTGTCACAGGGCATTCAGAATTGTAGTAGTTTCCAGGGAGGAATCTGCTATATGTCTAGTCTCTGCTAAGTCAAGGCGACGTTCCAAGTCCAAGCTGCTGGCTCCCAGGGATCTTCTATGCTCGGCAATGGCTGAGGTAAAGGATCCCCTGGTAAAGGCTTTAAATGCATCCCATACCACCAGCTCCAAAGCCGTCCGCTCATTGACCTCCCAATACATCTCAGCCTCTTGTTCTACGTATTCGTGCACTTTCTGTTCCAACCACAACGGGCTCAGCCTCCACATAAAATGACTGCCCTTAACTTTGAGGTCAAGAACCAATTGGAGCGGGGAGTGATCTGAAATGCCTCTGGGCAAGTATATGTCGCGTACCATGGGGAGGCAGTCTGGGGAGCCAAAACAGAGGTCTATACGTGAGAAGGCATTGTAGGTCGGGGTGTGACATGAGTAGGCTCTGTCATGTGAATGTTGCGTACGCCATATTTCCTGCAATAGGTAGGACTCGGCCCACCCAGGCAGCCGAACCTGTGTGGAAGCAGCTGGAGTAAGACAGTCCCGCATCGGGTCCAAGATCAGGTTGAAGTCTCCCATAATGACTATCGGGGCCGCCTCCAGGGGGACCACTCGCTCCACCTCGTGAAGTATTTCCATGTTAGCGGGTGGTGGTAGGTAAACAGTTACTATCGTGAGGAGGCGTCTGTGGAAAGTTGCCTGTAGGATCAGATAGCGTCCCCCAGGGTCTATGTGTATTTGGCGGAAAGCAAATTGGGCCGATTTGGCCACCAATATGCTGACTCCTCGAGCATAATTTGAGTAAGTCGCGTGGTACGCCGAGCCTATTGCTCGCTTAAGCGCCAGCGTCATCGAGCCCCAAAGGTGTGTTTCTTAAAGTATTATCACGAGGGGGGAGTGAGTTTTAAGAAAGTCAAAAACCAATGCTCTTTAATTTTAGAATTTAGGCCCCTGACGTTCCAGGAGACCAGCTTTAAGTACGCGCTAGCCATTTTCAAGGGCCTGGACATAGTTCCCACAAGTTCCTCGTAAAGCATCCGAAAAAGAGTCGCGTCCAAAATAACAAATGAAAATTACAAAGCAAACCAAAATCTGTTCACATTTGGCAACCTCAAACCAGTCCCTCCCTTCCCACCCTACCCATCCCCCCCAAATTTTTGACAGGTTTTGATCCCATAACTCACAACTTTGTAGGGGGGTGTGCGGCCTACCCCCAGGAGAGTCACCAACAAACTATAGCAGAAAAATATAAAACAGTAACAGCAGTTACAAACATGAGAATGAAGTCCCCCTGTGATTAAACAGACGGGGTTATGTGGGTGCGGGATGCGCCAGTGTGGACTATGGGTACCCAGCGCGGGTTGCGGGCAGTATATAGGCCTCTAAAACAGCCGGGCTCCCACAGTCTAAACAGAAAAGAATAACTTTTAAGAAGTCTGGGAAAATACGGATTGTTGGTCCGTCAACCCTTATCGGGTCTCTTTCCCAGTTGAGCGCGAGAATTTTGTCTCTGTCCCTATAGTTAAGTATTTTTGCAATGAAGCTGCGTGGAGGGCCTCTGGGCGGCGGAGCTCTTGATGGGATGCAATGTGCTCTCTCAACGCAGAATAGGGTTGACAGTCGGGACCGTCGTCCTGTTTATGGAGCGATTCCAGAAAGTCGCAGAGATCTCTGCCCTCAGCGCCCTCCGGCAATCCAATGAATCTGAGAGACACAGGAATGGGGGGGGGGGGCAGTCAGTTGCCTCTGCACCTCTGTTCGGTAATAGACTGCTCCCCTGGGGGGGGGGGGGGGGAGACTCCGTGACCGGTGCTCCTCTCTAAGCGTAGTTCTCCGCAGCATCCCCCTCTACTTCTCCCACACTGCCTCATATTCTTTTCCTCTGCACCCCTTGTCTCCCCCTGCCTAGGTGGTGTCCGACTGGGGGGAGGGGTGGAGGGGGCCTCCTAATGTGTCTGCCGGCCTAGGGTGTTGGCTGCGCAACAGGGGATTTCCAGTGCCGCAGGGGTGGTATCAGTCCCATTGGGGTGGGGGAGCCGCAGTGTCCGGCGGCCGCAGCCACGGCATCACTCACCCAGTCCACAGTCCTGTGGGTCTGCCGCTCTCTCCTGCTTCTGCCCGCTCCCGGGCTCTCTACAGGTCCCAGCAGCTGCCCCTTCACGTCCGCTGCTCCTCGGCAGGTGTTTGCTGTGGCCTTCCGTGGCCGGCCCTCACTTCCGGTCGGCCGCGTCTGTAAATTTAGGCTGAGGATGCGCCCGGTTCCGTAGGCCGCAAAATCGCAGTGTTGGCTAGAGACCTGCGGAAGGTCTCTCTCCATAAGTCTCGGCCCGGAGGTGCCCGCGGTAGCAGTTTCGGCCCCGTGGGAGCCTCCAAACGCGGCAGAAACCCGCTGGTATGATGCTGCAGCCAGGAGCTCCGGCCTGTGCGTGCGCTCCTGTTGCTGGCTAGCCATGCCCCTCATCCCCATCCTTACCAGCATGTGGTATGCTGCTTCTTTAACACTCCATCACTTATTTCTGTATCCCCTGACCTCTTCCGCTCACTACTCTTCAAATGTCCTTAATTCATATTGAAACAACGGATAGAGGTTTTCTTCTCTCCCTGAATTGTCAGAACCAGCCGATTCCTAAACTCAGCTCCAAATCTTATGCACTCAAGGGCCTAGCTAAGCCTGGTATCTGTAGGAATTCTGCCCAGGGTCTTCAGGTCTTAAGAAATGGGTCCATACTGTCGTCCCTTATGGGCAACAATTTTTCATAAAGCATCATTCTTGATACTCTTGCGATAATTGGTTCTAGAGAGAGAATGGGTGACAGCCATTAAAAAGCGATATAGATTTTAGTTGCCATACAGATCTGTTGCGAGAGCTTGTTCATTAAAGCCCAGAGGTTTGTCAGCCAGGAGGCAGACAGATGGGGTGAGAGGGAATGTCTTACCCAAAACCTTAGAGATGAGACTGGTTACCCTTCTCTAAAATGTGACAACCAAAGGGCAGGTCCACCATGTGTGGGCAATTAAGCCCAGATTATCGCAGCCCCTGAAACAGGGGAAGTGGTTGAAGTATTTGTGGATCATTGCAGTAACTGGGTATAACCTATGAAGGATTTTTACTGCGGATTCAGCAAGAGTTACTTGATGGCTGCCTTTTGCCATCGAGAGACTGAGAGGGAGATTCCGAGGTCCGACTCCCAACATTGCGCACAGTAGTTTGGTTTCTGAGAGGGGTTTATTCATGCTGGCATAGTGAGGGTATTAAGCCTGTCTAGAGTGGAGACCATATGCAGGCTCCCTCGAAGGGTGTATGGGTGACCGAGAGACCAGTGGTGCTTAGCGAGTGTAGAAAGCTGTATATTTGGCTCAATTCAAACCATAGGCTTTCTGAAACGGAGTATTTGTCGATCAGCTGTTGCGAGGATAGAAGTTTACCACAAGGCATAAAGTGGTAAATAAGCGTAATGCATCTGGCTCGCTGCCATTGGTTTTTCTCCTCATAAACTTGTAGGAAATGCTTGATTAGGGATAACTGATAGTGGCGAAATAGGTGACATCATGGCGTATTTAACCCCTTAGTGACCAAGCCTGGTTGCGCCTTAATGACCAGGCCAAATTTTGCAAATCTGACACGTGTCACTTTAGCATGGAAAAACACCATAAAGGTTTTGCATATCCAAGCGATTCTGACATTGTTTTTTCGCCACATGTTGTACTTCATTTAGGTGGAAAAAAAAGACCGATAGAATTTGTTTATTTATTAAAAGCGCCAAAATTGGGAAACTCTTGAAAAAATCGTCATTTTTTCACATTTCCAACTGCAATATCTCAAATATGTGCAAACATAATATAGAAATTTTTGCTAAGATTTATATTTCCATCCGTTTACTTGATTTGGGCGCACATTGGAAAAACTCGTTTTTTTAACCATTTAGGAGACGTACAAATGTAACTACTTTTCAGCATTTTGAGGAACACTTTGTTTTCCTACACCAATCCAAGATTGGAAAGGCTCATAGGAGTCAAAATGATAGATACCCCCACAAGTGACCCCATTTTAAAAACTACACCCTTTAACGTATTCACTGAGGGGTGTCATGAGTATTTTAACCCCAGTTTTTTTTCAGGAGTCAATGCAATTTAGAAGAGAAACTAAAATTTCATATTTTTGCAAATATGTCATTTTAGACAAGACTTTTTTCTATAGTACACATGAAAATTAGGATTTGCACCCCAGAATGGATACGCCTGTTTGTCCCGTGCTCAGAAACATACCCATTGTGGCCTTAGTATTACGTCTGTATGCACAATGGGGCCCAAAATGAAAGGAGCAACCGGTGGCTTTCGGAACAAATTTTGCTTGAAGGAGATTTAGGCCCTATTGCCCACTTTAGTCATTGAGTGACTAAAACGATGGAGAACGCCCACAAGTGACCCCATTTTGAGAAGTAGACCCCTTAACTAATTTATCTAGGGGTACGATGACTTTTTTGGCTTCAGTTTTTGAATGAATCTAAGCCAAGCCGAAGGAAAAAAATTACAGTTTTCATTTATTTGGTAATTCTGTCATTTTAAAAGCAGTTTTTTTGTACAGCACATATATGAATGAAGACTTGCACCCCAAAATGGATACCCCTGTTTCTCCCATGCTCAGAAACATACCCATTGTGGCCCTAATCGTGTGTCTGGATGCACAATGGGGCCCAAAATGAAAGGAGCAACCGGTGGCTTTCGGAACAGAAATTTTCCTTGAAGGAGATTTAGTCCCCATTGCCCACTTGTAGAGCCATTGACTGACCAAAACGATGGAGAACCCCCACAAGTGACCCCATTTTGAAAAGTGGACCCCCCTAACGAATTTATCTAGGGGTATAATGACTTTTTTTGACTTCACAGTTTTTAAATGAATCTAAGCCAAGCAGAAGGAAAAAATTATGATTTTCATTTTTTTGGCAATTGTGTAAATTTAAAAACTTTTTTTTTGGACAATGTACATAGGAATGAAGACTGTCACCCCAAAATGGATACCCCCGTTTGTCCCGTGTTCAGAAACATACCCATTGTGGCCCTAATCTACTTAAAGGGACACATGGCTAGGCCTATAATGGAAGGAGCACCCATTGGATTTCAGGGTACAACGGAATAAATTCCAGTCCCCATTGCCCACTTGTAGAGCCATTGAGCGACCAAAACGATAGAGAACCCCCACAAATGACACAATTTTGAAAACTAGACCCCTTAACAAATTCATCTAGGGGTGTACTGTGCATTTTGACACCAAAGTATTTGAATGTATCTAAGCAAAGCAAAAGGAAAAAATTACGATTTTCATTTGTTTGGCAATTTTGTCAATTTAAAAACTGTTTTTTTTGGACAATGTACATAGGAATGAAGATGTTCACCCCAAAATGGATACCCCCATTTGTCCCGTGTTCAGAAACATACCCATTGTGGCCCTAATCTACTTACAGAACACATGGCTAGGCCTATAATGGAGGGAATGCCCGCTGGATTTCTGGGCAGAACTGAATAAATTCCAGTCCCCATTGCCCACTTATACAGAGAAAAAATTGACATCCTAAAAATAATCCCCCCCCCCCCTCCCCCTGCCATCTTCATTTTTTTGGCATTCCCTAAATATTAGATAAAAATAATAATACAAACTGCGTTTTATGTCCGAAGACAGGGGTAATTACGGAGGCTGCTTGGGATGGGCACATGGGGCAAGGAAACCGGGTATCCCCCCCCCCCCCCCCTCTAGTATTTTGGGGGGTATTCCGTAACCTCAGCAGCGGGTATGGGGTGTAAAAAGTGGCGCTCTGTGAGGCTTTGTAATTTTGCTGCGGTGCCGCGGTCTCACAGACAAGGCGCACAAGATGCTCCTGGAACTGCAGGAAGGCGAGCGTTCCCGGGGCTTCTTGCGTATTAGGCCTCATGTCCACGGGGAAAATCAGATCCGCTGCAGATTCTCAATGGAGAATCTGCAGCGGGTCCCTCCTGCCCCGCGGACATGAGCGCCGAAAATAGCAATTTAAAAGCATTTACCTATCCGTAGCGGGCGGGGACGCTCTGCTCTTCCTCACGGCCGGATCTTCATTTTCGGCCGGCGGATGAATTCCTGACGCCGGCGGCACGTCGCCGACGTGCCGCGCGCATGCGCCGGGCACATCCGCCGAGCTGAAGCAAGGGAGATGCGGCCGTGAGGAAGAGAAGAGCTTCCCGGTCCGCTGCGGGTGAGTAAATGCTTTAAATTCCTATTTTAGGTCTCCCGCGGATCTGGACAGCTTCCATAGGCTTCAATAGAAGCCCGCGGGAGCCGTCCCCGCGGGAGACCCGCATGAAAATGGAGCATGGTCCAGATTTTTTCATGCTCCATTTTTTTAAAAATCACTTTTATTGACGATCCGCGGGTATTTATCTACCCGCGGGTGGTCAATGCATCCCTATGGGGTGCGGATCCGCGCGCGGGAGATCCGCTGCGGATTTTAAATCTCATTTTGCCCGTGGACATGAGCCCTTACAGGTAGCGGTCTGAATAACGCCGGGCTCACGCAGCCGTATGTGGAATCTGCTTGCGGAGGCACGCAGCGGATTCCAGCTGTGAGCCTGGCTGTGACCCTACGTACGGCCGCGTAATGTACTGCGCATAACTGCATACTCACACAGGTGGTTTTTTGTTTATATTTCCCGTGCCGTCGCTTAGAGCTGACCCAGGTACCCGCAGCGCAGCCTGTACACAATGTGTTTGCATATGGGCTGCGGGTATATCCGCCGTCATAGAGCACAATGGGCTCTAGGTCGCGGATATCCGCGGTAAAATATAGCATGCCGTGTTCTGTTTCTGCGAGTGGATTACGCAATTCCGACCCGCTAATTGGGGGGAATTGTGTAATCCAATGCATGCGATTGATCCGTGGATTACCGCTGATCAAGCGCATGCAGAACCCGTAATTCCTCTCCGGTCATGTGTGACCGGCCTAATTTTAGTTCGCTACTTTATCACGTGACCGGGGACCGCTCAGCGAGGCCACTGGTCACTGCTCCAAGCACTCAGCGACCATTGGTCACTGGGAGCAAGGAGATTTAAAATTTCCTGGGCTCCCACGGCTCCTGCGAGTGTCTGGCATTTTGCCGGCGGGCGCATACTCAGAAGCTGGCAGGATCCATGGAGGATAATCGCATCTGGATTCAAATGCAGAAGCCTCCGATGAGATGTTTCATCTTCCCCCACCGATCGCATCGGTGAGGGGAGATGAAACTGCCACTTTTTAAAGAACTTTTACGTGATCGCCATTATGCATTGGATAACGGCGATCACGTGACCAGTAACCGCATACCGCGGCTCCCCGTGACATCTCCAGTCTCTTGGCTACCTTTGGTAGCCAGCAGCAGGGAGATTTTACATTTCTTGGGCAATCTTTCACTTTTGCGCATGCGTCCGCCATCATGCTGACGGGCGCATGTGCAGAAGCTGCGGTAAGGTCCACGGATCAACATCCCACCAGAGAACAAATCCGGGACCTTGGGTACGTAAGTTCATCCCCCTTACGGATACTATCCATAAGGGGAAATGAAACTAACTTTTTAAACTTTTTTTAACTTTTTTTTTTTTTACTTTTAACTTTATATGATCGCCGTTATCCGATGGATAACGGTGATCATATGACTGAAAACCGCATACAGCGGTCCCCAGTCATATCTCCCTGCACTCGGCTATCTGTGACAGCCGGGTGTAGGGAGACTTTGAATTTGCCGGGCTCGCCGACTTCTGCGCATGCGCGCCACAACGGCACATCACAGAAGCCAGCGGGGGGTCCCGACACCGGCCGGAGGACGTCGGCGGACCTGAGGTGAGTATTTTCACCTCCCCTCATAGCGCTGATCGCAATGCCGGGGGGGGGGGATTTGTGACAGTTGGGCTGCTAGGTAGTATTTTTTCAGGTTAGGTACTGACAGACCTCCGATTCTTTTATGGTAGTGCATCACTTTTTGCTCAATTCTAGGTCTTATTTCCCCAGATGAATTGGAATATGGATTTCTGCATTTCCTGTATTTCTTTTGAGGGAACCTCTTTAGGGAGGCATCTAAATGGATAAAGGAGGCGGGGCAGGACGTTCGTCATAACAGTTAATACGGCCTTTCCATGAGATAGTGAATTGACTTTCTTCAAATCCGTTTTTAAAGAGGCAAACGGACGGGGATAATTCCACTTATATAGAGCGTCTAAATTGGGAGTAAGTTTATTGTTCAAAATATTTTTATTGGGTTTGCACACAAGAACAATTTAGAGAAAATAACATTTAACTTGATATACAGATTGTTTCAGAGGCTCTTGTGCATTTTGTTGTAAATGTCGTTGATATAACATTTCGTATGAACTAGTAAGAGAAATAACTAGTGAAAATTAGTGGTGAAAGAAAAAGAAATAGATGGATGATGGAGGACAGTAGGGGGGAGATGGGAGGGTCGGTGGGAGGGGAGCACTAATGGCCACACTAAAGCAGCTTGTATTTGTTCAAACCTGAATCTACTATCCCTAAGGGACATATTGCTCAAAGCCTGATTGGAGCCAGGTCTTCAGGTCATTGGAATTGCGGAATAGTATCCAAGCTGACCATCTTGAGCCATTATTTCCTCCATTTGTGCTATGTGGTACAGTCTCCAGCCATTAAATCCTCGAGGGGTGTAGGGGAGACTTCCAGAGCCGCAGAATTATTTGTCTCATGGCTATTAGGTAGAATTTGAATGGGCTTTTTTTGTTTTTGGCTATGGAGCCAGGGGGTAAAGATAGTAGTGCCACCTCCGGTGTAAGGACTAGAGTCCCTGAAGATAGCATTATAGAGGTTAGTTATACTGCTCCAGAGAGGGGAGACCAAAGGGCACTCCCAGCAGATATGGAGACTACCTCTTCCCCAGGAGCAGCGCCAGCAGGTATCCGGGGATACATCCTGGCCAGAGTTGTGGGTGTTCTGTACCACTGTGAGAGTAGTTGGTTTTTTGAAATTTAGATGATCTTATAGTGAGTTAAGACAAAGGACTTAAGCAAATCTTCCTCTGTGAAAGTTTTCCCCAGCTCTCTCCCATTTCCCCGCATAAGCAACAGCATCATTTTGAGTCTCTGCCGATACAAGGAGATGGTACATTACCGAAACCCCGGACCTAATCGGCATGGGAGCCACACAGTTTCTCAAACTAGGAAAGAACAGAGCTTCCACGGGTCCCTGGGTCTGGACATAATGTATTTGAAGGTATGTCAGCAACACTCCAGGTCTGGAGGCCCCATCTCCCAGGATCTCATTCTTGGCTTAACCCCTGACGTGAAAATGACGTCTCTAATCCGCAGGGGAGGACAAGTCCCCTCTGGTAGTTGGGAGAGCTTCTCATTTATAGGGGAAAATCTGGATTCCCAGACAGGGGAGTAAAAGGAACCTTGTCTGGATACTAGTCTAAAGCGATTTGCGAAACTATTCCAGATGTCCAGTAGCCGACACGTCAGAGGTGGAATAGGTGTGACTCTGCGAGATGCGATTGGCGAGAGCCAGAAGAGGCCCATGATTTGCGAGGGGATACTCTCTTGCTCGAGTTCGACCCAGAGCTTGGATGTCTTATTGTGAATGATGTCCAGAATGCAATTGAAGATTGATACCTTATGGTATAAAGAGAAACTTGGAAGGCCCACTCCATTTCTCTTTTGGCGTATGTCACCCCAGACAGTCGCCAGAAATCTGGTGTATTTTATCAATGTACGATTTCAGGCAGCTTTAGTGGGAGGATTGTGAAAAGGTATTGAAACTTAAAGAGGAAGTCCATTTTTAAAGCATTAATTCTCCCGAACCAGGAGATGGCAAGGGGGCGCCATTTTTTTAAGCTCCCTTCCTAAGTTAGTCAGGAGCGGTTTGTAGTGTAGGTTAGAGATCGCTGGGGTCGCTAGTTAATGCGATTCCAAGGTGGTTAATGTGGTCATCCTTCCACTTTATGTTGAAAAAGGACTCTAGGCTCGTAACGTCATCTGGTGGAATTGTTATATTTAAAATTTCGGACTTGTGAGCGTTGATTTTGAAGTTACTGACGCGACCTAAGCGTCTAAGTTCTGATAGAATTACTGTTAAGGCAATTCTCGGGTTGGTGAGATATACCAGAAGGTCATCCGCCAACAGAGCCAGTTTGTGCTCTGATGCACTTGTTCTGTAGCCTTGTATATCGGGGTTGGCTCTGAGGGTGTTGGCCAGGGACTCCATCACCAGGACGTATAGGAAGGGGGATAGTGGGCAACCTTGTCTTGTTCCATTATTGATTTTTAGGGGAAAGGAAAGAGATCCGTAAACTGACACGCTGTGGGATGTCGGTACAATGCCATAATCCAGGACAGACACCTAGGTCCCACACCAATTTTTCGAAGGGTTTCTTCTAAGAACCCCCAGTGCACTCTGTCGAACGCCTTTTCAGCATCTACTGATGAGGCACAGGAGGCTCCCTCCGAGACGGGCTCTAGAAATTAGGGAGACAGAACGGATCGTATTATCTTTTGCCTCCCGCCCTGGGACAAATCCAGTCTGCTTTTTATTAAGGCTGGAATAAGCGGTTTCAGGTGGGTTGCCAGAATTTTGGTGAAAATTTTGGTGTCTATATTTATTAATGAAATAGGGCGATAGTTACTGCAGGATGAGTGGTCTTTCCCTGGTTTAGGGATAACTGTTATTATGGCTTGTATAGCCTGGTGTGGGAATGGGCATGAGTCCGAGACAGCTAAAGGATTTCAGTAAGAGGGGGGAGTCAGTAGACTCCCGTATGTTTTATAGAATCGGGGGGTGAACTCATCCGGTCCCGGGCTCTTGCCTAGTTTAAGATCTTTGATTACATCATGGATCTCACCCTCCGTGAAGCTTTCCTCAAGGCTATCTGTGTCCCCCCTCAATATAGTTCCGGGTGTGTGTCTATTAAGGTAGTCTTCTATCATTGGGGGGTTTTGCTGGGACGCTGTTCCCCGATTTTCAGATAGATTGTAAAGATCATGATAGTATGATCTGAAACAGTCTAATATGTCTGTGGTGGAATAAATCTGACCTTTTCTGGGAGAGTTAAGGAGGCTATATAAGGTGTAGATGTCCTGGGATGGAGGGCCCTGGCCAACCCCCAGCCACATTTATTTCCGAATTCGCAAAGTGAGTATTGGTCTAGGATGGAGAGGGTTTTCTTTCTGGTGTCTGAAATGTCTGCTCTTAGTACTTCTGTAAAGGTTTTTTGTTTGAGTTTTCGAGGGTGTCAAGTCTTGTTAATAGGAGCCTCAGGTTTTGCACCCGCTCCTTCTTTAATCTGGCCCCATGGGAGATAAGTGCCTCTAATTACACACTTAAGTGCTTCCTATTGAATGGGAGAAAATGTAAAGTCAGTCTCGTGTATGCTAGACAAGTCCTGTATTGCCTGTCTAATGGCCTCCGCGCACGTTGGGTCGTTTAGGAGATTGTCATTGAGACGCCAAGTGTGATTCTCATTTTTTTTCTCCCTAGGCCCTGGAGGGTCCCAAACACTAAAGCGTGGTCTGACCACAAAGATCCCAATGGAGCTGTCGGGCGACAGGTCCAGTAGGTCTTAAATGAGTAGGTAGTCTAGTCTGTTGTAACTATTGTGTATGGCAGAGTGGTAAGTGTAGTCCCTTGTGTTTGGATGTAAGATTCGCCGTAGGTCTACTAATTTTAAGGAGGCCAGGGCCCTTTTGCGTTTTTAAGTGCAAGTGTACAGACCCCAGTCCTACCCGCTGACGAGTCCAGCTCTGGAACCAGGCACAGGTTGAAGTGCCCACCGAGGATTATTCGGGAGCCCGCAGCAAATCTCGAGTTTCTCAATGACCTGGACACCAAAGGACACCTGAGAGTGGTTAGGGAAATAAGCATTGGCAATTAATATTGCTGGAAGAAATTTTTAAAAAGATATAACGCCCTTCCGCATCAATCTCGGAGGATATAAGCTGGTGAGGAAATTGTGAAAGGCAATCGATACCCCACCAGCTTTTCTCTCCGGGTGGGGACTGTGGTACCACGTATTGTAGAATTTGGAAATACAATTAGGAGTGCTACCTGTAAAGAAGTAAGTTTCTTGCAGCATTGCTATCATTACTTTGTTTTTATGTAGATAAAGAATCTGACCTCTTTTGGCTGGCATGCTAAGGCACCTAGCGTTGTAGGAGCAAAATGTCAGTTCATCCATAATCCCATAACACGGTAACAGCTACCGTGGGCCATTGTGGGGAAGGGAGGGCGTGTGGGATGGGAGAAGAGGAAAGGTAAGATTGCATGGGTAATAAAAGGGGAGGAGGAGCGATAAGCAGTGAGTGTGCGAAAACAAGAGAAAGAAATTAGTGTAGTGAGGGTCCCGGTGCTATTTCGGGGCCTTCTAGGCTAACGCTGGGTAGTCGCCAGTTAACGGACCACACCACGTGTCGTCCCGCCTAATTGGAAGCAAGGAAGGAGACAGCGGGTAGGCGCCCCAGTCAGTCCCCACAAAGCAATAGTATATCCCCCAACGGGGATTTGAACATAATTCAGGCCTAAATATTTCCAGTATACAAGATATCATTTAGTGAGAGGAGTAAGGAGTTCAGTAGGGGGGGGGGGAGAGAACAACATGGAGGCAGTCTAACTGTTAACTACTATAACCCGGTCCAGAGGCCGGAACCCACGTATTCGTATGTGGCTGAGCTCGTCACCCTTTCTTGCACTTTGTCAGGGGGCAAGAGACGGATAGCCCACCCATACGTTACGGTCCAACAAGTAGGGAATCCTGACGGTCATCTGGGCTTCAGGTCTGTGGTCTGCGAGGTCCACGGGGTTCCCTTTGTCGCTTTGGAGCCGCTGGTTGCCCTTCTCTAGCATCTGGGGCCAGGAGAGGAGGGGGTGATGGCCAGTCAGGCAGAGAAACCATGGGGAGTTAAAATGTCCCTTGGAAGTTTGGAAGGTCACCCAGGGAGCGGAATACTGCCGATCTGCCCTCGTTCCAAGCCACAAGTTGAAAGGGGTAACCCCATCGGTAGGGGATCTCTTTGCTTTTCAGGATGTCAAGTAGAGGTTTCAGCGCTCAACGCAGCTGTAGTGTTCTTTTGGCTAGATCTTGGAGTAATAGGATTGGAGATCCGTTGAAGGACAGATTGTGTACGCCTCTGGCACGAGATAGAATGTCCTTTGTTTTTTTTTAAAAAGGAATTTTATTTAGACCGAAATTAACAAGCGTATGAACATAAGTAACTGGCACCGCAGGTGTCAGGTTCAGTAAACTGTACATTCCATGAAAAGCAGTGTGTATACCCATCTATTCTTGACACTTGATGTCTGGCTAGTGGTTTTTTGTTTTGTTTCCCCCTCCCCCAATTAAACTTAGAACACCCCCCAAACCCCCGGCGCGACTCTTAAAGAGAACTGTGGAAATAGAGTAGAAAATAAATAAATGAAAATAAGAGCATTTTGTATTCTCTGAGCGTAGGGCTTTAACTTAGAGAACACGTTGAACAGGTGTCCCTCTTCCTATCTTCCCTACTCCCTCACTCCTCCACCACTACCTAGCTTGGCTCTCCCACTGCCGTCGCGGGGTAACTCACCCAGCCACCCCAGATCGTTCCAAATTTTTCAGGGCACCCCCTGGCCATGTATGTCAGTTTGTACATAGGGATTTCGGAGTTGACCACCCGGACCCATGCACTCCTGGTCAGTCTCCCGGGGTGTTTCCAGTTGAGTAGGATCACTTTTTTTGCATAGAAAAGTAACAACTTGTACAGTTTACGTGTTGCTGCGGCCATCGGCAGGTCTCCCACAAGCCCAAAGAGGCATGTTCCAGGATGCATGATCCTCAGAGCCCCTAGATGCGTTTCCATGAAGACAAGCACATTTCTCCAGTAGTCCTGTAGGACCGAGCACTCCCAGAACACGTGCATGACCGTTCCATCCACCGCCAAACATCGCGGGCACGTTGCAGTAGAGAGCAGGCCCATAGTGCACAACCTGGAAGGGGTATAGTATATACGGTGCAGGAACTTAACTTGGATGAGCTTGTCTCCAGAACTAACCAGGGGGGACCAGATCCACCCAATATATCCTCATCCTCCTCTGAGGTCAGGTCAGGGATGTCCCCCTCCCATCTCTGCACTGCCCTCTCGCCCAGCGGGGCCAGGTGTTGCGCTATATGGGCATAGAAGCTCGACAGTGGCCTGACCAGGTTGCACATCTGTGCCAGGCTCTCCAGTCGTGTCATAGATACTGGGACAGATAGACCCCCAAATTGCACCCTGGCCACCCCTCGCAGCTGGTAGTATCAAAAGTAGTTATTTTCGGGCAGGCTGTGGGCTATCCGCAGCTGCAGAAAGGTGCTAAGCGGGCCCTCGCTGACTATGTCCGAGGACATTAATGCCCCAACGTCTCCAGAAGGCAGACTCCGGGAAGCGCTGGAAATGTGGCAGTCTAGGGTTATTCCAGAGGGGAGTATGTGGGGATCCCGCAGTCTCCTCTGCAGTGGACAATCTCGTGACCCGTTGCCAGATCTCCAGTGTCACCAGCATGGGAGTGGGCAGGGGGGCAACCGAGGACAAGGGGCTGCTCAGCAGTAGCCCCCGTAGGTTCTGGGAAGGGTCCACCATTCTACGTTCAAGGCCCACTACCGGATTGTAATCTGACGAAGATGGCCACCATCACGCATATACCAGTTGGCTGGCCAGGTAGTAGTAATAGAAGTGTGGAAGGGCCAGCCCTCCCCCACTTGGCGAGAGGCACAGTCTCCAATTTGATCCTGGGTGTGGTGCCCCTCCACAGTATACGCAGCACGATCCCACGGAGCATAGTAAAGAATTTTTTGGGGACTAATGTAGAAGAATTGTGCAGTGTATATACAGAAATTTTGGTTGCAGTTTCATTTTAAGCAGGTTTATTCTGCCCACCAGCGTGGGTGGGAGAGACACCCAGCGTATCGCCACCTCCCCAGCCCAGGAGAGGGACCAGGTTGGAATTGTAGAAGGCGGTTTGTTCCGCTGAGACTTTTACGCCCAAGTAGGTGGACTGGGTTGTCCAAATCAGCGGGGCAGGCAGGGGGAGCTCAGCAGCCGCAGAGTCCACCGCCAGTAAATGGGTCTTGTCCCAGTTAACCTTCATGCCAGAGTGCGTGCCAAATGCACCGAATATAGTCAGCGCTGCATCTAGAGACGCCTCCGGGTCTTAAAGAAAGAGAAGGGTCTCGTCTGCATAGAGCGCTATGTGCTCTTCGTAATTCAATTTAAATCCCTTCACTGTTGGTGATTGGATTTGGATCGCCAGAGGCTGTATGGCGAGGGCAAGCAGGGCGGGGGACAAAAGGAAGCCCTGTCTTGTGCCCCTACTTCAGGAGAACTGGGCAGAAACATGTATATTGGTCTTAATGTTGGCCACCGGGGAGTCATATAGAATCTCTATCCATTTAATAAAAGTTGGCCCGAATCCGAACCGCCGCATCACCGCCCATAAGTACTTCCACTCTACTGTGTCGAAGGCCTTTGCCTGATCTATAAATACCAGAGTACGTTTCCCGCAGTTAGTATGCTTATGATAGGTGGTTAAAAAGTCTCCTCAGGTTCATGTCCATGCTTTTGCCAGGCATGAAGCCTGACTGGTCAGCGTGTATGATCTCGCTCAGTATCGAGTTTATACGCGTCGCCAATGTTTTTGCAATTACCTTTACGTCGTTGTTGAGGAGGGAAATGGGACGGTAAGAGTCGCAGTCCGTGGGATCTTTTCCAGTTTTAGGGATCGTTATTATAAAAGCTTTACGCATTGTGTCCGATAATGCCCCCTCGCGCAGAATAGAGTTAAATAATGTTAGACGTTGTGGGGCCAGGGTTTCCACATTTTTCTTGTACCATTCCCCAGTGAGGCCGTCCACGCCTGGTGACTTCCTATTGGGAAGGGACCTAATGGCCTCCGTTATTTCTATGCTCAGGTCTCTATCCACCTGGGCTGCACGGTCTCTGCTCAGTGAGGGCAAGGGGATGTCATCTAGATGCTCCAGAAGCTGCGCTTCAGTGTTACATAGTTTGGAGGTGTACAAGTCCCTGTAGAATTGGGCGAACGTTTGATTAATTAGTTTGGGGTCGTTTAATAGAGTACCCGTGCTAACTCTCACTGCTGTAATTGGCGACACTGTCTGATCCTCTCTAGCCAGGTAGGCCAGCAAGTGGCCATTCTTGTCTCCCTGATCAAAGATCCAGTGGCGGGAATACAGAAGTTTCTTCTTGGTATATTAAACCAGCAGTAATTTATATTCCCGCCGCAGGGTACCCAGGGTTGTAGTAGCTTCCGGGGAGGGGTCTACTATGTGTCTATCCTCTGCAAGGTCAAGACTGCTGGCTCCCAGGGATCTTCTATGCTCTGCGATGGCCGAGGTAAAGGATCCCCTGGTAAAGGCTTTAATGCGTCCCATACCACCAGCTCCGAGGCCGTCCCCTCATTGACCTCCCAATACATTTCAGCCTCTCGTTCTACGTATTCGTGCACTTTTCTCTGTTCCAACCACAACTGGCTCAGTCTCCACATAAAGCAACTGCCCTAAACTCCAAGGTGAAGAACCAGTTGGAGCTGGAAGTGATCTGAAATGCCTCTGGGCAGGTAGGATGTGTCACGAACCATGGGGAGGCAGTCCGTAGAGCCAAAACAGAGGTCTATGTACGAGAAGGCAGCATAGGTCGGGGTGTGACATGAGTAGGCTCTGTCATGTGGATGCCACGCATGCCACACTTCCTGCAATAGGTAGGACTCGGCCCACCCAGGCAGCCTGACCTGTGTGTTAGCAGCTGGAGTGAGACAGTCCTGCACCGGGTCTAAAATCAGGTTGAAATCTCCCATAATTACTATCTGGGCCATCTCCAGGGGGACCACTCGCACCATCACCTCAAAGTATTTCAATATTGGCAGGTCGTGGTAAATAAACAGTTACTATCGTGAGGAGGCACCCGTGAAAGGTTCCCTGTAGGATCAGCTAACGCCCCCCAGGGTCTGTGTATTTGGCGGAAGGCAAACTGGGCTGATTTGGCTACCAGTATGCTGACTCCCCTAGCATAATTTGAGTAAGTCGCATGATACGCTGAGCCTATTGTTGCTCGCTTAAGAGCCAGCGTCCTCGAGCGCCTAAGGTGTGTTTCTTGGAGTAATATGTGAACGGAGTGAGTTTTGAGGAAGTCAAAAACCAATGCTCTTTTAATTTTAGAGTTTAGGCCCCTGACGTTCCCGGAGACCAGTTTTAAGTACGTACTAGCCATTTTCCAGGGGCTGGTTATCGTTCCCACAAGTTCCTTGTAAAGTATCCGAAAAAGAGTCGCGCCAAAAACAAATAAGTTACAGTGCAAACCAAAATCTGTTCACTTGTGCCTGCCCAAAACCAATCCCTCCCTTCCCACCCTACCCATCCCCCCCCCCCGAACTTTGGACAGGTTTCGATCCCATAACTCACAACTTGTAGGGGGCGTAAGGCCTGGCCCCGAGAGTCACCAACAAACTATAACAGAAAAAAAGTTAAACAGTAACAGCAGTTGCAAACATGAAAATGGAATCCCCCTGTGAAGGAACAGACAGGGTTATGCGAATGTGGGCTGCACCAGTGTGGACTATAGGTACCCACCACGGGCAGCACATAAACCCCCAGTCCAGCTGGGCGCTCAGTCTAAAGAAAATAGTAGCTTTATCACAGTCTACATCACTTTGCAGTTTCATTGTCTTCAGCTGCCGGCCTTGTCTAAGATGGAGGGAGAGGAGGTAGGGGAGACGGGAAGAATGGGAGAAGAGAGGGGGGGAGAGAAAGGAGGGGGAGTGGAAAGGAAGGGAGGGCGGGGAGAGGGAAAGGGGTCACCCTCCGCAGTTACAGTGCAAAAGAAGAGTTTTGGTCGGCCAGCCACAAAGTACGCATTTTCGAAAGTCACGACATAGGTCAGTTTTGTTCAAGCCAGTTTAGGACGTCCCCTGGGTTTTCAAAAAAGTGGGAACAGTTATCCTTTATCAGCTTTAACCTAGCAGGGTTTATCATGGCATAGACCAGTTGTTTCGAGCGCAGTGTTTTCTTTACTTCTGTCAATTTTTGACGCCTCTCTTGCACCACTAAGGAGAAATCCAGAAAGATGCGGACTGTTTGTCCGTCTACTCTAAGTGGTTCTCTCTGTTAAGTGCCAGGATTTTTTCTGTCTCTGTAGTTAAGCAGCTTTGCAATAAAGGTGCGTGGGCGGGCCCTGGGCGGCGGAGCCCTTGATGGGATGCAGTGAGCCCTCTCAACACAAAATAAGGGGGACACAGTTAAGGCCGTACTCCTGCTTGAGTAGCGATTCCAGGAAGTCGCAAGGATCTCTGCCCTCAGCGCCCTCCGGCAATCCTATAAATCTGAGGGTTGCATCTGTGCAGGCGGTACTCCATATCATCCATTTTCTTCCACTGCGCCACGAGATTTGAGTTAAGGGTGCGCATCTGGTCTGAGTGGTGCAACAGTGTCCTTTAAGTTAGAGACTCGTGTCTCGACCTCTGTTGTGCGCTCTCAGCGTTTAAACGTCCGCTCGCAGTAGTCCAAAGTCCGACTGCAGTGCGTCAATTTTTTCCGTGAGGGCAGAGCGCGACTCTGTGATTGCCTTCAGTATGTCGGCAATAGTCGGGCCGGGTGTGGAGGGCGAAGCTGGTGTGGCTCCCTCAGAGGATGCGCTCTGTGGGCTGGAGGGCGCGTTAGATCAGGCGTCCGCCGAGATGCTGGGCCGGGAGTACTGCTGCAGCTTGCTAGTTATCTTAGCTTGCTTGCTGGGCGCCATCACGCTAGAGAATAGTAGTAGGGGATGTCCGCAGGCTTGAGCTTGTAAGATGTCACGGGGGAATTCATGCGCAGTTTAAGCTTTAATACATAGCTGTTGGAGTACAGTCCTAGTGCAATGGTATCTGTGCGTCACCGACGCGCTACCTCCGGGCGGCAGCTCAGGGCTCGGTCTATAGATGTATGTAAAACAATAGGTTATGGTCCCGGGGTACCGCTGATTAAGGGGGTTCGTAGGTCCGCCAGGCGACCAGACGTGTGGGAAGCAGGGGCAGTCAGTTGTCTCTGTACCCCTTTGTTTAGGGATAAAGTTCTCTCCTGGGGTGGGGGGGTGCAGTGCTCCGCGCTGTATGCTCAGCTTCTTCCGCACTCCCTCTGCCCCCTGCGGCTCCGACTCTTTTCCCCTCGACCCCCTGTCCCCCCTATTCCAGATGGCATTTGGATGGGGGGGGGGGCTGATGCGTCTGTCAGCCTGGGATGATAGCCGCGCGGCAAGGAACCCGCCTCGGGGGGCTTCTGGTGCCCCAGGTATAGTACTGCAGTCTAGTGGAGGCGCAGGAGCACAGGGGGAGGGGGGGGGGCTTAGGGTACCGGGTCGGCGGTGGCCGCCACGTCACTCACCCGGTCCGCAGCTGTACAGGGTGGGCCACCCGGCCTCTCCTCTTCCTCTGCTGTCCTTAAGCTGGTCCCTGCTCCGGTCTGCTGGGCAGGAGAGCCTGCGATTCTCCACTTCCGTTCGCGGCTGGCCAGCACTTGAACCCAGGGGTGTTCAGGCCTTGTAGGCCCCACGGCGTTCCTCCCCGGAAGAGGCTCAAAAAAGGCCTCCAAACGTTCCTGCTTGGTCGGGGATGCCAGCGCCGGTCCCCAACGCGCCCTCCCGGGTCTTCAGCGCACAGGATGCCGTGGATTGAGGCGGCTGCAGAGCGGAGCCTCAGCGGGCACGTCTTCTCTCCAGGGCTGCCAGGCCACTCGTCTTTGTCTTTAAAGAAGTGAATGCGACATATCACGTCGCAAGGTCGCTTGGGATCAAGGAATTTAACCCAGCGTTCTATGTATGCCGTCTATCTCAATCGGTTGATCACCGGACCTCTGTTAGGGATCCGAAGACGTTCTGGGTCCATTGTTCTAGTTGAGTGTTCGTGATTTCTGCAGATAGACCCCGGATGTGAATATTTCGTCTATTTTCAAGATCTTAAATTTGAGATAGAATGTTGTTTAGCTTTGTAGAGTGGGCTGTTGTGGCCTGCCTGTGTCATTCAAGCGTGGTCAGGGTGTGTTTGTGTGCTTCTTCCACGGCATTAACTCGGTGGCCAATTTGTTGTATTTCTTTTTGGATTTGAGTCACGGCTTATTTTGTGTATTCAAGGTGCTGAAAGATCGTCTATCTCAAACTTGGTGGGGATGGATTTAAGATGTGCTTTCCAGTTCCAATCATTTTCGTCAAATATTGTGCTTACTGGCGGAGAACGTGGGGCCCCTGTGTTTTTTTGTCTTGCGTGCTGGGGATGAGTTCCATGAGAGGCTATCTTTTTCTGCCGAGGGTATGGGGCTCAGCTGCTGCATATGCATGTGGCTTGAACTGGAGGGGGGTCCTCCTGTGTGATTCCCCTCAGACACTGTGGACTGCCTGGTGTATTGTGGAGCAGGCTCTCGGTGAGGCACTAGTGGATAGGTAGCCCTCTGCATGGGCGCCATCTTAAGAGTCGAGGAGGGTGAGTTCTTTGTCTCTTTGAAACCCCTTTGTTGCTTGGAGCTTATGAGGTTAATTGGTTCTCCCCTAGCTGGAGATTGTGGCCAGGCTGCAGCCTGTGTCTGGGGATCGTCCTCCCTCATATCACTGTGGGGGCTGTGGAATGTAGTCTCTCTGCTGGCAACCGGGGGGGGGGCGCTGCATACCTGTCGGCTCTGCATTCGACTGGCGCTGGAGCTCTTCCTCTGTGCCGGCTGAGTTTCCGCTGCACTCCGGAGGCACTTCATGTGGAGGAGCGCTGTGGTCTGCAGCGTCCTCTGAGGGGGAGGGAGCCTGGCGCTTTTCTCCACTATGCTCCGTCGGCTCCCTGTCTGTCGCCGCCGCTCCAGGGCCCCTGGACTGAGTTCTCTTCCCCATGGTGATGAGTAGGTCCTCCTCTGCTTGTTTTAGGCGGCCAAACTGGCTATTTTTGTGTGGCAACTGCGGGAGCTAAGGCAATGTGCTTCCTAGCCCGCCATCAGCAAGCCATGCCTCTCTGGGAGTAAGTTTAATACCCAAGTAGGTGATGTATTGATGTATTGTGGGCATGTCTTGAATCCGAAGTTTAGTTCTATAGGTTTCTCGGAGCGTGAGGGGATATTATGGAATAGGGCCTCTCTTTTATCTGTTGACTACCAATCCTGAGACTTCTGCAAAAGAGTCCAAGGTTTTTATTAGATTTGGTAGTTAAGTGAGAGGTCTAGAGTGAGCAGGATGTCGTCCCCGGTAAGGTTAACTTTATATTCTTTGTTTCCTGCCATCACACCAGATATATTCGGATTATTTCTGATCTGGGCAAGGGGTTCCATTGCCAGAGTGATAAGGGCTGGGGACGGGGCAACCTCGCCTTGTTCCTCTTTGCGCAGATATTTTATTTACTATGGAAGTGGGAAGTTTTAGTTCTGCTGAGGGAGTGGAGTAGAGCATGAAGCGCTGTGATAAAGTTCCCCTGAATGCCTGGCTTCCCTAGAACAGTGAGTAAGTAGTCCCATGAGAGGTTATCAAAGGCCTTTTCGTTATCAAAGGCCAAAGTTAGCTGTGGGGTTTTGTGAATTTTTGAAATGTGTAAGATTAAGGACTTTTCTAATATCTGGAGCCTGTCGGGAGTGGATAAAGTCCACCTAATCGTTATGGATCAGTGAAGGGAGGAAGGGGTTTATCAGTTTTCCTAGAATACTGGTCAGAATCTTAAAGTGAAATTTAAAAGTGAAATAGGTCTATAATTTTTGGGTGAGGTGTGGTCTTTATTGGGCTTAGGTATAACTGTTGCATGCTTTTAAGAATTCGGCAGGAACCGTCTTTCCTAGTAAGATATCATTATAGAAACGTGTTAAGGGATGCGAAAGGGAGGTGATAAATTTTTTATAGTACAGGGCCCTTAAACCGTCTGGGCCCGGGGCTTTACCTGGCTTTAGGAGCTTGTTGGTCTCTTCCACAGAAATATGTTGACCAAGGTGATCGTTTTGGTGGTCTGAAAGCTGTGGGAAAGTTATGTTCTCCAGAAAATCCTGAGGGGCAGAGGGGGATTTCTGAGGTTTGTATTTATATAGCTTGTTATAGAAGTTGAGAAACGTGTGGGCTATTTTGTCAGGGTTCACGGTGGCTGACCCGTTTTCTGCTCTAATAGAGTGGACTGAGTTAATCCTTTCTTTTGTTCTTAAACGGGCTGCCAGTAATTTATCAGGTTTATTGGCTAGTTTAAAGTAGACTGTGTCCATTGAAGGGCCCTCTTTGCCTGGGTTGTGTATAAAAGATTAATCTGAAGCTTGGTGTCACGTATATTTTTAGTCAAGGCTATGCTGGGATGTTTCTGATTGGCTATTTCTAGCAAAGCAAGGCGCCTTTCCAAGCCTTGAAATGTTTGTTTTCTCCCTCTATTTGATGGAAGCGCTATTAGAGATTTGGCCTCTCATAAAGGCTTTGTGCGCCAGCCAGATCCTTACAAGCTGTGTGGCTTCAGTGTTGACATAAATTCAGCCAGTTTTTCCGATATTTGGGCAAAGGTTATGGGGTCTTTCAGATTCATGGAGTCTCCATCTCCTTGAGGTAGGCTGGGGGAAAAGCTTATAAACTGTGTGGGAAGACTATATCATGATCTGACCATGCGCAGGGGATGTGTCTTGACTGGGAAAGTGTGAGCAGTAGATGAGTTGAAACCAGTGCCCAGTCCATACGTGAATAAGATTTATGTGGAGCTAAAAAAGGTATAGCCCCTACTCAAGCCATGGACCTCTCTCCAACTATCTGCTAATGCTAGGTCCTTTAATGTAGCGGATATCGAGGCCTTTTGCATAGGGCTATTTTTGTCTAGGCTATGAGAAGAGCAGTCCAGGGCAGGAGAGCGGACCATGTTGAAGTCTCCAATCCAGTAGATGAAGGTTTTAGGCAATGCTTAAAGCTTTCTGGAGATCTGGGTGAATAGTTTGTAGGGGTTGTTAACCGGGGCGTAGGCGTTCACCAGAACCATTTTTTGCTCTCGTAGCATACCCTGTCAAATAGTAAATCTACCTGAAGAGTCTATTTCAACTTTATCTACCGCGAGGGAGAAAGTTATGTAGGAGGATCAATTTTTAGCTGCTTTATGGAATTAGCCCGTGAGTATTGAGGATGTAGATATCTAGGGTCAGAGGATGAAAAGTCGGTTTCTTGGAGGCATATGACATCGGGCCTAATTTTAAGATACTGAGTAAACTTTCTTTCTCTTAAGTGGGGAGTTAAATCCTTTAACGTTGTGTGAGATTAGGGTGACCATTGTGAGGAGAGGAGGCCGAGTAACCCTTCAATTTTGTCGTAGCGATTAAGGACTCGCATGATGAGCTTTAGGAAAACAGTGTGTGGTGGCAAATTTCAGTGTAGAGTATAACGTGTAAAAAACATAACATATCAAAGTATTAAACAGTGTTGTGTTCCAAAACCCAAGAGATCCTCAACTGAGTGTCCCCCTAGGCACACAGAAAGGGGACACGAGGTCTGGAAGGGAGTGGGCCTCCAGTTTCTCCGCCCCGTCCCAGTGCAAAAATATAGCATATTAATAACGGAAGCAACTAAACAGATCATTTTAGTTCACTAAACTAGTTTAAACCGAAAGTTCTGGAGGGTACTATGTCAAATTAATTCTGCACTTGTCCCTATGAGACACGTGCGGTGCCTGTGGTGGTGTTTAGAGATGAGCGAACGTACTCGGTAAGGCAGATTTTGCAATCGAGCACCGTGATTTTCGAGTACTTCACTACTCGGGTGAAAAGATTCGGGGGTCGCCGGGGGGCGGGGCGTGGTAGAGTGGGGATAGCAGCGCGGAACAGGGGGGAGCTCTCTCTCCCTCCCCCCCACTCCCCTCTTCAACCCCTCCGCTCACCCACGGCGCCCCCCGAAGATTTTCACCCGAGTAGTGAAGTAATCGAAAATAACGGTGCTCGATTGCGAAATCGGCCTTACCTAGCACGTTCGCTCATCTGTAGTGGTTACATTAATGCATCTCCATCCGTTACAGTGGAGGTAGACATTGTGAGAATTGGGGGCCACAGGGCCCCACCCAGACAAATACTTGTGAATGGGAATTCTCACGCAGCAGTTCACTATTAACAGGACATCAATCCCTCTGTTTCATATAATGTCAGTGAGCAAACATGTAAAAAACCGCTTGCATAGATCTCAATAAAGTTCTCCTTCTGGTGTTTAATGTCCAACATGAACCGAAGAATAGCCGAGGGGGCCATGAACTGTCCCCAGCCCCTCAAGGGGAGGCTTGGGAGACCTCAGGCCTACCAAAAATGTTTAACAGGATAAATCGGGTGATACATATCTGTTGCAGGCCGTCAGGACTCATTTTTCAGCTGTTGCCGCCCTGCAGCGAGGATTTTCCACCGTTGTCCAGGAGTGAGCTGGTTGTTGTGGCGTGGGGGACCTGCCAGTTTCATTCACAAAAAGGATGCGTTCTTCCTCTAGCATATGTTTTCCTTCCTCCAGCGTTCTAACAGAACAATCCTTGATGCGGACCAGTAGGGGCATTAAGTGCCAGCGATATTTAATGTTTGCTTGTTGCAAGGCCAAGGTAATGGGTCTCAGGGTTCGCCGTTTAGCCAGGGTGGACGGTGCAATGTCAGCAAATATTTGAACAGAGGGGGGGACCCCCGGCAATGAATCCAGATTATGGGCCGCCAATAGAAGTTGGTCCTGCATCTCGGAGTAGTGCAGCTTTAAAACTGGCTCTTGTGAGATTAGTGTTAGTCTGTCTTAAGATGGCACGATGTATTCTGTCCATACGAAAAGATTCATGTGCCACTTGGGGGAGGAGGTTGGAGAACAAATTTTTAGCAGCTTCCTTCAGGTTAGTGATAGATTCAGGGAGACCACGGATACGGACACTTGCTCTCCTGCTTCGGTTGTCAAAGCCTTTACAGTTTAGCTCGAGCTTCCACCCTTTCGGCGTAGTCATCCCATCTTGCTCTCTTGGTCTAGCGCATCAATGATGTCACTGGTTTTGTGTTCAAGATAGTACGTTGGCCTAAATCGTTGATCAGCTTCAAGATATCGTACTGCAGTCTGAAGTTGTTCTCAGAACAGTTTCTTGATATGAGTGAGAAGCATAGAATCCGATGCCGAAAGGTTGGAACTTTTAAGCATTTCGGATGAGTCAACGTTCTGAGAAGTGCTGGGGTTTCCCCGGTATCGGAGTTGTGGAGTGGCTGCTCCATTTGACCTAGTGGGGAGAATTGGTTGCCTGAGAACAGCTCTGGTAATGTACACTAAAAGGTCGTTGGATGTCCCTTGTTCTGTCTACTAATCCTCCTGGACATATTAGACACTCAGTATTGTAAAACCGCCTAGTTTGGTGATGAACAGTGCTTCTGTTCTGATGATTGTGGCGGGATCAGAGCGCAGCTCATGGGCAGACTAAAGCCATTCCACTAACTGCATATTAACCCTACCCTATGTGGCGGGGTGGGGGTGGGGCGGGGGCATTCAGTTGTAGGTGTCCCGGTGTGGCGTTGCTTATGCTCTTAAGTGTCAACTTGGATATAGGGCCGGTTGTAGAGCTTCGTTGCTGGTGGTGATGTGCACAAGATCTTTTCTGGTTGTCAGGTAGCAGGATGTCTCTGAGATATAAGGTGGTGCTTTTCTGTATGCTTTAGTCAGAGGCATATCAATAGTCTTAAGCGCAGAAATCGGTAATTGTCTTTATCCTGCCCTTGCTCCCCTCCGATCTCAGAGGGTTAACACCAGCGAAAGGAGGGTCTAGATGGTGTGATTAAAGGGGTTGTCTCACGAAAGCAAGTGGGGTTATACACTTCTGTATGGCCATATTAATGCACTTTGTAATATACATCGTGCATTAAATATGAGCCATACAGAAGTTATTCACTTACCTGCTCTGTTGCTGGCGTCCCCGTCTCCATGGCTCCGTCTAATTTCGGGGTCGTCTTGCTTTTTTAGACGCTCTTGCGCAGAAGGGTCTTCTCTTCGGTCCGGGCACGAGCGGTGTTCTGGCTCTGCCCCCTTCTACGCATCATCGCGTAGCTCCGCCCTGTCACATGTGCCGATTCCAGCCAATCAGAAGGCTGGAATCGGCAATGGAACGCACAGAGCCCATGGCGCACCATGGGAGATGACCCGCGGTGCACCATGGGAGAAAACCGCAGTGCATCCCTGGGAAAGGACCGGCGGCCGTCTTGGGAGAAGAATTTTATAAGTTTATCTTTCATCACATTGGTGAGTAAAATGCTATTTTATGCCAGGGGGTGACGGGGAATGGGCTAATGTAAAATTTTGATGTTTGCCGCGAGACAACCCCTTTAAGCTATACTGCAAATCTGGAACTGCAGATGGTTTATAGAGGTGGCTAATTTAATTACTACCTCTGTATCTCCTACAAGCTGTATACCTTGATCTCTAGTGGCAGGTGGGTAGGCTGAGGAGTCTTGGTAGGTAGATTTTTGGGTCTTCAAATTCTAGACCCTCCGCAAAGATTCGGGGAGCCCGTTGAGAGCTCTCCTGGCATGCAGCTATTGTGGACCATAAAGTGTTCTGGTGGCCGCACTGGCTGTCAAGCAGTGCTACTCTCCTCGGGGGAAGGGCGGGGTTTCTGGGGACAGTTAGTGGGGGGGGTCTCTTCGGTCCTGTAAAGCGGCAGGGTCCGCTGCTCACCTCCACATCAATGCAGCCACCCAGAGCAGGTACCTGAGGAAGTTGCACTTAGTCTCCCGCTTGTGGGCCTGCTGGCTCCTCACCTCCTGCTTCCCGTGCTTCTCGTTTAGCCCTGTCTCACCAGCAGCTACGTCCTCTTCCGCCGCCTCGCTGCAGGAGCCCGCTGTTGATTGCGCTCGGCTGCGTTTGCAAATTTAGTCCGGGGATGCGCTTGGCCAGCTAGGCCCTGAAATCGCGGTGCGGGCCAGAGACCTGTGGGAGGCTTGTTTTGAAGCTCCTGGTGCGGTGGTGCTAGCGGTGCTGGTTTCGGCCCCAAGGGTGTATTCAGGGAGGCGCAATCGCCAACGTAAGTTTCCTCCAGCCTGGAGCTCTTGACATGGTGTCCATTCCCGCCGCTGGCTAGGGCCATGCTGGAGGGGCCTAGAGTGTAATTCTGCCCAAGGGACCATTTGCAGACAAGCTGTCATTTCGCCTAGTGCCATCATGGCCTCTCCTATGGAGACAGTCTTTCTCCTTAAATCTCCTAATGGAGTGGACAATGTCCTCTGAGGTAAAAAGTAACTTTTCAATTAAGTTAAGGAGTACCCTGATAAATTATTTGAGTGTACGGGTTTAGGTTAGATTTTTCAAAGTTAATAAGCCAACCTAGCTCAGATAGGAGTTGGTCTGACCCAGGTAACTCCCCATAGAATCTGAGGTATCTAAAATAGTTGGACATCAAGATAAGGAATGATAATTCTTCCCCCGAGAGAGCCTATCAGCTCAGTCATTACCTTATAAAACTTGATATTTCTGGTATGTCTGGTAGTATGCTTTCTTGAAGTCAATTGTGCACATGAAGTTGCCTTGATATTAATCAGGGTAGCAAAAATAAATAAAAAGCACCTTTCCACCTGGTCTCCCTGTAACATGCGGGACCTCTGGCACATCCAAAAACCTGTTGAAATTGTCACCACCAGGCATCCTGTCGTGGTCAATCCAGCCGAACTGACGAAGGGGTTCGCCCCCCCCCCCCCCCCCCCCCCCCCCCAGAAACTCGTTTCCACTTGCTGGTTCTCAAAGTGCTTTCACTATTGCATCTTGGACCTTTAGCGTTTAACTAGCTTAGTGTTGCACCTTCACCACCAGTGTTTTGTCACTTTCTCTTGATTAATCAAAGGCATCGTGGATCTGATGGACTCCATTTTAAACTTAGAAATTAAGGGACTTAAAATTAAATATGGTTCGTAAGGAACCGTTAGGGTTAACTAGAAACAAAGTAAAGTAATCAAAGAAATGCTTCTCCTGAAGGAATTGGGATAACAGCTCCCAATTGTATTCAGCCTTGAACTCCGTGCTCCGTTTTTTATTTTGGTGAAGAGGGCACTGTAATTATAAAAAGGAAGGGATGAGACTTCTATCCTGTACACCAGAGTATTACAGCATTCAGGAGTTCACAAGTATTAGGTTCAAACTCCCCAAGAACAGAGAGCCTACCCTCCATGGGATCTCTATTTTCATCTGGATGCATGTTATCTTGAGGAAAGAAGGCCTCCTTTCGAGTAGGACCAGCTACCCGTTTTGCCCTTGCTTTTCTGATCTCTAGCCTGGTACCTGTTTAAGTAAGGAAGGATTTCTCTTACGTAGGTATTTGGTTGGGGATCCTTTTTTCTCCACTTTCTCCAGAATCCTGTTTAGTTTTGGCCCGAATAAATACTCTCCTTGAAAGGGAATGGAGCATAGCTTATTTTTAGTCTGTCTCCTGTCCAAGCCTTAAGCCATAGGTTGCTGCGATAAATCGGATGTATAGGACTTATAACCTTGAGTACAGGCCCTTTTGCTGGTCTAGATGGACCGGTTTGTAGCTGTGAGACTAGTTTGGATTTTAGTGCTTGAACCATTAGTCATTATATCAAACATGGACAGCCTGTAAATGAGCTTTTTGCCAAAAGGGACTTCTTGTGGTTTGTGGGTTTTCCCTGTGAGCATCCATGCTCTCCATAGCGTTTTTGAGGTGAAATTTGATCCCTAATCCCACAGAAAAGGCTCTCTAGGGTAGTGGAGCCACTGCCTTTTAGGCGGAGCGTGCATCTGTCATGGAGATTTAGGCATCCTCATATATTGCCCCATCACTCGTTTCCCCTGTCAGGCATCGCTGCTTGACGCTGGGCAATTACACATGGCTGCCATGCATGTGAGAATGGGCCTAACAATCCAGAAACTGCCTCTGCTTGTTTGATTTTTTTATTTTTTATTTTTAGGAAAGCATTTGTC
Source organism: Eleutherodactylus coqui (assembly GCA_035609135.1). Taxonomy (NCBI): domain Eukaryota; kingdom Metazoa; phylum Chordata; class Amphibia; order Anura; family Eleutherodactylidae; genus Eleutherodactylus; species Eleutherodactylus coqui. The sequence continues at coordinate 162,118,438 of CM069410.1, read as the reverse complement.
TATCACTCAAAGGAGGAACTCCACTGTGTTCTTAAAGATAGAAACAACATTGGAGAATGGTAAGGTGGTGGCCTTTTGAAAGGAGGTGGCCTTTTGAACTCTTCCCTTCCCAGCAAGGGCAGAGGACGGCCTTCATGTGTGCAGTCAGGATGGACAGAATGGTAAATCTTGTTGCCACATGCAAGTTATTAGTCACTTTGGTGACCGTTTTGGTTACCATCTGGAATCCTGCACATGCACACATCCGATACAATTTTTCCCTCCGACATCATGACAGCATAAACCTGGAGGTTGCTCACCTGCTGACCTGATGGGACACGTAGAGGCAGAACATAAAAGGCACCTCCCCTCCACCAACACCAGTGCTTTTCCTGTCTTCAGGACAGCAGCTGCAGAGCTCCAGCGATGCTGTCCTATGTCGGGAGTTCCAGGGCTTATCGGTGAGCGGTGGCATCTCTTCTGGCAGCCCCGGTTGCCCCAGTGGTAAGTACCTCATCTGGGTGCTAACCGGGGACTGCGTGGGTCTGGGTCCAAAGACGGGCTTTCCGGCACCACCGTGGCCGTCATGCTGGCGGCGGCCATCTCTGGCTGGCAGCCCCGGTTGCCGCAGTGGGAAGTACCTCATCTGGGTGCTAACCGGGGACTGTGTGGGCCTGGGTCCAAGGCCCGACTTTCCAGCACCACCGCGGCCATCATTCAGGCGGCGGCCGCCATCTCTGGGTCCCGGCTGTAGCGGTGCTTCACAAAAGGGCGGTGCCTTGACAGAGCACACGAAGGCGTTGCCTGGCGCCAAATTCAAAATTTAAAGCTCCCTGCACCAGGAGAAGTCGGCTGGTGCTTTTTTTCATGCTGGGAATCGATCCTAAGGACAGGAATGGATCCCACAAGCGCAGGATGTCGGCCAGAGAAGACCCAGAGAATCTCCAAACTGTAAGTGGTCCTGTGGGCCAACCTACAGACACCTGCACTACACTTCCCTTACTAACAGAGCTCTCCCTTGTAACTTTACGACAGGGATACTCAAAAACCTTGAGAGGTTAAGAGAAGTAAAGTGTCCAGTATGCTTAGCAAAACTTGACTCCTCCTATACTAAAACATGCGATTCCCATTCAGCGAAAATTCTGCAGGAAGAAAAATCTTCCCTCATGTCTGAAATCCGGTCCGGGAAGAAGCACAGTCCTCCTTTTGGACCTCCAAGCAGGTCTGCTTCGGTAGTGTAAGAGTCCGACTCTGACGTGGCGGAAGGACTGGATTTTGAAGATCTTGGGGAAGTGTTGCAAAGGAAAAAAAAATCTTTCGACAAACACTAACAAAAAAACCGCGCACAGTGCAGTCACGTCATGTTTGCGATAAAGACTGAGAACCGCAACTCCCCCGATTGGTAGGGATAACGTTATGGCTACGATTGATGTAAAGGATGAGTATCATCACATCCCCAATTATGTCAACTCACAAAGGTTCCTAAATTTGCGCTGAGAATGGCGCCTTCCCTTTTGGGATCTCCTCTGCTCCATGGATCTTTTCCAAAGTGGTGGTTGAAATGGTAGCCTTTCTGCACAATCGCGGGATTATCGTCCCCCATCTGGAAGGGGGCATAGCTCAGTGGATGGTTCCCTGCTGGTGGCAGATTCCCTCACTATTCTGAGGTTTCACTAAGGCTCTTCAGCTGTTAAAGGTCTGAGCTGGATCATTAATGATCTGAAATCCAACATGGAACTGGAAACTGGGAAAAAATTCCTGGGAGTCATTTTGGATTCTCGCTTCCAATGTTCGTCCCTTCGTCCTGTAAGGAAACAGCTCATTCTAGAGAATGTTCTGCTCTATATAATAAAAAATAGTTTCAATAAGAGGTGATGCGGATCCTGGGGCTAATGACCTCATGCACTGGAGTGGTTCCCTGGGCCCAGTTCCACAGCTGTGATCTCCAGTCACTTATCCTCCAGAATTGGGACAACACAGTTCTCACTTGACAAAACAATCCCTATTTCCACTAGGACTAGATCCTCTCTCCGCTGGTGGTTGTCCCCAGACAACCTTTCAAGGGTATCCGAATGGAATTTGGACCACGCGATAACGGATGCCAGGGCCAAAGGGTGAGGGGTCCACTTTGAAGGTGTCCATATACAGGGTACATAGGACCCTCAAGAGATCCAGGTTATCTAATTTTAGAGAACTTAATGAGGTTTGGGAAACCCTACGTAGCCTGCAAACCGTTAGGGATGGAGCGTGTGAGGATCTTTTCCGATATCATGATGGCAGTGCCACTCACTCGACACCAGGGTACCACCAGGAATCCTCTACTTGAGCATTTGGCGGGAAGGTTCCTTCAGTGGGCGGAACTCTCAACCAGGTCACTGTCAGCATTCCACATAAAAGGAGCTGAGAATTAAGCCCCAGACTTTCTAAGCAGAAAGAAAGTAGACGCAGGAGAGTTGGGACTTCATCCCGAAGTGTATAGCCTACTGGGGACAAATGATTTGTGTGCGGGAAACGCAAATACCAAGTGCCGTCTTCCCTTTTCCAGAGACTTGGAGAAACAAGCCTTAAACACGGGTGCCCCCTCACACCCCTGGGTTTGGGACTTATCTTTCGCTTTTTCCCTTTTACCGCTGGTTCCGCTCCTCCTAAGAAAATTACTGCGGTCAAGGCTGTCAGTAACTTTAGTAGCGCCTTATTGGCCCGAAAGACCTTGCTTTCCTCTCCTGAGATTCATCAATGGGAGAGCCTCTCCATTTTCTTCCAATACCTATTGCTGCAGGCTTCTCTCCTCTACCTGGAGGTTCACAAGTTCAGGCTTACAGCCTGGATCTTGATTGGGTAAAATTCTTAGAAAGGGGTCTATTATCTAATGTGGTTTCCACTATGTGCGAGAGACTTATGCCTTCGACAGGAAAGATTTATTTCAAAGTAAGGAAAAATTCTCAGAATGGATGGGTCAAAACATCCAGTCAGACATTTGTAAAATTTTAAATTTCCTCCAGGCAGGCCTGGGTAAAGGGTTAAGTCCAAATACCCTTAAAGTCCAAGTAGTGGCTCTAGGGGCAGTCTTTGGTCTTGCGCTTCCGGAGCACAAGGGGATTGGGAAATTTCTTAAAAGGGGGAGTAGACTGCGTCCATTTATAAGGCTTACGGCCCCCCCCGCCCCCCCTTCCCCCCCGGGATCTGACTATAGGCCTTCAGGCCTTCTGCGATTCCCCCGTTTGAACCGGAGACCTATCCATAGCCTTGCTGACATACAAGGTAGCCAAAATAACTGCCACAAGGACGAGGGCTATGTACGTGGGTGAAATCCAGGCCCTTTCGCAAAGGGCCCTATATATGACTATTCACCCTGACGAGATCATATTCTCCTTAGACCCTTCCTTCCAAAGTCTTGTCAGACTTCTACGGAGGCCAGCCAATAGTCATTCCAGCCTTTGTCTAAATTTTAAAAACGAAAAGGAGCAGAAGCTCCATAAATCCTGACGTTGAAAGCTGCACTAGCGTACCTTGAGGCAATGGAAGGTTGCAGAAAGACTGACAAACTTTTCGTTCAATTTCAAGGGCAGGCTAAAGGTTAGGTTACTTCTAGTGATTCAATAGCCAGGTGGATCAGAAGAGCCATCCAGGAGGCTTACAAGGCCAAGGGCATTCCTCCCCCAGAAGGTTTGAAAGCCCACTTTACTCGGGCGGTGGTATTTTCCTGGGCAGAAAGAGTGCACGCCTCAATCGAGCAGATTTGTAACGCAGCCTTGTGGACTTCTAGTCATACGTTAATTAAACATTACAGGCTGGACATTAAAATCTAGTGAGGATGCAACCTTTGGGAGGAAGGTGCTTCAAGCAGTAATCCCTCCCTAAAAAAGCCCATGCCAGTTATTTGGTATTCCTCCAGGTGTATGCTGTCTGAGGGAAAACAGGAATTTTTCTTACCGATAATTCTCTTTCTTGAAGGCATCATGACAGCATACGGGCCCCCTTCCCCTCCTACCGACATGGTTACCCTTTGTCTAACACATGAGGTAATGTGTATGCATATGTTTCTTTGTCTGAGGTGTGTGGTGCCAATAAAATCACACCTTCTGGTTAAGTATACTGTCACTGTGGTTATTTGGAACGCACTGGTGGTGGAGGGGAGGTGCCTTTTATGTTGTGCCTCTTCCTGTCCCAACATGTCAGCAGGTGAGCAACCTCTAGGTGTATGCTGTCATGATGCCTTCAAGAAAGGGAATTATCGGTAAGAAAAAATCCCATTTTTGGAAAACCTCCAAGGTACTGTTTTTTTTGTTTTGTTTTTTTTAATTCTTTCTTCAACTTTTCAGGGTAAACAAAACATTTCCACATAGTCCGAACACAGCACAACAATCACATTTTCGTAATTTCCATCAGATCTGGCAACGTGTGTGTGTGTGTGTGTGTGTGTGTGTGTGTGTGTGTGCGCTTAAACCGGTTAATTGCTTAATCAACGTAAAGATTAATCAGAACTGCAACTGTTATTTATCTGAACAACCTGTCTCGGTTATTTGAGAGTTGTCCGCTAGTTCCCTGGAAACCAGAGGTAGTTAAAGTGAGGGATGGGAAAAGGGGGGGGGGGGGTAGGGGGGAAGCACCTGTGGGGCGGAAGTAGATAGATAGAGGAGTGAAGGTGAGGAGAGAGAAAACAGAAGAGAAAAAAAAACAACATAAGAGCACAACAGGATTAAGGCCTAGTGAGCATCAGGCGCTTAGGTTCTTATATTCCTCCGAATTCTGGTACTCAATCCAATGATACCATGTCTTTGTGAACTTGTCCTGTGTGTTTGATGGAGGCTGTAAGGTCCTCCATCTCCATAATCTCACGGACCTTGCGAAACCACATTAAGATAGTGGGGGGTGATTGTCGCCACAGTTTGGGAACGCATGTTCGTGCTGCGTCAACCAGATGTCTCACCACTGAACGCTTATAGGAGCACTGAGGTATCTCGTTGAGGTGTAAAAGAAAAAAATGCAGGTGAATTTGGGAGTATGTACTCCGTGAATTTAAAGGAGATACGCCATACCTCAGACCAGAAGCCTGCTAGTGCTGGGCACTCCCAGAATATGTGCAATATAGTCCCTTGACAGGTGCCACATCTCCAGCAAAGAGGGGACACTGCGGGTATCATTTTGTGACGTTGGGAGGGCACCCTGTACCACCGCGAGAGAATCTTGAAACCAGTTTCCTGTGTCTTGCTTGACATAGATGATTATGTGTGAAGGTGTAGATTCTGCTTAGTTGCTCTTGTGTAAACGATATTGCCAGATCCCTCTCCCAAGCTAGCGCATATGATGGTGGTGGGGTCTCTGTATCTAGGGTTATTATCTTATAAACCTGTGAGAGGGTGTGGCGTGAGGGACCTGACCCACAGCAGAGTTGCTCAAAAGGAGTTTTTGCTCTAGAGAATCCCAGGGCAGGGGGTAGAGATATGAGAAAGTGTCTGATTTGAAAGATTTGCCAGTGGCGTAGGTTCTGTAACATTTGCTAATGCGTCTGCTGACAACCATTGCCCTTCTGATATAAAGTGGATCGCTCTAGATCTCCCGTTCCGTAACCATTGGTAGAACCCCCCCCCCCCCCCCTCCCTCTATACTAGACGGGAAATCTGGATTCCCCAGTATGGGAAACAGTGGGGAGGGCCTGGGTGATATGCCCTGGTTAGTGAAGATTTGGGAGATAGGGCCCACTGTGGGGTGTGAACTGGCTTCTAGGGGGATATTCCCCTGTATCCAGGGTAAAACGGTCAGGGGTACCGGGGAGAACGTCTGTTCCAGTGATACCCACTGCTTGAGCTCTATGTGCCTGTGCCAGTCAACCACCCGTAGTAAATGAGAGGCTTGGTGATAGGCCATCCTGTCTGATAGGCCTAGTCCCCCTCTCTCTTTGGTTCTCATCAAGGCGTGACGGGCTATTCCGGGAGGTTTGTCTGCCCAAACAAATCTTGAGAGTAATGAGTTTAAGTGTCGGAAAAATGGTCTTGGGATGTGAATAGGCAAAGCTTGGAGAATGTAGAGTATTCTGGGCAAGATATTCATCTTAACTATTGAGCATCTACCGAACCAAGAGAACAGGCCTTTATTCCATAATGTCAGATCCCTTTTGACGTTATTTAATAGACTTGGGTAGTTGGCTGCGTAGAGGTTGGAGGTATCTGTTAGATGGACACCCAAATATTTGATATTGTCACTAGCCCAGCAAAAGGAGAAAGTCTTTTAGTTCCGAGAATAAAGCGTTTGATAAAGATATGTTGAGTGCGGCGGATTTTTGGTAGTTAATCTTAGTTTGATAACGTGCCATATATGCGGAGTTCATTTAGGAGATTTGGGAGGGAGATAAGGGGGGTTGAGAGGAAGAACAATAGGTCATCTGCGTATGCGGCTACTTTGTGTGTGGAGCCCCCTAACTGAACTTCCCTAATGTTGGTATTGGCCCTAATATGAGCGAGGAGTGGCTCCAAGCACAGGACAAAAAGGAGAAGAGAAAGAGGGCAACCTTGTCGCGTGCCGTTTGAGATTAGGAATGGCGTGGAGAATTTACCGTTTGCTTTGACCGCTGCTGAGGGGAAGGAGTATAGACTATAGTTCCAGCGCATCATGTTTTGGCCTAAACCTAAGTACCCTAGGGTTGCTTGCAGGAAATCCCAGTTGATTCTATCAAAGGCTTTGTCTGTCTCTGTGGACAGAAGGCATATGGGTGTGGATGTTTTTTTTGCCTGGTGAATGATGTTGATAGCCTTGATAGTGTTATCCCTTGCTTCTCTCAATGGCACAAAGCCCACCTGATCTCCATGTATAACATCACGGAGGAGTGGTGAAAGACGAGTGGCGAGGATTTTCGAAAAGATTTTTAAATCTACGTTTAGGAGGGATATCGGGGGGGGGGGGGGGGGCGGTTACTCTGGCATTGTGAGGAATCTTTCCCCTCCTTTGGGATTACTGTGATGAAAGCTTTCAAGGTGTCCCTTGGTAAGCTGGCACCTGCAGGAAGGGAATTGAAGGCCCGGAGGAAATGAGGGGATAGGGCATCATAAAAGGCCTTTAGTATGCGAGGGTGAAACCATCTGGGCCGGGGGCTTTCCCTGTCTGATTCTTTTAATGCCTGGGCTAGTTCTTCTGGTGAGATGGGTGATTCCAGCACCTGAACTACTTCCTGTGGGAGATCTGGCAGGCCTGAGTTTAGGATATAGGAATGAATTGTTTCTCTCCGTGCAATGTGTTCGTGCTCTGAAATGGGTGGGGATAGGTTGTATAGGGAGTGATGGTAGTCCCGGAACGCCTCTATCTGTTATGGCAGGTGGAGGTTGTCTCCTGATGGGGAGGAGATTTGTGGAATGTAGGAACGTGTCCTCTCCTTCCTCAAAGCACGGGCCAGTGTGCGGCTGGATTTGTTGCCGAATTCATAAAAATGTCTCCTGCATTTAGTTAGACAACACTTAGCACGTGACATGTACAGTGAACGTACTTTTTCTCTTAATTGTGTTAACTCCCGTCCCACTCGTGTGTCTAGGGTTTGCTTGTGAGCTGCTTCCAAGGTCTGGATACGGCTCATGAGGTTCCCGAGTTGGATCCCGCGTTCTTTTTTCATTCTGGGGCCAATGCTAATGAGAACGCCACGGGTAACACATTTGTGGACTTCCCATAGTGTAAGTGGGGCGGTCTCTGGGGTCGCATTGTTCCTAAAGTATTCTTCTAAAGTGTCTTGTATCTCCTTTTTGATCAGTGGGTCTTGTATGAGGGATTCATTAAGACGCCACTGCAATGTCCTACGGTGTAGTGAGGGGAGAGAGAGTGAGATAGAGATTAATGCGTGGTCCGAGAAAGATGTTGTCAATGTGCGCTGATGTGATGTGGCGGAGGCTAGCATGCTGAACCAGGAAATAGTCGATTCTGGAGTAGTTGTTGTGCGGGCGAGAAGGTATAATCTTTAGAGGGGTGGGTAATTCTCCAAGCATCCACTAACTAATGTTCATAAAGTGTCTTGCGAAACCTGCGGTGTGTGGACTCTGGCAGACTACTAACCCCTTTTGAGTTGTCTGGCTGGGTTAAGGGAGATGTTGAAGTCTCCCCCAAGTATCAGGATGCCCTCCCGAAATTCCTCCAAATCCTCCAAGGCCCTCTCTAGGAAATAGACCTGGGCGGAGTTGGGGAGGTAGAGTGAGGCCAAAGTGACTGTGGTGTCGCCCATCCTACCCTTGACGAAGGGGTATCTATCCGCTCCATCCATCCGCGTGTCCGAGTGCTCCCAGGGGATGGAACCTGCGATGAGAATGGAGACTCCTTTAGTTTTGGAGACCGGGCAAGCGCTGTGGTAGACATCTGGGTAATGAGCATCCTTTAGCCTGGGAATAGAATCCGCTCTGAAATGGGTTTCATGCGTGAAAGCAACGTGAGCTCTTATATGCCAGAGAAGACGAAGCAAAGAGGACCTTCTCCAATGTTCAGACCCTGTGTACGTTGATGGAGACAATATTAAGGTTAGGTTTGACAGAAGGCATTGTTAGATTGAGCAAAGGCCGCACTTGGAGGACCGACCTGGTGGAGGAAAGGCGACAGGTGTCTACTCTCTTAGGGAGAGGGAGGCCGAGATCAGTCACTGGTGGGAAATTATGATAAGCAGAGAGGAGCCCAAGAGAGTGAGAAGAAGTAGGAGGAGAAGAAAAAAAGAGAGAAGGGGAAAATAAAAATAAATAAAAAAAAAAATATATAAAATTTTTTTTTAAATTTAAAAAAAAAAGGGGGGGGGGGGGAGTGGCGAGCACCAAGTAGAAAAGGGAAAGATGTGTCACTGGGTAGAAATGGAGGGGTTGAAAAAAGCTGCTGGGGAGCAGTGGACTGCAGACCTTACTTGTTGGTCCGAACACCCACCTGGGCGAGCTGTTCAAAACAACAAGGCAGGCTAAAATTTCCTAAAAAATTTTAAATCCTGTAGTAAGGAGCCTGTCCCCTCTCATCCAGGGGTGACAGCCCCAAACCAGAACCCTAGGTGGGTAACGTAGAACGGCAGTACGCTGCCTGCGAGGGTGGAACCAGAACCATGAACAGGTCTATCAAGGAGCCCTGAAACCCACTACTGCAAGAAAGAGATTAAGGAGCATTTTATATTCAGGGGAACCTAAACGAGGGGAAACAAGGGAAGAGCAGATCCGTCTGTCCTCTAGAGCAATTCTTCCTCCCTCTTTTTGGCAACAGTATGATTTAGAGTAGTGAGCCAAGACGAGGAAACGTCCTAATGTCCTGCATTAAGTCCCGACTTGGGGAGAGTTTCCGGCACTGCTTCTCTGGGCCCTGACTCCGGTGGCGGATTCTTCTTCTGTTGGTTGGTTGAAGTCTGGGGGTAAGGTCCAGTCTGGGACAGGGATGGCCGGGGTCTCCAGGAAGTGGAATGCACCTTCTAAATCAGCCGGCGACTTTACTGTATAGATGCGGCCGCGTTTCCGGATGATAATGTGGAAAGGGTGCCCCCATCTATATGAGGCATCTGTATTATGAATAGCTTCCAGCAGAGGTTTAACGGCCTTTCGCATATATAATCAGCCTGGAGACATCTGGAAGGATGTTTATCTCTGAGCCTTTGAAGGGGAGCTGACCGTTCTCCCAAGCGCTGCGTAGGATATCTTCCTTTTGTCTGTAAAAGTGGACCCGACAGACGACGTCCCTTGGATAGTTAGAATTGCACCTTCTAGGTCCCGCCAGACGGTGGACTCTATCCAGCTCTATCAATCTATCTTCTGGTCTGTTCAAGAGCTTATTGAAGATGGAGATCACAAAGTCATAGAGGGCGTCTGGAGGAATTTCTTCTGGTACACCTCTGAGCTTTAGGTTGTTGCGGCGTCCTCTGTTTTCTACATCGTCAAGGTGCAGAGTGAGATTTCTCATCTGGGTCCTGTGTTGGTTTAAGGATTGGACTAGTAGTTGTAAGTCCGTTGAGGTGGCGATTGACGTTTCTTCCAGAGTCACGACTCGAGCTGTTAGAGATTGGACTGATTGGTTTACGGCTTGAATCGCTGTGGCATGTTTTTCTTCAATACGCCGTATCTGGTGTTCCAGGTCTGTTTTAGATGCTAGGGCACTAACCATCTTCCATAGCTCCTGCAAAGTATGGGTTAGTCCGGTGGGGATGGAAGCGGAGTTGCCGTCTGCACCCTGGTAATCTGGTTTTGAGAAAGGCGGTGTACTAGGTGACTGTGGGATGTTCTCCGTATTCTGTGTGGGATTCTGGGGTAGGGTGCTGGCTTCCCTCTCATAGATAGGTGCATACGGCGGTGGTGCAGGTACTGAGGTGACTTGGGGTCTGCTCTTTTCTGTTATCTCCAGAAGGGGTGTCTCGTGTCTGGAGGGGGGGCTCCCCTGTATGGGGAGAGATGTTGCTGGGGTCAGAGTTGCCACCATCTTTGGTGTTCTGTGGACCTCCTTGTGTGGTGCTGTGATATTGATGGGGCTCCGCTGTGATGATGTGCGCATGTGTTTCTCGGCCGCCGCGCTGGACGAAGAGCATGTTGAATGATTTTTCTTGCCCCCTGGCTGAGGAGGCAAGGTACTGTGTTTGGAGTAAGGGCTCTTCAGTTTTGAGGGAGAAACTGCTGGGACCTGTAGTGCCACGTCTTCTGGTGCCCCCTGACCTGCCCTGTGTGGTGGAGGGGAAGTGTTGCTGCTGTGCCGAGGTGGTAGTACTGCATGCTGTATTTCCCTCCTGAGGGGTGAGCATTTGGTCACTGGGAGCCATTATTTGAGGACAGGACTGCATGTCAGTGTCTCTGGCCCCTGGCTGACTCTGGTGCTGGGGTCCCGCTCTGTGTGCCTCCCTCTGCCCTGCTTTATCTTCCCACCGTACCTCCGGTGTCCTGTTGTACTGTCCCGGCTGAACAGGAGTGTCATTCAACTCCCGGGCAGGGGAGGGCGCCGGGCTCTGCAGAGGATCGTCAGCCGGCTTCTGCAGGGAACTCTTCAGTGGGGAGTCCCGGTCTCTTCTCCTGGCGGCGAGCGCTGGGCAGCGGACTGCAGCGCATGCTCTGCTGAGGTCTCCACGTGCCTCTCCGGCGCCATGACAGGTGGACCGTGGGGGGAAGAAGCCGCTGTGCTGCAGAGGTAACGGCTCAGTGGCGTGCTGGCGGTTGTTGGAGCGCTCCCTTTCCTCTTGCCCCCTCTTGCCATGTCTCCCTGGGCTGATGCTTTGCGTTTTTTTCTGAGTGTCCAGTCTGTTTTAGTGGTCCGTGGGCCCGGAGCTCCTTGTTCCCGCTTCCTCACACGGCCATGCCGAAGCCACGCCCCCCAAGGTACTGTCTTGGCCAATTAGCACAGTATCTTTATGCAATTTGCAGACGATATTGCAAAGGTCAACTGAATCAGTACATTGTTGGCATTTTGTACAGCATGCTGCCTCCAAATAGACCAGGGCAAATTTATCAATGTAATGACACTAGTTTTCAGACTTAATTGCATTGGAAAAAATGTTGCTCAGCGTGAACACCTTATTTGCCAAGCTCTTCTGGATGTAGTTAGTATGTCTACGGTTTCATATGTCGGGAAAGATGGCATAGCTTTCACTTCATGTAAGTGATTTACAAAAATTCTCTGCCACTTTACTTTTCACTACTGGTATAGCTGAATGATGTGCACCATAGACTTGTGCAGTAATGCCATGCTACATCACGATTACTTGGCATATAGCTCACAAAAAAACATGTATGACCACATATATAATATGTAAAATATAATAAAATAAAATATTTCTATTGATCACTGAGTAAAGAGGGCAGCCACAGGTGACTGGGATCTAGCTAGCCACATACAGTGTGTGATAGAATAAGTGGGTTTGACAGAGGCCTCCCTTTGCCATCCCTTCTATCCACCCAGTAAGGCTATTGTGGGGTACTGATTGCTTACCTTGCTAGCCAAGGGGCTAATGGAGGTTTTCAAGATGTGCCATAAACTTCTGCCTAATGTAGTACAATAATACTTTGTAATACTATGGGGCAGATTTACTAAACCAAGGTTTTATACCCTGGTCTTAATCTAAAGCTCACTTGAGCAGGACGTAAAAAGGCTATGGGCTGGTCGTTAAGGGGTTACATAGGACAATGCTGCAGTAGTTGCAAATGTCACTACAAAAAGGAAGGCATTTTGCCAGTATGACGTTTACAATAGCAGGGGCTGCTGAGTTCACATGAGCACTGCGGCCTCTTCAAACAACTGATGGGTGGAGATGCCAACATTTTAAACACCACTACCACCAATCTTATATCTGAGGATAGGCTGTTTGTTTTTAATCTAAACATTTAGTTGTATCTGACTCTCGGTGACTTTATAGATAAACATTCTCCATGCTTCCCCGTCGAGCGCTGCTGCTTTTAACTGATGCACATATTGGTATCCATTTTGATATTGAGGCAGCGTGGTAGTTGTCGTCCCTTCTGGTTCCACTGATGACTTTCAACATGGACTGCTCTAGCGAGTTTGCACTCATGACTCATGACGTGGCCAGTGAGTGAGTTGTAGTCTAGTGACTTCAGCTTCTACCGATGCCCCTGGTTTTTCCGTCTGCACCACATTTCAAATGGATCAATTTTCCTTCTGTCAGCTTCTCTTCATGTCCAACTCTAGGACTCGTACATCGGAAAGACGGTGGCTCCAACTAGTCTGCTTTTGGTAATTTGTGGTATCTTTGCTCTTCCAGATGATGATGATCATGCCAGCCATTGCAGAGCAGCCCAATGCGATCCTACATTTGGTTTCTGGGGTGGATTTGCCATTGCGGTAAATCTTTGAACCAATTAAGATGAAAGTCTGAACTGATTGAGGTTTTATTTTTAACTTCATTTTTCCATTAGCTGTTATGATCCTTTTTTTAAGGTGCTGCCCTATTTTTTCATTTAAGTTTCATGTTTATTAGGTTCTCTTTTCTTTCAGCCGGCAGTCTAATTGTCCACATCTCAAGTTGATGGTCCTTCCTCCGATCTTTACTCAATCTGTTTTAAAAGCCTGGATAACACCTTTAAAGCCCTCAATAGGCTGGTGTAAAGGTTAAACGTAAACAAAACATTGATTTAATGCAAAAAAAGATCATGAGTTGTGCTAGGAAATGGAACGATTATATAATTGTCGTTAAAAAATCACAGGAGCGAAAGTGGACAATCTGTCGAAACATGAGCGAACTGAACGACCAACAAGAATCCTTTTCGTCCAATTTCTGCAGGCATAAAAATCGTTGGCTCGTTCACTTATTTGGTTTAAACTGCACTCGTTCAGTTTCATTTGCTTACATAGCAAATGTGAGACTGATTTTTCTTTGAACGAGCCAACTATGTATCTGCCTGTCCAGACAGGCTGCATGAGAGGAGCCAGCAGTAACATAACTCGCTCGTTCAAACGAGATTTGGTTCTTCTAAAAAGACCCTAAGAAAGTCGAACCATCTGGAAGGCTCAAGCCCTTTCTGTATAGAAGTTCTCAGATGTCATGGGATGACAGAACTATTGTCAAAAGCTGGGATCCCTCCTTGCATTGAGCTGCACACAAGGAGAGAATGTTATGTTGCATTTAGCATTTCCATTTGCAGTTTCAGCAGCAGCAGTTATTTCGGTGATGCATCGGTCAGAAATAAGATAACTTTGTTAAGCTGTTAAAGCCAACGTCTTGTTCTGCCTGCTGCAGATATGTCATTAGATCATTACTGCCAGGCTGGAGCAGAATGCCACCTCAGTGTACCTGCCTGGATGGCAGAAAAATTAGAAATCCCTGCAAATCGCTTAGTATTCAGGCAATCTGCCGACACTTAAATGGACTCTGTACTTCTGTACCGTCAGGTCCGTTTTCTATTTGGTGATGGGTCACAGAATCGGCACATCACTCTTCAGACCTGGTCTCATCTCCAGCTGGCTTCTGCCCCAGGTCTGTACATCAGTGCTGAAATCCCGCACATGCATCTGGAAGGTATATTCACCTCTACTTAACTAACGCACTGCATGTGCCAAGAGAGCAGGAATGACATGTGGGATTTCATCGTTATCTGCGCTGACCTACAGACCTTGGGTGCAGCCACCAGCTGGAGAAGAGACGAGGTTAGAGTGATGCCCTGACTCGGAGACCTCTGTGCTGCCTCTCTGACTTGAGGTGCATCATTAGCATATTGAGCGAGCATCAATATAAGTAAAAATGTCTAATGCATTAAGCCGTTTTATGTTAAATGTATGTGTGCCCTTCAGACTGGTTACCACTATGGAAGCGGCTTAAATACTTTCTTGGTAAAAAACAAATGAAAAAATTCTTCGACTGTCAATTACAAAAACCTTTCCTATGACTGCAAGTTTATCTCCAGTTATTTGGAAATTCAGTTGAAGTTGTGGCCACTGACACAGTAAACAATGACTCCTGGTACGTACCGTTACACGCTACAAATCAAATAATGCATATTTAAAAGGATGACTGGTCGAAGGACCTCTTCACATTGAGTTTACAGTTTCTATATATAGTTTGTTAATGCAGAATGCATTAAAAGAATGTATCCGTATACCAGTTTATAGAAGAATGACGTAAAGTGACGTGTAAGACATTTCAGAAGGAAAAAATTATTTTAATGGTTCACTAGAAAAACCTTCAATAGCTTCACGTTAAAAAAAAAAATCGGTCTGCTTAAACACTGTCCAAACTGTAGACATGTTAAAGAGCAGGAGGACCTGAGCAGATTGATATATGGTTTAAGGGGGAAAGATTCAGTATAACTTGTATTATATTCCATTATATCTCTGCACATTCTGAGATGAACAGTCCAATGGGCGGAGCTATCAGTGATTGCTGTGTGCACGGTCATACACAGCTGTTAACAATACTGTGCTGGTTGAGGGGGGGCACTGTCTGTTATCAAAAGGGCTCCTTTTAGCTTCAGAAGAGACCCAGGTCTAATGTGCCTGGAAGCCTTATGCTGTCTGACAGCAGACCATAAAGTGATTTACTGCAGTCTGTTAACCAATTCTTAACCCCTTAACACACCAGGACGTACATTTACGTCATGGAGTTTTGGGCTTTGTATGGAGGGGGATCGGTGGTCGATCGCACGCCATGCAGTGTAGGTGCTAGCTGTTGAAGCTAACACCCACTTGCAACAACTCTGATCAGCACTGCCACTGATTGAAGCTGTTAACCGTTTAAATGCTGCTGTCATTTCTATGCTCGTGGGGTGCGTTTAGTTGCCTTGGCAGCCGGTGACCTTGTGATGTCCACTAGGGCTTCCATAGCAGATTGCCTATCAAGCCATGCCTGATAACAGTTTTTCTGTAATACTCTGGTATTATACTACAAAAGCAATTAAACTATTGTAAGTTCTTGTCCCATGTAGGGACTTCAAAAACAATTTAAAATGTTATATTCATTAAAGTTAAGGCAAAATAAGAAACCTTTTAACCATATTTGATAAATAAAAAAACAAACCTAGATTTGGGTTTGTTGCATCGACAAAAGTTCAATCTATCAAAGTAATGCATTTACCCTGCACGCATATGTGATCTGATAAACTACAGGACGTCCAACAAAAAATAAACCCTCCCACAACCGTCGACTGAGAAAGTTACTTTTAATCTGTTTCAAAAACACTACCTCTGTAAATATACATTATGCGACATAATGGGAGTTACATAGTGATACTTTCTGCTGCATGTCTGGGCATAGAGCTTTATCAGATTTGGGATTTTAACCTTTCACAGTCCAATTTTCCATTATAGTGTGACCCTCCCCAATGAGTGTCTCAGAACTGTAGATGGGTGAATAGTGAGAAGGCATCTATTGCATCGTCTGGTGCCGAGACCTTTATGAATGAGCTCCTTTAGTAAAAAAACCCATACAGTGGAACCTCTATGTACTCATTTTGTAATGAGGGTAGTTAAAAACATCGAAAACATGGCATAATAGAGCAGACAGGCAATCCAAAATCCCTGGTTTGTGATGCTGTATTAAATCAATAAAAACATTGTACTGCGGTTACTGCTGCGTTCAAAATATTGCAGTAATAACGGTAAGAAGTGAGTGGCCTAATAAGAGAAGTATATTAAGAGAGAAAAAAAAAGTGAAGAAAAAGTGGGGTGAAAAATACTGACGCAGGTAGGTAGTGGTGAAGGGGGTGGGGTAATGTCACAAGGGCTCCTTGTGCATGGTCTCCTCCTCTCATCCCAGCATGACCGGAAATTTTGGCGAGTCCTCAAAAAAGACCCACAATTGCCAGGTACCCAGATCTAAATTGCGACAGTCCTTTATTCCCATTTCTTCCATATGTTTAAGGAAATTCAGTTCTTGAATGAACTCTAACACTGTTAAAGGGTAGGAGCTCCACCAATGGCGGGCAATTACTGTTCTTGCTGTCCAAAAAAATTATGCAGTAGTCCTCTTTTTAAGAGTAAAGGACCCTGGGATGATAGTTACTAACGCTACTAGAGGAGACTGTTATTAACCCGTATAATATTTTATATCTGAAATACAATGTCCCAGAAATTTGGAGTGCCAGGTATTCCCACCATGTGTGCAGCCCAGTACTAAAACCACATCTGCAGCAGGAGTTGGATATCACAGAGTAGATACGGTGGAGGAGGTCATGACATCTGTATCACTTGGTAAGCAGCTTAGACTTTCTCTCGTGCTAATGGTAGCTTATGGGCAAGCACTATCCCAATCAGTGTCCTATATCTCCATGTATAGCTCTACCCATAGTCTGGTAAACTGGGGTTAACCAAAGGGTAGCCTGCTATAGCAAGATGTTAAAAATGTTTTAAAAAATGTGAAAAGGTTTCAGTTTCCATTGGAATCAGGGGGCAGATGTTTTTTTTTTGTTTTTGTTTTTAGATCCCTGCAGTGGCTCTTAAGAATGAGGACAGCTATAGGTACTCCAACCAGGAGAATCTTATTTCAGAGTGCTTCACTTGGATCATGACAATTGTTTTTGATTCGAATAAGTTTTATTGGTTATATTCAAACAGATAATGGTTGTGCTTCAATCATTGCATCAGAAAAATAACATCTTTTAGTGGAAACTCTATAGAAGGAAGAACAGATGAGGAAAGATGGAAAAAAAAAGGGTTTAGGGTAGAGGACGTGCCCGTCGCTACCATCTTATTCTGGTAATGGTTAACACTCACTATTTGCTTCGGCGCCCGTCCTCCACTCTTCTCCCCAACTTTAATCTAAAGTTTGAGACGCGGGACCTGCCCGCATCTTGAATGCGCTTGTGGGAGTATGTGTCCATCTTCCCTTTCGCTTAAACTTGTCTTATCTAAAACTCAAAAACTCGGACGTAGACAAAGGGGAGTCGGGGGGGTGGGAAGAGGGGGGCGGGACAAACATGGTTGGGAAAGGGGAGGTATATGCAACTGTTAGACTCTGAGAGGAAGGTCCTCCATGAACCGACCCTGATGGTGCATTAGTTTAGTGAGCCTCATTCTTCCCAGCGTTTAAGGGTGTCTGACCCTCTGAACGCAATCCACGGCTGCCATTTCCTGTAGTAGGCTTCCCACGACTTACCGTCTTCTGCCCCCAATTTGTCAGACATCATGAGGGTATGGAGTTCCTCTACCCACATACCCCTGGTTGGGACTGTCGGTGAGTGCCAGAGCCTTGTGACAAGTCGTCTCATTGCAAATATGAAATGTTTTAGGAGACTTAATTTTGCGGCTTTCTTGCTGCCCTGGAACAGTGAGAGCAGAGCTAGTTTTGGGGTCATTCTCACCCCTGTGTGATTGATGTAATTATATAGGGTTGTCACCTCGTCCCATAAGTGAGCGACTGGCCAGCAGCCCCACCAAATGTTGGTCATGGTGCCTCGGTTCCCGCCGCATCTCCAGCACTCGGGGGTGGACTGGGGAAAGATCTTCTGTAGTTGATCAGGGGTCCTGTACCACCTTGAGACTATCTTATAATTGAGGTCTTGTATTTTACCATCTGTAGATAGCTTGTGGGTTTTACACCAGTCCTCCTCCGTGATGTCCTCCCCCAGTTCCCGGGCCCATGCCTCGTTATAGTTTGGGGTCTCCTCCCCCGTCTCCTGATCAAGCAATAGCTTGTACAGTGTAGAGATCATATGCCTCTGGCTTTGGTCTGATATGCAGAGTTGCTCAAACTTCGTCAGGGGTGCTGTCAGGTTCTCTTTTTTTGGGGGGTCAGCGAGCTCACAAACCCTCTGAGTTGTAAATATTTAAGCCAAGAACCTGGCAGGGGTAAAGATTGGCCTAGGATCTTGGTCATGGGTTTAAGGCCCGCCTGCGTCACCACGTCCCTCAGTCTAGGAGTTGGCTCCTCTATAGTGGGCAGCAGACCCTTCTGTCTTATCGTGGCTTCAAATTGGGCGTTCGCTGTGAGCTGGGTTAGGGGGCCTGGCACTGAGACTAGTCTATATTGGGGAGCGATACTCGCCCAAGTACTAAGCAGTTGTAGACCAAAGAGGGAGATGTTGGTTATCGACTTCAGCCATTCAGGCAGTATCCAGGGGGCTCCGTAGAGGCCATCTATTTTGCCTGCATGCTCTGTCTACCCAAAGCCTTGTGCTTCTGCTTTTGAGGATGTCTAAGACAGTTAGCAATGTTGCCCTTATGGTATAGGGCGAAGTCTGGTAGGCCCAGGCCTCCCTTCTCTTTTCCCTTTAGTAGTGAGTGACACAACCGTGATTTCCCCCAGTCGTCTCCACGACAGCACCAATTGAGATTGCCTCCTCCTGATAGGACAGGAACACACAGAGGTTAAAAGCTCCCCCCCTTCCCCACTTTCCTCAGTGTCTTCCTGTCCTGCCAGGAGGCAGGATCTCTGAGAGGGGCTAGTGGAGAACCCAGCCGGAAGCCTACTCACGGGCGGATCGGAGGGCAGTGGGTCAGCCTGTCCTCCCTTCCCAGCCAGACGACTCCCGGGACGCCACATGGGGTGGTAACCCCCGGGCCAGGTTCCTCCCGCGCCGGACCATGGGGGGGTACAAAGCGGGAGCCTCAGTCCCCCTCGTCCTCCCTGCAGAAGTTAGAGCGCGGTGCTCCAGGAAGCCCTTCGGCGGGGGGGCGGGGCGCCGCGTCACGTTCCAGCGCGATGACGTCATCGCGTCTGCATCAGTAGCCGAGGGGGCGGGGCTTAGCGCAGGAGCGCGAAAATTAAAAACAAAAATAGGAACCTGAGAGAAGCCAGAACAAACCACTACAGGTCGCAGGGTGTCTGCAGCATCGGTATAGTAATGAGTGCTCCAGCCCCAGAGACAGCTGAAACCTCAGCCTCAGCGGCCGTAAGTAGCCAGTGCGGCAAAAAATACAAAATGCAAAATCCAATGTATTGTATATGGAAAAATTGCATATTTACCTGCAAAAAATACAATGCAAACATCCAGTGTATTGTGTATGGAAAAATTGCATATTTACATGGCAAAATGCTTTATTTGTCAGGGGGTTAAAAAAAGACATTCCCCCCCCCCCCCCCCCCCGAACAAAACTCAGAAAATGCGTGGAATGCGGGATAAAACTGCCAGCTACGTACCAGAGGCCTCTATGCAAGGCATGCGTAGCTAGGCTAGTTAAAGAGGAATCGGGAGGACGTTAGGAAGCTGGTGAAAGAGGCAGATCAGCCCTAACGTCACAGCTGGCTCCACCAGCGAAACGCCATAAAAGGGCGTATGTTCCTAACGAGCCTTCCGACTCCGAGAGTTCTATCGGGTCGGAGCAAGAGGAACAGACTGCTGAGGATTCCTCAGATTAGGAGGACTACAAAAAATACTTATTCCATCAGGACGATTTAATAGAATTGATTAAGTCAGTCAGGGCTACACTAAAAATGGAAGAGCCCAGAGAACCACGTACCCTACAAGATGAGATATTTGGGGGACTAGGGGAGAGGCGCAAGCATACCTTCCCTGTCCACAAGAATATCACCAAAATAATCCAGAAAGAGTGGAGGAAATCATACGTAAGCTCCTTCTCCACTAGAGGGGTAAAAAGAAGGTACCCATTCGAGGAGGAAGTTTGCGCAAGCTGGGAGGAGGTACCTAAGGTAGACGTCCCAGTGGCCAAAGTAGCCAGGAAAACCACCCTGCCCTTTGAGGACGCCGCACAGTTAAAAGATCCCATGGATCGCAAAGCTGAGGGCCTTCTAAAGAAATCAGGGGAGGCAGTGGCAAACATACTTAGGCCAGGGATCGCAGCCACTTGTGTGGCGCGAACCTGGGGGTATGGCTAGAACAGCTACAGCTACACCTAACCAATAAGATGCCGAGGGAACAGAGCCTAAATTCCCTTCCGATCCTGCGTATGGTAACAAATTTCCTAGCGGACGCCGCGGCCGAAACTGTCAAACTCTCAGCGACAGCTACAGCCCGGTCTAACTCAGCCAGAAGAGTGTTATGGCTGAAATCGTGGTCAGGCGACCTAGCCTCAAAAAATAAGCTATTCACCCTCCCGTTCTACGGCCAGTTTTTGTTCGGACCGGACCTTGACAAGATTCTAGGGAAGGCGGCCGACAAAAAGAAGGGATTCCCGGAAGAAAAGCCACAGAGAGGGAAGACCTTCTTCCGGGCCCCAAGGCAACAGCCAGAGGCCTACCAAGGCAAGGGCAAGACAGTCCGCTGGAGTTACCCCAAGGGGGGCAGAGGAAGGAACATCCTCTTTAACCCCCACCAGGGGGAGCCAAAGCAGAGACCCTGACGCCATCCCCGTAGGGGCAAGGCTGGGGGGCTTTGTGGATCAAGGGGCCGCGATTTCCGAAGGCCCATGGATCCCAAAGATCTTACAGCAGGGATACCGAATAGAACTGGTGTCCCTCCCCAGAAGAAAATTCATTATCACGGGAGGCTCCAAACAGTTACACCTACTAAGGCAAAGCATTGGGGACCTGCAACAACTAAATGCAATATCCCCCGTACCGCAAAACGAGGAAACCCAGGGCCATTATTCCAGGCTCTTCCTAGTAAGGAAACCCTGCGGGAAACAGCGGATGATGGTGAACCTGAAACCTCTGAACACCCGCATCAGATACAGAAAATTCAAGATGGAGTCCATCTCCTCAACGATAAAGTTGATTCCCAAAGGAGCCTACATGGCATCCATCGATTTAAAGGATGCATATTTCCACGTACCGATCCACGAGGGGTCCCAGAAACACCTAAGGTTCGCAGTGGATATGGGCAAAGGAATAGAGCACCACCAATTCAGATGCCTGCCCTTCGGGATCTTCTCAGCACCCAGAATCTTCACCAAAATTATGGCAGAGGTAGCCGCCTACCTGAGGAAGAAGTCGGTCCTAATACCCTACCTGGACGATATTTTAATAATAGAGTCCAGAGAACTCCTAACGGAACACCTGGGGATAGTGCTAGAACTTCTCCAATCCTTAGGATGGATCATAAACTGGGGAAAATCCAGCCTAGATCCCGACAAACAGAAAACGTTTCTGGGTATAACGCTCCACTCAGAATCGCAATGCTCCTGCCTACCCGAGGAGAAAATACAAAAAATCCGACTGCTAGTCAAAACCTTTTTACGGAGACGATGATGCACAGTTTGGGAAGCCATGTCTCTCCTGGGAAGCTTGACGTCATGCATTCCAGGAGTGGCATGGGCCCAGGCTCACATCAGAGCCCTGCAAGCCTCAGTCCTAACCACGTGGGACAAAAGGCAGTTCTCTCTAGGGACAAGAATGTACATCCCAAGCATGGTGAAAACATCCCTGCGTTGGTGGACACCCCCAGAGAATCTGCGGAGAGGGGTTCATTGGCTACAAAACCCAGCCACTCACATCACAACGGATGCAAGCGCCTGGGGATGGGGAGCGCATGTGGGGCTCCAGTTCTTTCAGGGCCCATGGCCTCAAAGGACAAAAGAACAGTCCTCAAATTACAGGGAACTACAGGCCGTATGGCAGGTCCTACAGCAGTTAGGGAACTCGCTACGGAACCAGCATATAAAGATACTGTCAGACAATATCACCGCGGTCGCCCATATACGACACCAAGGGGGCACAAGATCTCCCGCTCTGCAAAACATCGCACAGAAAATTTTCCACTGGGCAGAAGGCCGGATCCTCTCGATTACGGCAACCCACTTGAAGGGGACGCTAAACCAAAAAGCGGGCTTTCTCAGCAGGAGGCAAATAGACCCAGGAGAATGGTCTCTCTCCCTGACAGCATTCAGAATCCTGATCAACCAGTGGGGGACCCCACAATTGCACCTGTTCGCAACCAGGGAAAATGCCAAAGTAAGCAATTTCTTCTCCTTCCGGCCAGGAGATCGTCCGACAGCAGTAGACGCCCTAGGCCAAGACTGGGGAGAGGGGCTGGTGTACGCCTTTCCTCCTATACCATTGATCCCCAGAGTCTTATAACATTTCAGAACCCAGGTATGCACACTAATCCTGGTGACCCCCTTCTGGCCCAAAAGAAGCTGGTTCAGTCTCGTAGCAACATTGAACGTCCAGGACCCAGTCATCTTCCCTACCTGGACAGATCTTCTATCGCAGTGGCCACTGAGCCATCCGAGCCTAGACAAGCTCCACTTAACAGCATGGCTCTTGAGGAATCCTCACTAAAAGAGAAGGGATTCTCAGAGAGCGGTAGAAACGTTAATGTCCAGCAGGAAAAAGACGACCCACCTTATCTACCAGAAAGTTTGGAGACGGTTTTCCTCATGGAGACAGGGAAGGGATCGTGGGGATTCTACCCCGGACATCCCTCTAATCTTAGAGTTCTTGCAGGAGGGCCTAGAGATGGGCCTCTCTCCAAGCACCCTGAAGGTCCAGGTCGCAGCCCTTAGCGCCATATGTGACACAAAGTTCGCAGACAACAGATGTGTCAACAGGTTCCTAGCAGCAGCAACTAGATTACGGCCTAGACCCGTAAATCTTTTTCCAGACTGGAACCTTAATTGGGCCCTAAGGGCCATGATAGCGGTACAATTCGAGCCGATCGAAGCACTACCCATAAAAATGCTTACTATCAAGACCATTTTCTTAGTAGCCATCACCTCCGCAAGACGGGTTAGCGAGCTTCAGGCCTTGTCCATTCGCCAGCCGTTCCTGAAAACCTCGGACACCAAATTAGTATTTAAAACGGACCCTGCCTTCATGCCAAAAGTAGTATCACATTTTCATAGGTCCCAAGACCTAATAATCCCCTCATTTTTTTTTAGTAAACCTAAAAACGAGGAAGAAAAAACCCTAAGCTGCCTGGACGTTAGGAGAGCAGTCCTAGGCTACATAGAGGCGACAAGCCACTGGAGGCGGGACGACAACTTGTTCATCCAGTTCAGTGGCCCAAATAAAGGGAGCAAAGCAGCAAAAAGCTCCATAGCCAGGTGGATCCGCCTAGCCATCATAGAGTCCTATAAGGCCCTCGGGAAGGAAATCCCTTTAGCTCTTAAAGCCCATTCTACAAGAGCAGTGGCATCCTCACGGGCCGAACATAGCTCAGCTTCGGTCGAGCAGATATGCAAAGCCGCAGTCTGGAAGAAACCCCACACGTTCGTTAAACACTATAGGGTAAAAGTGCAGCAGGACGAGGACATGGCCTTCGGCCGCAAAGTCCTCTCGGCAGCAATCCCACCCTAGGGAAACTTTAGTTGGTACGTCTCAATTGGTGCTGTCGTGGAGACGACTGGGGGAACAAATGGATTATACCTACCTGATCAGGTTTCCAGTAGTCTCCACGACAGCACCCGTACCTTCCCCCCCTAAATTGATAGAAAAGAAACTATGTAATATAATATAAAAAAACATATATAGAATATAATTTTATTTTATAAAAAAAAAACAAAAAAAAAACCCCGGTTAAGGGAAGAACTTTAAGTTGAGCTCCTACCCCGGCAATTCGTTAGAATCCACTGAGGAAAGTGGGGAAGGGGGGGAAGTTTTAACCTCTGTGTGTTTCTGTCCTATCAGGAGGAGGCAATCTCAATTGGTGCTGTCGTGGAGACTACTGGAAACCTGATTATCAGGTAGGTATAATCCATTTTTTCTGGCCTTTCCATACGAAGTTAAAGATTAGTGATCTAATTTTTTTTTTCAAGAGTGTTCTCGGGAGGCCAATTAAGATTGTTTAACAAAGATATAGGGAACGGGGTAGAATGTCCATTTTAATTGCATTGACTCGTCCATTCCACGATAGGTATAGGGGGCTCCATTTGCTAAGGTCTCTTTCGAGTTTCTCGTTAAAGGGCATAAAGTTTAGCTTAAAGGTTAATTGTGCCTGTGCAGGTATTGTAACTCCCAGGTACTTTAGGTGGGACCCAACCCAGCGGAAGGGGAAAACTGATTCTAGGTGGGATACCTCAGCCTTCGGGAGTGAAATGTTTATCGCGTCTGATTTCTGTGCGTTGACTTTGTAATTATTCTTCCAAACCTATCAAATTCCTTTAGAACGGGCATGCCGACTCGGGGGTTGGATAAGTACAGCAACAAGTCATCCGTGAATAGAGCCATTTTATGTTCTGAGGAACCGACTCTCACGCCTCTTATCGAGTCGTTACTTCGGACGGCGTTGGCTAGGGTCTCCATGGTCAGGATGTATAGAAAGGGGGAGAGGGGGCACCCCTGTCTTGTCCTATTGCTTCCTCTGAATGGGTCGCGGAGGGTTCCATTTACTCTGATCCTGGCCGTGGGGTCCTGGTAAAAGGCCATAATCCACTGGAGCATCCGGGGTCCCATTTCTATTTTCCTCAGTGGCAGAGAGGAAGGGCCAACCAACCCTGTTGAACGCTTTTTCTGCGTCGATTGACAGGAGGCATAGAGGAGTTTTAGTTGCCTTGGCTCTGGCGATTAAAGACATCGTCTTGATTGTGTTGTCCCTTGCCTCCCTGCTTGGGACAAAGCCAACCTGCTCCAAGTGGATCAGACCAGGGATCAAGTCCTGGAGTCTGTTTGCTATCAGTTTTGTAAACATCTTAATGTCGACAGTTATTAGCGAGACCGGTCTATAGCTCCCACAGGCCGAGGGGTCCTTGCCGGTTTTTAGGGTGATGGTGATATGGGCTTGTACCGCCTGTTTGGGGACCCGGCATCCTCTATTTACTGAGTTGAATCCTTCTAGGGCTATTAAGGACAATTCTTCGGCGAATAGCTTATAAAATCTGGCCGTGTAGCTGTCCGGGCCTGGGCTCTTGTTTATTTTTAGGTTTTGGATTATATTTGATAGTTCTTGGGATGAGAAGTCTAAATCTAATTCCTCTGCCTGTGTAGATGTCAGGCTCTTGAATGCGTGTCTGGATAGGTAGGAGTTTATTTCTGTCAAGCTGTGGGGTTGTGGGTTGAGTGTCTAGGTTAATGTTGTAAAGTTTATCGTAGTAAACTTTGAATTCTTCTAGAATGTGTTTTGTACTATGGACCAGACTGCCGCTGTTAGATTGTATTTTGGGTATGTACATTAGTGTGGCCCTGGGGTGGAGGATTCTAGCCAGTCTGCTCCCACAATTGTCCCCATACTCAAATGACCCCTTCCTAAGTCTGTCTCTTAGGGCCAGTGAGCGTTGGTCTAAGATTTCCAGGATCTGCTGTCTGAGATTTCTGATCTCAAAGCTTCACTCTGTGTTTTGTTAGTGGTTTCTTTAGCTCTCAATGAGGCTAGCAGGCCAGATAGTGTGGTGGATCTATCTTTTTTGATCCTGGATCCGTGGGAGATTAACACGCCTCTCAGGATGCACTTAAGTGCTTCCCACTTTATTGGCGCCGGCATTTGATCTGTTTGATGTGACTCTTTAAAGGTTTCGATTTCCTGTCTGATTGCTGCGACACATAAGGGGGCCTTTTAGCAAATTGTCGTTTAGTCTCCAGAACTGGTGTCTAGGGATAGATCCCCAGCCTGCGAGACCTCCAAAAACCGTGGCGTGGTCGGACGATAGTTGGTCTCCGTGGGAACAGGTCGGGTCGCTATCGAGGAGTCTATGTGAAATCAAGAGATAGTTGATCCTACTGTAAGAGTTGTGAGGGGCTGAATGAAGGGTGTAGTCCCGTGTGTCTGGGTGGAGAATTCTCCAGAAGTCTACAAGCTTGGGTGTGTCAAGCTTTATCTTACGGCCCTGATTGCTGATCGGGAGACGGAGGACTTACCTGATAAGGAGTCCACGGCTGGGTCTAATACCATGTTCAGGTCTTCGCCCAGGATTATTTTCGTTCCATCTGCAAAGTCGGTCAGGGCCTTCAGTACCCTTGTCGCAAAAGGCACTTGGTTCTGGTTTGGTAGATAAACATTTGCCAAGGTTATTATGCAGCCTGTAAGGTATATCTTCCTCAAGCTGGAACTTCTTCTTGGGTCGATCACTGAATCAATTTGTTAATTCTGTAGGGTTCTGGGGAGCGCAAAGGAGACTCCCCTGGCCTTTTTCAAAGGATCAGGACCATGTAGCCATTGTGGGTAATGTGAGGAGGAACATGCTGGCACACACCCCTCTCTGAAATGGGTCTCTTGCAGCATAGCCACCCTCACCTTTATTCTATGGAGGTGGTATAGAAGCAGTCTTTTCTGTGTACTATTTAGCCCTTTGGTATTGAATGAGCAAAAAGTTAGGTTCGCCATTCTGGGTTTGGTGTGGAGAGGGGTGTGTGCCTACGGGCTCCCCTGGGGGGGGGGGGGGGGGAGGAGTAAGAGGAAAAGCACATGAGGGAAGGGGGGAGGGGGGATTACACGGAGTCACAACATATGACATAGAACGTAGACTTTAGGGGGTCACGGCGGCGCCCCTAAAACTGGAAGCCTGCCTAAAATTGGCAGAAGACAACCGCAACAACCCGCTGTCAGCCCTAAGTGGGAGCGTGGAGGCCAAGGAGGGGCGAGCTCTGCCGGCCAATCCCCCCCCCCCCCCCCCCCCCCCCACCACCACCACCAAAAATGTTTCCCAGGTTTTAGACCTGGAAATAACAAATATGCATGGGGGGAGGTTTCCAGACCCGGTTAGGTCAGGATTCTCTTTCCCGCCCATCTGGTCAGCAGGCCCGCCCCAAGGAATGGGGGGATGCAACGGCAGAGTGGGAGGGAGAAGATAGGAATAGTGCGAGTAACAGGTGCGAGAAGTCGCGAAAGGGGAAGCATGAGTTTCCCACTGAATGCAGGTTTAGCTGCGTCAGTCTTCTGCAACACTTCCTGTAGTGGTCTGTCCTTTACAAGGCTCTCTGCGCCGGCGTCTGGATCTGTTGCTCGATGTCTGCCAGGTGTTTCTGGAGGGCATCACTGGCAGTGCCCCTGGCGACCGGCAGTCCGGAAGTCGGACCGATGGCAACTCTAGGGTACCTAGGAAATTTGGCATATCTCCCAGGCCTCTGAATGTTGTTGATCTGCTGTTCTTGGAGGTGTGGAGCTGGAAAGGGAAGCCCCAGCAGTATGGGATCCCCCTTTCCTGGAGTAGTGCGAATAGGGGTTTCAGGGCCCTGTGCAATTGTAGAGTTCAGCGTGAGAGGTCTGGGAGGATCAGAATCGGGAAGCCTTTGTAGGAGAAGTCTTTAAGGGCTCGTAGTTTCTGCGGAATCAGGTCCTTATCTTTGTAAAAGTGGATTTGGAAGACCACGTCTCTGGGTCTGCCTGGGTCTGATGATTTCGGGCCCAGCAATCTGTGAATTCTATCGATTTGCAAATTGGAGGTCTCTGGTCTTTTTAGGATATTGTTAACGAAGGTCTGCGCCCAAGTTTCTAGTTAAGACGGCTCAATTTCTTCTGGAAGCCCTCTAATTCGTAGATTGTTCCTTCGATGTCGATTTTCTAGGTCGTCTATATGGGTTTGGAGCTCCAATATCTGTTGCGAATGTAGATGTAATTCTTGATTGTGGGCTTCCAGTGTTTCGGTAGTCTTCTCCTGTAACTCTACCGCCTCTACTCTCTGGCCTATTTGTCGTATCTCGTGTTACCAAGAGGCCATATCTTTGCGGGCGTCTTCTAGTTGTTGGAATAGGGCATTAATATGGTTCTGAGTCCGCAGCGCCTTGAGGTGTTTTCCAGTCCCAGTCTTCGTCCTTTTCCCTCGTGTACGGGGGGTTATAGGTTGGCGTCTGGGGCGGTTGTCTGGAGATGACTGTTCTGCTCTCTGACACTAGGTTCCCCCTGTTTATTTGTACCCTGTGTCGCTTTGGGTCTTATTGCTCCCTGTGGATCGGTCTTGTTGGTTCTTTTCTGGACCGGATGTCTTTGTGGTAGCTGGTCATGTTGCGGCTGTTGGGGTGACGTCGTGTCCACCTTGTTGGAGTCGGGATGAGGGCGGAATGTAGAGCTCATGGTAGGGTCTCTCTGCTCCCTAGTTCTGTGGCACTGCGTGGAGGTGGGGGGCTTCGTGGCAACACGGTACCATATGGTGGTGTGGGCCAGGCGCAGGTCTGTGGAGTGCTTTGCTGAGGTGGTTCACCCCTTTTCTCTGCGTGTGGATCCCTCAATTGGACTCATCTGGCCACGTCTTGCTGCTCGTGAGGGTTGCCACCTTCTTTCCATGGCTTTGGGGACCTTATGGTCAGTGGCAGCTGTAGCGTGCTTCCAACCGTTTGTGCTGTATAAGTGCGCTCCCTCTCGTACTGTCATGTGAGGGGGGGGGGTCAGGTGTCGCCCTGGGGGCCCTGGCTCTGGGCCGATTACACTGTCCCACTTTTCTGGAGCTGGCCCGTAGGTTTTGCTCCCAGCTACTGCTTCCTCCAAGACTGAGCCTCTCTCATGGCTCGCAGCCTCTCCCCTCCCCCCCCCCCCTCCTCTCCGCTGCCGGCGAGTACCTGAGGCTCCTTACTATCTGAGCTGATGGCTGTGCTCTGTTCCCAGCTCGCTGCTCCTCCCCCCTCCTCTCTCGCGGTCTCTAGAAGGAGCTGGGGATTCACTCCTCGCCGAGTCGCTATCCTGGCATGCCGCCTCTTCTCTCCCCCCGGTGCGTCTGCCGGCGGATGTCGGCGAAGTTGTCTGCGGACTCCTCACCGCTGTCTCCGCTGTGGTCGCGGCTGGTGGGTCCCGGGTCTGCCGTCCAATTCTCCTTAGTTCTCGCTCCGGGCTGCCGGTTTGGGTCTGGGCCGGGCTTGGTTGCTGCCCTGGTAGTGCTGCGGCCGCCGTCTTGTGAGTGGTCGCGTGGGACTCCGCTCCCGCCGAGCTCCGCAGGTAAGCGGTTATATTACTTCTGGGGTCTTCCAAGGGTGTCTGGGTAGCTCGCCTCTTTCCTCTTGCCATTTTTATGAATAGCCGGGTCTGATTCATCCACGTCGATGACTTGTTGGGCTGGGTGCAGGAGCCGAGCAGAAGTGCTTCCTACTCCTCCATTAGCTGGCCACACCCCCCGGATCATGGCAAATGTTGATGAGGAATTGGTGGTTATGCCACAAACGTCCATTTTCCAATTCGTGGCACGCTATGATTTTGGTTTTCTCCATTCCAGGGGGAAGGAAGAGTTGTGGAAGAGGGGAGTTAGTGCTCCAGTTTTGGATTGGTAGGTCACCATTGTTTAGTAATTCCATAGATCCAGGCAGGTAGCATTTAAAGGTGTATGGGGGACAGAGGGTGCCTGTCTTTAGGAGACGTAGCCACGGAAGGATGAGCATACGAGGCCATGTTAGTTATGCCTCCCCGTGCATCCATTGCTTTCTGTGCTTGCTAAAGTGCCAGTTAGTTTTGTCAGGTTAGCTGACGTGTAGTATGGTTTAATGTCAGGAATTCCTGCACCACTGAGGTTTTTGGGACGAGTTAGTAAAATTAAGGCGACCTGAGCACCCACCACACAAACCTGCGAAATACCCTCTGGAGCTGTTTAAAGAATTGAGGGGTTGCTTAAGGAAAGCGTTTGTGAAACGCATAGATAAAGTAAGGTATGTCCTTTTTAGGACAATTATCTGTCTGAACCATTACTGCCTCTTAATGTACCGTGGTTCCCTGAAAATAAGACAGTGTCTTATATTAATTTTTGTACAAAAAGGTTTAACTTTTTTACATAGCTGCCTGGACACTATTTAAATTGACTTTTTTTTAATTAACTGTAAGCAGGGCTTAATTTTGTAGTAAAGCTTATATTTCAAGCATCCTCAAAGCCTGAAAAATTTTGCATCCTCAAAAGTTCTGGAAAATCATGCTAAGTCTTATTTTCAGGGTATGTCTTTTTTCAGAGAAACGGGGTATCTGTTTAAATCCCTAATAGTCTGTTCCATCAGGGGGATGTAGTTAAACTAATATAGGGTGGCTATATGTGTGGACATGCTCACCCTCAGGTATTGAAGAGGAAGATAGCCACTTAAATTCAGATGGGTTTACCAAGTGTAAAGCCTCATTGGTGGGCATGGACACAAAGCTTTGGTTTTCCTGAGATTACTTTTAAAATTGCTTAAGGGACCGAATCTTGTAAATTCGGGGAGAATAACTAGGAAGGACAAGCAGGGCTGGGTCACACGTGTGGGAGCCAATTGGCAGGCCCTTTACCTCCTGGGTGGTTTCTGTTGCTAGATGCTCCATCACAGTAGTGTACAGGAGTGGTGACAAGGGGCATCCCGGCCTCATCCAGTATTGATTAGAATCAAAGGCCCTATGTCTGGATTGTTCCTAATCTGTGCCTAAGGGTCGCTATATAAGGTCAAGATCTTACCCATGAACCCTGTGCCGAAGCCCAGTTGCTTTAGGGGAGGCGCTAAGAAATCCCAAGTGCACTTGATCGAAGGCTTTTTCTATGTACTGCGGGGAAGCAGAATGGGGTTATTCAGAGTTAAAACTTTGCTTAGCTGAAGTGGTCTTTTAAGTGTCGTCCCTCACCTTTCTCTCTTTTATGAATCCCGCTAGGTAATTGTGGATGGTGTCAGATTAAGGCCCACGTTACCAATTGGCCAGCACTTTTGAGAAGATTATGTCCACATTAAGAGCAGTAATTCGAGCACAGGCAAGGGTATTTCCTGGGTTTAGGTTTCTTTTAAATGTGTGCCAAAAGAGACTAACATGAGAACGGAGTGGCTGGGGATACTTGGTGGAATGTGGCTTTCATGAGAGGGGAAGTAGGAGTAGTCTGTCTCGGTTGTAGGAGGTGGGCTTCCCCTAGGGTTACAGTAATTTGTAGTGAGTCTAGCGGGAAGTTAGTTGCCCCCTAAAACCACTATACCCTGTGTGTAGTCTAAGCAGGCCAATAGTACCTTGCCTGCCATCATGGGACTCTGGTAAAGTATCAATTTGCTAAGGTGACTTCTTTGTTCCAGGGACTAATTTTGAGAAATGGAAAGCATCCTTCAGGGTCTAGCAGCGTGCCTGACAGAATGGGCTATTACTTTGTGGATTGTAATTGAAACTCCTCTGGATTTTGACATGCTGCTCTTGCTGTGTAGCCATGTGGTATAGTACTTATTTTGATGTTGGGGATGTGGCCAGAACAGAAATG
Organism: Eleutherodactylus coqui; assembly: GCA_035609135.1. Taxonomy (NCBI): domain Eukaryota; kingdom Metazoa; phylum Chordata; class Amphibia; order Anura; family Eleutherodactylidae; genus Eleutherodactylus; species Eleutherodactylus coqui. The sequence goes on along the minus strand of CM069410.1, from coordinate 162,087,163 downwards.
GGTCACCTGAAGAAAAAGTGAGCCCTCTGTGTAATTTGTAAATTGCTTAATTGCACTTTTGTGCGAGATTATGGCCTCTCTCATTTAAGGAGCAAACCTCCAACTGAGCCATCCCAGGTTAAAGGGTGGAGAGGTACTCACTAGAATGAAAGGAGGGGAGAGGTGAAACTTAAGTGAGAAGAGGAAAGAAAATGTAAAGGCTAGATGGCAAACTAAATCAGGTAACCCAATCGTCTGAATATGCGGTAAGAGTGAATCCTCAGTGGGGGAAGTTAGTTTATACTTAATTGTTTCCTAGAGTTGTTTGTTTTTATTAAGCATCAACAAAACTGAACCTGTGACTGGTTGGTATCTTTGTATGAGGCTCCCGGAGGATCTGCTACGTGGCCCTCCTCTCAGGATATGAAGGGAGCCCTCCTACTGCTCAAACACCCCTCCCTCCCCCTACGCCCACCCTTAATCACAAAGGGATAGTGTCCACCTCCATGTGCCAGGTCAGCGTTTATCACACCAGCAGCACTTGGAGCCCAGTAAGGGTGGGACAAACCTATGATGATACAGCCGCCAGGATGTGGATCTAGTCCCAAAACTTAAGCAGTAGAAATAAGATGGCAGCATCAGATGGTGCAAAAAAACCCAAAAGTATTTATTTTCCCATAGCAGAATAATATTGCAGTGACGTTTCAACCAGCGATGTGGTCTTTATCAAGCTTAAACATTGACTGTCAGGACACAGACTAAATAGAACAAGGCAGCAGACATGAGCCAATCAGAACATACCAACACATAAGTGAACAATTAATACATGTATTAAAAATCACCCATAGTAATGTGCTAAATGGAAGATAATTATGCTTGAGCTGCGGCGATCCATCCACCCGGCCGATGTGGTCTGGCGTCCGGCATCCACAGCTATACAGCGCGCATGTGTAGAGGAAGATTCCAGAGTATGTCACATGGAGCGCATCCGTTCTCGTGAGAAACAGAGCGTTCCATAGCGGCGCTTCAAGTCGTACTGCGCATGTCATTCCTTTGAGGACTGAGCATGCGTCACAGAACGTGTATCGGACATAGCAGTGTGTCATTCGTTCAAAGATGAATGCTAACGTAGTTACATTGGTGATCAATTGTGAAAACAAACGCAGCAGTTAATAGTGTGGTTGTCTATTTACCCTTATGCATATAATAGAATATTAGTGCCTATATGTATATTCATGGTCCAGAACCGCTAGTGGTCATTACTTGCTATATATGGTAATGAATAGAGATGAGCGAACACCAAAATGTTCGGGTGTTCGTTATTCGGAACGAACTTCCCGCGATGTTCGAGGGTTCGTTTCGAACAACGAACCCCATTGAAGTCAATGGGCGACCAGAGCATTTTTGTATTTCGCCGATGCTCGCTAAGGTTTTCATGTGTGAAAATCTGGGCAATTCAAGAAAGTGATGGGAATGACACAGAAACGGATAGGGCAGGCGAGGGGCTACATGTTGGGCTGCATCTCGAGTTCCCAGGTCCCACTATTAAGCCACAATACCGGCAAGAGTGGGCCCCCCCCCCCCCCCTCCCAACAACTTTTACTTCTGAAAAGCCCTCATTAGCATGGCATACCTTTGCTAAGCACCACACTAGCTACAACAAAGCACAATCACTGCCTGCATGACACTCCACTGCCACTTCTCCTGGGTTACATGCTGCCCAACCGCCCCCCCTCCCCCCCACAGCGCACACCAAAGTGTCCCTGCGCAGCCTTCAGCTGCCCTCATGCCACGCCACACTCATGTCTATTTAGAAGTGCGTCTGCCATGAGGAGGAACCGCAGGCACACACTGCAGAGGGTTGGCACGGCTAGGCAGCGACCCTCTTTAAAAGGGGCGGGGCGATAGCCCACAATGCTGTACAGAAGCAATGAGAAATAGAATCCTGTGCCACCGCCATCAGGAGCTGCACACGTGGGCATAGCAATGGGGAACCTATGTGCCACACACTATTCATTCTGTCAAGGTGTCTGCATGCCCCAGTCAGACTGGTAATATGTACCTTAACAGTAACCGCGTTGGTGGTAATGTGGTGGTGACTGCGGACCTAGTAGCACGGTTGTATTTTGTTGGTTTTCGGAATGCGGCCAGGATTAAGTGGGCCGTGGCGGGGGGATGATGTGGGGGCTCTCTTGTGTCGGTAAAGATGAAATTCTTGGACTGCCACCAGACGAACCAATGCAAAGACATTTGCCAAGAATGTTTTCCCTGTTGGAGGAGGAGGAGGGGGATGTTTTTGAGGCACTACGTGTCCTCTCCACGTGTCCGTGGTTATATGCACCTTTACAGTAACCGCGTTGGTGGTCATGTGGTGGTGACTGCGGACCTAGTAGCACGGTTGTATTTTGTTGGTTTTCAGAATGCGGCCAGGATTAAGTGGGCCATGGCGGGGGGATGGTGTGGGGGCTCTCTTGTTGTGTCGGTAAAGGTGAAATTCTTGGACTGCCACCAGACGAACCAATGCAAACACATTTGCCAAGAATGTTTTCCCTGTTGGAGGAGGAGGGGGATGTTTTTGAGGCACTACGTGTCCTCTCCACGTGTCCGTGGTTATATGCACCTTTACAGTAACCGCGTTGGTGGGAAATGGCCTCGCCGCCATCATGTCTTTGGGAAGCCTCTGTTTCCACACCCCAGAGACATACCATTAGCAGCGGTATAGGCAGAGCCCAGAATTCGTAACATTTCAGCCGTAGCATTAGGACAGGCCCCACTAACATATCACTAGCAGCATTATAGGAGGAGCGCAGTCTTCGTTCCATTTCAGCAATAGTAGCACTCAAGACAGGCCCCAGTAACAATTCCGAAGCAGCAGTATAGCGGGAGCGCAGTCTTAGTTCCATTTCAGTAGCCTTAGTATAGCCAAGGCCCAAGTTACATTTATGTAGCTAAAGTGTAGGCCAACCCCACACACCTTTCTGTACCATGAGTGCAGGCGAAGAACATACAAATTGCTATGATTACACTGTAGGTGAGGGCCCCAAAAATTTGGTGTACCAACAGTACTAATGTACCTCAGTAAAAATTGGCCATGCCCAACCAAGATGGCAGGTGAATCGCTTTGGTTAATGTGGCTTAAGTGGTAACTAGGCCTGGAGGCAGCCCAGTGTAACGAAAAATTGGTTCAAGTTAAAGTTCCAACGCTTTTAAGCGCATTGAAACTTATAAAAATTGTTCAGAAAAATTATTTGAGTGAGCCTTGTGGCCCTAAGAAAAATTGCCCGTTCAGCGTGATTACGTGAGGTTTCAGGAGGAGGAGGAGGAGGAGGAATATTAGACACAGATTGATGAAGCAGAAATGTCCCCGTTTTGGATGGTGAGAGAGAACGTAGCTTCCATCCGCGGGTGCAGCCTACGTATTGCTTACGTATCGCTGCTGTCCGCTGGTGGAGAACAGAAGTCTGGGGAAATCCAGCCTTTGTTCATCTTGATGAGTGTTAGCCTGTCGGCACTGTCGGTTGACAAGCGGCTACGCTTATCTGTGATGATTCCCCCAGCCGCACTAAACACCCTCTCCGACAAGACGCTAGCCGCAGGACAAGCAAGCACCTCCAGGGCATACAGCGCTAGTTCAGGCCACGTGTCCAGCTTCGACACCCAGTAGTTGTAGGGGGCAGAGGCGTCACCGAGGATGGTTGTGCGATCGGCTACGTACTCCCTCACCATCCTTTTACAGTGCTCCCGCCGACTCAGCCGTGACTGGGGAGCGCTGACACAGTCTTGGTGGGGAGCCATAAAGCTGGCCAGGCCCTTAAAGACTGTTGCACTGCCTGGGATGTACATGCTGCTCGATCTACGCACATCCCCTGCTACCTTGCCCTCGGTACTGCGCCTTCTGCCACTAGCGCTGTCGGCTGGGAATTTTACCATCAGCTTGTCCGCAAGGGTCCTGTGGTATAGCAACACTCTCGAACCTCTTTCCTCTTCGGGAATGAGACTGGGAAGGTTCTCCTTATACCGTGGATCGAGCAGTGTGTACACCCAGTAATCCGTCGTGGCCAGAATGCGTGCAACGCGAGGGTCACGAGAAAGGCATCCTAACATGAAGTCAGCCATGTGTGCCAGGGTACCTGTACGCAACACATGGCTGTCTTCACTAGGAAGATCACTTTCAGGATCCTCCTCCTCCTCCTCCTCCTCAGGCCATACACGCTGAAAGGATGACAGGCAATCAGCCGGTGTACCGTCAGCAGCGGGCCAAGCTGTCTCTTCCCCCTCCTCCTCATCCTCCTCATGCTCCTCCTCCTCCTGTACGCGCTGAGAACTAGACAGGAGGGTGCCCTGACTATCCAGCGGCATACTGTCTTCCCCCGCCCCCGTTTCCGAGCGCAAAGCAGCTGCCTTTATGGTTTGCAGGGAATTTCTCAAGATGCATAGCAGAGGAATGGTGACGCTAATGATTGTAGCATCGCCGCTCACCACCTGGGTAGACTCCTCAAAATTACCAAGGACATGGCAGATGTCTGCCAACCAGGCCCACTCTTCTGAAAGGAATTGAGGAGGCTGACTCCCACTGCGCCGCCCATGTTGGAGTTGGTATTCGACTATAGCTCTACGCTGTTCATAGAGCCTGGCCAACATGTGGAGCGTAGAGTTCCACCGTGTGGGCACGTCGCACAGCAGTCGGTGCACTGGCAGCTTAAAGTGATGTTGCAGGGTGCGCAGGGTGGCAGCGTCCGTGTGGGACTTGCGGAAATGTGCGCAGAGGCGGCGCGCCTTTACGAGCAGGTCTGACAAGCGTGGGTAGCTTTTCAGAAAGCGCTGAACCACCAAATTAAAGACGTGGGCCAGGCATGGCACGTGCGTGAGGCTGCCGAGCTGCAGAGCCGCCACCAGGTTACGGCCGTTGTCACACACGACCATGCCCGGTTGGAGGCTCAGCGGCGCAAGCCAGCGGTCGGTCTGCTGTGTCAGACCCTGCAGCAGTTCGTGGGCCGTGTGCCTCTTATCGCCTAAGCTGAGTAGTTTCAGCACGGCCTGCTGACGCTTGCCCACCGCTGTGCTGCCACACCGCGCGACACCGACTGCTGGCGACATGCTGCTGCTAACACATCTTGATTGCGAGACAGAGGAGGAGGAGGAGGAGGGTGCTTTAGTGGAGGAAGCATACACCTCCGCAGATACCACCACCGAGCTGGGGCCCGCAATTCTGGGGGTGGGTAGGACGTGAGCGGTCCCGGGCTCTGACTCTGTCCCAGCCTCCACTAAATTCACCCAATGTGCCGTCAGGGAGATGTAGTGGCCCTGCCCGCCTGTGCTTGTCCATGTGTCCGTAGTTAAGTGGACCGTGGCAGTAACCGCGTTGGTGAGGGCGCGTACAATGTTGCGGGAGACGTGGTCGTGCAGGGCTGGGACGGCACATCGGGAAAAGTAGTGGCGACTGGGAACTGAGTAGCGCGGGACCGCCGCCTCCATGATACTTTTGAAGGACTCCGTTTCCACAACCCTATACGGCAGCATCTCAAGGCTGATGAATTTTGCTATGCGGACGGTTAACGTTTGAGCGTGCGGGTGCGTGGCGGCGTACTTGCGCTCCAACAGTTGCGCAAGCGACGGCTGGACGGTGCGCTGAACTACACTGCTGGATGGGGCCGAGGACAGCGGAGGTGAGGGTGTGGGTGCAGGCCAGGAGACGGTAGTGCCTGTGTCCTGAGAGGGGGGTTGCATCTCAGTGGCAGGTTGGGGCACAGGGGGAGAGGCAGGGGTGCAAACCGGAGGCGCTGAACGGCCTTCGTCCCACCTTGTGGGGTGCTTGGCCATCATATGTCTGCGCATGGTGGTGGTGGTGAGGCTGTTGGTGTTGGCTCCCCGGCTGAGCTTTGCGCGACAAAGGTTGCACACCACTGTTCGTCGGTCGTCAGGCGTCTCTGTGAAAAACTGCCAGACCTTAGAGCACCTCGGCCTCTGCAGGGTGGCATGGCGCGAGGGGGCGCTTTGGGAACCAGTTGGTGGATTATTCGGTCTGGCCCTGCCTCTACCCCTGGCCACCGCACTGCCTCTTGCAACCTGCCCTGCTGATGCCCTTGACTCCCCCTCTGAAGACCTGTCCTCCTGAGTAAGCGTTGCACACCAGGTGGGGTCAGTCACCTGATCGTCCTGCTGCTCTTCCTCCGAATCCTCTGTGCGCTGCTCCCTCGGACTTACTGCCCTTACTACTACCTCACTGCAAGACAACTGTGTCTGATAGTCATCGTCCTCCTCACCCACAGAAAGTTGTTGAGACAGTTGGCGGAAGTCCCCAGCCTCTTCCCCCGGACCCCGGGAACTTTCGAATGGTTGGGCATCAGTGACGATAAACTCCTCCGTTGGGAGAGGAACCGCTGCTGCCCAATCTAAGCAGGGGCCCGAGAACAGTTCCTGGGAGTGTTCCCGCTCCTGAGCAGGTGTCATTGTAGTGGAGTGAGGAGGCTGGGAGGAAGGAGGAGCAGCAGACAGAGGATTCGGATTTGCAGCAGTGGACGGCGCAGAACTGCGTGTTGACGATAGGTTGCTCGAAGCACTTTCTGCCATCCAGGACAGGACCTGCTCACACTGCTCATTTTCTAATAACCGTCTCCCGCGTGGACCGATTAATTGGGCGATGAATGTGGGGACGCCAGAAACGTGCCTCTCTCCTAATCGCGCAGCAGTCGGCTGCGACACACCTGGATCAGGAGCTCGGCCTGTGCCCACACCCTGACTTGGCCCTCCGCGTCCTCGGCCGCGTCCACGTCCTCATCCACGTCCTCTAGGCCTACCCCTACCCCTCAGCATGCTGTATTACCAGTGATTTGATTTCACAGGCAGGAAATAAATTGGCGCAAGACTGCAGGCCAAATATAATTTTTTCCCTTTTTTGAAAACGAAAGGCCCCACTGCCTCTAGTGAATGTATAATCTAAGTTTAATAACTGTGCTGTTTTCCTGCTAATGTGTCACAGAACGTGAGGGTAGCAGAGTTATTAACTGTGGCAGAGCAGGTATTTTTTTTCCCAATTAAGAAAAGCAAATGGCGAAGCCAGCAGTAAACCGTAGCTGGGTGCGTCTGATTTTTAAAGGTTGCACACGCAGCCGACGCGTGTCCACCGCCCTTAGGACGGACAGAGGCAGGACAAATAGAATTATTTTCCATTTTTTTGCACCAAAAGGCAGCACTGCGTATATTCAATGAATACTAACTGTGTTGTGGCCCTGCCTACACAATTCTTTCCCTGCAGTAGAAAGGACCGTTGAGGTTCTTGAAGGCTACACTCACTCCTAACACTCTCCCTGCCTATGCAGCACTTCTGTCCCTAATGCCGGGTGCAACGCTCTGCAGAGGCGATTTTGAGAAAAAAAAAATTGCCACTGCTAACAGCAGCCAACACACAGCTATCAGTGGCCCTAATAAGGACCTTTGGGGGGTCTTGAAGCCTACACTAACTACCAATTCTTTCCCTACAGCAGCTCCGGTACAAACAGCACTGTCCCTCATCTAACTCACACGGCATCTGAGGCGAGCCGCGGGAAGGGCCGACTTTTATATTCGGCGGACACCTGATCTTCCCAGCCACTCACTGCAGGGGGGTGGTATAGGGCTTGAACGTCACAGGGGGAAGTTGTAATGCCTTCCCTGTCTTTCAATTGGCCAGAAAAGCGCGCTAACGTCTCAGGGAAGGAAGTGAAAGTAACCAGAACACCGCATGGTGTTCGTTACGAATAACGAACATCACGAACACCCTAATATTCGCACGAATATCAAGCTCGGAAGAACACGTTCGCTCATCTCTAGTAACGAAGTGTAAAAGGGACCCGTGATTGTCTATTACTATTGATCATACTCTTTGTATGAGGTGTATTTGCTTGTCCAATACTTATCTTTGTCTAACTAAACCCATTATAGTTTTGACAACCACACTAATAAGTGCTGCGTTTGTTTTAACAAACTTGTCCATCCCAAGTGTTGTATCCAATGGTACTCCTAGAGTGGTGCTTAATGTTATGGAGTCTCCTCCAGGCTCTTGCTCCATTGACTCCAGGAGGCCCTGTATGCGAATATTGCGATATTTTTATATCATCCAAGGAGCCTGTAAGAAATTAAGGCTGATAGGATATCGTAGCGAGGGCCATGAGTCCAGTCTGTTAGACAGGGAATATACTGTATTCTCTGACACTTTCTTCCCCAGCTTTTGCACATCGGATCTCAGTGTTCCATTCCGACCTCTAAGAGGCCTCCAGCTGTGTAATAGAAGATTCCATGTCATCCCTTGTAAGTATGGATCTGAGCTGGGCACTCTGCTCTCTGGCTGTGTTGTCTTGCTGCATACATTATGTGTAAGCAATGTAAGTGTCAGAGGGGAGCCAATACCGGCTATCCTAGGAGACTAATCATTTAGTGATAGGAAGGTTGCCTAGAGGTAGTCTGTGTGATATGCTTTGCAGGTGGTGTATCAGACTGCAACTGTGCAGAAGGCCCAGGCTCTCTAGGGGGCTTTGTGCCTCCATTTCTCGTGAGCAAAAGTGAATAGGTGCATTGCTCCCCTATGCGGTAGTATTCCCTCCTGCACCTCCTGAGGCCTCGTGTGCTGGCTGACCAGTGACAGTTTATGGGGGGATATTGTGCCTCATGAACGGCGTGGTGTGCACAGGGCCCTCTGATATCTCTTTTCTGGGGGTTCCACAATTAAAAAAAACTTTTCTGTTTGACCTTTAGGGCCGTGTGACTGTCCGTCCTGCTACCCCTCTTCACCTGGCAGACTCACAGGGCTCTCTTCTCTAACCTGCTACTCAGGATCAGTTGCGGAGGCATCATCTTGGCCTTTCTCGGGTGTCTGATCACGCGCTCTGCAGGCTGACCTCCTTCATCCTCCTTTGTTGGAGTCATGCTCCAGGATCACTATGGCGACCCATGAGTCAGGAACCTCCCAATGCTGCTGGAAGTCCCCATCTTGGCTACCTGACAGCAGCGAGTCTTTTGTTTCTTCCTGCTTTTCATCTTGCTGTTAGGTGCCTCCGTCCTTTTGTAGGCTAAGGGCGTTCCTTGGAGCAGGAGCTTTGTAGCAAGCAGCCTCACTCTGCCATAGCCAGACAACGCCCCCGAAAAAGTTATGGCTGTTAGAAGATGGCATCAGAAAATAATTTTTTTCCAAATAGATTTTAAAAGTAGTAAAGCCAATCAAAAAAAAAATCATAGTGGCCCACAGACTAATTGTATCTTTTTTGCTGCAGTATAACTTTTTTTTTTTTTTTAAACATTTTCAGTACTTTATATGGTACCAAGAAAAACAACTCATCTCACAAAAACAAGATAGGTTATTTGATAGCTACATTAATGGAAGAGGCTAATTTTTTTTTAAGTAAGGGGGGAAAAATGAAAAAAGTAAATGTCCGTGTCCTTAAAATGTGATCTCTCCCAGCAAGAGAAACCAAGTTATCTTATAGAAAAGATATACTTGTAGATTACTTGGTTTCTCCTGCTAGGTTCAATCACATTTTGCTCCACTGGCTTAACACTGTACCAAACTTCTCATTATACTTTGAGAGGTTAAGGATATTGCAATTTTTTTTTAATCAGAGGGCTGTTTGGTATAATTTTTCAGTACTTCGACGAGTGCCTAGTTGTGTCTAAGATTTTATTGTGCCGCGTTAAAGTCTACCCAATCTCATTGAGTTATGACTTTGCTGTGAGTTCCAGCAGACTTGATGTGGACATTCAGCACTTCCCTTGTGGGCTTTGTTGCACCCTGTATGCAGTGCTAATTAACCTGTGTTGATATGGGAACCGGGGAAGCTTTTTTTGTATCCAAGCCTTTAAAGATAGTAAGACTGTGCGTGAATTGTGTGGTGGGTTCCCTATTGGGACAGAGGAGTTGCTATAGCTTGCTTAACACTGTTCTGGCATTGTATTTGGCCAGACTGATTGAAATGTTCTGCTTCATGTACACATGCGATGAAACAGTTGCCTATGGCTGCAATTAACTTCAACCATACAGCATGTTAAAGGGGTATTCCCAAGATAGACTGATAGGTGATTAAAGTCTGATAAGTGGGGTCTCACCACTAAGACACCTGCTGAACCTGAAAACAGGGGTCTCGTTTTCCCGTCTTTCTCACTGCAGTTTTTTTGCATCTGCTGTAGTGAAAAAGATTAAGGCAGTGATCACACATTTGTAATACTGCGCCGTTCATTTTCTATGGGACCACTGGAGATAGCAGAGTACTAGTGTTAAGCTATTTACATCAGCCCCATTGAAACGAATCGAGTGACGGCCATGCATAGTTAGCCACAGCTCCATTTAGTCTTGCATCACTGTGGGTGGAAGGCGTGACACTGCAGTGACTAGCAGAGGGAAACTGGCAAACCTTCATTCTCGGGATAATAAGGCTCTCACTGAAGGGATCCCCACTCATTAGACTTTTATTGTCTAGCATATGGGTAGGTGATGTATCTTTACTGAGAATACCACAGCTCCTATTCACTTGAGTGGGAACTTTACCCATAATACAAAGTCTGACCACTACAGTAAGAATAAAGCTGTCTGCTTCCTGTGTTAATACATTGGCCCAGCAAACATCTGATTAGTGAAGCTCCCAGGTATCAGACCTGCTTAACTACTAATAGCATATTCTAGGAATAGTAGTTTAGAACAGGACAACCCCCTTAAAGAGCTGAGACTAGAACAGGTTTTACAGGTGCTTTGCTGATTAATCAAAGACAGAGTCCGGTTAACTGAAAACTGCCCTTCTAAAAGTTTTCATGGATTGTGTTACATTAACCAATCTTTTGTGGAAGTTCTCAGATGATGTATGATCTAGGTATTCCAAAGGGTTCACTTAAATTAGCAACTGTAAGTGCAACACATTTGTTACACCCTTAACATTGCTTTTTATTGTACATTGCTGTTCAAGATTTTTCTTCAAATTTAGCTGTTAAATGACGACAGTTAAAGAAACGGCAGTAAAGCTGGCAAACGATAATTATACTTGATTAAAAAAAAAGGCCTCAGGAACTTCTCGTTTCTGAGAAGTAGGAATACAGCTACAGTACATGGGCAACAGTTTATCAACACAGATGGCAGGACGGAGCATTGAGACTCAAGACGTCCCATCCTCCCAGGCTGTGCTCTGTCCTCTTAGTGTATTAGCTATGTGCATTATATGTGTCTGCGCTCTGCTCCCCACTATGTGAATGAATTGCTGCAGCCATCAAACTCATTATCTTGTCTTCTGCTGTAATTCTAAGCCACAGTAAGTGTACGCTAATATTCGTCGATGCATTAAGCTGCAGAGACATTAGCAATTCAACAGAAAGGCCTTGCCAGGCTTGGTGTGGTCCGCTGTGATATGCTGCAGACTATGCTAGGATAGGGTTTGGCTGCTTTGTCACAACTGATTTAAGAAACTTTATTTCAGCTCATATACAACAAACTTGCTTGTGTATTCCTGACCCCGCAGGGTTATTAAAAGGTAGTCACAGGAGGTAATAAAGGGAATTAAACGCGTTCATCAAAGACAAACAACGTAAATAAAAGGTAGTCTGTGTGTGAGGCTCCTGCTGATGCTATTGTATCTAATGGGCATTCAGCACCACGGACAGCTCATGTTAGGCAAAGTGTTGCAGGTTTTCTCTTGAGTCGGGAGGGGTATCGTCACTCTTAGGAGAGCACCTGAGGGAGGAGACTTATAAGACCATCCATGCTCCTCTGGGAAATATATACAAATAAGGAAGATGGAACAATACTTCTGCAGCGTCACCTATTCGATGGCAGCATTCTTTTCCCTGCAGGACTGAAAACAAAGGATCTCACACTTTCATAACTTGGGGTACACATTAACTTTTTTTTTTGCAGGAGGGGTGGGGTTTGGATTAGAATAATTTCTGGGGTTTGTTAATTACTTGTCCACTTGTAGAAAAAATGTAAACGCTATTCTCAGGGTCAGCGCGATTGCAGTGATACCAGGTTTATACAGTGTTCTCTTGCTTTTTCTGTACGCTAAAAACACTAACCCCTAAAGAACCAGGGTGTTTCAGTCCTAAAGGATTAAACACTTTTTTTTTTAGGGGTTTTCACCCATGTGGTGGCTTTACTTCCCCATTTTTTATTTCTTCAGCTACCAACATTTTCGATTTGGCATTTTTTCCACCCATGACACACATTCTGGCATTTTTATTTATTTTTATGGTGTTCAGCATGTGGTAGGCCCCCTGCACACGGGTGGGAATTCTGCGCAGAATTTCCGCCCGTGCCCGCCTGCATAGGATTGCATTACAAAATGCAATCCTATGCACACAGCCACGATTCGTCCGCGTGAAAACGCGTGCGGCATGTTATATTTCATTGCCGACGCGCTGGCTGGGTGGTAGCTGGCACATCCGAGAGCAGATGAGGAAGCAGGTGAACCCCACTAGTCACTGTAGGGGTGTGGGTCGGATCCTGCTGGGAGAATTCTCGCAGCGGGATCCAGCCGTCTGCAGGTCAGTAAGAATTAAGTCGATACAATTTTATTTCTTTTGAAGATTCGTTTACACAAACGACTACACAAAAGAACCCGCAGTAGGCTCGAAAGGTCCCTGTAACATTAATTTTTGTTCTCAGATATCATCCTTCTAGATATACAATTTTTATGGCCATCACATTTTGCTCTAGTACTCAGTACCAAACTTTTTTAATTTGAAGAGGTCAAGAAAGGTAATTGGTATTGAGGGCAGCTACCTGGTCAGGAGATGGAAAAGGGAGAGATGTTTTGCAGAAAATAAAGATTTCTACACCTAAGGATGGATACTTGTATCGTTGTTTAGGTTATAGAAAGGAGTATTATGTTGCAAACAAGTTAAAAAATTTGGGGGAATTTGGGAATTTAAGAGGAATCTAATTCTCTTTAGCTCTACGCCCCTTAGGTTTTGCTAATATCGCTCTAATATAGTGTTTAGTGGTCAAAAGTTTTTAAAGTTTGGCAAGCTACCGTATTTAAATAATTCCATTGTTCTCTGGAGTCAGGTTAGCTTCGTTTAGGGAATCTAGTTCATTAAATTACCCTGTTGGGAGATTAAATTTTCTCTTCTTGGCTCTCGAACTATATTTTGAGAGCCTCATGTCGGCTTTGTGTGCGTTCCACACTGAGAAGACGTTAAGACCATGTCTGCATTGACTAAAAAGAATTCTTTTTAAAGACTCGTTTGTATTTAAAGTGGTTGAGGATGTCTTCGTTGAGTCTGCATGGGAAGGATGTAGAGTGATAAAGCTTCTCCTATAGAGATAAGGATATAGGGGCATGATCTGACCATGTAATGGTTTGAATTTATGCCCGTGTGACCCATGCCAACCCTCCCCTCAGCAGCAGATACATAATTCTGTAGTAGGAAGAGTGGGGGTAGGAAAGCAAAGTCCCTTTCTGAACCATCCACCTCCACACATGGTAGAGCTCCATTGTGTAAAATTAAAGCAATAGGTGATGGGTTTCTGGTTTCAGAGTAGGATTCTAGTAGTGGGTTTGACTTGGTCTCCTCCAATTACCAGTGTCCCCCTTTCAGATTTTAGCTAATTCTCAAAAAATGAGTTTAAAGAATTTAACTTGTCGTTTAGGGGGGAAGTAAACCTTTAGGGTTATTTCTTAATAATCGGTCTTCCTAATCTTTTTCCTCACAACTCTGCTACTACTTCCTCCCAGGCCACCATGTGCATCGACCAGCTTGTTGTGCATCCCCATGAATTCTAATTTTTGCTTGACTTAATTAAGAATGAGAGGCCAAGTGATCAATATTTTATTAACGTTAACTCGAAAATATTTGGATGGCTTGGCAATTGTCCCTCTGGCGAGACAGGAGCAGTTTGTTCAAGTTGCAGGTGGTTAAAGGGCTGTCCGGGTAGGATCGGAGGTTGCAATTGATCTCCTCCCGAGAAGGGACCTCCAAGAATGCATTTTTCTGACTTTTTTCTGGCTTCTGGGCCTTGAGCGGAAGGACATCAGTTGGGCATGGGCTCCTCTTTAATGCTTTCTCTGGGCATGGGGTTGTGGTCTTCTGGGTGAGGCGATGAGGCATCTGATGGGAATTTTTGGGACTAAGAATCAAGCTCAGGGAAGCTGGAAGCCTTTCCATCCTCTTTAGGACTGTAGGTGTGAGATACTGCATCCCCAATGCCGCTATGGGACCCCAGAGGAAAAAAGTCTGAGTCTCCTCTGTACTTGGGGTCTGGTGTGCCTCACTCCCATTGTAAAACTTTAGAGAAACTACGAGAGCTGCTACTACTTCTGTCAATAGTAAGGGATGGTTGAGGTAGCAGTTGATGTGCGAGTTGGTAGTTGTAGCAAGAATGGCCGATGGTCATTAGGTTGCGATTTGCGCTAAATGGTTGTTGTAAGTCACTTTAGAGCTATGCTTATCTAAGGGAGTACATTTGTCAGCCATGGCTTTCTGGCTCATGTATTGTGTAGCAAAGAAGTTCGTGAGACATCTCAGTTGTATGTCCACTATGTGAAGTTAGAGTGGAAGGCTGAGGCTATGAAACTTGTAGGTTACTTGTTGGTTTAAAGAAAAACAGCGAAGCAACTAATGACCAGTTCTGTAAATCTGCTTCTCAGGGCAGAAACGAAACATGTACCAGCTGTGAAGCGCTTTCAGCTCTGCTCACTTGTGTTGATATGGTGGAGCTGAAACTGGGACACTCGGTGGCCCTCTAATCCTGCCTCGGACTATCTGCAGGTGGATGGAAGGTTAAAATAATGGGCAGGTGGAGGGATGAAGGTGAGGGGCTTTATTCAGCTATGCTTAGTGGCTGCAGGCTTTTAGTATATGTTACCGTCTGCCTTCTTCTTTGTCTCTTGGCTGTTTGGGCTTGGGACAAGATAGGATCTCTCCTTATCAATTTACCCCCTCTCCCAGGTGATCTTGTCTCCTGGAAAGGTCACACCAGACTCTTTAGTGTCAAGTCATGATGGCACCATCGCGATCCCGGGCTGCAAATTTAAACCCTGGCACCTCTGGCCCTGCTAAACCACAAAGGCTCAAATGCCTTGGGGGGTTCAGGCTCACCTTCCGTCTGTATAGGCCGCTACTGAGGATCGGAGAGTCTGGGGGGACGTCCAGAAGATAGGGGTGCTTGGATCTGTTCAACGAGCCCTACCTCGCCGGCCAATGAAGCCTGATATGCCCAGAGGATCCCCTGGTACTCCGGGGGTTCTGCATGGAGTGTTTTAGGGCCTTGGTGTTTGCGAGGTCCTAGCAGCTGGACACCACCGGTGAAATGCGAGGAGAATATGAGAGAGCTTGCTGGGCTCTATAGGGGCCTGTGGGCACTTAACCGTCTGGCCTGGATGTTGTCTGTGGCTGCTGCCTCTTCGGTTTCCACTGCAGGAAACCTCTTGTTGCTGGGTGGTGGGCCTGTATCTCCCGGCTGCGGATGGAAGGCTGTGGTAGGTCTGACTAGGCTGTGGGGCCAACCTCCATCACAAAGCGCCTGAGTCAGTAGCTTTGAAAAAAGCTTTTGTGGTGCAGAATGTTTTGGTTTTTTTTTTCAAACGCACAGATGTGTCCTGGATCTCTACAGGCAATGGTGTCCAAGGAGGCGGAGCATCAACGGTGTAGAAATTGTAGAAAAAGGTTTTATTGCTCCATAAAATGGCGACGTTTCGACTTAATCTAAGGCTTTTCAGGCTTGAAAAAGACTTAGATTAAGTCTTTCAAGCCTGAAAAGCCTTAGATTAAGTCGAAACGTCGCCATTTTATAGAGCAATAAAACCTTTTTCTACAATTTCTACACCGTTGATGCTGCCACCTCCTTGGACACCATTGCATTTATTTGGGGTTTGGTTCATGACCCCACAGGTGGCTTGGCATACACAGATTGGAACCTCTGCACTTAAGTGCCTGTGATAGGTGTGCTGCGGGACTTTCCTATTTCTACTGGATCTCTACAGGGTCGGATGGTGCCGATTATTGATGGCTAGTTGGGATGGTTTAGAGGAACTCAAGGATGCGTGTTCTTTCATCGTGAAGCCAAGCCACACCCCCATGCGCACTATTAGAAACTTTTATATAATTACATTTGTTTCTCCCATTTTTCCAGGGTTACTTTTAAACATATTTATGAAGCAGGCAGGATTATTCACAATAGTCTAAAGAATTAACAATACTTATGCGGTTTTTAAATGTGTGAATGGAATTTTCTTGTTTTACTGTTGATATATTCTTGGCAATCACAAGTACAGAATATAACAAAAGAAGTAAACGCTTGGCCAGGAGTAAAAATGACCTTCGTTTTATGTGAAGATGGTGTCTGTTATATATAGCTGTTCTTTCTAAATCTTGATCAGAGCCATGGATTATCGTACTGCAAGTTAGGTTGGCTATGTATATAAAGAAACATTATTTGTATGTTTGATGGCAGTCTTTGTGGCTGCAGTTAGTCTTCCAAATGTATTTTGTATCTGTTATGCTTGGCCACTCCATTTGTGGGGTGCAACAAGACCCTTGAGTGATAAATGAACGGTATTCAAACAAAAGCCACAATGGAACTATTGACTGATTCCAACGGAGTTCAGAGATGCAAACTTGACTTAATTTTCATTTGCTTGTCTTTGGAGGGTAAAAACATGAGTAATAGTCATATTAGTAGTAGACTATGCTGTTGTGGCCTCCAAAAAGTCTATTGCTCCATTGTGGCTTCCATTTGAGTACCATTTTCAGATGGAATCACCTGCTGGAAAGCTCAATGTAGAGCTATTAAAGGACTCTCCGGATGCTGTACCACGGAGCCAAATGTGTGTGAGCAATAAAAGCAATGGTATTTGCACGTCCTCAGCCCTGGTGATCCAACACTAAAACATTGTGGTCCTCCCAGTCTTGTGAAAGAAAAATCACTTGATTGCTGCAGCCAATAGATGCCGAAGTAGGTTCCATTGTCCTGGTATTGCCACTCAGATTTTGGGAGCTGTGATGCTAGGAGAACAGCACCTGATTGCTATGATCTCTGGTTGAATGCTGCGGTCAAAAGGTATCCGTTCCATAACAAAGGTCAGGAGCACCGCTAGACTGCTGCACAGAGGATGGGTAAGTCGACTATATTCACAGATTTGGAACTATGTTTATACGGAATGGCAACCCTAACCTTCACAGTGTGAACTAACCCAGTCTGCCGGCAGCTTGTAGGTCAAAAACCATTCAGCTGCCTGCCCCTGTGAAAATTAAATGAACCGGTCAATGCTACAGACTCACAAGTGGCGAAAAAAGGGCGGCATAAGACCCCCTTTATAAAATTGGTCTAGCCAGAACTTTGGTAATCTACCCACAAAATCTTGCTCATTACCTGGATCATTGAGTTTATTATACAGAGGCAAGACACCCAGTTGATATAGTTAAAATCTCCTCAATCACGTGTAGAAACAGACTAATTCTTGGTATCCAGTAGAAGCAAATGAGTAAATCAAACCATGTAAGTACATGATAAGGATATTTACCTAGAGATGAATAAAGTTGGGGGAACTTTGAGATTTTCACATCTCTGTATTCCTGGTAAGGGATATGTATGGGGGTTAAAGGTTACTTTTTAACTTTACAAAAAAAATTCAATATTTCTTGCCCAGGGTAATATTACACATAAGAACACAATCAATGAGGTCTTCCTCAAATCCTTTCTTCAACACAACTTAAGAGTTTCTCTTGGGTCGCGTCTTTCTTTCTTTATCACTTCATGTACGTAGCTATATTACCAGACATAAAAAGAATATTGAGTAAGACTGAAGGTTGGGCAGGAGCTGATTGAATTGATTGAAGATGTGAGGAAGAAATGATGCAGATATTTGTGCTTGCAAGAAGTAGAGCCAATTTTTATGCTTATAGATGTCAATGAAAAGTGTGTAATGGCAGATAACGAGAAATTATCGCTCTACACTTTTACTTTGACAGCCTTTCTTTTGTGCTGCTCTTCCGTACTGCTGTCGTTTTAAATGAGCCTTTAACAAAATCCAATTTTACCAAATTAACAAAAATTAAAGCGTTCTTGCTTTAGCCATGTTATACCACTTTAGTTCCTAAGTTATTAATATTTCAGAGTCCCAATGGCCCTTGCTGGTGCTAAAACTTCCAAATACAGTAGTAATACTTCTGCAGGCTGAAAGCATAACTACAAATTTGTCACATAAGAGGCGGTCTCGGTGGATAAACCACGTCTAACCACATACATACTGGCAATGTCATGGACAAAGAGAAAAAAGAATGCTGCATAGGCAGGAGTGCTATAGCACAAATAAACTGGAGTAGGAGTAGCTAGTGATACACCTCTACATCTACAGGGTGTGGACAAAAATATGGAAATGCCGTACGAAATGCATGCCTTTAAAATCTCTACGTGGCTCATTGAAATAGGATTTATAATATGTAACTTAAGTAGAGATAATACAACACAGATGCTGCCAGGCAGAAGAATATCTGCCCAAGCACCTGGTTCCATTGGTCAGGGGTTTGAGCCACTCAGCTGCTGTTACCAGCTGGCTCCCAAAACCACCCAGAGCAGGGCAAGAGGTAAATTACACACTAATTTGGTAGGAAGGCTCTCAGCCAAGCAGAGTCAAAATGGCAACTCAGTGCTAATTATTAAAATCCCATGCATTTTGTACGGTGTTTATGCTTTTATTCCTGCTACGGTTTTAGGGTTGTACAAGAAGGCACATCAGTTGTATTAGTGTAAGGTAGGCTGTAACCTGCAAATCCTGACTAGAGATAGGAAGGCCTGGAAGAATAAACTGTTTTCTCCCATTCATTTTTCTAAAGCCATTTTTTGTCATATAGTTTAAAGATCATATTTATAATTGGAAAAAAAAAAACTTCATTTTTTTTGCCAGGAAAAATGGAAAAAACTTAAACCAAAAATTTCCTTAATTCTTTTTTTTTTTCCCCCAGGCCTTCCCATCTTGAGTCCCGATCAGCAAGTCCGTTCTTTAATGCACTGCGTATGGACTATTTTGTGGAGGTAAAACTTGACTTTCACTGGCACTAAGAATTAACAGAATAGGTCTGTTATTGTGTTTATAACTTATTTCAAGGCCGAACTGGTCTGTTTAGCTTGAACAAAACAATATGCCGGCTCTTTGATGTGCTGCAACAAGGGACGTTAAGTTTTTATATCGGTGTTTTTCTAATGTGCTGTATTAGAATGTAAAAATTAAAATCAGTTTTTCCAGTAAGCCCTGCACCTGATGGCTTGGAGTTATAAAATGGTGAGGAGAATCAATTTTGTTTAAAAGAGGTTGTGCTAGATTTAAAGTTATCCACAAGATAAATATCTGACCGGTGGGAGTCTGACCTCTGGAACCCTATCAATTTGTGAAATAAGGATTCGGTGTCCTTGTGGTAATAAAGAGTTGGCCAACCATGCGCACTGTGGCTCCATATATTTCTGTAGGACTGTCTGAGATGACCAGCTGTGTGAATTCCGCTATGAATGGAGCAGCAGTACACAGGTTTGGCTGCTGCGCCATTTAATTTGGGCGTACATGGCACCCCCATCCTTGTGATCAGTGGACGTTAGTTGTCGCACTCTTAACAATCAAATGGGTACCCCATATCCTGTGGATCAGGGATTATTTTAAATCCTGCCACAACATCTTTAATGGAGGAATTTACATGATGTAGTTTACAATTACTGCAAAATAAGTAACCTGTTTGCAAAGTTGTTAAAGGGGTTGTCCAGTTGTAATTTATTGATGGCCGATCAGCAGAATGTCATCAATAGTAGATTGGCAAGAGTCCCTGGCAACGGACCACTGTTAATCAGTTGTTGTGCCGAGCTGGTGCACTGAGCTAACTTGTGCGGGAAATCTGTTTTCACTGCAACAGTTAGGCTTGGTTTGGTAGGCTCAGCTTGCGTTGAAGTGAATGGGAAATTCGCCTGCAATACTCAGTCTGACCACATATGTGAAAACAGTTGCTTGTAGAAAGCAGCTAATTGTATGAACCCTCTCACTCAGCAAACGCCTGATTTGGTGGCTGTCCTGGGTGGCAGACCCACACTTATCTGATATTGATTGCCCATTCTTCTGATAAACCATCAAGTTACAACTAAACTAGTCTTTTAAGGCCTCATGTCCACTTGTAAAATGTGATAAATCTGCAGCGTTTTTACTGCAGCGTGATCCGTGCCCCATAGGTATGCATTGGACACCCGCAGGTAGTTAAATACCTGCGGATGTCATTTTCCCTTTCAGGCGCAAAAAAAGTGCACGGCGCATGCGCACCGCACGCTACTGGCGTGCCGAGTACTCCGCCGGGCTAAAGAAAGAAGATCTGGCTGTGACGGAGGGAAGATCCGCAGTGTCTGGACAGGCAAGTTTAATCTTTTCTAGCCTTGGGTCCCCGAGAAAGGAGGGACCCGCTGCGCATTCTGCATGGAGAATCCACGGCGGGCCTGATTTTCCCCGTGGACATGAGGCTTAACTTTTGAAGTTATATCATATTTGATATGAGTAGTCAAAAACCAGATTTTGTTTTTAGCTTAAAATTTCTAGTGAACTGTGATCCAATCAAAATGTTGAGCCAGCAGCACAAACGGAATATGACCCTATTAAGGGGAGGCAGGGTCTGCACAGCCACTCCGTAAGATGAACTTGAAACCTCCAATCTCAAAGCACTTCCAAAATAAGCATGGATGGCAGCAGATCAGCTTCGGTGCGTAAAAGTAATGTTTTATTCCATCTTTAAAACATGATGGGCAGCTGCCCTGTAAGGGCCCTCCCGGAGCATCACCCACAGCTGGGCCACAGCAGAGATTGTATCTGTAGGGGGCTTGTGGGCACCTGTTCGCCAAGGGCCAGGTAACAATTGTGACCCCTAGCGGTATACCAGTGGTTAAAGGAGTGGGTATATCAAATTGGTTGCCAAGTTATATTTAGTTTTTTTTACTTTTTCCAATATGGATTTATATTTTGAATCTGCCATTCCTTCCACGAGGTATAATTGGCGGTGTGTGACTTTCTGAAGTAAAGAATTGTCGAAATAATTGTTTTGGAAGATTGTGGGTTTGTACAATACTGCTATGATTGTCCCAGGGCTCTAATTAGTCCCAATCTCTTCTACGTCTCCAACAGGGTATTACAATGTACATCACTGCAGATAAAAGATTTGTATTCCAGTAGAGATGCATTGTTAATGAAGTCACTTTTATATTTCTCTACGTTTTTGACAATTTATAGCCTTCCTTAAAATATAATCGCTGGATTACAACAAAATGGCCTGAAGGCTTATGTTTTTTTGGAAGGATCCCATTTACTGCAGTCAGTGCAGCGCTGTAGTTTAGTACAAGGCTTACTAAAAGCTATCTTTCTCGTCCGTATCATTGGGGGCCACAGCCTAGACCATGGGATATAGCCACTGCCCTAGGAGGCGACACTAAGCAAAAAAGTGTTAGCTCCTCCCTACCTGGCTATATCCCCCCTGCAGGCACTCAGCTAATTAGTCTTTAGCTTAGTGTCTGCTAGGAGGCAGACATGGAAAGAGCTATTCGCGGGAATCCGGGGAGTCGGGGCTTTTCCCTGGCTCTACTGGCCTCCCGGGGGAGACGCAGGCAGGGGGTGTCTCCACCACTACTGCGGCGTCTCACCCAGAGAAGAAAAAGGGGCCCGACCATGCAATGCGCATCTGAGTCGGTTACCCGCCAGCCATAGGGCTCCCCCTCCCTGGAGTAGCGCACTGTCTGACGGTGACGCGTAGGGGGCAGCACTGCTGGAGTAGTCGACGCAAGGGCAGGCTGTGGCTCCCAGGACAAAGACACCCCCGCTTGGGACTATGGAGCATTCCGGCGCCACACGGACAGACCGCACAGCCGAACTTTGAACGCATACCTTAAGGAGCATCAGGACGTCGGCGGTGGCAACGGCGGGGGCAGCGGCAGCAGCGATAGCAGCAGCGAAGGCGGCGGCAGCTCTCCCGGCCAGGGATAGAAGCTTGCGTGTCGCAGGACGCCGGGACGCCGGCCGGCAGGCCACTACCGGGCACGGCGCTCCGGGGGGCGGAGCGCCGTCGTCACGGCCGGAAAGCGTCACTTCCGGGTCGCGGGGACGCTTCCGGGGCAGGCCACGCCCCCTCCGACCGGGGTGAGTGTAAAAAGACCGCCGGACAGAGGAATGGCCGCGCTCTGGGACACTTCATTGGTCTACACCTCTTAGCCCAGCACCTGCAGCTCGCCTGAAGCACACAGCAGCCTTCCAGCCGTTCAGCCCTGCAGTCCTGCAGTTTCCCTCTGCAGTTTCCTTCTGCAACGGAGAAAGCACCCGGACAGCAGCAGCACCTCCTGTCTCGGGCACCAGCAGCAGTAGCAACTCCGCAGCAGTCCCTGCCACAGCACCTGCCGGGTCACCAACGCCGCGAGATCGTATGGTACACCAGCGTCGACTTCCGACAGCACCCAAGCGTCAGGACCAGAGGCTCCAGCTGGACCGGGGGAACCGCAGAAACAGCTGCTAGACCGGGTAAGCCCTGCCCAAGGCAGCACTTTGCGGTGTTCTCCCCTCGCCCTCCCCATCCCCCCTGCAGGCATTCCTGTAACGGTACTTAGCTTTCCCGCTACCTGGGAATTGTTTTCTGTTGCCATGTCTGACCCTAGATCAGAGGGTTCCAGCCCGGCCAAGGGGAGGGTGAAGCATTACGCTTGCACTACCTGCAGCGGTAAGTTCGCTTGCGGTCAAGTCGACCCCCGCTGCACTAGATGTGCTGCGGTGCGCGCAGCCCCAGGGTCCCCGGTGCCCCCCGCCGCCCCTGTGGAGCCAGGGCCCGAACCCCAACGGGGGAGGTCCCTGGCCGCTGCCGTTTCTGGCTTCGCCATATCCTCTGCGGCGATTTTACGCCGGTTAGAGCCCAGCTCAGACGCGTCCTCCTCGGAATATGCACGAGAGAGGGCACACAAAAGGAGGAGGTCCCTTAGCAGCGAGGACACTCCCCATAGATCGCGCCACACCGGGAGGTCGTCTAGACCCTCAAAGTCCAGACGATCCAGGGACTCTCAGGGCTCTCATGGTCCAGGGAGTCCGTGCATACTTACCATAGATCAAGGCCTTTTTTCACGGTCCCGGTATTCTGCGAGACCAGCCCGGGCTCGCGATGAGTCCCCTCGAGCATCTTGCTCATGGGCGCCCCAGGACACGGCCCAAACGGCAGGCAAGGGCAGTGGGTCTGAAGACTACGACCACTCTGCAGGCTCGTCAGTTTTGGAACTAGACGAGGAACAGGTGTCGCGCCTAGCCAGCCTAATGTACGGCCTGGTAATATCCATAAGAGAAACCCTCCAAGTAATGGAGGAAACAGTGCAGACGCCTCCTTCCGCGGTGTCATTTAGACGGCAGAAGGAGATCACGACAGGTCTTCCCAGACCATCCGGATTTTTCGGAGGTTCTTAATAAGGGATGGCAGAACCCGGATAAGAAATTTAGGCAACCCGGGAAGACTTGGGAAAGTACATACCCATTCCCAGGGGGCCTGAAAAAGGGGTTGGGCGGTACCTCCGGTAGTTGACCCGCCAGTGTCGTGACTGTCTAGAAGCACAGTACTGCCAACAGCCAAGGGAGCAATGCTGGCTAATCCTCAAGACAGGAAGCTGGATGCGTGGGCAAAACCGCGTTTTAAGCCACAGGCACCACCTTACAGCCGATTTTTGCGACCGCATGGGTCAGCAAGGCATCCATAGCCTGGGCCAAGCAGCTACGGAGAGACAGTGTAGCAGGCGCTCCACCAAATGAGTTGCTCGAACTGACAGACAACGTCATACAGGCAAACAAATTTGTATGCACAGCAGAACTAGACGCAGCCAAGTTCGGTGCCCGGCCATCCGCTGCATCGGTGACGGCAAGGTGAACTCTCTGGCTGAAAAAAGCTGGTCAGCAGATACAGCATCCAAGATGGCCCTAACAAAATGGCCATTCGAAGGAAACAGGCTGTTTGGACCTAAACTGGATGACATGGTAAAGGGCGCTACAGGCGGCAAGAGCACGTCGTTACCACAAATGCCGGCAAGAAAGGAGAAGGTTCCACTAAAAAGGAAACCGCTCTTTTAGATCCTTTCGGCGTTTTTTTTTTTTTCATCCCGCCCAGGGTCAGGGCAGTGGTCCCAGTCTACAAGAACCCCGACAGACGCAAAGAGGGGCCCCTCTTTTAAAACAAGGCAAACATGGCGATCCCGACCCGGAATATCTAAAACAGCGGGATCAAAAGAGCGCGGCATGAGATGCTACCCCCACCCAGTGTCACCAGGGTGGGGGGGGGGGCAGGCTCTCCCAATTGCGAGAGACATGGGGGAGGCGCGTGAGTAACAAGTGGGTGCAGGAAATTGTGACATCCGGTTACGCAATCGAATTCACGACTCCCCCACGGAATTCATTCTGCAGGTCCAGAGTGCCTACCGCCCCGGAAGGAGTAGCCAACCTACAGCAGGCAGTGCGGAACCTTCTGGCACAGGGGGTTGTGAAACCGATACCGGAGGCACAAGAGAGGCAAGGGTTCTATTTGAATCTTTTTCTTGTACCCAAAAAGGACGGCAGAGTGAGGCCGGTGCTGGATTTAAGGAGGTTGAACCAATTCATCAGAACAAAACATTTCCGGATAGAGTCAATCAAGTCCGTGATAACCTCCATGCAACCGGGCGAATTTCTGTCCTCAATAGATATCAAGGACGCTTATCTCCATATCCCGATTCGGGAAACGCATCAAAAATTCCTTCGTTTCAAAACACAGGGAAGGTATTTTCAGTTTACGGCGCTGCCATTCGGCCTGTCTACCTCTCCAAGGGTCTTTACGAAGGTACTAGCAGCAGTGATGGCGCCACTCCATGCGGAAGGTATATCAGCCATTCCATACCTGGACGATATACTAATAAAGGCACCGTCGTGGGACGGCAACATCAAAAGCGTACACGTCACGATGAAGATGCTAGAAGAATTCGGCTGGATAGTGAACCGTGAAAAATCATGCCTAATACCGACACAACACTTGGAGTTTTGGGCATGATATTCGATACCAGCCAGCACCAGGTCCGGCTACCTCAAGCAAAGGTAGACAAGCTCCGGCAGGGGGTCCGGTCCCTAATACAGGGGAAACCGTTAACCCTCAGACACTGCATGGCTATCCTGGGCCAGATGGTGGCAGCATTCGAGGCGGTTCCGTTCGCCCAGTTTCCAGTCAAGGAAACTACAACACTTGATATTGTCACGCCAGAATGGGTTCCGGCTGACCCTGGAACAGCGAATCCAGATAACCCCTCAAGTCCAAAGGTCACTGAAGTGGTGGCTGGAACCTGGGAGGCTTCAGGCGGGATGGCCTTTGGGCCCAAGTCGCTGGACAGTAGTGACGACGGACGCCAGCCTTTCAGGTTGGGGCGGAACACTAGGGGATCAGTCTGTTCAAGGAGTGTGGTCTCAAAAAGAGACAAGGCTACATATAAACATCCTAGAGTTGCGGGCCATCTACTTGACTCTCCGACACTTCGGGCCCAATCCCAAGAGAAAAAATGTACGCATTCAGATGGACAACACCATAGCGGTGGCCTATGTCAACCGACAAGGAGGAACACGGAGCGTGTCGGTAATGAGCGAGGTAGCAGGCATACTAACGTGGGCGGAGAAGCATCTGAGCTCGATTTCCGCAGTCTACATTCCCGGAATAGAGAAAACTGGGTGGCGAATTACCTAAGCCGAGAAACAGTGGATCCCGGCGATTGGGGGCTGCACCCAGAAGTATTTCGGACGATATGCCGGAAGTGGGGCACGCCAGACGTGCACCTCAGGGCGTCCCGACTAAATTACAGGCTACGCCCGTTTATGTCCCGAGCACGGGATCCACAAGCAGCGGCAACGAATGCGCTAACCATTTCGTGGGAGTACAAGCTCCTATACGTATTTCCACCCATTCCTCTCATACCGAGGATCCTAGGGAAAATCAAGCAGGAAGGATGATCAGCAGTATTAATAGCACCAGACTGGCCAAGAAGAAGCTGGTACGCGACCATCATAGAAATACTGTTCGACACACCGTGGCATCCTCCAGAGCAAAGAGACCTGCTATCCCAGGGGCCTTTTTTTCTACACCCAAATTCCAAGTCTCTACATTTGACGGGTTGGCCGTTGAGACCGAGGTGTGGAGGAGGAAAGGTTATTCGGAGAAGGTTATCCAGACTATGATACGGGCCAGAAAACCAGCCTCATCGGCAGTTTATTTTAGAGTCTGAGAAGCGCTTCTTCACCTGTGTGAGGAGGGGCGGGTACAACCAATGCAATTGTCGGTGGCCAGAATTCTTGCATCCTTACAATCAGGCCTCGAGGTAGGATTGAGGGTAGGCTCGTTAAGGGGACAGGTGTCGGCATTAACGGTACTGTTCCAAAAACCAATCGCAAAGAGGATGGCAGTACGTACATTCCTGCAAGGAGTCGCCCATACGACACCCCCGTTTAAACCCCCGGTCCAAACTTGGGACCTTAATTTCGTGTTGGACACTATGACGGGCCAGCCGTTCGAGCCGCTGAAGGAGATTTCTATGCGACTACTGACCTGGAAGGTGGTATTCCTCGTCGCCATTACGGCAATCCGTAGGGTCTCGGAGCTGGCGGCTTTGGCTATGCAGGCGCCATATATGACCGTCCACCAGGACAAAGTGGTGCTGAGGCCATCACCCGAGTTTCTACCAAGGGTGGTATCACAGTTTCATACTAATGAAGAAAATTGTCTTGCCTTCTTTTTGTCCAGATCCAGTACACAAAGAGGAAAAAATGCTGCACCACCTGGACATAGTAAGGGCGCTGAGGATCTATGTGAAAAGTACAAAGGCGCTTCGTAGGACCGACACCCTCTTCGTTATTCCGGAGGGGACCCGAAGGGGCTTGGCAGCCTCAAGTCACCCTATCCAAATGGATAAGGTCCCTGATAACAGACGTATCGCACCTCATGGCGCTCGCCGCCATTTCGGGTTACGGCCCACTCCACACGGGCGGTAGGGGCTTACCGGGCAGTCCGTCACGGAGCCTCAGCCCTTCAGGAGGGTAAGGCAGCCACCTGGACTTCCTTACATATGTTCTCAAAATCTTATAAGGTCCACACAGCTGCATCATCTGACGCCGCTCTTGGCCGGAAGATCTTGCAGGTGGCGGTCGTTGATCGCACAGCCGAACTTTGAATGCCCACCCAATATATTGTTTTCGGGACTGCTTGTGGACGTCCCATGGTCTAGGCTGTGGCCCCCAATGATACGGACGAGAAACAGATATTTTTGGTATAACTTACCGTAAAATCTCTTTCTCGTCGCGTTCATTGGGGGCCACAGCACCCACCCCTTGTTTATTTAGGCGGTTGCTGGAACTTTCTGTTCTTCGGTCATGGTTCGGCAGAAAATTGTGCCAAGAGTTTTTGGTATGTATAAAACATAATATGTATAATCTTACTCCCACTGGCTTCCTACTGCTTGCATACAGACTAATTAGCTGAGTGCCTGCAGGGGGGATATAGCCAGGTAGGGAGGAGCTAACACTTTTTTGCTTAGTGTCGCCTCCTAGGGCAGTGGCTATATCCCATGGTCTAGGCTGTGGCCCCCAATGAACGCGACGAGAAAGATTTTACGGTAAGTTATACCAAAAATATCTGTTTATGAATCCCATTGTCTATAGACGAGACGTTAATATATCGGGGCAGATTTACTAATGCCGTCTAAAAGTTGAATTGGTGCAGACAGTCTTAAAAAGCACGATTTATCACAGCGGCTATGCCCTTTTTACATGCAAAGATAATCTTTCTAACAACTGAAAGATTTAGCGATCTATTTGCATGAAGTATTAATGGACATTAACACTTAATTATCTTTGCATGTAAAAGGCCCTGCACATGTTTGTAGAGCCCAGCACTGGCATAACTATACGGGATGCAGTTACACCTGGGCCCAGGAACCATAGGGAGCCCATAAAGCCTCTGTTCTCCATATAGGTACCCCAGTACTATGACTAAAGCATTATAGTTGGAGGCCCTGTTAAGGCCCTTGATTGTCGCTCAAAATTCTCTCAAGACTGCTTTTGAGCGATAATCGTTGCGTCTAAATGTGCCCATCATTAACTGTTCAGCTGAATGTCTGTTTTCAGTTATGCCTGAAAACCGTCGATCAGCAGGACAGCTGATGAGCAGGACTGCGTGCTGGGTTCTGCCCGCAGAGAGTGGATTACAGCTGATAACATTGTTACAGCTGTTCTCAGCCCCGCCAGCAAAACCGCTGATTAGCCGGACCGCACGCTGTCTGCTGTCCATGGTGCTGAATTCTCCACGGGAGCTTCTGGCTAAACAAAGCAAATTACAGAGCTCAGACCTCCCGAGTTCTGTAACAGCTCCCAGAAGCTCATTTGCTTGCAAATAAAGGTAATAAAGTACTAATAGCAATTAGTGCCTATTAGTACTTTATGCAAAATGATCGCTGAACTTTCAATCTTTTAAAAGATTTCTATGTGCGTAAATGGGTCTTTACAGGTTGTGCATTGGGGCCCGTGGAGCTTCAAGTTACGCCTCTGGAGCCCAGTGTGTTGAAACACTCCCAGCTGTGCAAACAGCTGAACTCTTTTCACAGCTGCCAGCAGATTGCTTTGTTCTCTTCTGGCAAATAAAAACATGCCGCAGGGAGTACAGCGTGCGGTCTATTAAGAGGTAAATGTGTTTGCTTTAACTTAGTGGCCAAATAATGGATTTTAAGTTACTTAAAAATCATAGTTCAACTGAAAACTGTACGATGCCTGTGTTTACATATAACTATTATCGCTCATTTTTGGCCATTTGAACGATTGTCACTGTGTAAAAGGGCCCTAAGTCTGCCCCATTGTCTGCTAACTTTTGCTTAAAGGTTGTTTTTTTTCCTCTCACTTTTTAACTAGTTGTGAACTATCCTGAGGCTAGGTTATCAATGGTCAGTAAAGATCCTCACTGATCGTCCGGCTTCCCGTCAGTGCATTGGGGATGGATATCCACCTCTGTCACCAGGGCTGGAAGTGTCATAGACACTCCTATTGCAATCTTTAAGTCTATTACACTTCTGATCCAGACCACCCATTCGGATCCTCGCTAATCCGCTCCTGATGATCTTTAGTAAAAACTGAATAAACACCTTTAAAGTGGTCCCATGAGAAGTACTTAACCACTATTCGCAGTTAAAGGGGTTGTCCCGCGCCGAAACGGGTCCCCCCCCCCCCGCGTTCGGCGCGAGACAACCCCGATGCAGGGGTTAAAAAAGAACACCGCACAGCGCTTACCTGAATCCCCGCGCTCCGGTGACTTTTTACTCACCTGCTGAAGATGGCCGCCGGGATCTTCTGCCTCGGTGGACCGCCGGGCTTCTGTGCGGTCCATTGCCGATTCCAGCCTCCTGATTGGCTGGAATCGGCACGTGACGGGGCGGAGCTACACGGAGCCGGCATCCTGCACGAGCGGCCCCATTGAGAAAAGACCCGGACTGCGCAAGCGCGTCTAATTTGGCCATTAGACGCCGAAAATTAGACGGGCTCCATGGAAACGAGGACGCTAGCAACGGAGCAGGTAAGTGAAAAACTTCTTATAACTTCTGTATGGCTCATAATTAATGCACAATGTACATTACAAAGTGCATTAATATGGCCATACAGAAGTGTATAGACCCACTTGCTGCCGCGGGACAACCCCTTTAATAGACGGTGACAAGTGTCTGAATGATTGCGGAGTCTGACAACTGGGACTGCTAGGATCACGAGAATGGGGGTCCTGAGTGAGTAGTGGTCACATTTGTGCAGTTCATCTGTGGGACTGCTGTAGATGGCTGGACGGTGATTGGTGCAGTCGTGTGCATGTGACATCACTCCTTTTATGGACACTCAGGACCCCTGAGCTTGCCATCGGAGCTGGTCCGAATGTTCTGACCCCTACCAATCAGATATTTATTCCCTATCCTGCTTATTTAAGGATAAGTCCTTTTTTGGCGACAACCCCTTTGTTTAGCCTTGTTCTCTTGGTATGTCTTTCATACACGTTGTTAAACCAGATTGAAACCAGCATGTATCACTTATGCCGTGCTTTTGACTCCTTTAATTTGATAAATTTGTCTCATCGAGTTACTTGCTGTAAGTTGGCACCAGTTTAACACCACTTGCTGGAAGTAACTTTTATCCTATTTTAGATCTCCCACATGTCCATCTAAAACATTCTAGTTAGTTTGCTGTATATTCACAGTATGAGTGTTAGAAATGCATGCTGATCAGGTTAAAAAAAGAATCTTTCATGAAAGCAGACTGGCGGGATTTGAAGTCTAGCCTATTCGAACATAGAAGCAATTGCTTCCCCTCCTTGTTGACACCGATACGAATATAACTCTTCATAGTGGATTGTGTGCTGGTAATAATTCTTCACCATAGGTTTCATGCACTCAGGGTTGAACTCTCATAAGCGTATGGTTATTGCATATTACGCATGCAGTTTTTGCGGGCCCAATATGCAGTACTAATCTCCCATACATACAAGCCGGGTGAAACACATGGCAAAAAATATTGCAGCCTGTTCTATCTTGGTGCATATACACTCCTAGATATCACATATGAATTGGTGGCATGCAGCTAATTACGGCCGTGTGAGCCCGGTCTTAATGTCTGACATTAGGATTTTACATTTTAGGATTGCAACAGATAACAAGCACAGAAAAGGTAGCATTCACAAGGATTAAAATGCACAAATCACCTGGTCCACATGAAGTACACCCTTGAGTTTTTAGGGAATTAAAAGGGAAGATGAATAAGCCATTGGTGGTCCCAAAAGCTCAGTCGTTTCACAGTCTACAACATAAAAATCTGTTTTGTCTGTTGGAGCCAAGAGGCAGTCTAGGCAATAGACTGAATGGAAAATGTAACCAACTGGTGCTTCCTCCATCCAATACTTATTTCGTGGGTAAATATTGTATATTATACTGATATCGTAGCTGTGACATATTTGCTGCATGCGCGGAGATGTACAAAAACAAATCAAATAAAGCTTATGCAATTCTGACTTCTTTTGGTTTGGCAATAATGGGCTTTCAGTCATCTCCTGCTGTGGGACTGTGCTGCCGTTAAGGAACCGGCCGCTGTTCAGTGCAGCTACACTGGAGTTTAGCAGCAATCTAAGACAAAAGCATGTCTTCTACTGGAGCATCAAGTAACACGAAGTCTGTGAATTTAGTGGATCACGGCTTATGTAATAAGCAGCATAGAAAGTAAAGACATTGATATAAAGATTATAGATGAGGGAAATCAACCAGTAGAACCTGAATTCGGATCGAGCTTTGCTAAAAATTAGTTTTGTTGGGTTTTATTTGGTTTAAATATTAAAGTTGGCAACACTCTGCCGCATAGACCGCGCGCAGGGGGATGTAATCAGATCTTTTCATTAGGGTACAGAGATTCCATTTTTAAACAAACAGATTGGAAATTTTACCCTGTCTACTGCTTTTCCTGATAGATGCATGGATAAGTCAGCATCTTGCTGTGCATCACACAAAGGAAGGAACAGATCTTTATCTCCATCTTTTTTTTTTTTTTTTTAACTTTATTGCATTTTCATAGATTACATACATGGGTATACATTTCCACTTCCTCTATCTTTGCAATAATAGCTTATCCAAAGAGTTTTTCTAATAAACTTATTTTTATACAAAGAAAAGGCTTTTGTGCGTATTCTGTTTTGTATTCTTGCTGATAAATCAGAACTATCTTCTCCCATGTATAATCTTTTCCTTTATCATCTCCTCTCTCTTGTTTTGTAGCTTTTATTCAACAAAACATTTAAACATTAATATACAGTAATATTGAACTTATTGAACTGCTTGAACTGTTGGGACTCGTTAATGGTGTTTCAATTTCCGTGACGCTTGTCTTTCTCTAATCTAGGTCTTTTGTAGTCGGTTTCTCCTACGACATCTCCAATACTCCCAATCTGTTCCTATCTTTCTGGCTGTAGTACTAAGTAGTGTTAGTGAATTGTAACATGCACTCCTTAACTTCGTTGGGGTCGAGGAATTTCTCTATGAATTCCCTCCATTTCTCAAAGAACTTTTTGGCTTGAGACTCCACCTTGCGTTCTATTTTGATTCTTTCCATTTTAAGGAGGTATTTTATTTGCTGTATGACCTCTCCTACCCCCGGTGGGTCATTTTGTAGCCAATTGTTGAGTATGCATCTTTTGCTAATCAGGAGTATGGTGTGGGTTATTGCAGTCTTTTGTGTCTGGTCTGATGGCATGTGTAGTATGAATGTTTGTGGTGTAAGCTGTAGTGGCTGGGGTTGTCCGCTTACGTCTTGTATCAGTTTTTGGATTTCTGTCCAGAACGTTTTAATTTTGGGGCAGTGCCAAATGCCATGTAGGAAGTTAGACTTAGGCGCCCCACATCTCGGGCATGCCTGCAATCTCGTCGGACCGTTGGGGTTCTGGGGTTTGTCAAATCCGTAGATTGCCCTGTGTATTATTTTAAAATAGGTTTCCCTCCACCTTTCGTTTTAGTATTGCTTTTCTCACTGAGTTCCAGCCTTCCACTATTCCCTCTTGTACGTCAGGGTCTTGCAGTTCGAGTCCATGATTTAAATATGCTCTGGCTCTTGTCTTTTCCCCCTGCTTCTCTGATTCTAGTGTATAGTGTAGAAATTGAGTGTCTATGTGCGCGGTTGTTGGCAAGAGTGTCTATGGGGTTAGTGATTGCTTCTTTTGAAACATCAGTTAGTCTACTTCGTAGAAAGTTTTTCACTTGTGCATATGGAAGAAAATGTGTTGTCGGTAGGTTATATTCCTCGCTCAGTTCCTTAAAGCTTTTATACCTTGGGACATCTGGATGCATAAGCTGCTGGGTATTTAGGATGCCGTTGTGCTGCCAACTTTTAAACATTTTATTCTCCCTACCTTCTTTAAATTCGGGGTGTCTCCATAGCTCCATGTGTTTGGATATTTTAAATGGCAAGTCATATAGTTTACGGGTTATCTTCCACGCTGCTATGGTGTCTTTGGCCATGACTGAATGCTTTCTATTGGGAGTTTGGAGAAGCTGGTATGTAGTAGCGCATTTAGGCTCCATGGGGCGTATAGCTCTGCTTCAAGGTCGTAGTTGGAAAAGCTGCTCGTTCCTTTTAGCCAATCTAGGGAGTGTCTCATAATGCTTGCTATATTGTATAGTCTAATGTCGGGGAAGTTTAAGCCTCCCTCACTTTTAGGGAGTATCAATTTTTTAAGTGCGATCCGTGGTCTTTGTCTTGACCACAAAAAGGTCGTGAACGCTTTATGTAGTTTTTCCAGGTCTCGTCTTTGTAGTAGGAGGGGAATTGTTTGTAATGGGTATAACATTCTTGGAAAGCTTATCATTTTGATTAGATGGGATCTACCTAGTAGGGAGAGCGGTAAGTTGCTCCATTTGTCTAGTTCCTTAACTACTTTGGTTATCAGAGGGGGGTAGTTTAATGAGTATATTGATTCTGGTCTTTTTCCTATATGTATCCCCAAGTATTTGATACTATTTTTGACTATGTTTACTGGGTAGTCTTTGAAGGTTGAGTCTGTTAGTTTACCTCGTGGTGAGATATCTATTAAGTCACATTTTGTGGTGTTGGCTTTGAACCCTGATTTTTTTTCTCAAATGTTTTCAGTATGTTAAAGACTTTGTGTAAGTCTGTGCATGGACTTCCCAGCGCTATCAGTATGTCATCTGCGAATAGCATGGTTTTAATTGTTTTGTTTCCAATTTTGATCCCTTCGATCTCCTTGGAGCTTTCTAAGGTTCTTGCTAGGGGTTCAATTGCTAAATTGAATAGGAGTGGGGATAAGGGGCACCCTTGCCTGGTGCCTTTCTGAAGAGGGAATTTTTGTGATAAGAAAGCTGGTGTGTATACTTGTGCTTGCGGTGTGGAATATAGGTTCCATAGATATGTGCAGAAGGGGCCCCCGAACTTCATTTTGTTCATTACTGCCTTTAGCCAAGGCCATAATACATTATCAAAAGCCTTCTCTGCATCTATCGCTAGGAGGGCTGGTGAGGGGTGGAGCGTTGGGTGTATTTTAATTTCGTCCAGTATTGTCAATATTTTCCGTATGTTAGTGATGGCTGATCGTCCTTTTGTGAAGCCAGCTTGTAGTGGGGAGATTAATTGGGGCATAAGTCCGGTCAGGCTGTCGGCCATAATTTTGGCCATCAGCTTCAGGTCTGTATTAATTGGAGATATTGGCCTATATGATTTTACATCTGTTGGGTCTTTTCCCGGTTTGGGCAGTAATTTGATGTGTGCTGTATTCATTCCTGCGGGTATGGGGCTGTCTTTCATGTATCCGTTAAATAGAGATTCCAGTATTGGGGCAGTTTGGTCTTTTAGTACTTTAAAAAATTCACCTGTGTAGCCGTCTGGGCCGGGGGCTTTGTTTCCTAATTTCGATATACTATCCTTAATTTCTTCTATGGTTATGGGCGCGTTCAGTTCTGTTTTTTGGTCTTCTGACACTGTAGGCCAGTTTGTTTATAAACTTGTCTAATTCTAGGTCTGTCTGCGTGTGGGAGTAGAGTTTAGAGTAGAAGTCAAAGAATAGTTGGTTAATTTTTTGTGGGTGGTTTTGTGTTTTCCCTGAATTGTCTTTGAGGCCCACTATATTGTTCCTATGGGATGGCCCCCTTGCCAAATTGGCCATTATTTTCCCTGCTTTGTTTCCATATTTGAATAACTTTGCCTCTTTTCGTGTGTAACATTTGTTCTCTTTTATGGAGCCATGTCTCATAGGATTCTTTTGCTAACTTCCATTTTTTCTTGTTACTCACTTGGTTTCTCTTGAAATTGGGTGTATGTTTCTCGTAGTTTACTGTAGTTATTTATTTTATCTTTAATTTTCTTTTTAAGAGAGATTACATAGGCTATTATTCTGCCTCTTATTACTGCCTTGGCCGCATCCCAAAGCAGTTGGGGGTTACTCGTATGTGGTTCATTATCGGACATATACTCCAGCCACCATCCTCTAAGTGATGCACAAAAAATTTCATCTTCTATCAGAAATGTTGGGAATCTCCATATGTAATCCGTTCCCCTTGGTGTTTGTTCGTTTAGGGACCATATCACTGGAGCGTGGTCTGAGATTATCATTTCTCCTATGGTGATGTTGGATGTTCTAGAAACTAATTGGGATGTTGTGAGTATATAGTCTATTCTAGACCATGAGGTATGTGCATGTGAGAAGTGAGTATATTCGCGTCCCTCTGGATTAAATTCCCTCCATTTATCTTTGAGCCTGGCGTTATGTATAAAGTTCGTTAAATTGGTGTCTTGGTGTCTGTTATTGTCTCCCTTATTGGTCTGGTTGCGGCGATCTTCTGATGCTTTGATTGTTGCGTTGAGGTCCCCCCCCCCCCACACTACTTTATGGGGCTCTGTGTCTGTAAGTAGTCTATCACACAGTTTTGTTAGAAATTGTTTGTTGTTTGAGTTCAGTCCGTACACACTATAAACACTAAATTTCTCCGATCCTATTTTTATGTGTAGGTTTACAATCCTCCCCTCTGTGTCGTTCCATTGATCTTGCACCTCAAGGTTCAAGCCATTTCTAATAAGGATCAGCACCCCTGCTTTTGATTGCACTGATGGAGATCCATATACTTCCCCCACCCAAAGCTTTCGCATACGGAAAAAGTCTTCTTTGTTTAAATGGGTTTCTTGGAGCAGTGCTATATCGGTTTTAAGTCTTTTGAGATGTCGGAGGACTGCCGTTCGTTTGTGTGGCGATCTTAGACCCTTAACATTCCACGTTATAATTTTCATTTTTATGGTGTTTTGTGCTTCTGTCTAATTGTTACGTGGGATGATCCCACCTGGTTGCGTCAACAAGTCCTTACTTATAAACTTTAACTTTTAACCGGGGTTAACCTTTTCCTTCTCTCTGGTGCTCTTCCCCCTGCGTCCAATAATTATTGTTGGGATAACAGTTGGTCTGGCACCAGGGAAGGAATATTATGCTTTCTCCCTTAAAGTACAACGCCTTGCGTACCTCTCTAGGGAGAGGGCATTAGTTGACTTCCTTCAATTCCACTTTGTGAACAGTTTCGTGGGCAAGATATACTAGCAGCCGTGTATTGTTGGCTGTGCTTTTCCTTATTCCCATTCCTTGCTCCTACGTGGGTCACATAGTGGAATGGAACGAAAACAGTTTCATTCAAATATATGCATACATAAATGTATTCTTTCCTTCAGCATTTTCTATTGTCTTGCTCCGTTACATTCTATAACATTTTTAACTATAGCATTCTATCTGTAAACCGCTTAAGATTTTTTCTATGTCAAATAATCTAACGTGAAGATTCTCTGTTCTTGAAGTGTCTCTGAAATGTCTCTCGTGTGTTTCCGTACTCACGGCTGGCGATCTCAGGGTGGTGATTCCGGCATTGCGGTGTTCTTGCGTCGGAGGTCTCTTGTTGTCGATGCTTCTGGTGAGGACGACTGATTTAGTTTGTCAGCTTGTCCGTGGCTACTTTCGTCTGTCATCGGGTTTGCGTGGTTCTTCTGCTTTTCCGGTGTTTTCTTTGCTCTTGGGGAGAAAAGTACTTGTTCCGCTTTCCTCGGATCATGGAAAATTAGAGTATCTCCGTTAGTATAGAATACTTTCAGTATCGCCGGGTATAGCAATGCAAATTTTAATTTTTTCTTGTAGAGTTCTGAACATATTGGGGAGAACTCTTTTCTCTTGCGTTGTACTTCCGTTGAGTAGTCTGCAAAGATTAGTGTTTTGTGGCCCTCGAGTTCTAGTATGTTATTACGACTTTTAAAGTTGCGTAGGATTAGCGATTTGTCTGTGAAGTCCAGGTATTTTACTATTGTCGGTCTTGGGCGTACTTTAGTTGCTGCATTAGCGTTTGTGCTTGAGTTTCCAGTACGATTGTCAGGGCCTAGGCGGTGAGCTCTTTCGATCTTACATATTTGGGAAATTCCCAAAATATTGGGAATCGTTCATTCACAAAGTTGTCGTAGATCTTTTTGTAGATAGGATTCTGGAATTCCGATAATACGTAGATTGTTTCGACGAGATCTATTTTCTAGGTCTTCTTACCTGTCCCAGAGCAGTCTATTGTCTCGCATCAGTTTCTCTACGTTTTTGGTGTTGGCGCTCTGTTCTGAGGATATTGCCTCTGTCATATTCCATTACGTCTAGTCGGTTGCCGTGTTGGGATACCGCGTCTCTGAGATTGTGCAGGGTGCCCACCACAGTGTTTGCCAGAGTAGTTTGGATATCTGGAGCAATCAGCTTTGCCACCTCAATCGCTAAGGCCTTGTAGTCTATCGTTGTCCCGTCTTGAGATACTAAATTTTCTTGGTCTAACGGTGAGGGAGGCATAGAGGGGGGATTTTTGCACGGAGTCATTTCTTTTTCCGTTGGTGTTTTAGCCGTGGTTTTAGCCGGTGTTTCATTTTGCTTTGCTCTAGTTCTCCCCATCTTGACCACAAAGTCCTCCATGTAATTAGTTTACGTGCTGGTATGCTGTTGTATGTAGTATTGCGCACGTGTTAGAAAGACAAAGTTCTTTTGACAACTTTTGAGGTTGTCAGGTGAATGGCTCTGCAGTTAGATGCCAAGGTGCTTCTGCTATTCTCTGCTTTCAATTATCCGATAATGGCGGCTACTATTCTTTGGTCATCTTCTCTGGTGTACTTTGTTGTTATATGTTGTACATTTCACTTAGTGTTTTAGGTGCTTTCTGGGTTAGCTCTGGGGTGATTCTTTATTGTTTTGAACAATTGGTTGGATGGTGCTTGCTGAACTCTATTGGCTCTGGCAGTTATTGTTTTGTCCCTAAGCAGTATGTCTCACTGCCTCGTGGGGCTCAAGATGGCCGCTGTAGTTTCTGAGAGAGGGGGGGGGGGTGTGAGTGTTACACTCTGTTTCTCTGCTATATCCTGCAGGGCAATAGGATTATGGTGACTTCGTTTGTTAGCTTTTATTTCTTTGTATTATTAATGCCCCCCGTAGCAGGTTCCCTCTGGCTTTCCTTGTTTCTCCCCTCCCCTGCCCCCTTCACTTTATGTTGAGATCTTATGTTTATGCTTTACTTTGCTGCCGCTGTCCCGTTGGTGGGGGCCGCTGCTGTACTGCACACTCCTCTGTCCTCCGGCCTCCGGAGCCCCACTGTGTCTGGTAAGTTGTGGAAGCTGCCGGTCGGCAGTCCGGGGGTCTGCGCTGCGGCGGTGTCGTTCGTCCGCCCGTTCGGGCGCCGGTATGTTGTCTCCTACAGGGAGGGGGGGGGGGGAGGGGGGCATATGTCGCCTACCGTCTCCCGCGCCCGTCCGCTGTCAGCTGGACAGTCCGTGCTGTGTCTCCAGGCGCCGCTCTCCTGCTGCTGGCGTCGCTCCGGTTCTCCCCGTCCCTCTGCCCGGCTGTCTCTCTCCGATGCCGGTTTCGGGGCTGTGTCCGGTTTGCTGCACCTCGCGGTCGGCGATGTTTGGAGCTGCTATGGTTTGCGTTGCCCTTCTCCGGTGCCCGGTGAAGTCTCCCTGTGGTTAGGGCAATCCTCTCCCGGCTGGGGGGTCTGTGGCAGCTATGAAAGGTTTGTTAGCTGGAACGGCGTTAGCGGAGCTTTCTCACTTCGCTGTTCACTCCATGGCGCCGGAACCGGAAGTCTATCTCCATCTTTTAAAGTGTTATTGATTGCCTGAAGCATAAGGGTGTAGAACTAAAGTGCTCTTCTTGGTCTGCTGATGTGTTACTTATTCGTGCTCCTCTTATACCGTAGTCTCACAAAATAGTGTAAGTTAGCAATATTGGTGTAGGTTATCCAGGGGTTC
Organism: Eleutherodactylus coqui; assembly: GCA_035609135.1. NCBI lineage: Eukaryota > Metazoa > Chordata > Amphibia > Anura > Eleutherodactylidae > Eleutherodactylus > Eleutherodactylus coqui. The sequence goes on along the minus strand of CM069410.1, from coordinate 162,048,386 downwards.
CAGATCTTTTCGAATTGCAGAATTTTATCTTGGCGTCTAGCTATGAGTGTTTCGTTCAAGAGTTTTATTTATGCGTGATATAAGGGGTTCCAATGGAATTGTTGGTTTCCGCAACTGCTGTGCTATCAGAATTCGCGCTGCCAAAGTAATATATTGCAGTAATTTGAAAGGGGCGTTGCGCATCCCTGTGGGTTTATTTCCTAGGAGTAGGATAAAGGGACTAAGTCCAAGACTTGTCCCAGTCACAGAGGCTATGAGATGGGAGACCCTTCTCCAAAGAGCTTGTGCTATTGGGCATGTCCACCAGATGTGTTAAGAGCCCATGTCATTACATCCTCGGAAACATAAATTGGAGATCTCGGGGTAGATGGTGTTTAGTCTCTCAGGTACTAGATAAGCTCTGTGTAAAGCCTTTAAGGACGTCTGTCAAAGAGACTTGCCAGATATGTTTGCTTAAGGTCTCACAGCAGTGGTGCCAACTGTCTAGTGGTAGGGAGGAGTAAGTCAGACTCCCATTGTAGCATAAAGGGGAGCTTGGAATCCTGTAGTGTACTATTTAGCATCTCGTAGAAATGGGATAGAGTGCCTGGATGTGGGGGGCAGTATTTGCATACGGCTTCCATGCGACTCATCTCTGCTCTAATAGATGGAGATAAGATTGAGGAGCTAAAATGGAAGACTTGCATTCTTCCCCATTCTTGTGGAGGTTGTCTATATTGGCTAATAAAGGAGGATATCGAGATCAGTTTGCCATGTATAAGGAAGTCATAAAGAGACGTCAAATTATTTGTTTTCTACCATATAAATTGAGTCGCATCCAGGCCAGGGGGAAAGTCTAAGTTGTGGAGTGGGGGGATAAGCGGGGATGGGGTGGGTTAAACCTTTAGTTTAAATCTGACCTGTCTCCATAACAGGATGAAGAAAAAGCAGTAAGGTGTATTAATTCTAAGTTGGAAGGGAGGGGTACTTTTGTCCAAAGTAAGGAGGGCCAAGTGTACGGAGAAAACTAAGCCTCCTCGATGGAGGTCCAACGTGGGGATTGGGAGCCAGCATACACAGGTGGGATTTGCACCAGGCGGGCTGCTTTATAGTATTTCAGGATGCATGGGACAGAAAGACCTCCATATTTCCTATGCGGACACATTATGGACTTAGAGATTCTGGGGTGTTTATGTGCCCAGATAAAGGCAAAAAATTTTTTTTTAAACTCTCGGAGATCGGAGTCTGGGAGCGGGATAGGAAGAGTTCCAAATAAAGCATTTTTGGGAGTAAGGTCATCTTGATACTGTGGATATGTCCAATCCACGAGAGGTATGGGCAATCCCATCTATCCAAATCCAGGCTCAGTTGTCGGAAGAGTGGTTCATAATTCCATTTGCATAGGGAGTCTAGTGTTTTTGTGAGCTTAACTCCCAGATGAGGCAGGTAGTGGCGTTGGGTTTTAAACTAAAAATTAATTTCAATTAGTTTTTGTGTATTCGAGGAAGTATTGCAGTGGAGAATTTCTGATTTAGACTGATTTAATGTTAAGGCCAGAGATAAGACAAAATTTATTTAAAAGCGCCAATAGGTTGGGTAGGGGGGTTAGTGGGTTGGTTAAGGTTAGGAGCAGGTCATGGGCAAATAGACTCAGCTTAGTATTGGTATTGCCTATCGGTAGCCCTGTGATGGCGTTTTCCCGGATAGCAATGGCCAATGGCTCTATTGCCGACGCAAATAAGGCTGGTGAGAGTGGGCAACCCGGACGTGTGCCTCTCAGAATTTGAATCGGGGAAGGATGGGTTAATGGAATTTTAAGATATGTTGAGGGGTTGGACTAAAGGGCTGAGATTACATTTGAGAAAGGACCAGCGAATCCCAGTTTACAGAGAACTAATTGGACGTAGGACCATGCAAGGGAATCAAAGGCCTTCTCTATATCTATGTTTAATATGTTTTTATTAAAGCTTTTATCGATTTTTTACAATAACAAAACAAATATAACAGGTAGCTAGTCTCGCAGGACTGCTGCATTAATATACAGGCTATAACAATAAGTCACACCAAAATGTGACCGGACTCGTAGTTGCTCGGTGCTCAACTGACACCCCTTTGGTATTCGTACTTTGGCAGCGAGTCCTTCGGTTACTGAACCCATGGTTACATGTAATCCAGGCGAACCGGAAAATAATAGAATGGAAAACAACATCCAGTTTTTAAATAGCTACGGCAACCAATAAAAACAAAAAAAAGGAAAAAACACATAGAAAAGAAGGACACAGGAAAACCTAGAGTACACGCAAATAATGGGGGAGGGGTAGAGAAAGAGGAGGGAGAGGGGAAAAAGGAGGAGGAAGGGGGAGGTACCGGAAACAAAAAGACTGGAATGGAGAGGGTGCAAGGGCACCCAGTCCTTGTAGGTTAACAATCCAGAGCTCAGATCTGCGTCATAACTTCCCGCAACCCTGGGGCAACTTGTCGCCTCACCACCCCGTAATATTCTGAAACTCAACTGAGTCACGGAATTCATTCCATACTGCCCATGCGCGCCTGCCCGAGCTCTCGGCTCCAGAGCCCTCATCCCCCAGCTCCTCCATGTACATCAGGTGATTTAGCTCTTGAATGAATTCTATAGTCGAGGGGGTGACGCCGCTTCGCCAGTGGCGTGGAATAACGGCCCTGGCTGCAGTGAGGAAATGTCGCAGAAGACCCTTCTTAATCGCAGCAAAGGGACCAGGGATGATTGAAAGCAGCGCCAGTTGTGGCGTAGCATCCACTGTGCTGCGTGACACCCCCTTGAATAATTCGAAGACCAAATTCGAAGACCAACTTCCAAAATGGCTGTATAAGCGGACACTCCCACCAGATGTGCAGCATAGTTCCACGCCCAACCCCACATCTCCAACAATCATCAGGCACCGATGGAAATATGCGGTGGATCAGATCTGGGCATCTGTACCACCTAGAGAGGAGCTTAAAGTTTTTCTCCTGCGCCACGCAGGCCAGGGGTAGTCTGTGTGCGAACGTGAATGCTCTCTCCCAATCAGAGTCCCGCACCTCCGAAGACAAGTCTCTCTCCCACCCCTTGGTGTAATGAGGAAGACCCTGTGTGAGCCTCCCTAATATAGTGTTGTATATCTTTGAGAGGACTCGAGTGGGGGGGCTGGTTTGTAAGAATAGTTTTTCAATCGGTTCGGCGGGATCTCCGAAGCGATTTGACCCCATCCGGGCCCTCCAGAAGGAGGACAATTGGAGGTACTCCAACCACTGTAGTTTCAGATCTGGTCGGGACGCCTGTAAGTCGTTGAATGATGGGAGGCCCGCTGGACCCGTTATCTGACAGCACCTTGTGTCCTCCTCCTCTCTCCAGCCAAGGAAGCTCTGCTTCTCCTGTCCCGGTGGGAATGCGGGGTTGTGGAATATGGGGGTCAGTGCCCCCCTGCGGATTGCAACGTCGCCTCTAGCCGTCAGCCTATCCCACACGTCGAGGCAGTTTATGGTCAGGGGTGTATGGGGAAGAGCCTCGGGCCTATCCCCGAAGGAGATCCACGGTAGTATGTGTATTTGCGGCCACACCGATGCCTTTTCTAGGTCCACCCACTGTTTCGAGCCGGCATGATGGTGCCAGTCCAAAAGCCTTGTGAGGATCGCGGCTGAATAGTAGATTTTGAGGTCGGGCAAACCCACCCCTCCCCTCGACTTTGTATGGGACATGATCCGGTAGCTGATGCGGTTATTCCGGCCTCCCCACACGAATCTACGGAACGCCCGCTGGACCAGTATAAAAAACTGCATAGGGAGTTTAATTGGCAATGTCTGGAAAAGGTATAGAAACTTGGGGGTCACATCCATTTTTAAGATGTTTACTCGTCCAAACCAGCTCAATTGTTTGGCGGCGTACCCATCCAGTTCACGAGTCACTTTCTCAAGTAGGGGAACATAATTCAGATGGTATAAGGAAGAGATGTCCGCTGCAATATGTGCCCCTAGGTATTTGATGGAGGTTGCCTGCCATTTGAATTGAAATTGATCTGCTAGATGGGCCACCTCCGCCGCCGGGAGGGATATATTCATAGCTTCGGACTTGTGAAGGTTTACTTTAAAATTGCTTAAACGCCCAAATTTAGAAAACTCCTGAAGAATCGCTGGGAACGAAATCCGCGGCTGGGAGACAAATAATAAAAGATCATCTGCATATAGGGCCGCCTTGCAGGTCTGTGCCCCGATCTGCAAGCCACGTACGTTGGGATTGTCTCGCAGTGCCACAGCCAAATGCTCCATGACAATGGCGTAGAGAAGAGGGGACAGTGGGCATCCCTGTCTTGTCCCGTTCCTAATAGGTACTGGGTCGGACAGTAAGCCGTTCACGCGGATCCTCGCCGATGGGTTCCCATACAGTGCGAAGACCCAGTTCAGGAACTTAGGCCCCAAACCCAACCTCGTCAGGGAGGAACGCAGAAAGTCCCAGCTAACCCGATCAAAGGCCTTCTCTGCGTCCACTGAGAGGAGACAAAATGGCTGCGACAATTGCTTAGCCTGACTAATCAACAAGAGAGTCTTGTTGGTATTGTCTCTAGCTTCTCGTCCTTTTATAAAACCCACTTGGTCGTTGTGTATGTGGGCTGGCAAGATGGGGGGTTAGCCTATTTGCTAGAATTTTGGAGAACAACTTGATATCTAGGTTGATGAGCGAGATAGGGCGATAGCTGGGGCATAGCCCCGGATCCTTGCCCGGCTTGGGGAGCACCGTAATGTGGGCCATGAGTGCCTGAGAGGGGAATGGGGTCAATGGCGAGATTTGGTTGAACGTGTCTCTCAGAATGGGTGTCAGAATTTCCCGGAACTGCTTGAAGAAAACGGAATTAAACCCGTCCGGACCAGGGGCCTTTCCCGACGGCGAAGCCTTAATCGCTTCACTAACGTCTTCCGCAGTGAAATCCATCTCCAGGGTTTCTCTGTCCTCTCCTATTATGCTTGGGAGGGCCGTCTCCGCAGTATATTCGTCGATCTTGTTTTCCCGGGCATTGTGAGCCATGTCAGCCAAGTGGCCTCTTATATTATAGAGCCCGTGATAGTAATCGCGGAATGCTTCAGCGATACCTTTCGGGTCATGTCTCTTGTGGCCTGCACTGTCCAGTATATGGGGAACGTACGTGAGGTTTGCCCTACTGCGGAGATAGCGTGCCAGGGAGCGTCCACATTTGTTGGCATGTTCATATGAATACCGCTTCAAACTATCGCGGTAACGCAAGTATTTCTAGTCGAGGATGTCTCTCAGTTCTTCTCTGGTATTCAACAGCTCGTTTTGGGTGGCTGCAGCGTTTGAACGGCGAAATAGCGTCTCCAGGGACTCGATCTTGGCTAACAGAGAGACAACCTTGGCAGCCTTTTCTCGCTTGAGGCGTGCTCCATGTTTAATGAGGACCCCCCTCAAGACACACTTTAGGGCCTCCCACTGGACTGGTTTAGGTGTGGGGTCCCCAGAGTGGTCATTGAGGAAATTGTCAATGGTGCTGCGCAACTCGGCACAGCACACAACGTCCTTCAGAAGGTTGTCGTTCAGTTTCCAAGACCCCTGCCTCTCCAGAGCCCCTGGGACGGATACTGTGAGGAGAACCGGAGCATGATCTGACCATATTGCCGATCCAATGGAGGCAACCGGGCTCCACATTAAGGCGTGGTGGCTAGTAAGGATCAAGTCAATGCGGCTATGTGTGCGGTGCGCAGGGGAGAAGTAAGAGTAGTCCCGGTCTGCTGGATGGGTCACTCTCCAGACATCTACCAATTGTAACTGCCTTAGAGCTTTATGGAACCTGCGAAGCTGTGTGGCCGAGACTGCCGCCCGACCTGAGGTGCTATCCTTTTCGGGGTCTAAGGGGAAATTGAAGTCGCCCCCTATCACTACCACTCCCTCCGCAAAATCCGCCAACCTGCCCAGTAAGGTGCCACCCATCTGCGCAGGACTCTGATTAGGGAGGTACCACGCCGCTAGGGTGAAGAGTTTACCCCACATTCTGACCTTTATAAAAACGTAGCGCCCCTCTGGGTCCGTCACCGAGTCCAGAAACTCGTGGGGTACCATTTTGTGTATGGCGATCGACACCCCCTTTGATTTAGTTGTCGGATTTGTGCTGTGGAACCATGCCGCATAATGCCTATCTCTCATGGCCGGGACGTGTCCTGCCCGGAAGTGTGTCTCCTGGAGAAATAGGACGTGAGATTTCAATTTGTGCATTTGATATAGCACCTGGCTCCTCTTTTGCGCCACATTAAGACCCCGCACATTAAGAGAACAAAAAGTTACTTTAGACATGATGGATGGGGGCGACGCAGCACAGCGGATACCCTAGGAACCTTGAGGGGAGGGGAAGATGGGAGTCTAGGTGAAGGGAAGAGACTAACTGGAAAAAGAGGAAAGAGAGAAAGAAGAAGAGAGAGAAGAGAGGAAAAAAAAAAAAAAAAAAAGGGGAAGGGGGGCGGAGCACACAAACCAAAGGAAGAGCAATAAAAAGGGAAGAGGAGAGAAAGGAAGAAGAGAAGAAAAAAAAAAAAAAGGGGGGGGGGGAGGGAAATAGAAGAAGAAGAAAAAAGAAGAAAGGGGAAAAAAAAAGGGACAGAGAAAAAACGACCACTAACAGGAATACACAACAATTAATGCAATCAACAAACAGTTGCTTAAATGTATCCAACACTCAGGTAGCGAAGGTTAGCCACAAGAGGCCAGAGTCGCCACCTATCCTGGGCGCACCCGCCCCCCCCCCCCCCAAAGTGTGAGGGGGACGCCTGCGCCCCAAAGAAGTGGTGGGGGTAGTTAATTAACCACAAAAACTGCCCGTGGGATGACCAAAAAGCCAGGCCCGGGCCCCCCCGGTCTGGGATGCGCTTTCCGACGGCGGAGTGTCTCCTCCCGGATTGCACCCCCAGCCCGCCACATATCAACAGCAGTTACTTTATGCAATCAGCCAAAAAACAACCAAAACCAAAAAAAGCCCATCAATAAATATGGTATACGTAATATCAATACTGGCAACATAACAAGCATTAAAGAGGAATAAAGCAGCAGAGTTCCTCAAACCTGGACCGGTCAGTCACGCGGAGAGTCTGGTGGGGTCCTTGCAGCACCTCTGGCCTCCCGGCGGCGACGTCTTCTTCTGATCCCTCTGCGTGGCAGCTGGGGGGGGTCGTTGATGGGCAGGATAGGCAAGGTGGGCCAGTCAGTGATGCCGACCACAGGTATGCCCAGCGCGTCACAAAAGTCTGAAGCCTCACCCGGATGTCGCAGCTCCCTCAGGAACCCCCCGTGGCGAACCTGTAGGCGAAAAGGGAATCCCCAACTGTAGGCCATGTTCCGTCGGCGGAGCTCCTCTAGCAACGGGCGAAGCGCCCTCCTCTTGGCCAGGGTGAGTCTGGAAAGGTCCGGTAAGATCTGCAGCTGAGATCCTTTGTATTGTACTGCTCGCAATTCTCGGGCTCCCCTCATGATGGCTTCTTTCAGCTTGAACCGATGGACCCTGCAGATAACATCGCGTGGGCGCTCAGGGTCTCTGGATCGAGGGCCAAGGGCCCTATGGCATCTATCAAGTTCCAAGGGAGCATCTGGCGCGGCCCCCTGCAGGTCGTTGAAGATATATCGCACGGTTTCTTCTAGCTAGGAGGGTTCGATATCCTCAGTCAGACCTCTGATGCGGACATTATTCCTGCGCCCCCTATTTTCCACGTCGTCAATGGAGTCTATTAGGTACTGTAACTGGCGGGACACCGTGACTAGGGCGGTTTCATGGCGGTCGACTTTATCAGCGAGGGACGAGACAGCACCCTCAGTCGCCACGGTCCTTTCCCCAAGGAGGTGAACATCCTGGCGGACGGAGCAGATTCCAGGCGTGAGATGTATGCCTCCATATCCTCCCTGGTAGGCATAGATTGCAGCTGTGCCCGCAGCTCTTGGAACTCCGACATTGTGCGATTTTGACCCTCATACTGGGATGTTGGGGGGAGAGTGTCTGCTGTTCTGTTTGGTGGCTGTGTCTCTCTTTGCCGTGGCGCTGGTCCCTGATCACCTGGCTTAGCGGCTGCGGTATGGGAGGTGGCTCCGCGTGGGGGCTGCCTCCCCCACGGTTGATTTGGGGTGCCTGGAGCTGCTTCTAGAGAAGTTAAGACTTGCCCCCGGTTTGGCCGGGCTGCCTTCGTGAGAGCTGCTGGGGTATCCTCGAGTGCGCCTTGTGAGATATGGGGCGCTGGGGGTGTCAGCCCTTTTGGGCTGGATGCTGCCTGCGCTTCAGGCCAGAGCTGTAGGGGTGATGCTCTATGGCCAAGGTGGACCCCTCTATAGGGTGACAGTGGGGGGGTTCCCTCATAAGCCCCCATATGCTCATCTGGGTTCCCCTGCCTGGGGGGCGCCTGGGCACCCTCTGCCAGACCCTTTGGTGTGGCTGCATTAACTGCAGATGTGCCTGAGGCACCTGCAGTGATGTCTGCTTGCTGGCTGCCCTCCCCACTGCCCCCAGTGTCTTCCATGGGTGCAGCGGCTGAGGGGTGAGGGGGGCTCTGAGCTACAGCCCGTTGCTCCGTGCTGGTTTTCAGCGGGGACCCCTCTTCACCGCTGTTACTGTCAGAGCGCTGCCTGCTGCAGGAGGGAACAACCAGCTCCTCACCGTCTCCTGCAGCTCCGAGGGTGAGCGGTTGGGGGGGGCTGTGCGCTGTGGCTCGCTCCTCTCTACCTTCTGCCGGTCTCATCGGCTCCTGCTCGCTGCCGGCGCCATCTTTCTCCTCCTTACCGGCGGAACGGGGCTGCTGTGCATTGCGGGGGGGGAGTCCTGGGCTCCCTGGTGTCCTCCGGTCCAGCAGCGGTGAGTTGCTTCGGGGAGCTGCGCTCTGTCTCCCTCTGCTCTGCCGCGGGGGTGTCTATTGGCTTCCTCTGCCTGCTGCCGGCGCCATCTTTCTCCTCTCCTCGGCCGGGACGCAGCCGCTGCCCACCGAGGAGGAAACTATCGATCCCCCGGCTGTTAGGAGCTCCCGATCGGGCTCCCGAGCGCCGCTGCGTGCGGCTCTTCTTGTTGCTGCCCATGTTGGGCTTTTTGGCTGAAAGTGGCCTTGTGTGGCGGGCTAAAGGCACTCCAGGTTCGGGAGCTCACTTAAAAGCGTGCTTACTCCGCCATGGCCAGGTCACGCCCCCCTTCTCTATATCTAATGCTAATACTGACATGGGGGTTTTGGTGTTTGTGATATGAATGAGATTGAGAATTTTTCTTACATTATCAGGGGCTTGCCTACCTGGGATGAAGCCCACTTGATCTTGATGTAGTATTCAATAAATTATTATATAAATCAATAATTATTGAAGGACGTAATCTGTTAACCCTGTTAGCTATTGAGGTGAAAAGTTTTAAATCAACATTGAGAAGGGAGATAGGTCTGTAGTTTAAGGGAAGAGCGTGATCTTTCCGTGGCTTGGGGATGGCTGTGATTAGGGCTTGTAGAAAATCTGGATGGATGCGGCCTTGGTGAAGAATATGGTTAAAAAGAGTAACTAGATAGGGTTTTAGTATTAGGCCAATTTTTTATAATCTAGACGTAAATCCATCCGGTCCTGGGGCTTTGCCTCGTTTAAGTCGTTTGATCGCCCAGTCAACATCCTCCTCAGTTATATTAGCATTGAGGTCCAAAAGTCCTGACTCTGTTAAGTGAGGTAGCTTAAATTGGGAGGAGAAATCAGTGATATAGGTCTCCGAAGGGGCTTGTTGGTCTTTGTATAATTTCTGGTAGTATTGATGGAAGATCTTATATATTTTATCAGGATTGGAGGTGAGGTGGCCACGCCTTGATTAGATTTTAGGGATTGTGTTAAAGGTTTGTTTTTCCCTGAGTTTTCTCGCTAAGTCTGTCTTGTTTATTTGCATACTGGAAGTACGTTGCCTGGGTCCAGGCAAGTGCTCTTTCCGTTCTATGGGGTCAGTAATGCGTTTAACTCCAGTCTGGCATCCTGGATGGTCTTTCTCAAGTAGCACGAGGGATGTTGAGTGTATGCTATTTCTGGATTTTATATTCTAAGCTAGTTTGGGCTCTGGTTTTCTTGTTTTTCTGTTGCGAAGCCAGGGAGATCAGGACACTTTGTATCACGGGCTTATGTGCTAGCCAGCAGATGTCTAGGGCTGTTGTGGTGGAAGTATTCCTAGAGTTTCTGCTGTACAGTGGTGATCAATGTAGGATTACGAAGGAGAGCTTCATTTAATCTCCATGTATATGGGATTCGTGTTTGAGGGGAAAATAGAAACTCGGATAGGACTGCGTCATGGTCTGACCATGCACTTACTAGGTGACGGGAGAAGGACAATAGTGGGAGGGTCAGGGAGTTGGTGAGGATCCAGTCCAGTCTGTAGTGGGGTTTGTGGGCCGGGGAGTTTGTGTAGCCTCTAATGTTGATTGAATTCTCTCCAGGTATCTGATAATAGTTGAAATGCTTCTTTGAACCTGGTCCTCAAATTTTTCTCTCAGGGGAGGGACTGGGGAGGTGGAGTCTGTTAGGGTCACTGGTAAAGTTGAGATCTCCGCACCATATTCTAGTGTAGTCCAGGGGAATAAGGATATCAGATTGCTAAGAAAAATTATATTGGGTTATCGTTTGGTGCGTAGGTATTTACAATACATAGTTTGTCATTATATAGCTCTCCTTCCAGGCTTATATATCGACCCTGATCATCGCATAGAGAATTAGTCAGCTTGAAGGGAAGGGTATTACGAAGGAAGGGTGACACCCCCCTGCTTTTAGTGACATATGCGTGATAATGTATTTGGTATCGAGGGTTGAAGAATTTTGGGCTGGACATAGTCGAGAAATGGGACTCTTGAATGCAGATGTCTGGTTTGTGTCTTTTATAGTTTATGAAGGCCTTTCTGTGTTTACTTGGTGAATTAGGCCCCGGACATTATGACTTAGTACTCTACACAGTGTTTTGTAATGGATAGTATGCTGATGTCAGAAAATAGTGTAAGGAGAATTTGTGTTTATCAAAGAGAAGATGATCCCAGATCTCGTGCAGAAATCTGAACCCAGGAGAAATACAAATCACACCAGCCTGTGCAGTATCAGATTATTTCTAATTTATTCTAAGGTGCGGCTGGTTTTTATACTATAATTGACATCACAGTAAAAGTACATACCTCCAAGATTAATAAGAACACATAATAGGCTGAAACTAAAATGTTTAACTTAAGTTACACCTTTTAAGGCGTTACTATAACATACAATGAAACCGTTATGAATTCAGTGCAAAGGAATGCAAGGGAGGCAGTCTGGAGACTCTTACCTTGTCTGTCTACCCCATAATGGTATAGAAAAGGTTTCGTTTAACCCCTTCACTACTTATACTAGCAGCAGGCTATGTCTTTAAGTCTACAATCCAATAAAAGAACAATTAACTGATACATTGATCTACAATTTTCTTAACAAATAGTTGCTTAGATCTAGTCCTTCAAGGAGGAGAAGCTTTAAGATTCTTTTGGGAAGTGGGATGCATTATTGGAGACAAAATATAGTACCCTGTATCAGAAATAACAATCAAACATTACTAGCAACTTTCATATAAACCGTAGACCTGAAAATATCAAAGATGCGAAGGGGGTCCTTATATGGGACCGACCTAAGTCGCATTTACCAGTCGGACAGCATATTGTCCGTGGTGGTAGTAATCTTGTGAAAAACAGATAGCGGCCTATGGGCCACAAAAGTTGCAACTCAAATTCTGTTTAAGCTCTACTATTGTAGGGTAGGCTGTACGGTCAGAGCGATTTCTTTAGACGCGGGGGAAGATTGCATGGAACATGACTTTTTAAGTGAAAATCTAGGAAGATTATACATTACGGCGTCTGTTGTCCGTGAGCCTTTCAGGGCGCTGTGATAATGGAGGCTGTTGTCTTGAGGTTGTGAGGTCGTTGAGTGGGATATTTGCAGCCTGAAGTATTTTTTGTCCTTCGGATAGCGTGTGGATAATATGTTCTTGGCCTTCAATTTTAAAGGACAGCATAAATGGTAAACTCCATCGGTAGCGTAGCTGTGCTTTCTGTAGTGCCAAGGTTATAGGATGTAGCCGTAGTTCGAGAGTAGACGGGGCTAAGTCTTCAAATATCTGTACTCCTTGCTCAGTACCTGGAAGTGGGATCACATTTCTAGCAGCCACGAGGATCATGTCTCGAGCTTCTGCGTAGTGGAGTTTTAAAATGTCCCTGGGTTGGTTTGGGTTACGAGGTTTGTTGAGGGCTCTATGGATCCGATCCATTCTGAAGAGGTTCAGGTCTGCTTGAGGTAGTAGAGCTTGAAAGATTTTTTTTTTTTACTTGTTTTTATTAGTTAAATCAGGACAAACCTTATTACAGTGGTTTTTGCTGCTTTAGCATCATGAGCATAGAAGTCATCCTGATTCACTTTTGCATAACATTTTTATATAACTGGGAGGGTTAGGGAAGGGAAAAAAGGTGGAGGGGAAATGGGGCGAGAGTAGAGGAAAAGAAAAGAAATGAAAAAGAGGGGAAAAAACAAGGGGGAGGGGGCACGGCAAGGCAGGGAGGGGGGGGGGGGGGGAATCTGCATTAAACCAAACTCTTGACCTGTTTTGAAATTAACAGATTTGGTCTGTTGACCTTCATGCTGGAGATCTTCAGAAAGTGTGGAGGCCCCGCACGGCCACGGCACGACCAATGATTCACCCTACACAGGTATATCCCCCACCGCTGCTCGTTCCTGGAACCAATAGGTGTGGTGAAAGCAATTTTTTTTAGTTTTTCTTTTACTCTGTGGCATTAGTTAGAGGAAACTTCCCCATGTTTCGAAGAAAGCTTATACCATTTTCTCCTTGAATTATATTTCTGCCCAGTCCATTTGAAACAAGAATGCATGTTTCTCCAGGAACGATCTAAATGGGGGGCCTGTTGGTTGCACCCAAGTCAGTAGAATGCCTTTTAATCCTGCTGCTGCTATGAAGTGTAGTAAATTTCTTACTCCTCTAGCGAAGTGGTATGTCTTGGGGTCTAGGTACCCAAATATTGCCCAGGCTGGTTCTTGTGGGCAGAAGTTTGTCAGGTGTGTTATAGTGTATTCGCGTATTTGGGACCAGAAATTTTTTTTATCATGTCCACAGACTATGGTATAGGTTAGTGTTTGGTTCCTGGCATTTGAAGCAGTTTGGGGTATCATAGATTCCCATGTGAAATCCCTTGATTGGGGTGAGGTATGATCTGTAGACTATCTGCAGCCTCATCTCCAGAAATCTGGCCGATAGCAGGTATTTATCGGTGGTCGACAAGGATTCCCTGATTACTGTAGGTGTGAGGTCTGAATTGTCCAGAGACCACCTCCCAACCCCTGGGTCAGTGTCCTCTTCCTCCCTCATGATTCAGGTAAGCGCTGTGCTGTTTATTTTTTAAGTCCCTGCATCGGGGTTGTCTCGCGCCGAACGGGGGGGGGTTGAAAAAAAAAAAAAAAACGTTTCGGCGCAGGACAACCCCTTTAAAGCTGTGGTATGAGTACCGTGATGGCCTGCAGATATGTGAATAGTGGGATTGGGAGCTCAGGGTATTTCTGCTTTATTTCTGCGTCGCTTAAAATTCTTCTTTCCCTTTGAGCAGTAATTTGTCTATTGAATCCAACCCATGTGTCGTCCATTCAAAGTAAATGTTATGAGGATTTTCCCGGCGTCATCCTGACGGCAGACATGGAGGTTGCACCTTGACCTTGTAGGGACAGGAAGCAAGAGACTTCAAAAGGCTCCTCCTGCCTCCCATTCACCAGTGCTTCCTGTCCCTACAGGGACATGCAAGAGGTGCTCCCTCCAGGGAGCTACAGGATAACACCGGGATTGACGGTCCACAGGGCCGCTTCCCCTCACCTTTCCAACGGAATCTGGCTGACAAGCGGGGCTGACGGTCCACAGGGCTGCTTCCCCGTTTACCTCCCCTCCGGAGGGTCAGCGCGGTCCGGGAGCACGGCGGGCCACAGGTCTGACCGCCCGGGGATCACCACCGCAATGGTCGGAGCGGCGGACCACAGGTCCCTGAGTCCTCTCCTTCCTCCTTTCGGCTCCGTGCAGCGTTTTCTCGGCAGGGGAGAGCGGCGGGCCACAGGCTCAGATGCCTCTCTCCCCCAGGCATGCCGGCGCGTCCCCGCGCGGCGGCAGGGGGCGGAGCCAATGACGCACCGTCGGGGGGCGGAGCCAAAAGATGCAGCGTGACGCGGTGACGTCAGACGCCGTCGGAGAACCCGGAAATGGCGGGAGATTTAAAAATGGAAACCCCCCCCGGCAAGCTTCCACTGACAGCACACCTTCAGGGAAGGATTTATCTGTCTGGCTGGTCCTGTCTATCGCTACCTAGCATGATGACTACTAAGGAACCAGAGATGGAAGCCCTGCAAACCGTAAGTGTGACAAATTGCAGGGGTGATATGCTGGGGATTTAGCATTGGATGGCGGTTTATTTCCCTTATGTGCATGCATGTATTTTTGCAGGACATGGAATCTACCCGGTCTAAACAAGACCTTAAAAAAAGATGCAGGAAATGCGCCCTGTGTCTCAAAAAACTTGACGAGACATATAAAAAGCCGCTATGTCCCGATTGTACCGCAAAAATCCTGACGGATGAACAGGCCGCCTTCAGGGAGGATATTAGATCCCTGGTCCGTGAAGAGGTCCGGGCATCAATCTCTAGTCTCCCCCCAGCACAGCGGGAAAAAAGAGCCACTAAGAGGGCGAGCCACATGCCGCTGACGAGCTCAGAGTCTGAGCAATCCCTGGGCGACCTGTCAGACGGCGAACTCTTCGACCGTCCCCCGGACTCCAGAGATGAGAATAGAAAATACTATTTCTCATCAGCAGAGCTGGACGACCTGATCAAAGCGGTCAGGGACACTATGAAGCTGGAGGATGTGATTGAGCCTAGGTCCGTACAGGACGACATGTTCGGTGGGCTCAGACCGAGAAACCGCATCATGTTTCCCGTAAACGATACCTTAAAGAAAGTGATCACGGATGAATGGGCCTCAGCAGATAGACACCTCTATCTATCCCGTGAGTACAAAGAAAGACTCCGGTTTGCGGAAGAGGATGTGAACATCTACGAGGATGTCCCCAAGGTGGATGCGCAAGTGGCCAGAATGGCTAAAAAGACAGCCCTACCGTTTGAGGACTCCTCCCACCTTAAAGATCCAATGGACAACAGGGTAGATGCCCTGATGAAACGGGCCTGGCAAACCACGGCCTATACGCTGGAGTCCAACATTGCAGCAACGTCCGTGGCCAGGTCAATGTTCCTCTGGTTAGGGGAACTCGATGACCAGATAAAACAGAAGGCCCCTAGAGACGCATTACTGGAATGCATGCCTCTATTGAAATCGGCGACGGGCTTCCTGGCAGACGCATCTGCCGAATCCATGAGACTGGCGGCTAGGAGTGCCGCATTATCTAATATGGCCAGGCGGGCAGTCTGGCTGAAGACGTGGAAGGCAGACACGGCATCTAAAGGGAGGCTATGTAATATTCCCTTCCATGGCCGGTACATCTTCGGCGCAGACCTAGAGGAGATCCTTAAAAGAGCTACGGATAAAACCCACAGCTTTCCGGACCAAGCGAGGACTGGGTTCTCTCACAAGCGCCAGCCATCCTTCAGGCCATATCGGGGCAAAGGGAAGACGGGACGCTGGTCCTACCCCAAAGGCGGCAGGGGTAAGCCTAAAACAACCCCTACCCCCATAGAAGAGTGCCAGGTGGGGGGTAGATTACTGAAATTTTCCCGAGAATGGCAGGGGGTTACAGACAACCCGTGGGTCTTGCAACTCATAGCTCAGGGGTACAGAATAGAGTTCTTCACCCGACCCCCCAATGTCTTCAGAATCACCCCCACACAATCCCCAACCCTGCAGGATATCTTTATAGACGAAATCTCAAAGCTGCTGCAAATGGGGGCGATAGTCCGGGTCCCCACAGTAGAGCAGCGCCAGGGATTCTACTCGCCTCTCTTCCTGATCAGAAAGCCAAATGGTAATTTCAGGATGATTCTTAACCTGAAGGGCCTGAATAAATTTATTGCCTACAAAAGATTTAAAATGGAGACCGTCAGGTCAGCGGTAACGCTGATCAAAAGGGGGGACTTCATGAGTACCGTCGACCTAAAGGACGCGTACTATCACGTCCCAGTCCTGCCGGAGCATCACCAATATTTAAGGTTTGCCATCAAGATAGGGAACAGGGTGCGGCACTTTCAGTTCCGGTGCCTACCCTTTGGCATTTCCACGGCTCCCAGAATATTTTCTAAAATAGTGGCAGAGATGGTGGCTCATCTCCATCTGGCGGGTATAAATATCATCCCGTACCTGGACGACTTCCTAGTGATTGCTTCCTCACCCAGGGTCCTCAGGGACGATACTAGCAGAGTCATCTCCCTTTTCCAGAGTTTGGGATGGATAGTCAACTTCCCCAAATCTAGCCTTCTCCCCGAGACGCGGAAGACCTTCCTGGGGGTACAGATAGACTCAGTGTCACAGACTTTGTCTTTACCCCCACCCAGACAGGAGAGTCTTAGACTGGCAGCGCAGGAGGGCGGCCAGAGAAGGCAAATCGTAATTAGGGATGCAATTAGGCTCCTGGGCCTCATGACCTCCTGTATCGGCATTATCCCTTGGGCCCAGGCGCACTCTAGGACACTACAGAGATCCATCCTGGGTAACTGGGATGGGGCATCCACCTCTCTGGACAGGAGAATGCCCATGTCTCCTGCTGTCTTAAGGTCCCTCCGCTGGTGGCGGTCATCTGACATCCTTGAAGCAGAGTCCCCATGGGTGGCAGAACCCTTCATCCCCGTAGTAACAGATGCAAGCCAGTCTGGCTGGGGAGCACAAGTAGGGCAGTGCCTGCTCCAGGGCGAATGGGGGCCGACGTTGCGTGCCCAGTCATCGAACTTCAGAGAACTTAGGGCCATCTGGGAAGCACTTCACAGAACCCAAGACATCTTAAAGAAGAAACATGTAAAAATCTTCTGTGATAATATGACTGCAGTTTCACTTATTTGCCACCAGGGAGGCACCAGAAACCTTCACCTGCTGAGACTAACAGCGCGGATCTTCCGATGGGCCGAGACCACAGTACAATCCCTAACAGCGGTCCATCTCAAAGGGTCCCAGAACCAGACAGCCGACTTCCTAAGTCGAAAACGCCTGGACCCCG
Organism: Eleutherodactylus coqui; assembly: GCA_035609135.1. Taxonomy (NCBI): domain Eukaryota; kingdom Metazoa; phylum Chordata; class Amphibia; order Anura; family Eleutherodactylidae; genus Eleutherodactylus; species Eleutherodactylus coqui. The sequence goes on along the minus strand of CM069410.1, from coordinate 162,031,202 downwards.
GGGAATGGTCCCTGAACCAGGAGGAGTTTCATCATATTACGGAAACCTGGGGCAGTCCACAGGTGGACTTGTTCGCGACCAGCAAGAACTCAAAATGCCCAGCCTACTTTTCCCTAGATCCAAGGGACAGGGCCGAGGGGTTAGACGCCTTCTCCCAGAGGTGGGACTTCAGTCTGGCTTATGCCTTCCCACCCATACCCCTGATCCCGAGAGTTCTTCGGAAGGTTCAGCAGAGCAACATTACGCTGATCCTGATCGCCCCACACTGGGAAAAAAGGGCATGGTTTCCGGTACTTCTAAAGCTCGCCATCACGGAGCCAATCCGCCTGCCATCCAGGAAGGACCTTCTAGTGCAGGGCCCAGTTTCGTGCCCCAACTCAGAAAGGCTGAACCTAGCGGTCTGGATATTGAGGAACAGACGCTAATAAGGCAAGGTTTATCCTCCAGAGTCATCGCGACATTACGCCAGTCCCGAAAGCCCGTGACTTCAGCGATCTATAATAAGATCTGGAAAAGATTCTCCTCCTGGAGAGGGCTGGAAGTCTCCAATCTCGATACTTCGGTGGCGGAGATTTTGGATTTCCTCCAGGATGGTCTAGACAGAAACCTGAGACCGGGAACCCTGAGGGTACAGGTATCAGCGTTCTCGGCCATTCTAGATGAACCCCTGGCGGAACATAGATTGATCCGAAGGTTTTTAAAAGCGGCGGAAAGAATTAGACCAATTAGCCGTAGTACGGTCCCCCCATGGGACCTAAACTTAGTCCTCCAAAGTCTGTGCAAAAGCCCCTTTGAGCCTATTGATCAGGTACCAATTAGGTTCCTCACATTTAAAACGGTATTTCTGGTAGCTATTACTACAGCGAGACGCGTAAGTGAACTCCAGGCCCTATCCTACAAAACACCCTACCTACTAGTCCAGGATGATAGGGTCATATTAAAAACAGACCCCTTCTTTCTCCCCAAGGTAGCCTCAAAATTCCATAGGCAGCAAGAAATTATTCTTCCCTCCTTCTGCCAAAATCCCCAGAATGATAGGGAAAGAGACTACCATAGCCTGGATGTAAGGAGGGCCATTTTATGCTACCTAGAGCAGACCTCATCTTTCAGGAAGGCTGATTGTCTTTTTGTCCAATTCCAGGGGCCGGGCAGAGGAAGAGCGGCTTCTAGAAGATCCATTAGCCGCTGGATAAAATCCACCATCCAGCAGGCCTACTCTTCCGGCAACTGTGCTATTCCTGAAGGACTCAAGGCCCATTCAACCAGGGCAGTATCCTGCTCCTGGGCAGAGAGGGCTATGGCGACGCCGGATCAAATTTGTAAGGCAGCCACATGGTCCAACCTGCATACCTTCACAAAACACTACAGGCTGAATACGGACCTCTCCTCCGATCTCTCTTTCGGGAGAAAGGTCCTGCAAGCAGTGGTCCCTCCCTAAGAGTTAATTTGGTATACTCCATGTCTGCCGTCAGGATGACGCCGGGAAAGGGGAGTAATTTCTTACCGAAAATTCCTTTTTCCCGAGTCATCCTGACGGCACGTATTTCCCTCCCTAAAAATTCACACGGTGGTACCTACGTCTGTGTGGGCGCGAGCCAGTAGCCCAGGGGCTCCTATATTGGACATTTTCTTTGTTTATGCGGAAAATTCGTGCATATTTTCTTTGTTTAATCCGGGTAAGCTACCCCCTGATTGTTTATGTTCAAAATAGAACTAACCATGTTAATTTTGTTTCGGAGCAATAAAAATCTTCCTTGGTTAACCACGACATGTCCATGTAAGTAATTTAGAAGACACTGGTGAATGGGAGGCAGGAGGAGCCTTTTGAAGTCTCTTGCTTCCTGTCCCTACAAGGTCAAGGTGCAACCTCCATGTCTGCCGTCAGGATGACTCGGGAAAAAGGAATTTTCGGTAAGAAATTACTCCCCTTCCGTCCTGTAAGTTGGGGTTGTTTGTAAGTGACAAGTGTGGGGATGTGTGGTGATGTTAGACTGTCTCTGCGTAGTTTGTTCCATGCTTTTCATGCTGCTAGTATCAAAGTTTAGAGAGCAATGCGTGGTCGTCGTCACCCCCCCCCCCCAAATGAAGTTTCTATATAGGTAGTTGATCTTTATGTCTTTTAATTTTAAGAATATGGGGAGTGAGTGCAGGATATCTAGTCATCGTGGGAATTCTATCATTTTTAGGAGGTTAATTCTCCCCCCAAAAAAGACAGCGAAGTTCTTCCATACACTTAGGGTCGTTGCTAGTTTTTTGACATATGGTTCAATGTTACTATGTGCAGAAGGGTTTTTTGTGATTTGAGTTCACAGGTATTGTATGGAATGTTTTTCCCATCCAAATGGATATTGGTTTTCCCATGGGGCTTAGCTGGTTCTCTAAGTAGCAATGCTTCTGTTTTATCCAGGTTCAGGGTGTAGCCCGAGAGTTTGCCTATTTTCTCTATTTCTTGTAATAGGGGTTTTAGGGTTTCCCTAGAGTTATTAACTATGAGTAAGAGGTCATCTGCAAATGCTTCTGCCTTTATCTTTATTTCTCCATAGCACGCCCCTGTAAAGAGCGTTGTGTACGTTAGGAATCTAAGTAACGGATCAATTGATATGTTAAAGAGTAATGGCGATAAAGGGCAGCCCTGTCATGCTCCTCTGAATAGGTCGATGTGAGAGGTGTTAAGGCCACTGACTGTGAGAATTGTGGTGGCGTTTGTTTGTGTTAATATAGTTTGTGAAGGTCTGTCCAAACCCTTTTTTTCAGTAGTATGTTTAAAAATGGCCAGGCCATGTTGTCAAATGCTTTCTCAGTGTCTAAACTTAGAAGCATCATTATGGGATTCTCAAGGTTTTGTGCTGCGACAGTCGCTTTTTTTAGAGCGCTGCGTCCTTGCGTAAAGCATTTTTGCCATGGGTCTAATATGGACGGTAAAATGGTTTGAAGTCTGATAGCTAGTATTTAGGACAAAAATTTGTAGTCGCAATTTAGTAGTGCGATCGGTCTGTATGATCTCGGGTCTGTCGGGTCTTATTTTTGTTTAAGGAGCAAGATTGTTCCGGAGGTTCCAAAGTCCTCTATTTGGATGTCTTCCGTGTATATTGCATTGTATAATTGGGTCAGCACTAGTACTATGTCCGTTAGTATTTTGTAATCAGGAGGCTGGAATCGGCACATGTGACGGGGGCGGGGCTACACGATGATGCGTACAAGGGGGCGGAGCCAAAACGCAGCTGCTGCCGAGCCGAAGGGAGAAGACCCATCTGCGCAAGCCCGTCTAAAAAAGCAAGACACCGAAATTAGACGGAGCCATGGAGACGGGGACGCCAGCAACGTAGCAGGTAAGTGAATAACTTCTGTATGGCTCATATTTAATGCACGATGTATATTACAAAGTGCATTAATATGGCCATACAGAAGTACTTAACCCCACTTGCTTTCGCGGGACAACCCCTTTAAAGCCTTGAAACAACGGTGGTTGGAAAACTCTATGCAGATGCTTTTGGTTGGATTTGAACCTAGAATGCCAGAACCGCAAGGCAGTAGTGCTAACCACTGAGCCACCATGCTGCTTCCTACTATGGAGAAAAAGACGCAGAACATACGAACTCCATGCAGATGTTGTCATTGGTCAGATTTGAACCTATGGCTTCAGTGCTGCAAAGCAACAATGCTAACCACATCATGCTGCTTTTCCCCCTTCCTCCTCCAGCGGAGTAGGAGAAAGGAGAATATCTTCTCCTTTTACTCCTTCCCATCCTTCTCTGGAGGAAAAACAACAAAGAAGCTCAGTGACTCAATGGTTAGCACTGTTACCTTGCAGTGCTGGAGTTTTGGGTTTCTGCCCAAAACCTCTGCATGGAGTTTTACAAATCCATGCAGACCTTATCCTTGGGCAGATTTGAACCTAGGACCCCAGCACTGCCATGCAATAGGGCTACACCCCTGAGCTATATTCATTGAAGAACCACCATGCTCTTAGTGTTGAATACTAGTTTTAGGGTGTTAAAAGAACTTCCGCTTCAGTTTGAACGAATTCTTGCCAAATCTTACTTTTTGATTTTCGGCAACCCGGGCAAACTGAACTTACGAGAAGTTTGCTCATCTGTATTAAAGGCTGGTATCCAGCCATATCTTCAGTTGGCATTGTTCAAAGGCCCTCACCTGCATGTATGAATGGCCCATTATCACCTTCATTGTTCTGTCTGTTGGTATATTTTTTCAAAATCATCAGTAAAAACAGAAAAAAAATCTTACCTTTTTGCATTGTTCATCCTGTCACTGTCGTCCTCCTGGCAGACACATTGAGATAGCTGATTGTCTTGTGCATGTGATCTCTCACCTGGGGCTTAATGTTTTTTTTTTTTTTATAACCCTTTTTTATTGTCATTTTTAATGCAAGGAAAAACAAACATTGGTGCATTACAATTGTTACATATACTTTAAGTCACTTCTTAACAAATTTTGCTTGTCGAACATTGTTCATCGCATTTATGTGCTTTACCTTTTTCCTTTTATTTATTGCCCTTTATCCCGCCTCCCCCCCCAAATCCCCAAAACTTAAGTCTTTATTGTACAAACATAAAATTATCAAATACCTAGTGGTCTATCTAACTAACCCGCAATATTTTTTCTGTGGCCACTAATTTTCTGTGTTTTGTCATGTGGTTTCTAGAATTCCCAGTAGATTCATATCTTTCTGCTTATAGTACCATGTCGTGTTGGTGAATTGATGCATGCATTCTTTAATTTCATTCGGGTCTAGAAATTTTTCTATGAACTCTCCATTTTTTGAAAAACTTTTGGGCTTGAGCCTACACGCTTTTCTATCTCTATTCTCTCCATTTTTAGTTTATTTTAATTGCTGTATGATGTCTTTTACTCCTGATGGTTTGGCTACCAGCCAATTGTTTAGGATACATCTTTTGCTGATTAGTAAAATGTTATGGATCATTTTAGTCTGTCGTGTTGTCTGGTAGTTAATGAAATATAAAAATTTGTGGAGTTAGCTGTAAGTTTTTTTTCCTCCCATATCTCGAATTAGTTTATGGGCCTCTTTCCAATATTTCTCTGTTTTAGGGCATTGCCAAATGCTATGAAGAAAATCTGAGTGTGCCAGGGAACATCAAGGGCAGGCTTGCAATCTGTCCGGGCCGTTGGGGTTACAAGGTTTGTTGAACCCATATATTGCCCTGTGAATCAATTTGAAGTATGTTTCTCTCCACCGTTCATTTGATGTCGCCTCTCTCACTGCATTCCAGCTTTTGATGATACCCTCTGGCAAGTCTGGTTCTTGAAGTCTCTCGCCCACTTTTTAAACAGTCCGGAACCATTCTCCCTTATCGATCCCTCCCTAAGTCTTTTTTATAGGGTGGAGATGGATTGTTTACTTGTGCGATCATTTATCAAAATGTCTATAGGATTAAGTATTGCTTCTTTGGATATGTCTCCCAGTCGTTCACGCAGAAAGTTCCGCATTTGTGCGAATGGCAGAAAGTGGGATGGGGGTAGGTTATATTCCCTGCTTAATTCTTCAAAGGTTTTGTATCTAGGATTCTCTGAGTGAAGGAGATAATGAACTTTTGTAATCCCTCTGTGTATCCATAATTTGAACATTGTTTTCTCTCCCCTCTTTAAATTCTGGGTGATTCCATATGTTCATATGTTTGGAGATTTTAAATGGCAGTCCAAATAATTTACGAGCTATTTTCCAGGCCGCTATAGTATCTCTTGCCATAGTGGATTGTTTGCATCCTACAGGGAGATAAGCATACGTTGTATGGATAAGGGCATTAAGGCTCCATGGTTCTAACAGTGTTGTTTCGAGGGTAATGTTAGAATAGTCATTGGAGTCCCGTAGCCAATCTAGGGCATGTCTCATGAGGCTAGCTACATTATACAGTCGGATATCTGGAAAGTTGAGTCCCCCTGCACTTTTCTGGAGCATTAGTTTCTTTAAAGCGATACGCGGTCTCTTACGTGACCACACAAAGGTCGAGAATGATGTGTGTAGTTTCGCCAGATCGCGTCTTTGGAGTAAGAGTGGTATTGTCTGTAGTGGGTACAAGATTCTTAAGAAGCTGATCATTTTAATCAAATGGCATCTACCCAAGAGGGAGAGTGGGAGGTTACTCCACCTGTCTAGTTCTTTTGTTATTTTAAGTATTAGAGGGTAGTTTAGTGTGTATAGGGACTCTGGTCTCTTATCTATGTTTATACCCAAATATCTAATGTGGCTTTGTGCTATGGCTACGGGTGAGTCATTGAGATCTTTGTCAATTTACCCTGGGGGGAAATGTCTAGTAACTCGCATTTGGTGGTGTTGACTTTGAAACCTGATTTGCTCCCGAAAGCTTCAAGTAAGGCGAAAACACGTGGCAGGTCTGTTTTTGGTTGGGCGAGGGCCAGTAAGATATCGTCTGCGAATAGCATGGTTTTTACCTCTTTACTTCGAACCTTTATGCCCTTAATTTCTGTCATTTTCTAGTAAGCGTGCTAGGGGTTTAATTGCCAAATTAAATAAGAGCAGAGATAGGGGGCATCCTTGCCTAGTTCCCTTCTGTAGAGGGAATCGTGGCGAGAGAAAGCCCGGGGTGTTAATTTGCGCTTGAGGGGAGGAATAGTTTCCATATGTAGGTGCAGAAGGGACCCGCAAATCCCATTCTATCAAGTGTTTCTTTCAGCCATGTCATGATACATTGTCAAAAGCTTTCTCTGCGTCAATTGTGAGAAGGGCTGGTAAGGGGTGAGCCGCCGGGTGTAGCTTGATGTCAAGGATTGTTAAAATTTTCCCTATGTTTGTGATGGCCGAACGTCCCTTTGTAAAGCCCGTTTGCATTGGTGAAAGTATGAAGCATGATGATGGCCAGGCGGTCTGCCATTTATTTTGGCCATTAATTTTAAATCTGTATTGATTAAGGAGATGGGTCTGTAGGATTTTGCATCCTCTGGGTCCTTGCCCGGCTTTGGTAGTAGTTTAATGTATGCCGTGTTCATGTCCGAGGGGATTCATCTCGCATATAACCCTCGAATAGGGTTTCAAGCACTGGAGTCGTTTGCTCTTTTAATATTTTAAAAAATTCCCCTGTGTACCCGTCAGGTCCCGGGGCTTTATTGTTTCCCAAGCCTTTGATACCGTCTTTTATTTCTGTTTGGGAGATTGGGGAGTTTAGCATTGCGCGTTGTTCGTCCGAAACCGTGGGCCAGGTTATGTTCGAGAATATGTCTAGCTGTGCGGTTGTGTTTGGCTGCGTTTGTGAGTAGAGTTTTGTGTAGAACTCATAGAATATTTGGTTAATTTTTTGGGGATGTGTTTGTGTCTTTCCAAATGTGTCTTTTATCTCTGCTATATTGGTTTTTTGAAAAAGACCTCTTGCTAAGTTTGCCATCAGTTCGCCTGCCTTGTTACCAAATTTGAATAGTTTTGCTTCCTTACGTGAATAGGCTAGCATTTCTTTTTTATGCAGCCAGGATTCATAAGAATTCTTTGCTGTGGTCCAAATTTGCTTGTTTTTATTCGGATTTTCCTGCAACTGCGAGTAGGCATTGCGTAGCTGGTTGCTGAATTGATTAATTTTGTCATTGATGTTTCTTTTGAGTGATGTCATATAGAACTGCCTAGGCTGCATCCCAGAGCAGCTGGGGATTGTTAGAATGTATTTCATTATCCGACATGTATTCAAACCACCACCCTTTTAACAGCGCACAGAATGTTTCGTCGTCCGACATAGTGGACGGGAACCGCCATACATAGTCTTCCCCCCTCAGGGATTCTTCCCGCAGGGACATCACCACTGGAGCATGATCTGAAATCACTGTCTCCAATATAGATGTTAGCTATCTTGGTACCAGGTACGGTGACGTAAATATATAATCAATTCTGGACCATGAATTTTGTACATGGGAGAAGTGTGTAACTCGCGTCCCTCCGGGTTGCGTTCTCGCCACACATCCCTGAGCCCAGCCGTGTGAATGAAATCTCGCATATTAGTGTCGTGGTAGTTGGCGTTGCTGTTTTGGGCCACTTGGAGCGTCTGTCTTCCCCTGATCTGACTACTGCATTGAAATCGCCTCCCACCACCTTTCGTGTTACCGTATCCTCTAGTAGTTTGTAAGTTCTATTAGGAACTGTCTATTTTTTGTATTAGGGCCATATACATTATATATGTTCAAGTTTTCCATTCCCATCTTAGCTTGTAGTATTGAAATCCTCCCTTCTGAGTCTTGCCACTGTTTTTGCACCTGAAGGTTTAAGCCTTTTTTAATAAGAATCAGTACCCCTGCTTTTGATTGTATTGCTGGGGAGCCATATACCTCTCCTACCCATAATCTGCGCATGCGAAAAAATTCTTCTTCCCTTGAGTGGGTTTCTTGCAATAATGCTATGTCTGCTTTTAGACGTTTTAAGTGTCAGAGTATCATTAACCTTTTCTGGAGTGATCTAAGACCTTTAACGTTCCATGATATTATTTGCATAATATTTGTAGTTTTAAATTGTGTTTACACTCTATTTGGCTTTTGTCTCAGGGGCCACTTGCGGGTAACCACTATAACTTCTAAACTTTAAACTAGAACTTAATAAAAGATTATTTCCCTTCCTTCTGCCCCCCAGCACCTTAGTACTGGGTTTGACGAAGGAGCGGGTTAGAAGATGCTGTCTCTTCTAGGATAAAATGCTGCGCATAGGCCCAGAAGGAGAGTGCATGAGTTGACTTCCTCTCATTCCATCTCGCAAGCAGCGTTTGGGAGTAAAATCTCATTAGGGTCGCACAGTTGCTCCCGCGATAGTCTTTATCTCACTTATTTTAGTTTGGCTCCCTTGTGGATTGCGATATGGAATTGAGTGAAGCGTGGGCTCCATCTCTAAGTTTACCATCGACATTTCTTCTCCGCTCCAGAGAATTACTATATGGGTAAACAAATATGTGATACCTCCTAAACATGTAAAGTTAAAATTAAATGTCCAATAGTGCTAGGGACAATTGTCCTTCATCAGTTTTTTTTTTTTTTTATAACTTTTTTATTGGTAATTTTTGTACATAGTAGAAACATAAGTTAACAGTTAGCAGTTTTACATACATCTTGTTTCTCATCTTAACAGTTTCTATTTGTTACGCTCTGTTCACAACGATTTGATGCCTCATTTTTTCCCCCTTTTATTTAGTTCCCCCCCCCCCCCCCTCAACTCCCCAAATCTTAATACTTTAATGTGAAAACATAATAACTGCAGTTAGTTACTATTTTGTTGAGTTGACCCGCGGGACGCATCATTTTCCTACCGCATTCTGTCATGTGATTTTAAGAATTCCCAATTTGTTCATGTGATTTTGCTCATGGTACCACGTCGTATTGGTAAATTGGTACATGCATTCTTTGATTTCATTAGTCAAGAAACTTTTCTATGAATTCTCTCCATTTTTTTGAAAAAGTTCTTTGCATGGGATTCTACACACCTCTCTATCTCTAGCCTTTCCATTTTCAATAGGTATTTTAGCTGTTGTATGACGTCTTTTATTTCTGGTCGTCTGGCTGTCAACCAGTTGTTTAGAATACATCTTTTACTTATTAATAGGATGTTATGGGTCATTTTGGTCCTTCTCGCACTGTCTGGTAATTGGTGGAGTATAAAGGTTTGCGGTGTTAAGTGTAAATTCTGTCCCCCCATGTCTTTGGTTAGCTTTTGGATCTCTTCCCAGAATTTCTTGATTTTAGGGCATTGCCAGATTCCATACAAAAAATCTGAGTGTGCCTGGGAGCATCGTGGGCATGCTTGAATTCTGTCTGGGCCGTTAAGGTTCCGAGGTTTATCAAACCCGTATATTGCTCTATGTATTAATTTAAAATACGTTTCTCGCCACCGCTCATTTGATGTCGCTTGTCTTACTGCGTTCCAGCTTTTAATTATTCCTTCCGGAATTTCTGGGTCATTTAATTCTTTCGCCCATTTTTTTAAACCCTCCCATGTCATTATCCTTCATCCACCCTTCTCTTAATCCGTTGTATAGGCTAGATATTGATTGTTTACCTGCCTGGTTATTTATCATTCTATCAATTGGGTTAGATATTTTTTCTTTTGAAATGTCTACTAATCTTTCTTTCAGGAAATTTCGCACTTGTGCGAAGAGTAGAAAGTGTGTTGACGGTAGGTTTTATTCCTTACAAAGTTCCTCAAAGGTTCTGTACCTGGGGTTTTATGGGTGAAGGTGTTGAACTTTTGTGATTCCTCTCTCCATATTTTAAACATTTTATTTTCCCTTCCTTGTTTAAATTCTGGGTGTTTCCATATGTCCATGTGTTTCGAGATTTTGACTGGTAGACCGAGCGATTTGCAGGTTATCTTCCAGGCCGCTATGGTGTCTCTTGCCATTATAGATTGTTTGCATTCCTTAGGGAGGTTAGTGTAAGATGTGTGTATGAGGGCATTAAGGCTCCATGGTTCGAACAGTTCTGTCTCCAGTGTTAAATTTGAGTATTCGTTGGATTCTTTTAACCAGTCCAGGGCATGCCTCATAAGACTGGCAACATTGTATAATCTGATATCAGGGAAATTTAGGCCTCCTCTATTCTCGGCTAACATTAGCTTTTTCAGGGCAATGCGTGGTCTTTTTCGCGACCACACAAGCCGTGAATGCTTTGTGTAGTTTCGCCAGATCTCGGCTTTGGAGCAAAAGCGGGATTGTTTGTAGTGGGTATAGGAGTCTTGGGAAACTGATCATTTTTACCATGTGGCATCTGCTCGAAAGGGAGAGTGGGAGGTTATTCCATCTGTCCAGCTCTTTTATTATTTTCATTATTATTGAAGGGTAATTTAGAGCATAGAGAGTTTCAGGTCTCTTTCCTATATTTATACCTAGGTATTTGATGTGTTTTTGTGCTATCATCACTGGACATCTTTCAAGGTCTTTTTCTTTGATTGAGCCCCGAGGGGATATATCTAGTATTTCACACTTGGTGGTGTTTATTTTAAATCCCGACATTTTCCCAAAGGTCTCAAGTTGGGCAAGTACTTGTGGTAAGTCTGTTTTTGGTTGGGCTAGGGCTATCAAAATGTCGTCTGCGAATAGCATTGTTTTTACCTCTTTTCCCTGAATTTTTATACCTCTGATTTCTGTGTTGTTTTCTAGTAGTCTTGCTAGTGGTTCGATTGCCAAATTAAATAGAAGGGGTGATAGGGGGCACCCCTGTCTCGTGCCTTTATGTAGGGGGAATCTTGGTGATAGAAAACCTGGGGTGTTGATTTGCGCCTGGGGGGAGGAGTATAGTTTCCATAAGTAGTTGTAGAATGGGCCCGTAAACCCCATTTTATCCAATGTTCCCCTCAGCCAGGCCCATGATACATTATCGAAAGCTTTTTCCGCGTCTGTTGTGAGTAGGGCCGGTGAGGGGTGGGCTGTCGGGTGTAATGTCGTCTAGTATTGTTAGGATCTTTCTTATGTTTGTGATGCCTGAGCGTCCCTTCGTGAATCCTGTTTGCATAGGTGAAAGCATGTGCAGCATGATGTCAGCCAGACGGTTCGCCATAATTTTGGCCATTAATTTTAAGTCAGTGTTTATTAAAGAGATCGGTCTATAAAATGTTGCCTCGGCCAGGTCTTTGCCTGGTTTTGGTAGTAATTTGATGTATGTAGTGTTCATATCGGGGGGAATGTGGCTATCCCGCAAATAACCATCGAATAATTTTTCAAGCACTGGGGCGGTTTCGTCTTTTAATATTTTAAAGAATTCACCCGTGTACCCATCGGGTCCCGTGGCTTTATTTCCTAGACCTCTGATATCTTTAATTTCTGTTTGAGAGATTGGAGGGTTTAACATTGCGCGTTGTTCCTCCGAGAGTTTGGGCCAGACTATATTCGTGACTAAGCTTGCCTGTGAAATTGGTTCCGTCTGTGTTTGTGAATAGAGGGTGGAGTAAAATTCGTAAAAAATATGATTGATTTTTTTGGGATGCGTATGTATTTTTCCGGTTGTATCTTTCAGCCCTGTTATGTTAGTTGTCTGGTATGGCCCTCGTGCTAGGTTTGCCATTAGTTTCCCTGCCTTGTTGCCAAATTTAAAGAGCTTTGCTTTTTTGTGCGAGTATGCCAGCAATTCTCTTTATGTAGCCAGGATTCATAGGATTCCTTTGCTATAATCCAATTTTGTTTGTTTTGGTTATTCGGTATTTCTTGGAATCGTGAGTATGCGTTTCGTAGCTGATCGCTAAATTGTTTGACTTTGTCATTAATATTTTAAGTGATGACATGTAAGCAATTATTCTACCTTGTATGACCGCCTTAGCTGCGTCCCAGAATAGTTGGGGGTTATTTGAGTGTATTTCCTTATCGGTTGTGTACTCGAGCCACCATCCCTTTAACATTGCGCAAAATGTTTCGTCATCTGACATAATAGATGGGAATCGCCACACATAGTCTTCCCCTCTCAGGGGTTCTTCCCGTATTGACATCACCACTGGCGCGTGATCTGAGATCACCATGTCTCCAAAATGGATTTTGACTATTCTTGGTATTAGGTGTGGTGATATTAGTACATAATCTATTCTGGACCATGAGTTATGTGCATGGGAGAAGTGTGTATATTCCTGTCCTTCCGGATTAAGCTTTCTCCATATATCCCTTAAACCCGAGTCGCGCAAAGAGTCTTGCATGTTTGATTCGTGATTGTTGGCCTTTTTATTTTGAGTCGCTTGGGTACGTCTGTCTTCTTCGGTTCTGATTACGGCATTGAAATCGCCCCCTACCACCTTGTGCTGTCCCGTGTCTTCTAATAGCTTACTTGTGAGGTCTGTTCGGAACGGTCTATTGCTTGTGTTGGGGCCGTAGATGTTATATATGTTAAAGTTCTCCGCTCCCAGCTTAGTTTGTAGTATTGAGAACCTCCCTTCTGTGTCATGCCATTGTTTTTGTACCTTGAGGTTTAGCCCTTTTTTGATGAGTCATCTTTGACTGTGTTGCTGGGGAACCATGGACTTCACCTACCCATAATCTGCGCATTCGGAAATAGTCCTCTTCTCTCAAGTGGGTTTCCTGCAGTAGTGCTATATCTACTTTTAGGCGTTTTAAATGGCGTAGTATCATTGACCTTTTCTGGGGTGACCTGAGACCTTTGACATTCCAGGATATTATATTCATGACACTTGCGGTTTTAGATTTCTACTGTGCGTCTGAGGGTCCCCTCACAGGTGATTACAAATTTAACTTTTGAACCTTAAACTAAAACGCTATAACAAATTATTGTTCCCCCTCTCTCGGACCTCCCAGCGCCTCTGTGCTATGGCGGGTGAGAGCAGGAATTACAATGCAATTTCCTCTAGGGTAGAATATCTACCATATGCCCCGAGGAAGAACGCATGAGTTGACTTCCTCTCATTCCATTTTGTAAGCAGCGGTAGGAGCAGGATCTTACTAGAGACGCAGTATTGCGCCCTCTGGTGTCTTTATCTTACTTGTCTTTGCCCTGCTCCCTTGTGGATTACGATATGGAATTGAGTGGGGCTGTGTGTCCCACTCTGGGTTTACATTATGTATTTCTTCTCCGCTCCAGAGAAATACCAATAGAATCTCTATACTCTTGTCTTATGCTAAGTGTCTATCAGTTTACATGAATGTCCTTTTCTTTTCTTGTTGTCCTCTTGTTTTCTCCCCCCCCACCCCCCAGTGTCCCTTCCATGTCGTTACATACTCACAGCGCCGTTGACTAGTTTCGTGTAGGCGGGGTTGCCGGTAGGGATCTGCTCTTATTTCGTTGGTCTCTTGGTGGGGTCGAGGGGCCCGGGGTGTCTTCTAGCCAGTTGTCGCATGCGTCTGCGTGTCTGCGGTCTCCTTGTCTTTCTGATGAGTTCCTGTTTCTTTTCAGTCGTAATTCCTGTTCCGCCCTTTCCAGATCGTGGAAGATTAGCGTGGTGCCGTCGGGGCGGATAACTTTCAGGATAGCTGGATAAATTAACGCAAATTTCTGTTTCTTGTATAGTTCTGTGCATATCGGGGTGAATGCCTTCCTTTTGCGTTGTACTTCTGCCGAGTAGTCCGCGAAGATTAGGAGTTTATGGCCTTCCACCTCCAGTGAGTTGTTCCTGCTTTTGAAGCTTTGCAGAATTTGTGCTTTATCGGTGTAGTCCAAGTACTTGACTATGGTGGCCCTCGGACGTGTTTTGGTGCTTGTGGTTTGGGCCGAAGATGATAGTCGTTGGTCTGGTCCTAGGCAATGAGCTCGTTCGATCTTGCATTTTTGTGTTATTCCCAAGATGCTTGGGATTGTGGTCTCGCATAGTTGACGTAGGTCTCTCTGTAGGTAGCTTTCTGGGACTCCGATGATGCGCAGGTTGTTACGCCTGGATCTGTTCTCAAAGTCCTCCAGGCGTTCCCAAAGGTACTTATTATCTTGTGATAGTCTTTCTATGTCTTTGGTAGTTTCACTATGCTCCATATTTATTGTTTCCACTTCACTTTCTATCACATCTAAGCGATTGCTGTGTTGCGTCATTGTTTCTCGGAGCTCTCTTAGTGAACCCGCTACTGTGGCGGCCAAAGTCTCCTGTAGATCTGGTCCGATGAGCTTAGCCACCTCAGTCGCCAGTGTTTTGTAGTCTATGGTCGCTGTGTCGTGTTTGGTCCGGGTCTCTTGGTCTGCTGGTGTTGGAATGTCGGGGCTAGTTGCTCGAGGGTGGTTTTCTCTGGCGGTATCTTCTTTTTCCCGCATTGCTTTGTGTGTTTTTTTGCGGGTGTCTCCAGTTTTCCTTTAGTGCGGCCCATCTTAGCTATAAAGTCCTCTATACAGCGGTGTTGCCAGATGGTTTTGGGGATAAGTAGATCTGAAGATGTACGAGTCTTCTGGAGTGTGGAGGTTTCAGGTACAGGCGATTTTTAAATGCGCAGTCCTGGGAGTAAGCGTTTCTCAGAATAAAAAAATAAAGATCACGGAGAGCGCCAAACAATTTATGCGTAGACCACAATAATAGTCGTGTGGTAACTCACCTGGTGCCAGGCATATCACCCTAAGGTGATTATGCCTGCACCCAACATCCTGGTGTGCTCGTAGCGGTTGCTTTATCCAGGATATACCAGAATCGAATAAATGATAAAATCCAACTTGCTGGAGAGCTGCAGGTCACAGCAAAGCTCCGTTCCTCATCAGAGGATCGGATAAAGTCAAAAGAAAACTACAGGAAAAAAGACTATAGACCTGCGCTACTTTATATAAAAGATCAATAATGCATGTCTCAATAACCAATGTTTAGGTAGAGACAGAAAAAAACTTTTTATTTATGCAAATAAGTGAGAGGTCTCAGCGTCATATAGTAGTAAAATAATACTTGCGGAATCCTATGCGACGCGTTTCGGCGTGGTACACGCCTTTCTCAAGCATACCATTTCTCAGGATAGGCAGCCCTGAAGATAGTGGTTTTGAGGTACCGGGGTTTTGAGGATAAACAATTCTGGGGAGTACGCAATTCTGAGGGTAGGCGGCCCTGGGAGGGTAGGCGGCTCCGTGTACGGTTCTCAGGATAAGCAGTTGTGGCGTTGCTGGCGAGTGGGCTTCTGGCGCCTAGATGTCTGTGCCTCTTTATAGGGGCCCCGTTTTATTCAGACGTGCCTCCTGTCCCTCCGTTGCCCGGTACTGCCCCTCAGTTTGCCCATTACTGCCCTGCAGGAGCTAGATGGTAAACAGGGCAGGGAATCCTCTGCCTTGTAGGCTTACTACTTCCCCCTCTTCTGCTGCCTCTGATGCCTCTCTCCCCTGATGAGGGGGGGGGGGGGCACGCCACGTGTCTCTTCCCTTCTCCCGCTCGGCTCCCTGCTGTGTCTCCCCTGGTACCTGGCTCCCTGTCTCTGCTTCTCCGGTTTCTGCGTCCGCTGGGGGCTCCCTGCAGGTAGGCGCTGGTGTCTTAATCCCTCCTTTTAGCCGCGGTCCGCACGCTCAGCGGAGCTGCCACGCGGCTGTGTATCTGGTTGCCTTGGTGATCGCCGCTGCTTTCTCCTCACCCTTTCGCTGCTCCCGTGTCCTGGGCAGCTTTAGCAGGGGTCTGGAGCCGGGTGCGGGCAGCGGCTGTGTCGGGGGTTTTGTCTCTGGAGCAGAGACGCTGGAGCTCAGCTTCTTCGCTGCCTTATTCCATGGCGCCGGAACCGGAAGTTCCTTCATCAGTTTCTTTTGTTACATTAGTGTGGTCCCCATTAGTGTGCTGGACAAGGGGACTTTGGTTCTTGAGAGTGGTTTTCTTTAGAGGTGTCTTCTCTTCCCAGCGGTGTTTTTGTTGTGGCTTTAGCCGGAGTCTCCATTTGTTTTCCTTTGGTGCGACCCATTTTAACTATGAAATCCCCCATCCAGTGTAGTGGCCAAGACTTAGGATGTGCTCCCCGGAAGCTGACTGTCCAGAGGACCGGCCGTTGTGTGGATAGGATAGAAGGTAGGTGGTTCTGGGAATGCGCCGCTCTGGAGATATGTGTTCCCGGAGACAGTCGGCCCCAGGAACAGTCAAGCTTAGTGTCTAGCGGTTCCAGAGGCGTACAATTTGAAGGTGTGTTGTTTTAAGAATAAGTGGTCTTAGAACTAAGTGTCTCTGGAGATTAGCAATTCTAGGGACGAGCGGTTCTGGTGACAGCCAATCCCAAAGTTGGTTGGTTCTGGAGGTATGTGGCTCTGTAGGCCGGCGGTGCTGGGGGCGGGCGGTGCTGGGGGTGGGCGGCTCCGAAGATAAGCTATTCTGGAGGTAAGGGGTCTCAGAGCTGCACGGTTCTGGCTTGTTAGCGGCAAGTGGCCCTCTTATTTGTTTGGGCACCGTTTCACCTAACCAGGCTTTGGGCTTATCAGATTGTTTGTCTTTGCCGTAAAAAAGTGTGTGTGTGGGGGGGGGAGGGGTGATGTCACTAACTCCCCTGCCTCGCCCGCCCTGTTGAAGTCCCTATATCATGGGGTTAGTCTCCCCTTCGGGCTATATTTTCCTTGTTGCTGCTGTGAATCTCTGCCGGTCTTCCTCCTATAACCTGCGGCTGATAGTGTGGGCAGTATCGCGGTCTTTAGGAAGGTCCCTCTGACTGCAGGTGGTAAAATTTGCTCCGTTTATGCCAGCGTCACTTTAAAGCTCTTTGAGCATGTAGTTTCTTTCTGTGGGCTCTCAGCTCAACGACTATCTCCTATGCCGGGGTGGGGGTGAGGGAGGGGGGCCGCACCACGTGACTCACCGACTTTCCTCTTCTCCAGCCCAGCTCTCCTGCCGCGTCTCCCGAGGTACCTGCCTCTGTGATGCAGGCTTTTCGTCGGTCTCCACGCTCGCTGGAAGCTCCCCTGCAGGTCAGGCTCATCTGCTGGTCTGTTCCCTGAGAGTCCCGGTCCGCGGCGGGACCTCAGCGCGGCTGTTAGGTTGCCTTGGTGATGTTCGCCGCTGCCTCTTCTTACCCAGTTGCTGGCGGGATCCACGCCGTTCGGCTTAGGTAGAAATCGGGAGCTGGGTGTAGGCAGCGGCTCTGTATAGGTTTTGTCTCTGGAGCGGAGACGTCTGAGCACAGCTTCCCTGCTGTTTACTCCATGGGGCCGGAACCGGAAGTCGGGGCTTAATGTTTTAACGGGCCCCCCCTAACTGTAATGCTGCTTTGGTCTTCTCATATGAGGAAAGAAAGACCTTATTGGCACCCTAAGGCTTGAGAACCCCAGGTGTGATCACATTCATATGAAGGTATTGTAAAACGTTTTTTTACTGCAGCGTATAGTCACGTTTTTAACCTGCACATGACACTAGCGCATGCTCTTATGCACGAGCTTCCTGCTGTCGTTTTTTTTCCTTTTCTGTTTTTTAAACTTTTCTTACATTGTCTCTTAGCAACATTTCTCAACACAGCACATGTTCAATGTAATCGTGTATGTTCAGCGACTTCGTATGCACCCGTAAATAGGGCTCTATCGTGCATAATATGTGGTAAAATGGAACATGCTGCATTCTTTATATATGCGTATTATACACATTGAATATACGCAAGTGAGTGGAACAGCAAAAATTAATGTATTTAAATGGCTATTTATTGCATATTATACGCAATTCGAATACGCTCATGTGAGCCCGGCTTTAGAAGGGCAGGAACGAGTAGTGAGTGGGAAGACACAGGTAGTCACAGTGGCTATACTGTTGAGTGAGGAGCAGAGGAGACTCCCTTGTGTTTGGGGCAAGAATAGAGCACAGAAATGGCCTTATGGGTTGGAGCTTCTCCCAATAACTAATTTCGATAATGTCCAAGCCATTCTTGCCAGCTGCTGAGACAGATCACTCTTTGTTCCTTCCCCTTTCTGTGGAGTGCCCAACAACATGGGAGAAAAGTACTGCGACCGAAGAGGTTTGTCCCGGTTCTTAAGTAAGAGACTAGTTAGAAAACTCTTGAGCCTTACAAATGGGCAGAGGACTTCTGATTAAACACACCCGGCAACTAGACCAAAGTACGAATTCCTTGCCTTAAATGTAAGTTTCCCCCAGTCGTCTCCACGACAGCACCAATTGAGATTGCCTCCTCCTGATAGGACAGGAACACACTGAGAGGTTAAAAGCTCCCCCCCCTTCTCCACTTTCCTCAGTGTCTTCCTGTCCTGCCAGGAGGCAGGATCTCTGAGAGGGGCTGGTGGAGAAGCCAGCCAGGAGCCTACTCACGGGCGGATCGGAGGGCAGTGGGTCAGCCTGTCCTCCCTTCCCAGCCAGACGACTCCCGGGACGCCACATAGGGTGGTAACCCCCGGGCCAGGTTCCTCCTGCGGCGGCCCATGGGGGGTACAAAGCGGGAGCCTCAGTCCCCCTCCTCCTCCTCGTATAGTGGCAGCGCGGCGCTCCAGGAAGCCATTTGACGGCGGGGGGTGGGGCGTCGCGTGCCCAGCGTGGTGACGTCATCACGCTCGCATCAGGAGCCGCACGGAGGGGGCGGGGCTTAGCGCAGGAGCGCGAAAATTCAAAATAAGGAACCTGAGAGAAGCCTGAAGGTGGACCAGCACTACAGGTTGCAGGCTGTCTGCAGCACCGGTATAGTAATGAGTGCTCCAGCCCCAGAGATAGCTGAAATCTCAGCCTCAGCGGCCGTAAGTAGCTAGTGCGGCAAAAAATACAAAATGCAAAATCTAATGTATTGTATATGGAAAAATTTACCCGCAAAAAATACTTTCCCCTCTTTGTTTGTCAGGGGGATAAAAAAGACCCCCCCCCCCCCCCTCCCAGAACAAAACCCAAAAAATGCGTGGAGTGCGGGACGAGACTGCCAGCTACGTACCAGAGGCCTCTATGCAAGGCATGCGTAGCTAGGCTAGTCAAAGAGGAATTGGGGGGATTCTTGGATGACGTTCGGAAGCTGGTGAAGGAGGTTCGATCAGCCCTAACGTCACAGCTGGCGCCGCCAGCGAAACGCCAGAAAAAGGCGTATGTTCCTGACGAGCCTTCCGACTCCGAGAGTTCTATCGGAGCAAGAGGAACAGGCGGCAGAGGAGTCCTCAGATGATGACTACAAACGATACCTTTTCCATCAGGACGACTTAACAGAATTAAGTCAGTCAGGGCTACATTAAAAATGGAAGAGCCCAGAGAACCACGCACCCTGCAGGATGAGATATTTAGGGGACTAGGGGAGAGGAGTAAACATACCTTCCCTGTCCACAAAAACATCATTAAAATTATCCAAAAAAAGTGGAAGAAACCAGACGCAGGTTCCTTCTCCGCTAGAGGGGTAAAAAGAAGGTACCCATTTGAGGAGGAAGTTTGCGCAAGCTGGGAAAAGATACCCAAGGTAGACGTCCCAGTGGCCAAAGTAGCCAAGAGGACGAGCCTGCCCTTTGAGGACGCCGCACAATTAAAAGATCCCATGGATCGCAAAGCTGAGGGCCTTCTAAAAAAATCATGGGGGGCAGCAGCAAGCATACTTAGGCCAGGGATCGCAGCCACCTGCGTGGCGCGCATCCTGGGGGTATGGCTCGAACAGCTGGAGCTACACTTAAACAATAAAACGCCAAGGGAACAGATCCTAAATTCCCTTCCTATCCTTCGCATGGCAACAAATTTTCTAGCTGATGCCGCGGCCGAAACGGTTAAACTCTCGGCAAAAGCTACAGCCCGATCTAACTCAGCCAGAAGAGTACTATGGCTGAAATCATGGTCAGGCGACTTGGCCTCAAAAAATAAACTATGCGCCCTCCCGTTCTACGGTCAGTTTTTGTTCTGACCAGACCTAGACAAAATCCTGGAGAAGGCGGCCGACAAAAAGAAGGGATTCCCGGAAGAAAAGCCGTAGAGAGGGAAGACCTTCTTCCGAACCCCAGGGCAACAGCCCGAGGCCTACCGAGGCAAGGGCAAGACAGGCCGCTGGAGTTACCCCAAGGGGGGCAGAGGGAGAAATATCCTCTTCCCCACCAGGGAGCCCAAGCAGAGACCCTGACGCCAGCTCCGTAGCGGCAAGGCTGGGGAACTTTGTGGACCAATGGGCCGCAATTTGCGAAGGCCCATGGATCCCAAAGATCCTACAGCAGGGATACCGGATAGAAATGGTGTCCCTCCCCAGAAGAAAATTCATCATCACAGGAGGCTCAGGGCGACAGTTACACTTACTAAGGCAAAGCGTTCGGGACCTGCAATATCTAAACGCAATATCCCCCGTACCGCAAAACGAGGAAACTCAGTGCCATTATTCCAGGCTCTTCCTAGTAAGAAAACCCTGCGGGAAACGCCGCATGATAGTGAATCTGAAGCCTTTGAACACCTGTGTCAAGTACAGGAAATTCAAAATGGAGTCCATCTCTTCAACGATAAAGTTGATTCCCAGAGGGGCCTACATGGCGCCCATCGATCTGAAGGACGCTTATTTCCACCTACCGATCCACGAGGGGTCCCAAAGATACCTAAGGTTCGCAGTGGATATGGGCAAAGGAATAGAGCACCACCAATTCAGATGCCTGCCCTTCGGGATCTCCTCAGCACCCAGAATTTTTACCAAAATTATGGCAGAGGTAGCTGCCTACCTGAGAAAAAAGTCGATCCTAATACCCTACCTCGACGATATTTTAATAGCAGAGTCCAGGAAACTACTAACAAAGCACCTAGAGATAGTGCTAGAACTCCTCCAGTCTCTAGGATGGATCATAAACTGGGAAAAATCCAGCTTAGACCCCGACAGGAAGAAGACGTTTCTGGGCATAACGCTCAACTCAGAATCACAATGCTCCTGCCTGCCCGAGGAAAAAATACAAAAAATCCAAAGGCTGGTCAGATCCTTCATACAGAAACGATCATGCACAATTCGGGAAGCCATGTCTCTCCTGAGAAGCCTAACGTCATGCATTCCCGGAGTAGCATGGGCCCAGGCTCACACCAGAGCTCTACAGGCCTCCGTCCACCCGCATGGGACAAAAAGCAGTCCTCACTAGGGACAAAAATATATATCCCAAACACAGTGAAAACATCCCTGCGTTGGTGGACATTCCCAGCGAACCTGCAGGAAGGGGTTCATTGGCTACAAAACCCAGCCACGCACATCACAACGGATGCAAGCGCCTGGGGATGGGGAGCACATGTGGGGAACCAGTTCTTTCAGGGCCCGTGGTCCCAAAGGATAAAAGAACAGTCCTCCAATTAGAGAGAGCTACAGGCCATATGGCGGGTCCTACAGCAGTTAGGAAACTCGCTACGGAACCAGCATATAAAGATACTGTCGGACAATACCACCACGGTCGCCCATATTCGGCACCAGGGGGGGCACAAGGTCTCCTGCCCTGCAAAACATTTCACAGAAAATCTTCCACTGGGCAGAGGGCCGGATCCTTTCGATCACGGCAACCCCCTTAAAAGGGACGCTAAACCAAAAAGCGGACTTTCTCAGCAGGAGGCAGATAGACCCAGGAAAATGGTCTCTCTCCCGGGAGGCATTCAGAATCCTGACCAACCGGTGGGGGTCCCCACAATTGGACCTATTTGCAACCAGGGAGAACGCCAAAGTAGGCGAATTCTTCTCCCTCCGGCCAGGAGATCGTCCTACAGCAATAGACGCCCTAGGCCAGGACTGGGGAAAGGGGCTAGCGTACGCGTTTCCTCCGATACCGCTGATCCCCAGGGTCTTACAACATTTCAGAACCCAGGTATGCACGCTCATCCTGGTGACCCCATTCTGGCCCAAGAGAAGTTGGTTCGGTCTTCTGACAACATTGAGTGTCCAGGACCCAGTCACCTTTCCGACCTGGACAGATCTGCTATCACAGGGGCCACTGAACCACCCGGGCTTAGACAGACTCCACTTAACAGCATGGCTCTTGAGGAATCCTCACTAAGGGGGAAGGGATTCTCACAAAGAGTGGTAGAAACGTTAATGTCCAGCAGAAAAAAGACGACCCACCTTATCTACCAGAAGGTTTGGAGAAGGTTCTCCTCATGGAGACAGGGAAGGGATTCCGGGGATTCTATCCCGAGCATCCCTTTGATCTTAGAGTTCTTGCAGGAGGGCCTACAGATGGGCCTCTCTCAAAGTACCCTGAAGGTCCAGGTCGCAGCCCTTAGCGCCATATGCGACACAAAGTTCGCGGACAATAGATTGGTCAACAGGTTCTTGACAGCAGCAGCTAGATTACGACCTAGACCCATAAACCTTGTTCCAGACTGGAACCTTAATTGGGTTCTAAGGGCCATGTCAGCGGAACCATTCGAGCCGATCGAAGCACAACCGATAAAAATGCTTACGATCAAGACCGTTTTTCTAGTAGCCATCACGTCTGCAAGGAGGGTTAGCGAGCTTCAGGCTCTGTCCATTCGCCACCCATTTCTAAAAATCTCAGATTCCAAATTTATTTAAAACGGACCCTGCCTTCATGCCAAAGGTGGTATCACATTTTCATAGGTCCCAGGACGTAATAATTCCCTCATTTTTTAGCAAACCAAAAAACGAGGAAGAAAAAATCCTAAGCTGCCTGGACGTCAGGAGAGCAGTCCTAGGCTATATAAATGCGACAAGCCACTGGAGGCGGGACGACAACCAGTTCATCCAGTTCAGTGGCCCAAATAAAGGGAACAAAGCGGCAAAAAACTTCATAGCCAGGTGGATCTGCCTGGCCATCATAGAGTCCTATAAGGCCCTCGGGAAGGAAATCCCCTTAGCTCCTAAAGCCCATTCTACAAGGGCAGTAGCATCCTCATGGGCCGAACATAGCTCAGCCTCGGTCGAGCAAATTTGCAAGGCCGCAGTCTGGAAAAAACCCCACACGTTCATTAAACATTATAGGGTAAAAGTGCAGCAGGACGAGGACATGGCCTTCGGCCGCAAAGTCCTCTCGGCAGCAATCCCACCCTAGGGAAACTTTAGTTGGTACGTCTCAATTGGTGCTGTCGTGGAGACGACTGGGGAAAAATGGATTATACCTACTTGATCAGGTTTCTGATCTCCACGACAGCACCCGTAACTTCCCCCCCTAAATGGATAGAAAGAAACTACAGAATATAATATAAAAAACAAATAAATATATAATATAATATAATTTTATAATCAACAAAAAAAAAAACCCCGGTTAAGGGAAGAAATTTAAGTTGAGCTCCTACCCCGGCAATTCGTTAGAATCCACTGAGGAAAGTGGGGAGGGGGGGGGGGGGGGGGGGAGCTTTTAACCTCTCAGTATGTTCCTGTCCTATCAGGAGGAGGCAATCTCAATTGGTGCTGTCGTGGAGACTCCTGGAAACCTGATTATCAGGTAGGTATAATCCATTTTTTACTGTTCTGGCTCATTCCTGCTCATTGCATTAAAGATTTAATTGTACAATGTCCAAGTCCAGAGACGTGGGTCAAGAAGGGTGTCGTCTCTCCTTAAGGAGAGCACCCAAAAAGTGTGTAGACACCAAGGGAGTGAATGGGTAGGGGGGATGGCATTGTCTCTCCCCAGGAAGAAAGAGCCCAAACCTGTCCAAAGTGCCACTGTACAGGCATCATCTATGCTAGTACTAGTATATTTGGCCCCTTGCCTGCTTACACTGCTTATCGCCGATGGTCTCTCCCTTCCAACTTTTGTTATAGGGCCTACATGGACGCTTCCTGCGCCCCTGTGAATAACCTCTTTGTTTCCTGTCTTTATACATGACACCCCCATCTCCCCCCTCCCGTATCTTCTATTCTCAGTTGCTTTTCTTGTTCCAGTCATCTTTCAGGTAGTTATGTAGAGATAAGGATACAATTTTAGTGCCTCTGTCAGAGACTGAACTCCATAACACTTCTGCAGTTACTGGTAAGAAATATCAGAACTTGCATAAATTGCAATTTTACTTTTGTGATAAACTTGATCACATGTCAATATTGCAGTTTGCTGTATGTTTTTTGCACAACTAGAGCATTAAAGGGTTTTGTCATAAAAAAAAAATTTATATACTTATTCCTCCCAGGGCAGCCTGTTTACCGCATCTCCTCACCCCCCCCCCCCCCGGGCAGCCTGTTTACCGCATCTCCTCACCCCCCCCCCCCCCGGGCAGCCTGTTTACCGCATCTCCTCACCCCCCCCCCCCGGGCAGCCTGTTCACCGCATTTCCTCACCCCCCCCCCCCCCCCCCGGCACCCTGTTTACCGCTTCTCCTCCTCCCCCCCCCCCCGGGCAGCCTGTTTACCGATTCTCCTCCCCCCCCCCCCGGGCAGCCTGTTTACCGATTCTCCTCCCCCCCCCCCCCCCGGGCAGCCTGTTTACCGATTCTCCTCCCCCCCCCCCCCCCCCGGGCAGCCTGTTTACCGATTCTCCTCCCCCCCCCCCCCCGGGCAGCCTGTTTACCGATTCTCCTCCCCCCCCCCCCCGGGCAGCCTGTTTACCGCTTCTCCTCTCCCCCCCCCCCCCCGGGCAGCCTGTTTACCGCGTCTCCCCCCCCCCCCCCCGGGCAGCCTGTTTACCGCGTCTCCTCCTCCCCCCCCCCCCCCCGGGCAGCCTGTTTACCGCGTCTCCTCCCCCCCCCCCCTCGGGCAGCCTGTTTACCGCGTATCCCCCCCCCCCTCGGGCAGCCTGTTTACCGCGTATCCTCCCCCCCCCCCCCCCTCGGGCAGCCTGTTTACCGCATCTCCTCCCCCCCCCCCCCCCCCCGGGCAGCCTGTTTACTGCGTCTTCCTCCCTCGGCAGCCTGTTTACTGCGTCTTCCTCCCTCGGCAGCCTGTTTACTGCGTCTTCCTCCCTCGGCAGCCTGTTTACTGCGTCTTCCTCCCTCGGCAGCCTGTTTACTGCGTCTTCCTCCCTCGGCAGCCTGTTTACTGCGTCTTCCTCCCTCGGCAGCCTGTTTACTGCGTCTTCCTCCCTCGGCAGCCTGTTTACTGCGTCTTCCTCCCTCGGCAGCCTGTTTACTGCGTCTTCCTCCCTCGGCAGCCTGTTTACTGCGTCTTCCTCCCTCGGCAGCCTGTTTACTGCGTCTTCCTCCCTCGGCAGCCTGTTTACTGCGTCTTCCTCCCTCGGCAGCCTGTTTACTGCGTCTTCCTCCCTCGGCAGCCTGTTTACTGCGTCTTCCTCCCTCGGCAGCCTGTTTACTGCGTCTTCCTCCCCCGGCAGCCTGTTTACTGCGTCTTCCTCCCCCGGCAGCCTGTTTACTGCGTCTTCCTCCCCCGGCAGCCTGTTTACTGCGTCTTCCTCCCCCGGCAGCCTGTTTACTGCGTCTTCCTCCCCCGGCAGCCTGTTTACTGCGTCTTCCTCCCCCGGCAGCCTGTTTACTGCGTCTTCCTCCCCCGGCAGCCTGTTTACTGCGTCTTCCTCCCCCGGCAGCCTGTTTACTGCGTCTTCCTCCCCCGGCAGCCTGTTTACTGCGTCTTCCTCCCCCGGCAGCCTGTTTACTGCGTCTTCCTCCCCCGGCAGCCTGTTTACTGCGTCTTCCTCCCCCGGCAGCCTGTTTACTGCGTCTTCCTCCCCCGGCAGCCTGTTTACTGCGTCTTCCTCCCCCGGCAGCCTGTTTACTGCGTCTTCTTCCCCCGGCAGCCTGTTTACTGCGTCTTCCTCCCCCGGCAGCCTGTTTACTGCGTCTTCCTCCCCCGGCAGCCTGTTTACTGCGTCTTCCTCCCCCGGCAGCCTGTTTACTGCGTCTTCCTCCCCCGGCAGCCTGTTTACTGCGTCTTCCTCCCCCGGCAGCCTGTTTACTGCGTCTTCCTCCCCCGGCAGCCTGTTTACTGCGTCTTCCTCCCCCGGCAGCCTGTTTACTGCGTCTTCCTCCCCCGGCAGCCTGTTTACTGCGTCTTCCTCCCCCCCCGGGCAGCCTGTTTACCGCGTCTTCCTCCCCCCCCGGGCAGCCTGTTTACCGCGTCTTCCTCCCCCCCCGGGCAGCCTGTTTACCGCGTCTTCCTCCCCCCCCCGGGCAGCCTGTTTACCGCGTCTCCTCCCCCCCCCGGGCAGCCTGTTTACCGCGTCTCCTCCCCCCCCCGGGCAGCCTGTTTACCGCGTCTCCTCCCCCCCCCTCCCTCCCGGGCAGCCTGTTTACCGCGTCTCCTCCCCCCCCTCCCTCCCGGGCAGCCTGTTTACCGCGTCTCCTCCCCCCCCTCCCTCCCGGGCAGCCTGTTTACCGCGTCTCCTCCCCCCTCCCCCGGGCAGCCTGTTTACCGCGTCTCCTCCCCCCCCCCCGGGCAGCCTGTTTACCGCGTCTCCTCCCCCCTCCCCCGGGCAGCCTGTTTACCGAGTCTCCTCCCCCCCCCCCCCGGCAGCCTGTTTACCGAGTCTCCTCCCCCCCCCCCCCGGCAGCCTGTTTACCGCGTCTCCTCCCCTCCCCCCGGGCAGCCTGTTTACCGCGTCTCCTCCCCTCCCCCCGGGCAGCCTGTTTACCGCGTCTCCTCCCCTCCCCCCGGGCAGCCTGTTTACCGCGTCTCCTCCCCTCCCCCCGGGCAGCCTGTTTACCGCGTCTCCTCCCCCCCCCCCACACGGGCAGCCTGTTTACCGCGTTCCCCCCCCCCCCCGGCTTTTCTATTCCAACCGGACACTCCCCAGTTCTTCTTTTTGGTGGGAAAGGGCATTGTGGAAACTTTGGAATTACTGAACAGACACATGAAGATAAGCTGTCATTTTATTAGCAATTTTTTAAAAATTAAACCTTTTTTAACCCTCATCTGACATTAAATTTCCTAGCATAGCTTTGATGTTGGACAATGGCCGACAGGTTTCAGTATGCAGGACAGTGCTCCGATGTTGGAGGCTGTTCTGCATATGCTACAGTATGCAGAACAGCACTCCATTAAAGGAACGTTCTGTTTAATTTTTTGGAACATAGTTTACTATACGATGCCAAAGTAAATCTGCCCCACGATGTCCAGATGTGACCATTTTCCCAAGTACAGGATGTGTGAACGAGGCCTCAGCACTGGGTGGACAGCTACGTACCTGTCCTTATTGTCCTCAAGCTAACAAGTAACACAAAATAGTTCAAGTTTGAACCTTGGACATTCTGCTCTAATTGTGGTGTATGTATAATGTACAAGGAATTAGACCACCCCCTATACAATTGTCTCCTTCCATGCTTTACCCATGGTTAAACTAGGCTGGAGCACCTTCACTTAAATCTCTTCATTTTGTTCTTCCTCTGTTGTTGCGCCTAGAAATATATCACTAACGTTCTGTTCACATCTGTCGGAGGATTCTTTTGGGGCCCTTGGCACAGATCCATCCAGAAACCTTAGACAAAATAGCGCAGCATGCTGTGTACCCATGAGAATTTTGGATTGCAGTCAATGGTGTGTTTAATGCAGTATGGTTCTATTGTAGGACGGATGCTTTTATCGCAGGGATGGCACTTTCTTGTTCCTAGGACAGAACAGGTAAAGGGAAACCCTGAACGCATGTGTGATCAGTCTCTAAATTGGCAACTGGGTGTTACCATACCACTTGTTAGCAGAGTCCCTACTTTGGCTGATTCGACAGTATTAGGCCATATTTACACATACAAGTGCGATAAAACAAAAATTCCACATAGGATGTCATATAACTAAGATGCGTGATATACTATTATTCCGCTGAAAAATGTATAGCTCTAGGACTCGTTAGACAAATCGGTCTTTTCAATATGCATGGGTTTGTCCCGTGCACACAAAATGACCTGTGGGTACAAAAAGTACAGTAAAATACGCCAATGTGTGCAAAAAAAGCTTCATGGCGCAGAAACGGTGCACTACCTCGTGCACGTGTGGCCTCA
Source organism: Eleutherodactylus coqui (assembly GCA_035609135.1). Taxonomy (NCBI): domain Eukaryota; kingdom Metazoa; phylum Chordata; class Amphibia; order Anura; family Eleutherodactylidae; genus Eleutherodactylus; species Eleutherodactylus coqui. The sequence continues at coordinate 162,003,106 of CM069410.1, read as the reverse complement.
TGAGGTCGTCGTAAGTAGTGCCCTGACAATAATGGATAGGGACTGCAGAGGAGGAGGAAGACTCAAGTCAAATACAGGATCTAGGTATGATTCTGGTCAGGAGTGTCATTACTCCACTATGGATACATGGTAACTCATGTGGAATGATAGGTACGCTCCAAAAGTCCCATTCACTAACCTATAACATCTGTGGTATTTCTGCCATGTTAGACATGGAAATGCTTCCAGATTTCTCTAATTAAAATGTAAGTCTAGTGAGTGCAGAACATTCAGCTGCTACATCAGAGCGTCTTGTGTTCCTCCCACTGATCAGTAAATGCAGTCACAGGCTTCTTCCCTTCACATTGAGGGCTATGGATCTCGCCTTTATATACCTTACAATGTGAAGGGTTTCACCATGTAATCTATGGCCTGTGTTGGGCATAACATAAATGAGACTTCTCCATACACTGCAATAAGTTACCAGTGCCATCTAAATTCAGCAATATGTGTTCATTGTACCTTTTTAAATTCTGTATTGTTCTCTGGTCACACTTACACCAGGGTTTCTAATCTTGAGATTCAGAAGAACATGGCATTCTTGCTGTCAAAATTGCCAGTACCCCTGCTGACCCCAATATTATATAATGTGGTCAGGAAGTGTTAGTGTCCTATTTGAAAATGCGTCCAGGACAGTAGTGTGAACAGTCTCTTATATGGCCTCCCAAAGCTGAACTTAAAGCAGATCAGTTCTTGACCCTCTGGAGGGTTCCTCTTAGGCCAAAGGCACACAATCCTATTTTCAGTCCATGTGCTGGCGAAGTAGACAACCAACTAGACTCAAGCAGCACAAGGACCCATAGTCAGTGTGCCAAATCGCACATTAATTTTTGCACGTGGGTACATGAAACACGTGAAAACGTAGTGTGCACTATTCTGATTGACTTACGGGTTAGACTTGGTATGCAAGTCAATTCGATGCGAAAAATGGGTAGCAGTGAACTCCTTTTAAAGAAACGCAGGAAATAAGAATTTAGGCCTGTTAATAATTTTAATTTTTTTGCAGCTGTGTAGAATGGATGACCATAAAATAAACACAGTATTAGTCAACTCCTGATTATGGTAATACTTCATTTCGGTAGTATCACTGTCTAACAAATAACCCAAAAGTTGCATATATCTGCGCTTTATTTTTTAAGCTTTCCTGTGAATCGTATTTTAGTACAGCTGCCACAACTAAATTGTTCTAAGAGAGGAAGGAAGAAATAAAGGGGCAGAGGGGGGAGAAACGTTCTTTCACACGCGGTACACAAATCAGTCGTAAAGTAAAAACCTAGCATACTGAAATATGAAAGAAAACCTCTGTAAAGGTATTACTTCTCGTTAGACCTATAAAAAGAAATAGAAAGATCATTCCTATACTGCTGTCTGCGTGTTTTCAATCAGCCTTCTACGTTCTGGAGGTTTCTGGAAGTGTAACTAGGGACTTCAAATACATATAAACTTCTCCCAACTACCTCCCTCTGCCACCAACCCCGCCATAGCCATCAGCTCGTTAACCTGAATCCACTCCACCGTTGTCAGGGTCTTCTGCGGTTTCCAATATCTAGGGTGATTTATTTTATGCAGGCATAAAAACTATGATTGGCTTGTTTACTTTTCGTTCGGTTTAAATGGCGCTCATTCAGGTCACATTCGCTGTATAAGTGAATGTGAAAGACTGAACGATTCTCATTCGAACGAGCCAACGATGTATTTGCCTGCATGAAGGCGAACGAGCTAGCGGTGACGTCACTGGTTCAAACTGGAATTGGCTCGTCTAAACGGACCCTTCAGGAAAGTTTTTGTAATTTGAACTTGGACTTTAAAATAGGAACATCTTATATTTACATATTAATTATACAAAAAATTTATTAGGTGATGAACCCAAGCCTTGCACAGCGATTTCAGGAATATCAGTCTTTGAATATACAAAGTGGGTCACAAAAATTAGCCCTGCACTGTCATGAAAGCTGTCCAAAAGAAAATCTGTGTTGCCCATAGCAACCAATCAGTGTAGCTTTTATTGTACCTCAGCAGTATGAGAAATGAAGCTGAGCTGTGATTGGTTACTATAAGCAACAAAAATTAGAAGGGAAGTTGGTGAGTTCTTGATTGAATTATGCAACTATTTGTCACCTGGTGCTGAAGTGCAAAATTTCACTAAAATCGGGCCAGAACTGCGGATTTGTATATGACGAGAGATGAGCGAGCGTACTCATCCGAGCTTGATGCTCGTTCGAGTATTAGGGTATTCGAGATGCTCGTTACTCTAGACGAGCACCACGCGGTGTTCGAGTCACTTCCATTTTCTTCCCAGAAAAGTTTGCGCAGTTTTCTGGCCAATAGAAACACAGGGAAGGCATTACAACTTCCTCCTGTGAAGTTCCAGCCCTATCCCACCCCTCTGCAGTGAGTGGCTGGGGAGATCAGGTGACACCTGAGTATATAAAAAGAGGCCGCCTGCGGCTCGCCACAGATGCACGCTGAGAGACATTAGGCAAAGTGCCGTCCTGCTGTAGCTGCTATAGGGAGAGGGTTAGGCTGTTATATTCGTCTTCAAGAACCCCAACGGTCCTTCTTAGGGCCACATCTGACCGTGTGCAGTACTGTTGAGGCTGCTTTTAGCAGTTTTGCTTTTTTTTTTTTTTGTAGATCGGGCGTGCAGACCATAGCGTCCTCAGTCTGCAGTCATTTTACTGAGTATAGGGGCAGTACTGGTGAGGCAGGTACAGTGGTACAGGGAAAGAGATACTGGCTATATAGGCAGTGGGCTTTTTCAAAAAAATTGGAAAAAAAAATCTTTGGGCTGCCTGTGACCGTGTTCAGTTTACTGCGTGTCTGCTGGGGGTAGTAGTCGCTCACTTATTACCCAGCTAGGTGCTACTGCAGCCTTGCGCATTATTTTTTCTGGCTGCACTGTGCTTTTAATAACCACAGTCATCCTCCAACAGGGAAATCCATATACATGCTATATAGGCAGTGGGCTTTTTCCCAACAATTGGAAAAAAAATACTATATTTGGACTGCCTGTGACCGTCTTCAGTTTACTGCGTGTGCGCTGGGGGTAGTAGTCGCTCATTATTACCCAGCTAATCGTTACAGCAGGCTTGCGCATAATTGTTTCCTGGCTCTGCTGTGTCCGTTACATGATCGCCATCATCCCGCCAGAGGGAAAGAGTATACATATATACGCTGCATACGGTGTCTCTGGTTTTTCACCTCACCATTTTAAAAAACTGAAGCAAAATACTTAAGGCCTACCACTGGCCTTTGACCACTTGACTGGTTCTTCGCTGTGAATTCCAGTAGCTCAGTCATACGCACCTAGGTCTGACTACAGGCTTGCGCATAATTGTTTCCTGGCTCTGCTGTGCGTTCCGTAAGCCAAGTCAGCCTCCAACCACAGGCCAATAAGCGGCACATTTAATTACAGCGTTCTGTTTCTGCTCTACTCGTAATACACCATGCTACTACTACTGAAATGGAACGAATACTGTGCTCCCCTTATACTGCTGCTTCGGAATTGTTACTGGGGCCTGTCTTGACTGCTACTATTACTGAAATGGGCGGTTGGATAGCGTGTTACCCAGGAGAAGTGGCAGCGGAGTGTCATGCAGGCAGTGATTGTGCTTTGTTGACGGTAGTGTGGTGCTTAGCTAAGGTATCCATTGCTAATGAGGGCTTTTCAGAAGTAAAAATTGTTGGGAGGGGGGGGACATTCTTGCCGCTATTGTGGCTTAATAGTGGGACTTGAATTGCCCAGATTTTCACAAATGAAAACCTTAGCGGAGCATAGGTCCCATACAGCTCCGCCCCATGACGTGTGCCGGTTCCAGCCTCCTGATTGGCTGGAATGGGCACGTGACGGGGGCGGAGCTACGCGATGAGGCGTACAAGGGGGCGGAGCCAAAACGCTGATGCTGCCGAGCGGAGCCGAAGGGAGAAGACGGATCTGCGCAAGCGTGTCTAAAAAAGCAAGAAGACACCGAAATTAGACGGAACCATGGCGACGGGGACGCTAGCAACGGAGCAGGTAAGTGAATAACTTCTGTATGGCTCATATTTAATGCACGATGTATATTACAAAGTGCATTAATATGGCCATACAGAAGTGTATAACCCCACTTGATTTCGCGAGACAACCCCTTTAATGTAAGCTGTTTGCTAGGATCCGGAACAAGGCCACTTAAATTTAGCAACATTTGTAAGCCAAAACCAGGTATAAAACCTAATGAAAAAAAGCATAATGGAAAGATTTGTACGCCTTTCGTGTTTACAACCCTCTTCTGGGTTTGAGTCCTGTTAAAGGGGTTGTCCGGCCATAAACATTAGGTCTCATTACTTCTGTTTGCCCAATACAATGCACTTTGTAATATACATTGTGCATTGTAAATTAGGCAAACAGAAGTTATTCACTTACCTTTTGGGATGCCCCCCCCCTGTGTTGCTCCTCGGTTGCCATTGGTTCCGACAAGTCTCTTGTCCTCTTCTTGTCGGGCCAGCTCCAGGTGTTCTCTGCACGGGGACGCGCTTCTTCTACTCCGCGCATGCGCAGTAGATCTTCTTCTGCCGGCTGCTTCAGGAAGCTCTGTTCTGCCTGCAGGGGCTGCGCGGCCGCGGGATCTTCAGCTGACAGGTATGGGGAGTGGAGTGCCGATCTCTCACGGGGGAGGGGTGTTGCGAGCTGTCAGTAGTCAGGGGTGGGCGTGGGGAGATGGAGGGGTGACAGACCTGTCGGTCAGTAGTCCCGGGATGGGGGTGAGGGGGAAGGTGGGGGAGCTGCTGGTCGGAGCTGTCAGCCAGTGGGGGGGGGGGGGGATGCTGCTGGTCGGAGCTGTCAGCTGTTGGCTTGGGGGGGGCACGGAGGGGGACACTGTGGGGTGCATGTGTGGAGGGGGCTGTGTGTGTGTCAGTCATGCTTGGTGCTACTTTCACTTTCAATAGCTGAGGATCGCGATCGTCTGCTATTGAAAGTGTTGCTACAGATCACGATCCTCCTACAGCTGTGACAGCTGTTAGCAGGAGATTCCTTCATCTCCTCAGCATGTCCCCTCATTACTGGACACTGTGACAGGGCTGTCACAGTAGCCAGTGATGAGGGGACATGCCAGGGAGATGAAGGAATCTACTGCTACAGCTGTCACAGCTCTAGCAGCAGATCGCACTGCTCTCCCTGCCCTCTCATTGCTCTGAATGGGGCCGGACGGCTGCCAGCTCCATTCAAAGCAGTGAAGCGTGTATTTGCATTATGACGCCGGTCCTCCAGTCATGTGACCAGTGTCATCGGGAGCGCGCACGCTGAGGAGAGAGGCAGCAGTGCATCATGGGAACTACCCAGCGGCGCCATCTTTGAAGAATTCTTCAGGCAAACTTTATAAAAAGAAGAAAAGGAATGAAAAGGTGAGCAGAATATCGATTTTTATGGGAAAGGCTGTTGTGTGTGATGCTTCTACTCCACAGGGCATTAATGGGGGGGGGGGGGGGGGGATCAGTTTGGGTGGCGGACAACCCCTTTAAGCTGCCTTGCTCCTTTTCTAATATCCAGTAATCTGATACATGCAACTGCTTAAGGATGTGCAACCTAATAAGTTAAAATGACACTCCAGGTTTGGGACAAAATTCTGTCCCGGGTCCAGAGGGGAAGGGGAATATTTGCAGTTCTTTTCCTGCCCTCTGATATGCCTGTTCTGCATCCCAGTTTTAATCAAGGATGGCTGCCGTAAACTTGATGCTCATCCCCACAGTGCATTGGTAGTGTTAAACTACCAGTGCGCTGTATCTGCCTTTTGTTTGGCCAGAGCTGATCACATTTTCACTGATGGCCAATCAGAGAGCAGTTCAATGTGCATTAGGTAGTTATAAATTGGTGGCCATCTTGGATGGCCCAAAACTGGATCCGGAACTGGTGGATTGGAAGAACGGTAAAGAGCAACAATTGCAGGTGATATACCCCCTCTTCACTGGTCCCTAAACAGGGATTTGTGCCATAACCAGAGGGTTTTTTAACTGACGCTAATTGATTGTAAGGCAGTGTATCAAAGCTGCATTGATACGGTGGGAACACCATACGGATCAACAAAAAGCAGCTAGGAAGTGGTCAGAGTTCCACGGTTAAAGTGCTTTGTGTTAAGGTGCCAATACTTTAAATAGCTATCAAACAAGTGCTCACTTAGAGGAAAGCTGTTGCTTTCGACTACCCTGTGGCCAAACGTGGTTTACACATGTGAAGAATGCCGCAGTTGAACAGCTCTGGCGGCTGCCTATCTCCAGGAAGAACAAAAAAATAGGGTGTTGAAATTCAGCAAGCTCTATTCTTTTCCCTAACATCTGTTAAGAAAGTCGTGCATCCTCCAAACACATCAAAGTTGGCCAGTCGTACTAAGATCAGCAGGGTCATTCTACTTTTGTTGTACGGGGACGTTTAGAGTTTTTCTGAACTTCAGTATGGCAACCCTTTTATATATCTTGGCATATGAAAGTCAAAAAGGGGCTCCCTGCTCATGATACAGCCTCTTAGCCAGTTTGGCCTTGGTTATCTGGTTATTTGAATGGCTGGGATGTAAAACAGAAGAACATGCAAGTAGAGGGAAAATTAAGATCAACTTAGGCAATATCAGTTGCTCGCTGATTCAGTTTTCAGTTTAAAATGAGGTTGTTGTGATGGAACCCTGTTAAGTGTAAAAACACAGCATAGCTAATTTTTTCCCATGTATATTACAGAATTATAAGACTGTTCCTTTTTTACTCTATTCATTTTGCCCTGTGTACTGAAAGTCAATTCAGGGAGCCTGAGTTAAGGTGCCAGCATGCTGCCCGTTATCAGTTGATCGCCAGGTGTTGCAGCAATTGGCCTGGCCCTTGGGATCTGTAGATTTCTGTATTTTTGAACGTAATATAAGTGGAGAACCTCTGTAAAGGGATTTCTAATTTTAACAGACCTATATTAGATTCCAGGAGTCGTTGCCAGTAGTTGATCACTGGGGGGAAGCCAGCAGCTTTGCTTTTATCAGTGTACGCTTGTTTTCCGTACAGCAGAATTTCTGGGAAAACAAAGCGTCAGAGGATGACTAGTAAAATCTGCTTATGTCTGTTATTTGTACACACAGACTTCTCCAGAGTTTAGAGCCGTGAGCTTCATTCAGTACAGGTTTCGTCTATTGAGGGTAGTCCTAACTTGGGATCTTCTCTCTTAGCTCTGTTTCTCTCATTAAGGCCGCCTGCACCCGGGCGGAAATCCCGCGGCGGGATTTCCGCCACTGAAAGCCTGCATAGGAGTGCACTACAAATCTCGTGCGGCAAACAAACCGCGGCGTGTCCCGGCCGCCGGCTCCAGTCTGCGCATGCGCCGGCTGCCGGGCAGCCGGCGCATCAAAGAGCCGGGGGCGCGGGTGAGTACGCGCTCGTCTCTGCAGGCGCTCGGGTCGGGTCCCGCGGCGAGAATTCTCGCCGCCGGATCCGACCCGCTCGTCTGCAGGCGGCCTAAGGCTTTTTTCCCTGGCGTCATCCTGACGGCATACCTGGAGGTTGCACCTTGACCTTGTAGGGACTAGAAGCAAGAGACTTCAAAAGGCTCCTGCTGCCTCCCATTCTCCAGTGCTTCCTGTCCCTACAGGGACATGCAAGAGGAGCTCCCTCCAGGGAGCCGCAAGGCTGACAGCGGGGTGAGCGGTCCACAGGATTGCCTCCCTTCTCACCTCCCTTCTGGAAGTCAGCGCGGTCCTGGAGTACGGCAGGCCACAGGTCTGACCACCCAGGTGTCACCACCGCAGTGCACCGCAGTGGCGGGCCAGAGGCCCTTGAGTCCCCTCCTTGCTTCTCCACGAGGCGTGTCTTCACCTTAGCCGGGAGAGTGGCGGGCCATAGGCTCGGGATCCTCTCTCCTCCAGGCATGACGGCGGCCACGCGCAATGTCAGGGGGCGGAGCCAATGACGCGGCGACGTCAGACGCCGAGAGAACCCGGAAATAAGGCGGGAGATTTAAAAATAGAAACCCCCCGGCAAGCTTCCACTGACGGGACACCTTCAGTGAAGGATTATCCTGACAAGTTGGTTTTGTCTACTGCTAACCTGCACCATGATTACCAGAGAAACAGAAGTGGAAGCCCTGCAAACTGTAAGTGTTAGTTATGCAGGTGTAATATGCTCAGGGACTTATAGCATTGTATGTGGGTTCCCTTATGTGCATGCATGTATCATTGCAGGACAACGAGTCCACCAAGTCTAAACAGGACCCCAAGAAAAGACACAGGAAATGCGCCCTGTGTCTTAAAAAACTGGATGAGGCGTACAAAAAGACGCTATGCCCTGAATGTACCTCCAAGATCCTCACGGAAGAGCAGTCTGCATTCAGGGAAGATATAAGATCCCTGGTTACGGAGGAGGTCCGGGCATCAATCTCCAGGCTCCCCCCAGCTCAGTGTGAAAGAAGGGCCGCCAAAAGGTTTAGCTACATACCGCTAATGAGCTCAGACTCTGAACAATCCCTGGGCGACCTCTCAGAAGGTGAATTGTTCGACCGTCCCCCTGACTCTTAAGGATGAGAACAAAAAGTACTACTTCTCATCAGGTGATCTGGATGACCTGATTTAAAGCAGTCAGGGATACCATGAAAGTTGAGGATGTGGTCGAGCCAAGGTCTGTGCAGGACAATATGTTTGGAGGGCTCAGACCGAGGAACCGCATCGTCTTCCCAATAAATGACACCCTGAAAAAGGTGATTGCGGACGAGTGGGCCTGCGCGGACAAACACCTCTACCTACCCCGCGAGTATAAAGAGAGGCTCCGTTTTGCGGAGGAGTAAGTGCGCATCTATGAGGATGTTCCCAAAGTGGACGCACAGGTGGCCAGGATGGCTAAGAAGACAGCCCTCCCATTTGAAGACTCGTCATATCCTAAAGACCCTATGGATAACAGGGTGGACGCCTTAATGAAGCGGGCCTGGCAAACAACTGCTTATACGCTGGAGTCCAACATCGCAGCGACTTCTGTGGCAAGATCAATGTTCCTCTGGCTAGGTGAGCTGGATGACCAGATCAAACAGAGGGCCCCTAGAGAGGCATTACAGGAGTGCATACCCCTGCTGACATCGGCAACAGGTTTCCTGGTGGACGCATCTGCCGAATCTATGAGGCTGGCAGCCAGGAGCGCCGCGTTGTCTAACATGGCCAGGAGGGCGGTCTGGCTGGAAACATAAAAGGCTGATACGGCATCCAAGGGAAGGCTGTGCAACATTCCCTTTCATGGCCAACACATCTTCGGTGCGGACTTGGAGGAGATCCTCAAGAAGGCTACAGACAAGACCCACAGCTTTCCGGACCAGGCGAGGACCCGACTTCCCCACAGACAGCCATCCTTCAGGCCCTACCGGGGCAAAGGAAAGACGGGGCACTGGTCCTACCCCAAAGGAGGCAGGGGTAAGACAGAAACAACTTCTACCCCCATAGAAGATTACCAGGTGGGGGGTAGACTACTAAATTTTTTCCCAGGAATGGCAGGAGATTACCGACAACCCGTGGGTCCTGCAGCTCATAGCCCAGGGGTACAGAATAGAATGCTTCACCCGGCCCCCTAATAACATCAGTCACCCCCACACAATCCCCTGCTCTGCAGGATATCTTTAAAAATGAAATTTCAAATTTGGTACAAATGGGGGCGGTAGTCCGGGTCCCCACGGTAGAGCAGGGCTTGGGATTCTACTCGCCCCTCTTCCTTATTAAAAAAAAACCAAACGGCATCTACCGGATGATCCTTAATCTGAAGGGCCTGAACAAATTCATTACCTATAAAAGGTTTAAAATGGAAACCGTCAGGTCAGCAGTAACTCGTTAAAGGGGATTTTATGAGTACCGTCGATTGTAAGGGACGCGTACTATCATGTCCCAATCCTGCCGGAACATCACAAGTACCTGCGGTTCGCTATCAAAATAGGAAGCAGTGTATGGCACTTCCAGTTTCAGTGTCTACCTTTCGGCATTTCAACGGCACCCAGAATATTCTCCAAAATAGTGGCAGAGATTGTGGCGTATCTCCATGTAGCAGCATAAACATCATCCCCTACCTGGACGATTTCCTGGTAATAGGATCCTTGCCAAAGACCCTCAAAGAGGATACCAGCCTAGTCATCTCCCTATTTCAGAGGCTGTGGTGGATAGTTAACTTCCCTAAATCTAGTCTTTCCCCCGAGACGCGCAAAACCTTCCTGGGGGTGCGGATAGACTCGGTGTCGCAGACCTTATCCTTGCCTCCACCCAGGCAGGAAAGCCTTAGACAGGCAGCACAAAGATGCGGCCAGAAGAAACCAATAACAATTAGGGACGCGATGAGACTCCTGGGTTTCATGACCTCATGTATCAGTTTTATTCCTTGGGCCCAGGCACACTAGAATGCTCCAGAGGGCCATCCTGGGCAACTGGGACGGGGTAACGACCTCCCTGGACATCAGGATGCCCATGTCATCATCTGGTCCCTTTGCTGGTGGCGGTCAACACACAACCTAGAAGCAGAATCCCCATGGGTGGCAGAGCCCTTTTTTTGTGTAGTCACCGATGCAAGCCAGTCTGGCTGGGGAGCGCAAGTGGGGCAGTGCCTGCTCCAGGGCGAATGGGGTCCAGCGTTGCGAAGCCAGACCTCAAATTTCAGAGAACTTGGGGCCATCTGGGAGGCACTTCACAGAGCTCAGGACATCCTAAAGAAGAAACATGTTAAGATCTTCTCTGATAATATGACCGCCGTTTCCCTTATTCGCCACCAGGGAGGCACCAGAAATTTCCACCTACTGAAATTAACAGCCCGGATCTTCCGATGGGCCGAGGCCACGGTACAGTCCCTCACGGCGGTCCACCTCAAGGGGTCCCAGAACCTAACAGCCGACTTTCTCAGTCGAAGACGCCTAGACCCCGGGGAATGGTCCCTGAACCAAGAGGAATTTCAACTCATTAGACACCTGGGGCAGACCACAGGTGGACCTATTCGCGAACAGCCGAAATTCAAAATGCCCCGTCTACTTTTCCCTAGATCCGAGGGACAGGGCCAAGGGGATAGACGCCTTTTTCTCAAAGTTGGGAATTCAGTCTGGCTTATGCCTTCCCCCCCCCCCCCCCATACCCCTGATCCCGAGAGTCTTGCAGAAGGTCCAGCAAAGCCACATAACCCCTATCCTAATTGCCCCATACTGGGAAAAACGGGCATGGTTTCCAGTACTCCTAAGACTTGCCATCGCGGAGCCCATCCGCCTTCCGACCAGGAAGGATCTTCTAGCGCACGGCCCAGTGTTGTGCCCCAATTTAGAAAGACTGATCCTCGCAGTGTGGATATTGAGGAACAGATGCTACTGAGACAAGGTCTGCCCTCCAGAGTTATCGCGACTCTACGCCAGTCCCGCAAACCTGTTACATCCGCTATTTATAACAAAATTTGGAAAAAGTTCTCCTCCTGGAGGGGGCTGGAAGTCTCCAATCTTGACACCTCAGTGGCGGAGATCTTGGACTTCCTCCAGGAGGGTCTAGATAAAAACCTAAGACCAGGGACCCTAAAAGTGCAGGTATCGGCGCTTTCGGCCATTCTAGAAAAACCTTTAGCGGATCATAGACTGATCCGCAGGTTCATGAAGGCGGCAGAAAGAATGAGGCCAGTCTGCCGCAGTATGGTCCCCCCCTGGGACCTGAACCTAGTTCTCCAGAATCTCTGTAAAAAACCCCTTCGAGCCCATTGATCAGATATCAATTAGGTGGCTCACTTTAAAAACTGTATTTCTGGTAGCAATCACAACAGCGAGGCGTGTAAGCGAGCTCCAGGCCCTGTCCTGTAAAAAACCATATCTACTAGTCCAGGATAAGGTCATACTAAAAACGGACCCCTTCTTTCTACCAAAGGTAGCCTCGAAATTCCACAGACAGCAGGAAATTATCCTCCCATCTTTTTGTCAGGATCCCAAAAATGATAGGGAAAGAGATTACCATAGCCTGGATGTAAGGAGGGCCATTCTATGCAACTTAGAGCAGACATCATCCTTTAGGAAGGCTGACTGTCTTTTTGTTCAATTTCAGGGGCCGGGCAGAGGAAGAGCGGCTTCTAGGAGGTCCATTAGCTGCTGGATAAAAACCACAATCCAGCAGGCCTACTCTTCCAGCGACAGACCTATCCCGGAAGGACTGAAGGTCTGTTCAACCAGGGCAGTATCCTGCTCCTGGGCAGAGAGGGCTATGGCTACGCCGGACCATATATGCAAGGCGGCCACATGGTCCAACCTGCACACCTTCGCTAGACACTATAGGTTGAATACGGACCTCTCCTCCGACCTCTCGTTCGGGAGAAAGGTCTTGCAGGCAGTGGTGTGTCGTCGCCCCCCCCTCCCCCCAAGAAAGTAATCTGGTATACTCCATGTCTGCCGTCAGGATGACGCCGGGAAAAGGGAGTGAATTTCTTACCGAAAATTCCTTTTTTCCGAGTCATCCTGATGGTACGTTATTCCTTCCCAAAACTCACATGTCTACAATTATGCGGGTACGAATCTGTAGCCCAGAGGCTTCTATGTCGGACGTTTTCATGCGGATTTTTTTTTTGCATAATATCTTTTGTTAAAACTCAGGTAAGCTATCCTTTATGTTCAAATAGAATTAACCATGTCATTTTTGTGTTGGAGCAAATAAAATATCTTCCTTGGTTAACCGCGACATGTCCATATAAGTAATTTAGAAGACACTGGTGAATGGGAGGCGGGAGGAGCCTTTTGAAGTCTCTTGCTTCCTGTCCCTACGAGGTCAAGGTGCAACCTCCAGGTATGCCGTCAAGATGACTTGGGAAAAAAAATAGATTATACCTACCCGATAATCGGGTTTCCAGGAGTCTCTACGACAGCACCAATTGAGATTGCCTCCTCCTGATAGGACAGGAACATACTGAGAGGTTAAAAGCTTCCCCCCCCCCCCCCCCTTCCCCACTTTCCTCAGTGGATTCTAACGCATTTCCCCTAACCGGGTTTTTTTTTGGGGGGGGGGGGGGGGGGAGAAGGTACAGGTGCTGTCGTGGAGACTCCTGGTAACCCGATTATCGGGTAGGTATAATCTATTTTTTCCCCAGTCGTCTCCACGACAGCACCAATTGAGATGTACCAACTAAAGTTTCCCTAGGGTGGGATTGCTGCCGAGAGGACTTTGCGGCCAAAGGCCATGTCCTCGTCCTGCTGCACTTTTACCCTATAGTGTTTAACGAACGTGTGGGGCTTCTTCCAGACTGCGGCTTTGCATATCTGCTCGACCGAGGCTGAGCTATGTTCGGCCCATGAGGATGCTACTGCCCTTGTAGAATGGGCTTTAAGAGCTAAAGGGATTTCCTTCCCGAGGGCCTTATAGGACTCTATGATGGCTAGGCGGATCCACCTGGCTATGGAGCTTTTCGCTGCTTTGCTCCCTTTATTTGGGCCACTGAACTGGACGAACAAGTTGTCGTTCCGCCTCCAGTGGCTTGTCGCTTCTATGTAGCCTAGGACTGCTCTCCTAACGTCCGGGCAGCTTAGGGTTTTTTCTTCCTCGTTTTTAGGTTTACTAAAAAATGAGGATGATTATGTCTTGGGATCTATGAAAATGTGATACTACTTTGGCATAAACGCCGGGTCCGTTTTAAATACTAATTTGGTGTCCAAGATTTTCAGGAACGGGTGGCGAATGGACAAGGCCTGCAGCTCGCTAACCCGCCTTGCGGAGGTGATGGCTACTAAGAAAATGGTCTTGATAGTAAGCATTTTTATGGGTAGTGCTTCGATCGGCTCAAATGGTACCGCTGTCATGGCCCTTAGGGCCCAATTAAGGTTCCAGTCTGGAAAAGGATTTAAGGGCCTAGGCCATAATCTAGTTGCTGCTGCTAGGAACCTGTTGACCCATCTGTTGTCTGCGAACTTTGTGTCACATATGGCGCTAAGGGCTGCGACCTGGACCTTCAGGGTGCTTGGAGAGAGGCCCATCTCTAGGCCCTCCTGCAAGAACTCTAAGATTAAAGGGATGTCCGGGATAGAATCCCCGCGATCCCTTCCCTGTCTCCATGAGGAAAACCTTCTCCAAACTTTCTGGTAGATAAGGTGGGTCGTCTTCTTTCTGCTGGACATTAACGTTTCTACTACTCTCTCTGAGAATCCCTTCTCTTTTAGTGAGGATTCCTCAAGAGCCATGCTGTTAAGTGGAGCTTGTCTAGGCTTGGATGGTTCAGTGGCCCCTGCGATAGAAGATCTGTCCAGGTAGGAAAGGTGACTGGGTCCTGTACGGTCACTGTTGCTAGAAGACCGAACCAGCTTCTCTTGGGCCAGAAGGGGGTCACCAGGATTAGTGTGCATACCTGGGTTCTGAAATGTTGTATGACTGTGGATCAATGGTAAAGGAGGAAAGGCGTACGCCAGCCCCTCTCCCTAGTCTTGGCCTAGGGCGTCTACTGCTGTCAGACGATCTCCTGGCCGGAGGGAGAAGTTGCTTACTTTGGCATTTTCCCTGGTTGCAAACAGGTCCAATTGTGGGGTCCCCCACTGGTTGGTCAGGATTCTGAATGCTTCCAGGGAGAGAGACCCTTCTCCTGGGTCTATTTGCCTCCTGCTGAGAGAGTCCGCTTTTTGGTTTAGCGTCCCCTTCAAGTGGGTTGTCGTGATCGAGAGGATTCGGCCCTCTGCCCAGTGGAAAATTTTCTGTGCGATGTTTTGCAGGGCGGGAGATCTTGTGCCCCCTTGGTGTCGTATATGGGCGACCGCAGTGATTGTCTTACAGTATCTTTATATGCTGGTTCCGTAGCGAGTTCCCTAACTGCTGTAGGACCTGCCATGCGGCCTGTAGTTCCCTGTAATTTGAGGACTGTTCTTTTATCCTTTGAGGCCATGGGCCCTGAAAGAACTGGAGCCCCACATGCGCTCCCCATCCCCAGGCGCTTGCGTCCGTTGTAATGTGAGTGGCTGGGTTTTGTAGCCAATGAACCCCTCTCCGCAGGTTCTCTGGGGATGTCCACCAACGCAGGGATGTTTTCATCGCGCTTGGGATGTACATTCTTGTCCCTAGAGAGGACTGCCTTTTGTCCCACGTGGATAGGACTGAGGCTTGCAGGGCTCTGGTGTGAGCCTGGGCCCATGCCACTCCTGGAATGCATGACGTCAAACTTCCTAGGAGAGACATGGCTTCCCGAATTGTGCATAATCGTCTCCATAGAAAGGTTTTGACTAGCCGTCGGATTTTTTGTATTTTCTCCTCGGGTAGGCAGGAGCATTGCGATTCTGAGTTGAGCGTTATACCCAGAAACGTCTTCTGCTTGTCGGAATCTAGGCTGGATTTTGTCCAGTTTATGATCCAACCTAAGGATTGGAGAAGTTCTAGCACTATCCCCAGGTGTTTCGTTAGGAGTTCTCTGGACTCTATTATTAAAATATCGTTCAGGTAGGGTACTATTAGGACTGACTTCTTCCTCAGGTAGGCGGCTACCTCTGCCATAATTTTGGTGAAGATTCTGGGTGCTGAGGAGATCCCGAAGGGCAGGCATCTGAATTGATGGTGCTCTATTCCTTTGCCCATATCCACTGCGAACCTTAGGTATTTCCGGGACCCCTCGTGGATCGGTACGTGGAAATAAGCATCTTTTAAATCAATGGATGCCATGTAGGCTCCTTTGGGAATCAACTTTATCGTTGAGGAGATGGACTCCATCTTGAATTTTCTGTATCTGATGCAGGTGTTCAGAGGTTTCAGGTTCACTATCATCCGCTGTTTCCCGCAGGGTTTCCTTACTAGGAAGAGCCTGGAATAATGGCCCTGGGTTTTCTTGTTTTGCGGTACGTGGGATATTGAGTTTAGTTGCTGCAGGTCCCGAACGCTTTGCCTTAGTAGGTGTAACTGTTGTTTGGAGCCTCCCGTGATAACGAATTTTCTTCTGGGGAGGGACACCAGCTCTATCCGGTATCTCTGCTGTAAGATCTTTGGGATCCATGGGCCTTCGCAAATCGTGGCCCATTGATCCACAAAGCTCCCCAGCCTTGCCCCTACTGGGATGGCGTCAGGGTCTCTGCTTTGGCTCCCCCTGGTGGGGGTTAAAGAGGATGTTCCTTCCTCTGCCCCCCTTGGGGTAACTCCAGCGGCCTGTCTTGCCCTTGCCTCGGTAGGCCTCGGTCTGTTGCCTTGGGGCCCGGAAGAAGGTCTTCCCTCTCTGTGGCTTTTCCTCCGGGAATCCCTTCTTTTTGTCGGCCGCCTTCTCTAGAATCTTGTCAAGGTCCGGTCCGAACAAAAACTGGCCGTAGAACGGGAGGGCGCATAGCTTATTTTTTGAGGCTAGGTCGCCTGACCACGATTTCAGCCATAACACTCTTCTGGCTGAGTTAGACCGGGCTGTAGGTTTAGCCGAGAGTTTGACAGTTTCGGCTGCGGCGTCCGCTAGGAAATTTGTTGCCATACGCAGGATCGGAAGGGAATTTAGGATCTGTTCCCTCGGCGTCTTATTGGTTAGGTGTAGCTGCAGCTGTTCTAGCCATACCCCCAAAGTCTGCGCCCCACAAGTGGCTGCGATCCCTGGCCTAAGTATGTTTGCCGCTGCCTCCCATGATTTCTTTAGAAGGCCCTCGGCTTTGCGATCCATGGGATCTTTTAACTGTGCGGCGTCCTCAAAGGGCAGGGTCGTCCTCCTGGCTACTTTGGCCACTGGGACGTCTACCTTAGCTACCTCCTCCCAGCTTGCGCAAACTTCCTCCTCGAATGGGTACCTTCTTTTTACCCCTCTAGTGCAGAAGGAGCCTGCGTCTGGTTTCCTCCACTCTTTCTGGATTATTTTGGTGATATTCTTGTGGATAGGGAAGGTATGCTTGCGCCTCTCCCCTAGTCCCCCGAATATCTCATCTTGTAAGGTACGTGGTTCTCTGGGCTCTTCCATTTTCAGTGTAGCCCTGACTGACTTAATCAATTCCGATAAGTCGTCTTGATGGAATAAGTATCTTTTGTGGTCCTCATCATCTGAGGACTCCTCTGCCGCCTGTTCCTCTTGCTCCGACCCGATAGAACTCTCGGAGTCGGAAGGCTCGTCGGGAACATACGCCTTTTTCTAGCGTTTCGCTGGCGGCGCCAGCTGTGACGTTAGGGCTGATCTAACCTCCTCTTTCACCAGCTTCCTAACGTCCTCCATGAATCCCCCCGATTCCTCTCTGACTAGCCTAGCTACGCATGCCTTGCATAAAGGCCTCTGGTACATAGCTGGCAGTCTCGTCCCGCATTCCACGCATTTTTTGAGTTTTGTTCTGGGGGGGGGGGGGGTGTCTTTTTTTTATCCCCCTGACAAAGCATTTTTGCGGGTAAATATGCAATTTTTCCATACACAATGCACTGGATATTTGCATTGTATTTTTTGCCGCACTGGCTACTTACAGCCGCTGAGGCTGAGGTTTCAGCTGTCTCTGGGGCTGGAGCACTCATTACTATACCGGTGCTGCAGACACCCTGCGACCTGTAGTGCTGGTCTGTTCTGGCTTCTCTCAGGTTCCTATATTTTTAAATTATCGTGCTCCTGTGCTAAGCCCCGCCCCCTCCGCTCCTGATGCAGACGCGATGACGTCATCGCGCTGGACACGACGCGGCGCCCCGCCCCCCGCTGTCAAAGGGCTTCCTGGAGCGCCACGCTGTAACTCTGCAGGGAGGACGAGGGGGACTGAGGCTCCCGCTTTGTACCCCCCATGGGTTTCCGAACTCACAGTATGTGGATGGTAATGCAACTCAGGATTTCAGGATACGATACAGCAGATGGAGTAACTAAAACGAATATTCCTTGATAAACACAGTAATAAAGATAATAGCTTTGCAATAATGGTTATGCAATAAAACTTTTTATTTAAAATCACCTGTTGCTAACTATGGCCCAATAGATCCTTAGGATACTTTGTGCACAACAGAATATAATTCCAGAGAAACAGTGCTAATACTAATATAAATATATATATAAATATATATATATATATATATATATATATATATATATATATATATATATATCATAATAAATATAAATATTAAAGGGGTTGTCCCGCGCCGAAACGTTTTTGTTTTTTTTTCCAACAGCCCCCCGTTCGGCGCGAGACAAACCCGATGCAGGGACTTTAAAAAAAACAAACCGCACAGCGCTTACCTGAATCCCCGCGCCGGTGACTTCTTACTTACCGGTTGAAGATGGCCGCCAGGATCTTCTCCCTCGGTGGACCGCAGGGCTTCTGTGCGGTCCATTGCCGATTCCAGCCTCCTGATTGGCTGGAATCGGCACGTGACGGGGTGGAGCTACACGGAGCCGCTCTCCGGCACGAGCGGCCCCATTCAGAAAAGAAGACCGGACTGCGCAAGTGCGTCTAATCTGGCGATTAGACGCTGAAAATTAGACGGCACCATGGAGATGAGGACGCCAGCAACGGAACAGGTAAGTGAATAACTTCTGATAACTTCTGTATGGCTCATAATTAATGCACGATGTACATTACAAAGTGCATTAATATGGCCATACAGAAGTGTATAGACCCACTTGCTTTCGCGGGACAACCCCTTTAAATATATCCACACCATTTCACACTATGGTTATGGAAAACATGGAACATTGACACAGCTTTCCCTTAGTGGGGAATACTTCAATATAATCTTTCAGAAAACTGTTTACAACCCAGGTTTAATCAACAACTTGCACAATGTTAGTGTCCACAATAAAAGTCCGGTCTCCTATAGCAGACTTGCTAACACGCAATCCTTTCTGCAATGCGCACAGCTATCCTTGTATTGAGGCTAGCCACACTTACATTGTTGCACGTGGGAGTAGTCGCGTCTACTGTCACAGGCTAGTTCAGGGTCAGGAGTGCTCCTCCACCGTGATTGCCATACATCTTTGACGCTGTCCAGGTGTCCAGCTGGGCTGGAGAACACATGAACTTTTTGCTCCAGTCACTGCCCTTTTTCAGCATCTCCAGCAGCTTTACATCTCGCTCAGGCCCAACTTAAGCAGCTGCTCCAGCTCACTTTGCTCAACACGGTCTCTCCAATGGGACTCTGCACAAAAATCTAGAAAGTTGCTACTAAGCATGATCAGTTTTAATGTGCTAAAATTTTATGCAAATTTTGGTACTAGTGACCGTCAATCTCCATGGTGACTTTTTTAAACGCTTTAGCGTAGCTCCCTACATGCAAGAAAGAGGATGGTCAAGCTGTGACTGCAGAGCTATGCAGCTAGCCCCTCTGATTTGATCCAGTCACAAGTCCTCTTTTACAGGTGCGGATGGCCTTTACTTTTATTTAGTTATCTGCTCTCTTAAAAATTAAAAAAAATATTAAAACCCCCCTTTAATGGTAATAGTCTGCAGAAATGTCTCCAAGGAACACCAACGTAGTTGCTTAATCAGTATATTTCTGCTCATATTCCTAAGATTTTTGTAAGATTTTTCGTAAGATTTTTGCGTTGAGATCCAAAATATGAACCCCATCCTTTTGAATGGGGGTCATACACATGAGCGGTGTTTTCCTGCACAGCACCACAGGAAACAAATTGCAGCATGTTCTGTCTTGTGTGTGCTCTTGCTTCACAGCGCCCATTGTCTTCAATGGGGCCAGAGGAGCATTGCTGGCCCATTGAAAGCAATGGGAGAACTCTGCATTCCTCTACTGCGGCTTTGACCTTTGCATTGTAGAATCCTTGCATCATGTAAATTTACCGCAAAGTGCCAGCACATCAGGGGGCGGGGCTTATCACGACTTATGATTTTACCCCCATCGTTCTAAAAAGGACAGGGCAGCTTTGAAAATAGACCAGGTCCAGATTTTGACTGCCTTTTGGATGCGGAAATACTGCAGAATGTCCTCAGCGGAAAATTCTGCAGTATTTCCGCATCCAAAAACCAGTCAAAATCTGCTCCCTGTCTATTTTGAAGCGGCCCTGCCCATTTCTGCCACATGTAAATGTACCCCAACGGTAATAGCGACACCCCACATCAGTAATAGTGATCCCCCCAGCAATAATAGTGATTTCCCCCCCCCCCCAGCAATAATAGTGACATCCCACAGTATAAGTGACCCCCCCCCCCCCGTGGCCCCCCAGCAGTAGTAATCGTGACACCCCCCCAGAGCGCCCCCCCAGCAGTAATATTAGTGACGCCCCCCAGCAGTAATATTAGTGACACTCCCCAGAGCGCCCCCCCAGCAGTAATATTAGTGACACCCCCCCCAGAGCGCCCCCCCAGCAGTAATATTAGTGGCGCCCCCCCAGCAGTAATATTAGTGACACCCCCCAGAGCGCCCCCCCAGCAGTAATATTAGTGACACCCCCCCCGAGCGCCCCCCAGCAGTAATATTAGTGACACCCCCCAGAGCGCCCCCCCCCCAGCAGTAATATTAGTGACACCCCCCCAGAGCGCCCCCCCAGCAGTAATAATAGTGACACCCCCCCCCCCCCCAGCGGCCACCCAGCAGTAATAGGTGACACCCCCCCCAGCAGTAATAATAGTAACACCCCCCCCCAGCAGCAATAATGCCCCCACCCCATAGCAGTCCCCCAGCAGTAATAATGCCCCACCATCAGTAATAATGCCCCGCCAGCGATCCCCCAGCAGTAATAATGCCCCTCCCCCCCCAGCAGTAATAATGCCCCTCCCCCCCCAGCAGTAATAATGCCCCTCCCCCCCCCAGCAGTAATACCCCCCAGCGGTCCTACAGCAGTAATGCCCCCCCAGCAGTATAAATCCCCCCTCCCCCCAGCAGTAATGCCCCCCAAGCAGTAATAATGCCCCCTCCCCCCAGCAGTAATAATGCCTCCCTCCCCTGAACCCCACATACTTACCCCTCCTCCTCGTGAAAGCGCCGCTCCTCCTCTGCCCGATTGCTGGTGCACACTGACTTCAGTGTGCTGCCACATGCCTCCTTCTCCGGACGTTCTCGCGGAACCAAGTAGGACACGTCGGGGGGGGGATTCTGGCTGCACACTGGCATCACAATGTGCGCCGGGATCAGCGCAGATAGCAGCGCGCTGATGAGTGAATGCCAGCAGGGGAGCCGTGGCCCCTGCAGGCATTCACTAATGTGGTGAGCGGCCGATGGTGCCAGCAGAATGAGCCTTGCGTGCCGCCTCAGGCACGCGTGCCATAGGTTCGCCAACACTGCCATATAGCATCTCCTTGCATCTTGTTGTAGGCAAAGCTATACCGCTAATGCAAGCTTTGAAATATTTATACATCGGAGGGTTCCTCTTTAAAAATCGTACGTTCAGATTATTTCTATGAGATGAAAAGCTGTACCATAGCAATCATCCTAAAATCAGAGGTGGAACGTGTGAGTCTCTTCAAATGGAAAACGGTCATCCAGACATTAATAGATCTGGCATTAATGCACTGAAGAATATGTACTTATAAAGCTGCACTAATTAGGCTGGTTGCACAGCAGAGCTGGATTCTGCATGCAGGAGCCCGTGTCGAAATCCGGCTCTGACCCCGGCCAACAACCTCACGTACCGGTCGTCTTTACTAATTGTCTGTACTGTGGATGGTGCCGGCGGCGAGCTGTCAGACCTGCACAGCACAGAATTTCCCCCCCAAAATTTTCACAATGTTTTTAAGAAAAGGGCTAAATAGTCAGGTCTGACCTGCTGTTGCTTAAAAGCACATGGGTTGAAGAATCTGGTACATGCAGCAGAGGGAGATAAGTCGGCATACCACTTGAATGGTGGCATCAGTAGCAATGACTCTCTTGCTTTGGCCTCTTTCACAGGAGCTTGTTGTAAAATGTCTGTAGTATGGAACTTCAGCATAGACCCTTTTCAGACGAAATGATCAGTAGGTCGTCGGGGTTTCATCTGTTTGCTGCCATTGGCATTATTTTCTACTGGACAATAATGGGTCCTTTTTTTGCCCATAAGTAGATGATAATTCAAAAACTGTGACAAAAACTGATGCAATGCGGGTCTACCTATTTTATTCACTCTGCGTAGACATCAGTGGTGTATTGCATCCGCAAAATGGATTAAGCTGCGTTTTCCAAATATGTACGTTTTATACTCCCATGTAAATGGATTCCTAGATTTTCTTTCACTCCATATTACGGTCTGCAAAACCCAAGTTAAAAAGAACCTGTTGGGTCCAATGGACATCATAAACTTGGTTTGTGCGCTAGTAGAACAGGGGCTGCTGAGTCTCCTCGGTCCCTTGCTGTTCATCCAGGAAGCTGCAGCTCAGAACGTGCGTCGGGTTGCTCTTTGCACGAAGAGGACAGTATGTGCACGTATAAGGGGGCAGTTTATATAGAATGGGCCCTTCATTAGACCGGGAAGTAATGGCCCTCATCATTTTTAATGTTTGTTTTACTACGTTAAACTGCATGTGGTCTGACCCCTGGTGGGCAGAACTGACATGGCACCATTGCTTGCTGTGATTGGTCAGGAGAATTATGTGGGAACTCATGCATGCAGTGGGAGGGACTTGCAATATATACCTCTAAAGCACCACCTATTAGATGGTAGCATTCCTTCAAATCAATGTCCAGCCCTTTATACAAGTTTTCAATTGCCCAAGGGATTGACATTGATGTGCAGGAATATTGTCATCCAATAGGTGGCGCTGCAGAGGTATTGTTTGTTCTTCCTTTATTGCTTATTTCCAGTGCAGCATGAATGGCCTGATAAGTCTCCTCGCTGCCTTGGTGCTCTCCTTAAGGAGAGATGATGCCCCTCCTGACTGCCCTTGTTTTAGTAGACATGGATTTTTTGACTGGTTCCCTTGGGTCCGCCCACATGCACTGTTTGTTGCCCACTTGCATCCACAGTGTACATAATACAGCTCACATAATAAACACTTCTGTGGCCGCTACATACATTATTGTAGGTGTCACTGGCTGCAAGCTAGATGATACGCGATAAGGAATTCTCGATCTTCACGAAGCATTCTCAGGCCACCTGCAGACGGGCAGAAATTCCACGGCGAGATTCCCTGCAGAATTTCCGCCCGTACACGCCTGCATAGAACTGCATTACAATACGCAATCCTATGCAGACGGCCGCGGTTTGTCTGCGCAAAATCCCGCGCAGAAAACAAACTGCAGCATGCTCTAATTCAGAAACGTCACTTACCTGCTGCTGGCTCTGCTCTGCGCATGCGCCGGCAGCTGGCACATAAAAGAGCCGGAGCTGCGGGAGCTGGTGAGTTGCGCTGCTCTCTGCAGGCGCTCTGGTCGGGTCCTCGCAGCCGGATCCGACCCAGCCGTTTACAGGCAGCCTAAGATCTCCATCATCAAGGTGTCTGTGTCTGTGGATCCATGTATATTTGTAAGCTTTTTTTAAAGCAAAAACGGCAGAATTCTGCTGTAGTAATACATTAGCTTTATCCCAATACGTAATACATGGCTGGGATGTCCTTGGCTTTAAGCAGACAGAAAAACAAGCTGTCAAAACTGCTAAAATATTCTGTCAGCACCAATGAATAACCGAAGATAAGTACAGTTCCTGACAGGAAGGATGAAGTTGGCTGCTATCAAGCCTGCAATAATACCCTGGAACTCGGTGACACTTCTAGACCAGGAACTGTAATTTTTACTGCACCATTTACATGTCTTGTTTCTCCATGAACTGGCGGATTAATACGGAAATTTCTTATTACGAAGAAGGCATTAATACGATCATCTGAGAACAAGTATGGTCCGGTGAGTCTATACAAGGACATGATGTACTGTACGTTTACAGTACATCTAAAAAATGGGGCAGATCGTGTAAAAAGGCTGTCCTCTTATGAACTATCCATGATCAATCATTAAGATCATCAATAGGTAATCAATGGGGTTCTGCCAGTAGGGACCTTTGGGTGATTATTCATTGTACAGGCCGCTCTCTGTATTAGACACTGTTCCTGTTTAATACAATGGGAGCTATACCTGCGATACCATACCTTCCAACTTTTTGGACTGTCAAAAGAAAATTTACGCTGGGTCTAAACGGAGGCTGATTTGCAGAGAAATGTCTGCAGTGGACATATATGCAAATAAGGAAGATGGAACAATACCTCTGCAGCGCCACCTATTGGATGGCAGCATAATACCCTTCCCGACTGCAGTGGTGAGGGTCTTATCTCGTATTGCACAGTTCACCCACTCATTAAGAGGTAAATTCCGCAGCGGAAACGGTTATAAAATTGACATGCTGTGAAATTAAATTCCGCACCACATGTCCATTTCTGCTCGAGTTTTGTGCAGATTATTTCCATGCTGTACTCTAAATACATTCCCTTTGTTCTGCCACGGGGCTGACAGCTGAGACAATGTAATCAGTGCTCCCCAGGCAGACAACAGCATGTGGTCCTTATTAGCTGTTCTTCTGAACAATGGATTTCATGCAAAACTGAAATCCATCGTTCAGCAGAAAAGTGAAAGCTGGGCACATTTACACGCAATGATTATCACGCAAAAGATGGCTTTTGAGCGAATTTTGAGCGATGATCATTGTCTAAATGGGCCTTAGGAACCATACAGATAGCTTATGAAGCAATGTGAAAAGTTTATTCATGCAAATCCATTTCCAAGGTCCAAAAGACATGTAAGGGCCAAAGCGGGACAGGGAAGCTTTGGCCAAAAATAGGGACTGCCCTTCGAAAAGAGGGAGGTATACAATACCAGTCTGAGCCAATGTCAGGTTTATGAAAATATGTAATGCTGGCTTCATCCACACTGACAGTGGCCAGCAAACAGCTGATCCCCTGCAGGGTAGGTTATCAAAAGTTGATCAGCAGCAGTGGTGTGCTGCTAATGTAGGCTGATCACATGACGGCCTTAGGTTGAATGGCCCCACCAGTGTCTTCCGCAGGAAGAAAATAGTGCTGACAACATTGCAGTGGCCCAGTTTGGTACTGCAAGCACAGCTTCCATTAAACTGAATGCAATACCAACCTGAACCGACGCACTACAGACAGCATAGTCTATTTGCTGTGCTGCCCAATGCTCGGGAATCATAGTAAAATTAAGTTCTGAAGATATTGTGGATGGTATTGATCTGGTTACAACAATTTTCTTGATGTGAACATACAATCCACTTAGGCCAATGTGCTAACAGCAGAAATACCATTGCAGAGGGATCTAGAGGAGTTAAACCGCATGACTATTTTTGCTCATATTTGGGCAAATGTTGGTTAGAAGTGGAGCTGGTTTCTAAATAGTATGTCTACCAGTGAACACTGTACTATTAGAAGTAGATATACTCTACATAAATAGGTGCACAATTTTTTACATGCATTACTTTTATTGGCCTCATCCAAAATTGCAGCCTGCGTTGCAGTGCAGAACTGCACTCTGGTCTTCAGCCTGCTATTGGAAAGGTATCGTTCTCACTTGCATTGTGGTTTCGGTCAAATCTGGTGGAATCCGCATTTGTTCCTTTAAAAGCAGTCTTTGTTGCTTATGAGTAGAGCCTAAGTGTTAGGGTGCTCCAAGAGCTGTCAAGGAGTCGGCACAGATCCTGCATGATACAGCATCGGCGCCAAATAACATGATGCGCCTGGACGAAAAACACGCCAGGGAGGCGCTACCTGTGCTGGCTTGGAGCTGTAAACTCTTTGAGTAATTACTCTAAATGTGAATTAGAATACTTAAATAATCAATTGGACTCACCCGGTGTCTGGCGAGCACCCCTTTATAGAGATCTCACCAGCACCTCCACATCCTCGTCGGCTTTTAAATCCTCTGGCGTGTCCGTTCGGCTGCTGGGCTTCTGTGTCCTGCTGGCTAGCAGGACCCACTTGAAGTGTCTTCGTATAATGACTTGGTAAAAAAGGAAATGCCCGTGCTCTTTAGGACCTAAACACCAGGGTCGGGCTACAGACACCACTTGCTTCAAACTTTTATTCTTGATATCCTCTGTGCAACGCGTTTCGTCGTCCGACACAACGACTTTCTCAAGCACAATAATTACAACATTACATATACACTCTATATATAGTTAACTCACTTTTTGGCGGCAGCATCCCATTCGTTGCGCTGGTTTCGGGTGTTGGCGTCCCAAGCGTCTGTCAGATGCGAGGCACACGTCACCATACCCGGAAGTACTATGCCGTTACTCCTTCCTGACATGGCGCCTCGCATCTGACAGACGCTTGGGACGCCAACACCCGAAACCAGCGCAACAAATGGGATGCTGCCGCCAAAAAGTGAGTTAACTATATATAGAGTGTGGAAAGGCTGTCCGTAAAGGGCCATTTACATGGGACGATTATCGTGCAAAATTTGTTCAAGCGTATGAATATGTTGATAATTGTTAGCTATAAATGCAAAAACATGCAGTATTCGTTGACTTCAATTTATCGCTGACTTTCAAACAGCATAAATATCCCTGGATCGCTGTGTGTAAATGCTCAGTGCTTCTCACATAATGTGTAGCACTGAGCAAGAAGCCACCAATTCAGCGGTGTTCTGTCTAAATGCTCTGCATGAGCGCTCACGACCTTAGCGGTGACGTCAGCGCTTGTGTGGTCAGTTAGACAATAGTCGTCCCTTATAAACCCAGCATTACAGAATTAAAAATGCCAAAGCAAGCTTCTTGCAGACCTTGTACTGGCTATGTATTCTGCGGTTTAATTTCCAGCTGCAACGCGGGATTAGAACTTAAGTATGATGTACAAGGTTGCTGAATGTTTCTGAAGAGTAATTATGTGTAACATGGTCAAATTAAGATGTAGAGGTAGTGTAAAGGTCAAGTGAATGCTTAGTGTCCCTCCAGCTATAAAATAACTATTCTAACACAGACGTTTGTCTTTAATGCTGACGACCAACATAATCCCAGTGGTTCATCCATTGACAGAAGACAGGTGTTGCAAACACAGCCAAAGCAAATTGATATCTGTGGCTGCTCACCTGCATTATGCAATTCCCTAATACTCAAGCGCAGGTGAAAATCTGCACTAAAAAAATGAAGAAAAAAAATATATAATGTGTGAGCATTGTGGATATCAAATCTGCTTTATAAGTGAACGAATAACCTAGTAGAGGGAAGAAGGCTTCAATCCCTTAAGTACACATAATGGGTTAATTATAAGCATAAATATGTGCCTATATTAATATTTACTAAGTGTAGAAAATCTAAAATCACAACCCTTTTACCCAGAATCCTATTACACAGCCTGTACTGTACATCAGAGCCGTTAATACTCGTGTACTGCGGTGTACTACCAGTGTGCTGCACCGTAGTGCCAGTGTAGCATGTTACTGAGATATCATCCTTTACAAAGAATGCTTCTAGGGCAGAATGCTTTACAGGCATGTTCCATTGCAGAGCTAGAGGCATAGGAAGTAATGGTAAAGTCCCATAGAAGTCTATAGGTACCATATAAATAGGTTGCATATAACACAAGTGGTGATTGGTTTGTACCTATGTAGAGCTGACCATAAACTTAAAGATATCAGGACATTTTTTCAAAAAAAGTATTTACAAAAAGATAATTACAGATGCAGCGAATATTTGCTTGACACTTAACACATAATAATCTTACTACTTGATGTAAATCGAGTTGCCATGTTAATGATAACATGTGTAACACAATGCATAAGATTTTCTCTGCAGAACATTATTAGAAGTACAGGAAGTACTGCATCTTTGCATTGCCCCTTGGATTATATGGATCAAAAGGGACTAGGACGTTTTAATAGTAACAATAAGCCTTCCAACTAATTTGGCTGAAGTTAAGGTTGATGGATGCCATAACACAATCATTAAAAAAAACCCTCTAAACTGTAATCTTGGTTGCCACTTTAAAAGGGGTTACCTGGTTTAGGAAACTCATTTTCAAATATCCTATGAGGGTAATTTTAATATAATGGATACGAGGGTCCCTCGAGATCTTTCAATAAAATGAGTGGCTACATGGATGTGTATTACTTGGACAGCCCATTGATTTTATTGGGTGCCATGTAATGCTGATTTTTTTTCCCGGCGTCATCCTGAAGGCAGACATGGAGGTTGCACCTTGACCTTGTAGGGACAGTAAGCAAGAGACTTCAAAAGGCTCCTCCTGCCTCCCGTTCACCAGTGCTTTTTGTCCCTACAGGGACACGCAAGAGGTGCTCCCTCCAGGGAGCCACAGGATAACAGCTGGGATTGATGGTCCACGGGGCCGCTTCCCCTCTCACCTTCTTTCCAATAAGGAAATCTTGCTGACAGCGGGGCTGACGGTCCACAGGGCTGCTTCCCCTCTCACCTCCCCTCTGGAGAGTCAGCGCGGTCCGGGGGCACGGCGGGATACAGGTCTGACCGCCCGGGAGATCACCACCGCAAAGTGCATCGGAGTGGTGGACCAGATGTCCTTGAGTCCCCTCCTGCTTCTTACACGGGCTTCCGTGCAGCATTTCAGCCGGGGAGAGTGGCGGGCCATAGGCTCAGATGCCTCTCTCCTCCAGGCATGCCGGCGCGGCCGCGCGCAACATCGGGGGCGGAGCCAATGATGCGGCGTGACGTGGTGACGTCAGATGCCGTCAGCTGACCCGGAGCAGTGGGAGATTTAAAAATGGAGACCCCCCCGGCAAGCTTCCACTGACAGCACACCTTCAGAGAAGGATTACTGTCTGCCTGATCCTGTCTACACTTCTGGCAAGTATGACTACAAAGGAATCAGAGATGGAAGCCCTGCAAACCGTAAGTGTGACTTGCTGCAGGGATGTTATGCCCAGGGATTTAGCATTGTGTAGGGGTTTTCCCTTATGTGCATGCATGTGTCTTTTGCAAGACAGGGAATCCACCCGGTCTAAACAAGACCTTAGGAAAAAATACAAGAAATGTGCCCTGTGCCTTAAAAAATTAGACGAGGCGTATAAAAAACTGCTATGCCAGGACTGTACCTCCAAGATCCTTACGGATGAACAGGCCGCATTCAGGGATGATATTAGATTCCTAGTCAGGGAGGAGGTCCTAGCATCGATCTCCAGTCTCCCCCCAGCCCAGCAGGAAAGAAGGGCCACTAAAAGAGCGAGCCACATACCGCTGACTAGCTCAGACTCTGAGCAATCCCTGGGCGACCTGTCAGACGGTGAACTCTTGGACCGTCCCTCTGACACCAAGGATGAGAATAAGAAGTACTATTTCTTATCCGGGGACCTGGATGACCTGATCAGAGCCGTCAGGGATACAATGAAGCTAGAGGATGTGGTCGAGCCAAGATCCGTACAGGACGACATGTTCGGTGGGCTCAGGCCAAGGAACCGCATCGTTTTTCCAGTTAATGATACGCTGAAAAAAGTAATCATGCATGAATGGGCTTGCGCGGACAGACAACTCTACTTGTCCCGCGAGTATAAAGAAAGACTCCGCTTCGCGGAGGAAGATGTGAGCGTCTACGAGGAGGTCCCCAAGGAGGACGCACAAGTGGCCAGAATGGCCAAAAAGACAGCCCTGCCATTTGAGGACTCCTCTCATCTTAAAGACCCGATGGACAACAGGGTTGATGCCTTGATGAAACGGGCCTGGCAAACAACGGCCTATACGCTGGAGGCCAACATCGCAGCGACTTCTGTGGCGAGGTCGATGTTCCTCTGGCTAGGGGAACTCGACCAGATTAAATAGAAGGCCCCCAGAGAGGCGATACTGGAATGCATGCCTTTACTAAAATCAGCAACAGGCTTCCTGGCAGACGCATCCGCCGAATCCATGAGGCTGGCGGCCAGAAGCGCCGCATTGTCCAACATGGCCAGACGGGCAGTCTGGCTGAAAACGTGGAAGGCAGATACGGCCTCCAAAGGAAGATTGTGTAACATCCCCTTTCATGGCCAGCACATTTTTGGCGCGGATTTAGAGGAGATCCTGAAAAGAGCTACCGACAAAACCCACAGTCTTCCGGATCGAGCAAGAACGGGTTTTCCCTACAAACGCCAGCCATCCTTCAAACCATACCGGGGCAAAGGAAAGACGGGGTGCTGGTCCTACCCCAAAGGAGGCAGGGGTAAGACAAAAACAACCCCTACCCCTATAGAAGAGTACCAGGTGGGAGGCAGACTATTGAACTTTTCCCGAGAATGGCAGGAGATTACAGATAACCCGTGGGTCCTGCAGCTCATAGCCCAGGGGTACAGAATAGAAGTCACCCCCACACAATCCCCTGCCATGCAGGACATCTTTAAAAATGAAATCTCTAAGCTGCTGCAAATGGGGGCGGTAATTCGGGTCCCCACAGTAGAGCAGGGCCAGGGATTCTACTCGCCTCTATTTCTGATAAGAAAGCCAAACGGCAGTTTCCAGGTGATTCTTAATCTGAAGGGCCTGAATAAATTTATTACCTACAAAAGGTTTAAAGTGGAAACCTTCAGGTCAGCGGTAACTCTGATCGAAAGAGGGGACTTTATGAGTACCGTCAATCTAAAAGATGCGTACTACCACGTCCCAGTCCTGCCAGAACATCATAAATACCTGAGGTTCGCCATCAGAATAGGGAGCCGGGTACGCCATTTTCAATTCCAGTGCCTACCCTTTGGCATTTCTACGGCACCCAGAATATTCTCTAAAATAGTGGCAGAGATGGTGGCGCATCTCCATGTAGCAGGTATAAATATCATCCCGTACCTGGACGACTTCCTGGTCATTGCCTCCTCATCCAAGATCCTCAGAGACAATACTAGCAGAGTCATTTCTCGGTTTCAGACATTGGGGTGGATAGTTAACTTCCCCAAGTCTAGTCTTCTCCCCGAGACACGGAAAACCTTCCTGGGGGTGCAGATAGACTCAGTGTCACAGACCTTGTCTTTGCCTCCACCCAGACAGGAAAGTCTTAGACTGGCAGCACAGGAGGGCGGCCAGAAGAAGCAAATAGCAATCAGGGACACAATGAGGCTCCTGGGCCTCATGACCTCCTGCATTGGCATTATCCCTTGGGCCCAGGTGCACTCTAGAACGCTACAGAGAGCCATGCTGGGTAACTGGGATGGGACATCCATCTCTCTGGATAGGAGAATGCCCATGTCATCATCTGTCTTAAGGTCCCTCCGCTGGTGGCGGTCAACCGACATCCTAGAAGCCGAGTCCCCATGGGTGGCAGAGCCCTTTATCTCTGTAGTAACCGATGCGAGCCAGTCTGGCTGGGGAGCGCAAGTGGGGCAGCGCCTGCTCCAGGGCGAGTGGGGACCGACGCTGCGTGCCCAGATATCGAATTTCAGAGAACTTAGGGCCATCTGGGAAGCGCTTCACAGAACTCAGGATATCCTAAAGAAGAGACACGTAAAAGTCTTCTCTGATAATGTAACCGCCGTTTCACTTGTTCGCCACCAGGGGTGCACCAGAAACTTTCACCTGCTGAAACTAACAGCCCGGATCTTCAGATGGGCCGAGACCACGGTACAATCCCTGACAGCGGTCCACCTCAAAGGGTCCCAGAACCAGACAGCCGACTTCCTCAGTCGAAGACGCCTGGACCCCGGGGAATGGTCTCTGAATCAAGAGGAGTTTGGTCTCATTACAGAAACCTGGGGCAGTCCACAGTTGGACCTGTTCACGAGCAGCAAAAACTCAAAATGCCCCGCCTACTTTTCCCTAGATCCGAGGGACAGGGCCAAGGGGTTAGACGCCTTTTCCCAGAGTTGGGATTTCAGTCTGGCATACGCCTCCCCCCCCCCCCATACCCCTGATCCCGAGAGTTCTTCAGAAGGTCCAGCAGAGCAACATCACGCTGATCCTAATCGCTCCACACTGGGAAAAAAGGGCATGGTTTCCGGTACTCCTAAAACTCGCCATCACTGAGCCAATCCGCCTTCCATCCAGGAAGGATCTTCTACCGCTGGGCCCAGTTCTGTGCCCCAATTTAGAGAGACTGAACCTCGCGCTCTGGATATTGAGGAACAGACGCTACTAAGACAAGGTCTGTCCTCCAGAGTTATCGTGACTCTACGCCAGTCCCGAAAACCCGTAACCTCAGCTATTTATAATAAAATCTGGAAAAGATTCTCCTCCTGGAGGGGGCTGGAAGTCTCCAATCTCGACACTTCTGTGGCGGAGATTTTGGATTTCCTCCGGGAGGGTCTAGACAAAAACCTGAGACCGGGAAACCTGAAAGTGCAGGTATCAGCACTCTCGGCCATTCTAGATCAGCCCCTAGCGGATCATAGACTGATCCGCAGGTTTATGAAAGCGGCAGAAAGAATGAGGCCAGTTAGCCGTAGTATGGTCCCCCCATGGGACCTAAACTTAGTCCTCCAAAATCTGTGCAAAGATCCCTTTGAGCCTATCGAGCAGATACCAATTAGGTTCCTCACGTTTAAAATTGTGTTCTTGGTAGCCATCACAACAGCAAGGCGCGTGAGCGAGCTCCAGGCCCTATCTTGTAAAACACCTTACCTATTAATCCAGGACGATAAGGTCATACTAAAAACAGACCCCTTCTTTCTCCCAAAGGTAGCCTCAAAATTCCATAGACAGCAAGAAATTATTCTCCCATCCTTCTGTCAAAGTCCCCAAAACATCCCAGGAGAGCTATATATAGAAACTAAGTTCAATCCCCTGTTAAGGGGACCCTGTGAGGCGTGGGACTTAAGGAGGGAGATGCTGGCTCCAACGCCCTCTCCGATCACCCCCTAAGTTCTCTACCCACCCTTCTGGGACTACCACCGGACCCGTGCACAAATAAACTCTGGCTGAAATTCGGAAGCAAACCGCTCAGCGAGCTTCAGTCCTTGAGCCATCTGAGCCCTAAAGAGGCAGTGGGGACCCTGTTGCCCGGCCAGCCACTGACTTTTCTCCAACAAGCACAGGTAGAGGGAGTGATTGGTGATTTCACCAGGACTTTTGTCTCCACTAGACCCCTCACAGTCTTTGAGAGAGCTGTGAAAGAGAATAGGTCATACGGCAGGAGAATTGCGTTCATTCGTCAACACTGCTTCCCTCCTCTGTCAGACGCTAAACCAGCGTTTCTTTTTTCATGGGAAAAAGAGCTACATATCACCCTGACATCTCATAAGATCTATCTAATCTTAAAACTCGCGTATGGGCTTTCTTCTTGCATCATCACACAGGAAGCTCACTATAAGCTTCTTGCCAGATGGTATAGAACCCCACAGTGGCTCTCTGATCATAAACTCTCGCCCTGCAGCAAATGTTGGAGATGCGAAGGAGATACAGGCACCTTCTTACACATCTGGTGGAGTTGCCCAGCCCTAAACATCTTCTGGCAAGGGATAACAGAGTCCCTCCGAAAAATAGCCTTTAACTTCGTACTCATTCCTGAGGTGGTGTTTTTGTGGAAGCCCTCGAGCAACTTTAACCCCCTGAAACAAAAATTGCTAGCACATGCGATTGATGCTGCCAAGGCACGTATTCCTCTTATGTGGCTACAAAAAACTCCTCCTCTCTTGAGCCAATGGAAGGACAGAATGGATCAGACCTACAATCTGGAGGAACTCTCTGGTTGGTCTAAGGGTTGTCTTGAAAAATTTCTGGAGATTTGGGGCCCATGGAGTGTCATACGCACTACAATAAGTTCTTAAGGCCTTAGAGGAGCATGACTGAGACGCGTCCGCGGTGTCTGAGAGACGGGGAGAGGCTTCGGCGTCTAGGGCGCCGCCCGCGCCGGGACCCTTCTCCCCCCCCCCCCCCCCCCCCCCACAACGGGCATTTTCTTAGGGTCACTTCCCCATCTTCCCTAGTCCCATACCCCCCTCTTCTTCCCCCCCCCCCCCCCCCCACAACGGGCATTTTCTTAGGGTCACTTCCCCATCTTCCCTAATCCCATACCCCCCTCTTCTTTCCCTACCTGTCTGTCAATATCTGGCGCCCCTTTTTGGTTGTGCTATGCCAAGCTAGATTTGCTTCACTCGGTTGGGTCATCATCCTACCTTCTATAATGGTTCCAGTCATGATTATCTGATGTTTGACCTGTGGTCCTGGCACTATATTTATTGTACTTATATTTGTCTTAAAATCTAATAAAAATCTGGATTTGGAAAAAAAAAAATCCCCAAAACGATAGGCAAAGAGACTACCATACCCTGGATGTAAGGAAGGCCATTTTATGCTACTTAGAGCAGACATCATCCTTCAGGAAGGCTGACTGTCTTTTTGTCCAATTCCAGGGGCCGGGCAGAGGAAGAGCTTCTTCTAGAAGATCCATTAGCCGCTGGATAAAATCCACCATCCAGCAGGCCTACTCTTTCTGCAACAGAACTATCCCGGAAGGACTCAAGGTCCATTCAACCAGGGCAGTATCCTGCTCCTGGGCAGAGAGGGCTATGGTGACGCCAGACCAAATTTGTAAGGCAGCCACATGGTCCAACCTGCACACCTTCGCAAAACATTACAGGGTGAATACGGACCTCTCCTCCGATCTCTTTTGGGAGAAAGGTCCTGCAAGCAGTGGTCCCTCCCTAAAGAGTTAATCTGGTATTCTCCATGTCTGCCGTCAGGATGACGCCAGGAAAAGGGAGTGAATTTCTTACCGAAAATTCCTTTTTTCCGAGTCATCCTGATGGCACGTATTTCCCTCCCAAAAATTCACACGATTATATCTACGTCTATGCGGGCACGAACCAGTAGCCCAGAGGCTCCTATGGTGGACATTTCTGTTTATGCGGTAAATTTGTGCATATTTCCCTTGTTTAATCTGGGTAAGCTACCCTCTTATTTATGTTCAAATAGAACTAACCATGTTAATTTTGTCTCGGAGCAATAGATTGCAACAGATTACCTTGGGTCCCAGCAGTACAACTTTCTGCATTCAGCTGCCTCCTGTAAAAAGACCTCTAAAAAGGCGGATAATAAGGGATTGCTTGATTATCCCTTAAAGTGCTGGATGGCCTTTTTAATGAGAGCATTTCACTTATTACCTGTGCTTCCTTCATTAAGGTCGTTATCCAACCTTGTAAAATCAATTGTGTATCCTCAGGATACGCTATCAGTGGTGGTCTGCCACTCGAGATCCCTGCCCATCTATTGATTGAAAGGGCAGTGGCGCTCATATGAGCATCACAGCCTCTTGAATGTTTACATCTGAGCACAGTTGTACACTTACTGCAGAGTGCCCCCTTTAATCAGCTGATCAGTGGGGGGTCCCAAGTGGCGGAACTACACTGATCAGATATTGATGGGCTGTCCTGAAGATAGGCCATCAATCTGACAAGGTTGGATAACCTTTTATATGCTGCTCTGCTTTTTCCTGCAGTACTTATACCGCCTTCCTCATGAGACACTCTATCTGAAATTCAGTGCACTTAGATTTTCCTTTCATGCACTTATCTCCATTATCATTGTCCTCTCACTTAGGTTCATGCAGTGATTGACATTTGAACAAGGCTTGCTGTACGGTGCTCTTCCTTGTAACATGGATAATAAAGGAAAAATGTCATCTGCTCAGGGTTCCATTAGTTTGCTGTCGACACGTTGGGGTTTTGTAGCCAGTAAAATCCTGATGTGCTGTCAGTCTAACGAAGACTAAAGGAAAGTTAAACTGCAGTATGTGTGCTAGACCAGGTTCCTACCTGCATTCTTCAGCAGATTAGTGAAAGATATACGAAAGTAGTTTTTTTTTAACTTTAATCTTCCGTTGTTATACATGTCTCAATAATGTTAATCAAGGTACCCGCACACATAAGATGAAAGCTGCCCAAACTTTACCAATTTTGGTGGGACCAGCCAAATATCTGTGTTGGTGTTTCCACTTTCTTTTGGGGAAAAGGATGGTCATTTAGGTTGGATTTCAACATGCCTGATCTTTTTGTTGCCTTGCCTCTTTGCTTTCCATGGGTGATAAACCACCGACCGAAATATCTGGTAGCAGCTGATACCCCCATTTCCATTGAGAACACATGCATGCTCAACTAACCCAAGCATGCATGTCTATGGGTGGGGGGTCAGTGTATGGTCATCTTCAGTTCTTTTATAGATTTCTTAACTTTATGAACTTTCTTCCTACTTGTTTTTGTTCTTTTACCAGTCAACCACTTCCTCTTATATTTCATAACATAACAGAATACCCATTAAATTAAAAAAGGTTGACTGTAGACTTACCTGGAGCAATCAATGCCAGTCAGCTGCTGCAAAAGCTAATTAAGTTTTGGGGTGTATTAAAAGGGATAGAGGCGAGGGACCAGAACATTATTCTTCCACTATGTAAGACACGTCAGGCCTCACATGGAATACTGTGTACAGTTCTGGACATCGGTGCTCAGGAAAGATTTGTAGTGCTTGAGGGGGTTCAAAGAAGGGCAACTAAACTAATATTCTATTGAATCTAATTGCTTTTTGTCTTGCAAAGTTTCTGCTGCAGAATTCTACCATGGAATTCTGCAGAGTGAAAGAAATAGCAACGTGTTCTATTGACAGCAGAAAAACGTGCGTCCAGCTTCCATTGTAGTCAATGGAGGCT
Organism: Eleutherodactylus coqui; assembly: GCA_035609135.1. Taxonomy (NCBI): domain Eukaryota; kingdom Metazoa; phylum Chordata; class Amphibia; order Anura; family Eleutherodactylidae; genus Eleutherodactylus; species Eleutherodactylus coqui. The sequence goes on along the minus strand of CM069410.1, from coordinate 161,966,772 downwards.
GTTTATCACGCGATACTACCTCTGTGAAGTCAGCACCCCATCTTTCAAAAAAGTTAATTTTTTTATAAGTTCTGGATGCACCCCAGAGAGTTCTAGAGTTCCCAATTAATTTTAAAAATAGTTCTAGCGAATTAGGAAAAAAATCAACAAATGTATCTCTGCGGTGCTAACTTCCAAAAATGATATTACTAAATCAGCGAGAACTTTGTAAATATTGCTATTGGAGCTTCGAGCATTAAGAGTTTTCTTCAGAACTCGAGGTGCTACCCAGAACTCTTATAAAATCGTGGGATTTCCGCAAAAAATATTTACACATACTAACTGAAATTTTTGGATCTGGCATCTAAAACTCAGCGAGAACTTTGTAAATATTGGTTCTAGAGCTTCGAGCATTAAGAGGTTTCTTCAGAACTCTTGAGGTGCTACCCAGAACTCTTAAAATCGTGGGATTTGAACAACAAACAATATCGACTTTATATCAGATGTTGGTTGAGGAGGGCACGCGCAATTGCGGGAAAGACATAGAAAGGAATTGGGAGCGAGAACTAGGTGGCGCCCCCAGAGGAGTCTTGGAAAAAAAATCATACATCCTGTCACATAAAATGTCGGTTTCTATGCCAATCGGAAAGAGGGTCATTTGTTCACCTCTGGTGGTCATGTCCTCTGATGCGCCCATTCTGGCAGGAGATCAACACTCTTTACTCCACGGTATGCAGAACTCAGATCCAGTTTACGCCAGAAATAGTAGTACTGTCTATGTTCTCAGGATCAGTGCCACATTTCAAAAGCTCGCTACTCAGATTTTTTATACTGGCCATGCGACAGATAATCCCCAGAATATGGAACTCTACGACACCTCCCTCTAGAATAATGTGGTTGGAAGCTTTAGATCACCTGAAAGATATGGAAGAGCTCAGTGCCAGAGACGAACTAGGACATGAGAAATGTGCCTCTCTGGATGATCTGGAGCCAGTTTCGATTTTCTCCGGACCTAACCACATGGTTTCATTTCTTTCCTTTTCTCCTTCTCTCTCATCTTATTTCACTTCTATTCCCACTCCATGTTTGCTTGATATAATCAGTTTTCTAAGGCTGGGTTCACACGGGGCGTATTTGCCGCGGAAATTCTTTGCAGAATTTCACCGCGGCAAATCCGCATGCAGCCGCTAATCCCGGGATTAGCCAGCCATGTGGACGAGATTTCTGAGAAATCTCGTCCACACGGGACGGCAAATCCACTGCGGCTAAGCCGGTACGGATTTGCCGACTGCGGCATGTCCTTTTTTTTTTTTTTTTTTTTTCCCCGCTACGGCCGCGCTCTCCTCTATGGGAGCGCCGGCCACAGCGGAAGAGTGGGCGACCTGGCTGCTTCAAAGCCGCCGCGGGTTTTGCAGCGGCTGTTCTCCCGGCGGAAATCTCGCGGTTTTTCGCTGCGGCCAAACCGCGATATTTCCGCCAAGCATCCGCCCTGTGAGAACCCAGCCTAAAGGTTTTGTACTTAACTGTAGTGTTAGACTTAGAGACTTCGGCGTTTAGAAGTGTTTAACTAGATAAAACAAACTGCCTTAAGATAAGAGACCGTACTATGAATAATGAAGACAACGAATGTATATTTTTGTTATTTGTTGACATCTTAAAATATTATTGTATTCATTACATATGCATGGCAGAATAATAAAATCCTTTTGAACCATAAAATCGCGGGCTTTCCCCCCAATTTTTTTTTACAAATAACAACTTTGTAAAAACTTTACAATAAAATGATTTACACTTAATAACTTGAGTTTACACATTAACTAAGAGTTCTGGTCACAACTATTGAGAAATTGATTCTTTTCGTTATGGGATAAACTCTTACTTTTATCAACATACATTATTAAATGTGGCTCCATTGGTTCATCATCTAGTGCGACTCTTTTTAGTCAACATATCGTCGTACATGTACCAAGTAGTTGGGTCATGTATGGTGTGTAATGCCCATTATTCTCATCAGTTGCGTATTGATAAGATACTGCACCAGCTATGGTGTATTGCTGCTCATTAAGCTGTACAGTTTTTGGAACAGAGCCTAGAGTTGCACTGTGTTTTTGGATACCAATTGAAGCTGCGTATTTGTTATCTGTAAATACAGTGCAGTCTATAAGTAAGTGCGATTTAAAATCCTATTCTTCATATATGATTTGATGGCACTTTTTGCAAGTCCATTCTCGTACTAAATTCACGTCTACTATAGAATTCTGTATTTCTGAAAAACCCTTTTGCAATAAGATATCGACGTTAATAGAAATTACAGGAATATTTTGTACATTTTCATGATTGCAATCATCACATTTTCTTATGATCAGACTAGGAAAATCTGCAAATAAATATGCCGTTAGATGTGCGACGTTACAATTAGCGTTTAAATGCATAACATTTCTTCGATTTAGATTTTATTTCGAAATGGTACATTCCGGAGAACTTTTATACGTTCTTCATAGGTATTGCTTGTAATGTTTTTTTTTATAAGCGAAATGCTTTTGGCAAAGTTACAAAACTCATTATTCTTGGTAGTAATAATGTCATCATAAGCGGGATTTGTGACTATTGCATTTGTGACTATTTGAGTGAGGGAATCGAATGCACAGGTTTCACGAACCACGATGAAGTCATCACCACAACGAGATCCTTTTAAGTAAACTACCGTTTTTTAATAATGGGATGTAACCCTTTGCAGAGTTTGCATGTGATCCCAATCTGGGCAGTCATCGAGATAAGTTGATTTTTGTTTTTTACCTTCCGATCTGTTTGTTTTTTATCAATTTCATCTATGCTGGATTCCTTTTTAGTTAATCCCCTCCAATTTTCCACGGCATCCCACCTGTTCTCAGTATTTATTGATGCTTGCATTGCATGCGTCATGATATCATTACTAAGCAAAGTCTTGCCGTGTAACCAGTCAATGTGTCGGACAATAAATTTATCGACTCGTGTTGGCAATTCGCCTTTAAATGTTCTATGTTTCAAGTCCGCGAATGCTGCTTCCACAGCTGAGGTAGCTATTTCTTTCTCGCAGGAAAAATGGGAATGCATAATAGCTGTCCACAATGGCAAATAAGAAATCAGTTGTTTTAATTTATTTGCGGATTGTAAAATGCATTAACGACAGAACCCGACGTTGCCTTCGCTGCTACAGTTTCTGCCGACTCGAAAATAAATTTTGCCCGTTCTGTCCATCCAGAATTTTCAGACAGAAAATCTTCGTTGGAAACTGCCTCTAGGATTTCTTTTTCATCGTTTCTAGGATCTTCGATCAACGTTCCCTTAACATCGTTAATTGTTCTTAAATGAAATTCCGAATTAAGAAGTTTCGAATTTTCATCGCAGCCTATGTCTTCGCTCAATGCATCTATCATTATAGATGTTAATATAGCTTTTATATCTTGCACATTTCTCATTTTGTAAACATGGCCGATGCTTCTCAAATAAAATTGTCGAACTTTTGTCACTTTACCACGAAGGCAGTCCCACCTAGCAATAATGCGAATAAAATGACTAACATCCAGTCTAATATAACAATTTGGCATTTTTTCTCTTTTTTCTAAAACTATAATGTTCTATAATACTTGCAGATAATCATGTGTATCCGTGCAATTTGCAAATGCTTTTGACACCGCCATTAAAAGAGCTTTGCTAAAATCTATAACCACCATTCGCGGTGAAGGTGCTCCATCTGCCAAAATCGACAAGAAGAAATAAGTTATTGCGGCATCTTGTTTCGTTGATACCATTTGAAACACCGGAGTGCTGTTTGTCTCCGTTGCTAGCACACATTGATAAAGATAAATGTGAGGACTTTTCTCATTGTTTGCAAGCTTCAACCTTTTTGCAAAGCTACCTGTTGCGTCAATCGTTAAACTATTACAATTTTGATACGTAACAGTTTTGTATACTAACTTTTGCTCTTCTGTCCAATACATGCAGAAGAACAGATCAAGCCCTACGTTACATATAATACCTGCAGGAGACTCCTATTTTGCCAAACTTAAATTAAGGATTGGATCGCTATATTTCAATTCGAGACGACGGTCCGATTCCTGTTGCTTTGCTTTTCGGAGCACTGTAGTATTATATAATATCGGTGGAATTGGATCACCAGCGTCCATTAAATGTTTTGCCTCGTTTGTTCTCCATGTGCTAGCATCTTGTTTATCTAATAAATCTGATGCTATTTCCTGGCGCAGATATCCTTTCAATTGACGTTTCTTTGTATGGAAAACTGTGGATTGGAAGTGTTTTAATTTACATTCAAATATTACATCGGCATTCTTTTTAGGCTTTTTCAATAAATGACCGGAAAGTTTTGCTTTGCATTCTGTACATAAACCTATAAAGCGTATGTAATATTTAGATTGAATGCTCTTGAAAACTTTAGCATTTTTAAATGTAAATGCACATGGAATTTTTTGTTCCCATATTTTGGTGGCAAATATGTGAGTCCATTTTCCAGGTTGCAGCAATAAATATTTACGATTAGAATGTTTTTTTTAGTAGGTTGTATAGTTCTCCAAATATTGTTGGAAAGGACAAAGGAAAATGTTATCTTTTCGGTAGTTACTAGAGCTGAGCGAACGTACTCGTCCGAGCTTGATGCTCGGGCGAATATTACGGTGTTCGGGATGCTCGTTACTCTTAACGAGCACCACGCGGTGTTCGGGTTACTTTCACTTTCCTCTGTGAGACGTTAGCGCGCTTTTCTGGCCAATTGAAAGACAAGGAAGGCATTACAACTTCCCCCTGCAACGTTCAAGCCCTATACCACCCCCCTGCTGTGAGTGGCTGGGGAGATTAGGTGTCACCCGAGTATTGTAATCTGCCCCTCCCGCGGCTCGCTATGGATGCATTCTGACATTAGTTCAGGGAAAGTGCTATCGTGTTGGAGCTGCTATAGGGAGAGTGTTAGGTGTATTGTAGGCTTCAAGAACCCCAACGGTCCTTCTTAAGGCCATAAATCTTCTCTATATGCGCTCAATGGGGCCGGCAGCAGCAGCGCCGACCCCATTGAGAACATATAGAAGACAAATCCTTTTTTTCTGCCACAGCTGTAACAGCTGTGACAGAGGAGAACGATGTTTGCCCATTGAATTCAATGGAACCAGCAATACAGCAGGTTCCACTGAATGCAATGGGCTGCCGGCGATCGCAGGATGAATGGTCGGGAAGGGGTTAAATATATAACCCCTTCCCTGCAATTCATCCAGAAATGTGTTACACTAAAAATATATACCGGCGTATAAGGCGACGGGGCGTATAAGACGACCCCCCAACTGTCACCTTATACGCCGGCAATACAGTGGAGCAAAGAATAAAAAGCATTACTCACTTCTTCAGACGATCTGCGGCGCTCCTGCAGACTGTCACTCCTTCCTGGTGTTTGTAGGCTCTTGCTCCCTCCTGGTCCACGGCAGACTATAGCTTTCTCTACGAAAGGCTTTAAATTCACGCCTCCAGAAACACACGTGCCTTCAGCCAATCACAGTGATGTCATTGAATTGCTGTGATTGGCTATGTTTCTGGAGGCGGGGATTTCAAGCCTTTCGTAGAGAAAGCTTTAGTCTGCCGTGGACCAGGAGCGAGCAAGAGCCTGCAAACACCAGGAGGGCGTGACAGTCTGCAGGAGCGGCGCAGATCGTCTGAAGTAGTAAGTAATGCTTTTTATTCTTTGCTCCACTGTATTGCCGGCGTATAAGGTGACAGTTGGGGGGTCGTCTTATACGCCCCGTCGCCTTATACGCCGGTATATATTTTTAGTGTAACACATTTCTGGATGAATTGCAGGGAAGGCGTTATATATTTAACCCCTTCCCGACCATTCATCCTGCGATCGCCGGCAGCCCATTGCATTCAGTGGAACCTGCTGTATTGCTGGCTCCATTGAATTCAATGGGCAAACATCGTTGTTCTCTGCTACAGCTGTTACAGCTGTGCCAGAGGAGAACGATCTTTACGCTGAGTGCGGGGGGCACTCTTGCCGCTATTGTGGCTTAATAGTGGGACCTGGGAACTTGACATGCAGCCCAACATGTAGCCCCTCGCCTGCCCTATCCGTTGCTGTGTCGTTCCCATCACTTTGTAGAATTGCCCAGATTTTCACACATGAAAACCTTAGCGAGCACCGGCGAAATACAAAAATGCTCCGGTCGCCTATTGACTTCAATGGGGTTCGTTACTCGAAACGAACCCTCGAGCATCGCGATAATTTCGTGCCGAGTAACGAGCACCCGAGCATTTTGGTGCTCACTCATCTCTAGTAGTTACATTTGATACATCTGATAGCTCAAATGTATTGTCATCTAGTGAGTTCTCTTTCTGTACTTGTGTTAACATTAAAAGCCCGCATCACATAATCTTTCATACCACTTCTATTGGTATTAAAAATTGTGTATATATGTTTTGGTGTAATAGCAGAGCCTAGATTATTCATGCAATCTGATATTTTCTTGAAAATATCAGGACGGTGACAATACTTTGCCATTTTCATCCACAGTCCTATACTCTACTCTCCCCAACGTTTCACGTAGTTTCTCTCGATCATACATTATGTATTTCTCCTTTTTTGGAATGAAGGAATAGTTTCTGTTTAAGTGTCTGTATATTTATTAGCGGTTTCTTATTTCAGTGCAGAGCAGCTTTATTTCGGTGTTTAGCAGCCTTTATTCCAAGATACCTGTAACAAAACATAATTACGTAATAAATATTTAATTATATAACAAATCACACACACAAAATGTGCCTATATGTCTACGCATGCACGTACGTACCATATGTACGCTCCCCCCCACAGTTCACACCAGAGAGCCCACTGGTGTCAGTGCTGCAGGTGAATCTGCTCTCCAGGGCCCTAAGGACCCCAGGAAAATCGTGGCCTACTAATAGGCCTGAAGCCGTGGCCTCAATGTATAGGCCACTGACAACTACACTTGCACTCTGGCAAGTAAGCAGCTAGCCAGCAGACGTCACCGGAGGCATCCAGAGCGCAGCAGATGGCAGAGGGGATCTTTAGGCTCCCAGCGCAGCAATCAGAGCACCGGAGCCCGCCCATGGCAAGAACCTTCTCCTCCGCCTCCCTTCTGCTAAATACCCGACTGCACTGAGAGACCTGTGCTCCCAGTGACAGGAGACCGATCTGTACTCACTGCTCCACAGCGAGGGGACATCCAGGTGTTGTTGAGGTGGAGAGTAAAGCATCCAAGAGTGCAGTGAGCAGGGACACCAGGACTCAACACAAGGCACTGTAACATCAGTGCAAAACTTCAGCTTCTGGCAATACATCTAGTGGCCAGACTTGGTATTGCAACAGAAGTTGCTGCTGGCAGTACATCTAGTGGCCAGACTTGGTATTGTAACAGAAGTTGCTGCTGGCAATACATCTAGTGGCCAGACTTGATATTTACCGTCATGATATTTTCAAGAAAATATCAGATTGCATGAATAATCTAGGCTCTGCTATTACACCAAAACATATATACACAATTTTAAATACCGATAGAAGTGGTATGAAAGATTATGTGATGCGGGCTTTTAATGTTAACACAAGTACAGAAAGAGAGCTCAAATGTATTGTCATCTAGTGAGTTATCAGATGTATCAAATGTAACTACCGAAAAGATAACATTTTCCTTTGTCCTTTCCAACAATATTTGGAGAACTATACAACCTACTAAAAAAACATTCTAATCGTAAATATTTATTGCTGCAACCTGGAAAATGGACTCACATATTTGCCACCAAAATATGGGAACAAAAAATTCCATGTGCATTTACATTTAAAAATGCTAAAGTTTTCAAGAGCATTCAATCTAAATATTACATACGCTTTATAGGTTTATGTACAGAATGCAAAGCAAAACTTTCCGGTCATTTATTGAAAAAGCCTAAAAAGAATGCCGATGTAATATTTGAATGTAAATTAAAACACTTCCAATCCACAGTTTTCCATACAAAGAAACGTCAATTGAAAGGATATCTGCGCCAGGAAATAGCATCAGATTTATTAGATAAACAAGATGCTAGCACATGGAGAACAAACGAGGCAAAACATTTAATGGACGCTGGTGATCCAATTCCACCGATATTATATAATACTACAGTGCTCCGAAAAGCAAAGCAACAGGAATCGGACCGTCGTCTCGAATTGAAATATAGCGATCCAATCCTTAATTTAAGTTTGGCAAAATAGGAGTCTCCTGCAGGTATTATATGTAACGTAGGGCTTGATCTGTTCTTCTGCATGTATTGGACAGAAGAGCAAAAGTTAGTATACAAAACTGTTACGTATCAAAATTGTAATAGTTTAACGATTGACGCAACAGGTAGCTTTGCAAAAAGGTTGAAGCTTGCAAACAATGAGAAAAGTCCTCACATTTATCTTTATCAATGTGTGCTAGCAACGGAGACAAACAGCACTCCGGTGTTTCAAATGGTATCAACGAAACAAGATGCCGCAATAACTTATTTCTTCTTGTCGATTTTGGCAGATGGAGCACCTTCACCGCGAATGGTGGTTATAGATTTTAGCAAAGCTCTTTTAATGGCGGTGTCAAAAGCATTTGCAAATTGCACGGATACACATGATTATCTGCAAGTATTATAGAACATTATAGTTTTAGAAAAAAGAGAAAAAATGCCAAATTGTTATATTAGACTGGATGTTAGTCATTTTATTCGCATTATTGCTAGGTGGGACTGCCTTCGTGGTAAAGTGACAAAAGTTCGACAATTTTATTTGAGAAGCATCGGCCATGTTTACAAAATGAGAAATGTGCAAGATATAAAAGCTATATTAACATCTATAATGATAGATGCATTGAGCGAAGACATAGGCTGCGATGAAAATTCGAAACTTCTTAATTCGGAATTTCATTTAAGAACAATTAACGATGTTAAGGGAACGTTGATCGAAGATCCTAGAAACGATGAAAAAGAAATCCTAGAGGCAGTTTCCAACGAAGATTTTCTGTCTGAAAATTCTGGATGGACAGAACGGGCAAAATTTATTTTCGAGTCGGCAGAAACTGTAGCAGCGAAGGCAACGTTGGGTTCTGTCAATGCATTTTACAATCCACAAGCCGCAAATAAATTAAAACTGATTTCTTATTTGCCATTGTGGACAGCTATTATGCATTCCCATTTTTCCTGCGAGAAAGAAATAGCTACCTCAGCTGTCGAAGCAGCATTCGCGGACTTGAAACATAGAACATTTAAAGGCGAATTGCCAACACGAGTCGATAAATTTATTGTTCGACACATTGACTGGTTACACGGCAAGACTTTGCTTAGTAATGATATCATGACGCATGCAATGCAAGCATCAATAAATACTGAGAACAGGTGGGATGCCGTGGAAAATTGGAGGGGATTAACTAAAAAGGAATCCAGCATAGATGAAATTGATAAAAAACAAACAGATCGGAAGGTAAAAAAACAAAAATCAACTTATCTCGATGACTGCCCAGATTGGGATCACATGCAAACTCTGCAAAGGGTTACCATCCCATTATTAAAAAACGGTAGCTTACTTAAAGGATCTCGTTGTGGTGATGACTTTATCGTGGTTCGTGAAACCTGTGCATTCGATTCCCTCACTCAAATAGTCACAAATGCAATAGTCACAAATCCCGCTTATGACGACATTATTACTACCAAGAATAATGAGTTTTGTAACTTAGCCAAAAGTATTTTGCTTATAAAAAAAAAAAACCTTACAAGCAATACCTATGAAGAACATACAAAAATTCTCCGGAATGTACCAATTTTCGAAATAAAATCTAATCAAAAATGTTATGCATTTAAACGCTATTTGTAACGTCGCACATTTAACGGCATATTTATTTGCAGATTTTCCTAGTCGGATCATAAAAAGAAAATGTGATTGCAATCATGAAAATGTACAAAATATTCCTGTAATTTCTATTAACGTCGATATCTTATTGCAAAAGGGTTTTTCAGAAATACAGAATTCTATAGTAGACGCGAATTTAGTACGAGAATGGACTTGCAAAAAGTGGCATCAAATCATATATGAATAGGATTTTAAATCGCACTTACTTATAGACTGCACTGTATTTACAGATAACAAATACGCAGTTTCAATTGGTATCCAAAAACACAGTGCAACTCTAGGCTCTGTTCCAAAAACGTTACAGCTTAATGAGCAGCAATACACCATAGCTGGTGCAGTATCATCATCAATACGCAACTGATGAGAATAATGGGCATTACACAGCATACATTTATGACCCAACTACTTGGTACATGTACAACGATATGTTGATTAAAAAGAGTCGCACTAGATAATGAACCAATTGAGCCACATTTAATAATGTATGTTGATAAAGAAAGTTTATCCCATAACGAAAAGAATCAATTTCTCAATAGTTCTGACCAGAACTTAGTTAATGTGTAAACTCAAGTTATTAAGTGTAAATCATTTTATTGTAAAGTTTTTACAAAGTTGTTGTTTGTAAAAAAAATTTGGGGGAAATCCCGCGATTTTATGGTTCAAAAGGATTTTATTATTCTGCCATGCATATGTAATGAATACAATATTTTAAGATGTCAATAAATATAAAAATACATTCGTTGTCTTCATTATTCATAGTACGGTCTCTTATCTTAAGGCAGTTTGTTTTATCTAGTTAAACACTTCTAAACGCCGAAGTCTCTAAGTCTAACACTACAGTTAAGTACAAAACCTTTAGGCTGGGTTCTCACAGGGCGGATGCTTGGCGGAAATCTCGCGATTTGGCCGCAGCGAAAAACCGCGAGATTTCCGCCGGGAGTACCGCCGCTGCAAAACCCGCGGCGGCTTTGAAGCAGCCCGGCCGCCCACTCTTCTGCTGCGGCCGACGCTCCCATAGAGGAGAGCGCAGCCGCAGCGGAAAAAGACATGCCGCGGTCGGCAAATCCGCGCCGGCTTAGCCGCAGCGGATTTGCCGTCCCATGTGGACGAGATTTCTGAGAAATCTCGTCCACATGGCTGGCTAATCCCGGGATTAGCGGCTGCATGCAGATTTGCCGCGGCAAAATTCTGAACAGAATTTCCACGGCAAATCCGCCCCGTGTGAAGCCAGCCTTAGAAAACTGATTATATCAAGCAAACATGGAGTGGGAATAGAAGTGAAATAAGATGAGAGAGGGAGAAAAGGAAAAATGAAATGAAACCATGTGGTTAGGTCTGGAGAAAATTGAAACTGGTTCCAGATCATCCAGATAGAGGCACATTTCTCATGTCCTAGTTCGTCTCTGGCACTGAGCTCTTCCATATCTTTCAGGTGATCTAAAGCTTCCAACCACATTATTCTAGAGGGAGGTGTCGTAGATTTCCATCTTCTGGGGATTATCTGTCGCATGGCCAGTATAAAAAATCTGAGTAGCGAGCTTTTGAAATGTGCCACTGATCCTGAGAACATAGACAGTACTACTATTTCTGGCGTCAACTGGATCTGAGTTCTGCATACCGTGGAGTAAAAAGTGTTGATCTCCTGCCAGAATGGGCGCATCAGAGGACATGACCACCAGAGGTGAACAAATGACCCTCTTTCCGATTGGCATCTCCAACAGGTTTCCGGATACTGGGGGAATATCCTGGCTAGTTGCACTGGGGTCTGGTACCATCTTGTTAGTATTTTGTAGTTTAACTCCTGCATCTTGCTAGAAACCGACATTTTATGTGACAGGATCTATGATTTTTTTTTCCAAGACTCCTTTGGGGGCGCCACCTAGTTCTCGCTCCCAATTCCTTTCTATGTCTTTCCCGCAATTGCGCGTGCCCTCCTCAACCAACATCTGATATAAAGTCGATATTGTTTGTTGTTCAAATCCCACAATTTTATAAGAGTTCTGGGTAGCACCTCAAAAGTTCTGAAGAAACCTCTTAATGCTCGAAGCTCTAGAACCAATATTTACAAAGTTCTCGCTGAGTTTTAGATGCCAGATCCAAAAATTTCAGTTAGTATGTGTAAATATTTTTTGGGGAAATCCCACGATTTTATAAGAGTTCTGGGTAGCACCTCAAGAGTTCTGAAGAATACTCAATGCTCGAAGCTCTAGAACCAATATTTACAAAGTTCTCGCTGATTTTTAGATGCCGGATCCAAAAAATTTCAGTTATGTGTAAATAATTTTTCCATAGCGTCCATCATGACAGCACACATGGAGGTTGCTCCGCCTGTGATTCTTGGGACAGGAAGGAGTTCTTTAAAAGGATACCTCCCACCGCTTGACTCCAGTGTCTTCCTGTCCCAAACGGACACAGGAGGAGTTCCTCTGTGCTGGGATGGAGGCAGGGGGGTTGCGAGCGCTACTCACCGGGGTGCCGAGTATCCGGCCGGGGGAGGCAGCTCCGTCCGAAGAGCAGCATCTTCAGTGGGGAAGGAGCGGCAGGTGTGGGGTGACTGCTCTGCGCTCCTACTCCCCGGCGTCTAGCGGCGGCCAGGTATGGGGCGGCGTCGCGTCGTGCGCGATGACGTCAGACGTAGCGCGGGCGCTTAAAGGCACCAAATTCAAAATGCAAAAATCCTCTTCATGTCCTAAGCTGGCTTTTTCCTTCCTGGCTGAGCAAGCATGGATAGCGCTGAAGGGGATAAGATTGTGCCAACTGTAAGTAGTCCACTTGGACAAACATGGGGGACATGTTTTGTGAGTAATGCAGTTTTTTCACACCTGGTATTAGTAATGACTTCTCCTTATAGAAAGAAGCATTAAAAACTAAGCAGGAGAAAAAGAGGATCAAGAGGTGTGTGTTATGCGCAAAAAAAATTGGACGATAATGCTAAGAGACCCATATGCTCGGATTGTACTTCAAAAATAGTTAATGACGAGCAGCATAACCTATTACAAGGTATTCGTGTAATGGTGCGGGAAGAGGTGCAGGCATTAAAAGAGCAAACCCTCGACGCCCAGCCAGGACCCTCCCGGAAAAGGGCCCGCACCGAAATTTATGGGATCTCTTCACCCGAACATTCCGAGGGAGAGTTTTCGGACAACTCCTCGGAAGTGTCAACCCCCATACTAGAAGGGGATAAAAAGTTCTTTTTTTCAAACACAGACCTGGAAGAACTTATCTCCGCAGTCCATAATACCATGGAACTCACTGATACACCGCAGGTCAGATCAGTGCAAGACGAGATGTTTGGGGGCCTCAGAACTCGCTACAAGAAATGCTTTCCGGTTAACGAAAACCTGCGAAACCTGATCTTAGACGAGTGGCGTAAACCCACACGAGGATCCAGCATCCAAAAAGAGTTCAGAGAGAGACTCTCCTTTTCGGCGGAGGATTCCTCTCTTTCGCGTATAATCCCCAAAGTCGATGTTCCAGTTGCAAAACTGACAAAAAACGGCGCTCCCCTTCGAAGACTGTTCCCAGTTAAAAGATCCGATGGAGTGTAAAATGGAGGGATTCCTGAAAGGCGTATGGGAATCAGCCTCCACGGTCATAGAGACCAACATAGCGGCCACATCTGTGGCAAGATCCCTGCACCTGTAGCTGGATCAGCTGGATTCCCATCTACACTTAAAAACCCCTAGGGAAGAGCTTGTCAAATGCCTACCCCTAATCCAAAAAGCGACAGCTTTTTTAGCGGACGCATCAGGGGAGTCCGTGAGGTATGCGGCCCTAGGAAATGCGGCCAGAAGGGCCTTATGGCTCAGATCATGGGCAGGAGACCAGACGTCCAAGTCCAGGCTATGCACGATCCCTTTGATGGGCGAATATCTGTTTGGGCCAACACTGGACAAAATTTTGGAGAAAGCAGCAGATAAAAAACTAGGCTTTCCAACAGACTACCTGCCCAAGAAAACCACTCCCTTTCGGGGGGGGGGGGGTGGAGGAGAGACTTCTCGAACACTCAGAAAACTGGCTGCAGATCTCAAAAAGCCCCTCAGTTCTGGAGATAGTCTCTACAGGCTACAAAATCTGGCTAAACTCAAATCCCCCCGATAATTGCTGCATAACACCACTGCAGCCCCCCATCCTCCAAGCAAAATTGGAGGAGGGTGTATTTAATTTGATTAACATAGGAGCAGTTATTCCTGTCCCTGCGGCAGAACAAGGCCAGTGGGCACTCTCTCCGTGCATCACTATAAATACGGACGCCAGCGGTACAGGATGGGGAGCCCAAGTGGCAGGTGAAGCCTTACAGGGATCCTGGTCTAGGTCCACCAGTACCCACTCATCCAATTATAGGGAACTAAGGGCGGTCTGGGAGGCCCTGATTAGATCGGAGGACGTGTTACGAAGTAGACATGTGAAAATATCAGATAACATGACTATGGTTTCCTTTCTCCGTCACCAGGGAGGTACCTGCTATCCTCGCCTGCAGTATGACAAGCAAAATACTATCCTGGGCAGAGGTCAACACGGCATCCCTCTCGGCGGTCCATTTAAAAGGGACTCAAAATCAGGTGGCGGACTTCTTGAGCAGGAAGAAACTGGATCCGGGAAACTGGTCCCTCAACCTGGAAGTATTCAGACATCTTATGGACCAGTGGGGGCTACCAGAAGTGGACCTGTTTGCCTCAAGAGAAAACACAAAATGCCGGGACTACTTCTCCCTAGATCCAGCAGACCAACCTCTAGCCCTAGATGCACTAGCCCAAGAATGGGAAACGCCCCTGGCTTATGCGTTCCCTCCCTTACCGCTAATAGCCAGATGCCTGCAAAAAATCGCACGCAGTCACATCACGGTCATATTTATCGCCCCGGCATGGCCAAAAACACCATGGTATCCAATGTTGAAAGAGTTGGCAATACAATCTCCGATAGCGCTACCCCTCAGAGAGGATCTCCTATCTCAGGGCCCAGTTTTGTTCCAGAGAATCCACTGGCTAAAACTGACGGCCTGGCTGCTGGGAGGCAGAGATTAAAAAAACAGGGGCTTTCCGACAAGGTAATTAATACTTTATTCAAGAGTCGGAAATTAACCACCTCGAAAATTTATCGAATTTGGGAAGTGTTCTCTACATGGTATAAACCAGAGAGCCCCCAACCTAGACCGTCCGGATGTTATTAAAATTTTAGATTTTCTGCAAGCAGGGCTAGACAAGGGTTTTAGTCCCCGAACTTTGCGGGTTCAGACAGCAGCTCTTAGTGCCCTGTTTGATGTTAAACTTTCGGAAAACAGATGGATTAAAAGATTCCTGAAAGGGGCCAATAGATTAAAACCCTTTGTGAGGGAGCCATCACCCTCATGGGATCTTAATATAGTCCTGGAGGGCCTTTGCGACCCGCCATTCGAGCCCATTAACCAGATTACGGTGAGAAATCTATCCATAAAAGTCGCCTTTCTGATCGCCATCACATCGGTTAGAAGGATTGGCGAGTTACTAGCCTTGTCTAGTAGAGAGCCCTACTTAAGGGTCTTAGATGACTGGGTAATATTCCAACACACCCCCGACTCTTAACCAAAAATCGTGTCCCATTTCCATCTAAATCTAAAAATAACACTGCCATCATTCTGTCAAAATTTTAGTAACACAAAAGAGCAACGGCTTCATAACCTAGACGTCCGTAGAGTAGTAAAAACCTACCTAGACGTTACTCAAACTTTTCGAAAGTTAGAAAAAAATTTTCGACAATACCAAGGGGCCAATAGGGGTAGACCAGCGTCAAAAGACACTATAGCAAGATGGATCAGGCTAGCAATCCAGGAGACCTACAAGACCAGAGGTTTGGCAGCTCCGGAGAGGACGAGGGCCCACTCCACCAGGGCTCTCGCCACCTCCTGGGCGGAACGCAGGGGAGCCTCAATAGATCAGATCTGCAAGGCAGCAACATGGTCCAGTATAAATACATTTGCGAGACATTATAGACTAGATCTCCACTCAAACACAGTTGGCCTTTGGACAGAAAGTACTCCAGGCAGTTGCCCCCCCCTAAAAGAAAGGTCTTATGATTTGGTATACCTCCATGTGTGCTGTCATGATGGACGCTATGGAAAGACCAGAATTATTCTTACCGTTAATTCCTTTTCCATGAGTCCATCATGACAGCATATGCTTTCCCACCCTTGATTGATGTATATAATGTCTGTACATACGATTCATGTCTTTCAGTCCTAATAAAAAAACTGTCGGACCTCGTATCCGTTGTGATAATTTGGAAGTCACTGGAGTCAAGCGGTGGGAGGTATCCTTTTAAAGAACTCCTTCTTCCTGTCCCAAGGATCACAGGCGGAGCAACCTCCATGTGTGCTGTCATGATGGACTCATGGAAAAGCAATTAACGGTAAGAATAATTCTTGTCTTTTGGGAAATCCCGCGATTTTATAAGAGTTCTGGGTAGCACCTCAAGAGTTCTGAAGAAAACTCTTAATGCTCGAAGCTCTAATACCAATATTTACAAAGTTCTCGCTGATTTAGTAATATCATTTTTGGAAGTTAGCACCGCAGAGATACATTTGTTGGTTTTTTTTTTGCCTAATTCGCTAGAACTATTTTAAAAATTAATTGGGAACTCTAGAACTCTTTGGAGTGCATCCAGAACTTATAAAAAAATTAACTTTTTTGAAAGATGGGGTGCTGACTTTACAGAGGTCACGATACTTCAGCTGTGAGTACGCCGACTTGCCGGACTGGACTCTCTCGATAGATCTGGAGACGTGAGTATGGGGTCTTTGTGGGACGCCGTGTCGGACTCCTCTGCGATATTCCGCTGGCGAAGTCTGACAAAACTGTCGGCATGGGGCCTAAGAAAGGATTAGATGTCTTTCTAGAGCACTATATTACAGGATATAGACATTGGGTGACAAGCGAGGTTGTTCAATCCGGATCAGGTAGGAACATCGATGCCGGGATTATTCTGACTGCCATTATGTCGGGAAGGAATTTTTTCCCCATGTGGGCTAAATTAGCTTATGCCTCATGGGGAAAGGTTGCCGTCCTCTGGATCAACCTAACATACTATGTTCACAGGTTTCTGTTATGTTTCAATTGGAAGGTTTGGGTTGAATCATCAAAGATCTATTTTTCTGTGCTGAGGTTCCTCCTTTTTGTCTGTCAACAAGGAATCCCAATGGTCATTCTCTTTATTGTCCCTGTTTACCTATAGGAAAGTTCCCAGAAAAAGACAAGAACATGTCCCCTTCCTACATGAGCTAATTAGGGGAAATAAAATAAGCCCAAGTTAATACTTAGACCGTGTATGTTCTATAAAACTTGTAAGAGCACATAATTACGGTAGATGTTTATAGTTAAAGACTCAAAAAGAGTTTAGTGACAAATACTTTAATTTATCAGATTTGTTTTTTAAATCAAATTCTGCTACTGGAAAGCATTTTAAGAACTGCAGTGCTCGCTTGTTATAACACTCAAACTTTTACCTTCACTATTTCAGCTGTTGTAAATCCCTGTTTTCTGGCCTTGAACAACCTCCATGG
Source organism: Eleutherodactylus coqui (assembly GCA_035609135.1). Lineage (NCBI taxonomy): Eukaryota > Metazoa > Chordata > Amphibia > Anura > Eleutherodactylidae > Eleutherodactylus > Eleutherodactylus coqui. The sequence goes on along the minus strand of CM069410.1, from coordinate 161,949,358 downwards.
AATATTTTACTTGGAAAATATAACAGTCATTTAATTAAAAAAACAGAATTGGCAAGGAATTACAATGTGTCTTTTTGATCTGCCCTAATTGGCATCATTGGTTATTAATTTTGCTCAGTATGTGGTCAGAACAAAGGGTTTTACTGGATAGAGCTGAAATGTTAAGTGTTATGTTTAATATCTATAATAGATATTGAGACAGTTAATAGCAGCAGAAAAAGCATGGGTTAGACCAGCAGCTTTAGAGTTTAAAAAAACATGGCTGCTTTCTTCCAAACACAGCATCATTTTTGTCCATGGGGTTGTCTGGTGTTGCCAATCGGCTCCATTAAAGTGTGTGTATCAGACACAACCTATGGACAAGGCTAGTACTGTGCTTAGAAAAAAGCAACCATGCGTTTCTAACCCTAGACAACCTCTTTAACCCCTTAACGACCAGCCCATAGTGTTTTTACGTCCTCCCGAAGTGGGCTTTATTCTCTGAGGACGTAAAAATGTGTCCTGCAGAGAATAAAGCCCCTCGGGCTGTGGACGTGACAGCTCCATGCTGTCGGTGTCCGCAGGTCGCTGACAGCATGGAGCTGTCATCCCGGGCTGTTTGGACCCCCCCCCCCCTCTGCATTGCGATCAGCGCTATCCAATGCATAGCGCCGATCGCAAAAAAGTTAATAAAAGTGCAATAAAAGTTAAAGATTCAGCTGCTCTGATGGATCGGATCCATTGGAGCAGCTGAAATTACTCACCGAGGTCCGCGGCACGGCTCCCCGCTGTCCCGATGCTTCGGGCCCCGTAGCCGTCCTTCTGCGCATGCGCGCCAGGCGGCATTACGTCAGCCGCATGCGCTGAAGGCCCGGCGGCGTGGGAGACTTAAAATCTCCTGGCTCCCGGCTCCTGTAGGTAGCCGGGAGGCAGGAGATGTCAGCGGGGACTGCGGTGAGCGGTCCCCGGTACCGCGATCGTTGTTATCCAATGGATAACGGCGATCGTGGAAAAGTGGAAAAAAAAGTGTAAAAAAAGAAAAGTTTCACCTCCCCTCATAGATCGGATCAATAAGGGGAGGTGAAAATACTCACCTCAGGTCCGCCGATGTCCTCCGGCCGGTGTCGGGACCCTCCGCTGGCTTCTGCAATGTGCCGATGTGGCGCGCATGCGCAGAAGCTGGCAAGCTGGCAAATTCAAAATCTCCCTGCACCCGGCTGTCTCAGATAGCCGAGTGCTGGGAGATATGACTGGGGACCGCTGTATGCGGTTTCCAGTCATATGATCACCGTTATCCATCAGATAACGGTGATCATATAAAGTTAAAAAGTAAAAAAAAAAAAAAAAAAAAAAAGTTAAAAGTTTAAAAAAGTTAAAGTTTCATCTCCCCTTACGAATCGTATCCGTAAGGGGGGATGAAATTACGTACCCAAGGTCCCGGATTTGTTCCCTGGTGGGATGTTGATCCGTGGACCTTACCCCATGTTCGGCGCATGCGCCCGTCAGCATGATGGCGGACGCATGCGCAAAAGTGAAAGATTGCCCAAGAAATTTAAAATCTCCCTGCTGCTGGCTACCAAAGGTAGCCAAGAGCTTGGAGATGTCACAGGGAGCTGCGATATGCGGTTACTGGTCACGTGATCGCCGTTATCCAATGCATAATGGCTATCACGTGAAAGTTCTCTAAAAAGTGGCAGTTTCATCTCCCCTCAACGATGCGATCGGTGGGGGGAGATGAAACATCTTCTCGGAGGCTTCCGCATTTGACTCCAGATGTGATTATCCTTCATGGACCCTTCCGGCTGCTGCACATGCGCCCGCCGGCAAAATGCCGGACACACTTGCAGGAGCCGGGGAGCCCAGGAAATTTTAAATCTCCTTGCTCCCAGCGACCACCGGTCGCTGAGTGCTTGGAGCAGTGACCGGTGGCCTCACTGAGTGGGCCCCGGTCACGTTATAAAGTAGCGAACTAACATTAGGCCGGTCACACATGACCGGAGAGGAATTACGGGTTCTGCATGCGCTTGATCAGCAGTAATCCACGGATCAACCGCATGCATTGGATTACACAATTCCCCCAATTAGCGGGTCGGAATTACGTAATCCACTTGCAGAAACAACACGGCATGCTATATTTTACCGCGGATGTCCGCGTCCTAGAGCCCATTGTGCTCTATGACCGCAGATATACCCGCAGCCCATATGCAAACACATTGTGTACAGGCTGCGGGTACCCGGGTCATCTCTAAGCGACGGCACGGGAAATATAAACAAAAAACCGCCTGTGTGAGTACGCAGTTATGCGCAGTACATTACGCGGCCGTACGCAGGGTCACTGCCAGGCTCACAGCTGGGATCCGTTGCGGGCCTCCGCAAGCAGATTACGCCTACGGCTACGTGAGCCCGGCGTTATTCAGACCGATACCTGTAAGAAGTAATTTACAAGGAGCCCCGAAAGGTTCGCCTTCATGCAGTTCAGGAGCAGCTTGTTGAGCGCCTTCTCTGTGAGACTGCCGCACCGCAGCAAAATTACAAAGCCTCACAGAGCGCCACTTTTTACACCCCATACCCGCCGCTGAGGTTACGAAATACCCCCCAAAATACTTGAGGGGGGGGATACCCGTTTTTCTTGCCCCATGTGCCCATCCCAAGCAGCCTCCGTAATTACCCCTGTCTTCGGACATAAAACGAAGTTTATATTACCTTTATCTAATAATTAGGGAATGCCAAAAAAATGGGGATGGCATTATTTTTAAGAAGTCAATTTTTTTTCTGTATAAGTGGGCAATGGGGCCTGGAATTTATTCAGTTCTGCCCTGAAATGCAGCGGGCATTCCCTCCATTATAGGCCTAGCCATGTGTCCTGTAAGTAGATTAGAGCCACAATGGGTATGTTTCTGAACACGGGACAAATGGGGGTATCCATTTTGGGGTGACCGTCTTCATTCCTATGTACATTGTCCAAAAAAAACAGTTTTTAAATTGACAAAATTGCCAAACAAATGAAAATCGTAATTTTTTCCTTCTGCTTTGCTTAGTTTCATTCAAATACTTTGGGGTCAAAATATGCAGTACACCCCTAGATGAATTTGTTAAGGGGTCTAGTTTTCAAAATGGGGTCATTTGTGGGGGTTCTCTATCGTTTTGGCCGCTCAATGGCTCTACAAGTGGGCAATGGGGACTGGAATTTATTCTGTTGTACTTTGAAATCCAATAGGTGCTCCTTCCATTATAGGCCTAGCTATGTTTCCTTTAAGTAGATTAGGGCTACAATGGGTATGTTTCTGAACACGGGACAAACGGGGGTATCCATTTTGGGGTGACTGTCTTCAGTCCTATGTACATTGTCCAAAAAACCAGTTTTTAAATTGACACAATTGCCAAAAAAATGAAAATCATAATTTTTTCCTTCTGCTTGGCTTAGATTCATTTAAAAACTGTGAAGTCAAAAAAGTCATCGTACCCCTAGATAAATTCGTTAAGGGGTCTACTTTTCAAAATGGGGTCACTTGTGGGCGTTCTCCATCGTTTTGGTCACTCAATGGCTCTACAAGTGGGCAATAGGGCCTAAATCTCTTTCAAGCAAAATTTCTGTTCCGAAAGCCACCGGTTGCTCCTTTCATTTTGGGCCCCATTGTGCATCCAGACGTAAGATTAGGGCCACAATGGGTATATTTCTGAACACGGGACAAACAGGGGTATCCATTCTGGGGTGCAAATCCTCATTTTCATGTGTACTATAGAAAAAAGTCATATTTTTAAAATGACCTATTTGCAAAAATATGAAATTTTAGTTTTTCTCTTCTAAATTGCATTGGCTCCTGAAAAAAAACTGTGGGGTTAAAATACTAATGACACCCTTAGTGAATACGTTAAAGGATGTAGTTTTTAAAATGGGGTCACTTGTGGGGGTATCTATCATTTTGACTCCTATGAGCCTTTCCAATCTTGGATTGGTGTAGGAAAACAAAGTGTTCCTCAAAATGCTGAAAAGTAATGTTACATTTGTACGTCTCATAAATGGTTAAAAAAACGAGAGTTTTTCCAATGTGCGCCCAAAATAAAGTAAACGGGTGGAAATATAAATCTTCGCAAAAATTTCTATATTATGTTTGCACATATTTGAGATATTGCAGTTGGAAATGTGAAAAAATGACGATTTTAAACATTTTTTTCCCAATTTTGGCGCTTTTAATAAATAAACACAAATTCTATCGGTCTTTTTTTTCCACCTAAATGAAGTACAACATGTGGCGAAAAAACAGAATCGCTTGCATATGCAAAACCTTTCTGGTGTTTTTCTATGCTAAAGTGACACGTGTCAGATTTGCTAAATTTGGCCTGGTCATTAAGGTGCAAACAGGCTTGGTCACTAAGGGGTTAATCATTAGTACCAGAAATGTTGAGTTGTGGAGTCTTAACAGGCCGCCCAGTATGTACCAGGGACCGTTATAAGGCAGTACGAACAAAGCTGTTGAATTGTGGCCTCCTAACTGCCCCCTTAACCTGGTTAGTCGAAGATTATCACAAAGAGGTTGAGTCAAATCGGAATCCAAGAGAGTAGTCATACAAGGGTCACAAGCTCGGGTTGAAAGATTATAAATAAGCACAGGTCAGGATTACAGGTGACAGTTCAGAAACGAAGTCACAAGCCGAGGGCAGGTATACAAATAAGCAGTCACAGGAAAAGCTAACAGTGCAGGAATTAGAATGGGAACTAATACTCGGCACCTGTTGGTGCTCAGAAACAAGCTCCTCAATGGGATTAGGTGTCATGTGGCGTTATAGGGGGTCTGTAAAACAGTGTGGTGTAGTGCGCTGGCCACAATAGTGCTCTCAAGTATATAAACCCACGCGCTGGTGACTAGAGCGCTTTGCAGTATTATTCCATAGGGGATTCCTGTGTTGGTACCAGTAGAAAGATGATGCATGACATAAGGTAAGTCTTTTCAGACGTGGGAACTATCAGATACAGCAAGTACGGTAGGTACTTGTCACTATTTTAATCATAAGTCGTCTCCAAGATGTGTGTTTAGCTGTTAAACTACAACTCCCGGAATACCAAGATAGTTGTAGTTTTGCAACAACTGGAGAGTCACAGGTTGGACAACACTGGATTAGATGCGTCCTTGGAAAGTGGGGAACATTGTAGGGATATTGGCGGGTGAAGGCTCGGGGATATTGATTATGAAACTTTTTGCCAGTTTTCAGACATCTTTTTTGTCTTCTCCAGCTTACACTGTAACAAGTGTATCAAATGTCGCACTATTTTAATAAATTTGTTGCATCTTAAAATGGGTTTAGTGATGTGGAGTCACTTTGTACATTACCCAGTTAAGGCCCAATGTCCTTGGACGAATCGGATTCTGCATGTGGAAGACTGCAGCGGAATCAGACCCTGCCCACAGCCGACGACTGCTTACCCGTCCAGGTCTTCTGCGTGCCTGTCCGAGCCTTTTATTTTCTTGACTGCAGATGTGTGCAGAAGCGCTGGCCGTTGCACATGCGCAGTGGAGGTTTTTTTCCCCTTAAACTGTGTTCTCGCAGAATTCGCGGCCCCTCTTCGATTCAAATACTTAAAGGGGTTGTCCCGCGCCGATGCAGGGGTTAAAAAAACAAACCGCTCAGCGCTTACCTGAATCCCGGCGGTCCGGCGTCTTCATACTTACCTGCTGAAGATGGCCGCCAGGGTCTGCTCCCTCCGTGGACCGCAGCTCTTCTGTGCGGTCCATTGCCGATTCCAGCCTCCTGATTGGCTGGAATCGGCACGTGACGGGGCGGAGCTACACGGAGCCAGCATTCTGCACGAGCGGCTCCATTGAAGAGAGCAGAAGACCCGGACTGCGCAAGCGCGGCTAATTTGGCCATCGGAGGGCGAAAATTAGTCGGCTCCATGGGAACGAGGACGCTAGCAACGGAGCAGGTAAGTAAAAAACTTTTTATAACTTCTGTATGGCTCATAATTAATGCACAATGTACATTACAAAGTGCATTATTATGGCCATACAGAAGTGTATAGACCCACTTGCTGCCGCGGGACAACCCCTTTAAAGAGGTTGTCCCACCGTGCAAAATGGATCTATATACTTCTGTATGGCTATTACAAAGCACTTTGTAATATAATGTGTGCTTTGTAATTATGCCATACAGAAGATATATACTTACCTGATCCGGTGTGCGCCCCCCCCCCCCCATATATTTATCTGTCCGCTGCCTTGACTCTGACGATTCCAGTGGTCGCTCTTCTAACAGTCGCACAGGCGCTGTAGCTGGTCCTGGCTGGTCAGGTCCCTGTGAACGCGCCTGATGCAGGCGCATGCGCAGTCTGTAGCTGGTCCTACTCTTAGCAACACCTTCCCCTGGCTCCGGCAGAAGAGGACCGTCCTTCTGGGTAAGTCACTGGGGGGGTGGGGCGACCATCACTTTTTTTTTTTTAGGGGGAGGGGAGGGCGGCTGGTCACTTGGCGGGGGTCGGGGGGCGGTGCAGGAGTCCTGGCGGCTTGTCACTTTGCGGGAGGGGGGGGGGTGTGCGGGAGTCCGGCGGCCCGTCACTTTGTGGGGGGGGGGGTGCGGGAGTCCTGGCGGCCTGTCACTTTGCGGGGGGGGGGGGAGGGGGTGGTGCGGGAGTCCAACGGCCTGTCACTTTGCGTGGGGGGTGGGGAGGGGGCGGTGCCGGAGTCCGGCGGCCTGTCACTTTGCGTGGGGGGTTGGGGAGGGGGCGGTGCAGGAGTCCGGCGGCCTGTCACTTTGCGTGGGGGGTGGGGAGGGGGCGGGGCGGGACTCGTGCGGCCTGTCACTTTGCGGGGGTGGGGCGGTGCCGGAATCTGTCACTTTGCGGGGGGGGCGCTGCCACACAGAGGCTTGTCGGGGGAGGGGGTGCTGCCACACAGAGGCTTGTCGGGGGGGGGGGGGTGCTGCCACACAGAGGCTTGTCGGGGGGGGGGTGCTGCCACACAGAGGCTTGACGGGGGGGGGGGTTGCGCTGCCACACAGAGGCTTGACGGGGGGGGGGGTTGCGCTGCCACACAGAGGCTTGACGGGGGGGGGGGTTGCGCTGCCACACAGAGGCTTGACGGGGGGGGGGCGCTGCCACACAGAGGCTTGTCGGGGGGGGGGGCGCTGCCACACAGAGGCTTGTCGGGGGGGGGGCGCTGCCACACAGAGGCTTGTCGGGGGGGGGGGCGCTGCCACACAGAGGCTTGTCGGGGGGAGCGCTGCCACACAGGCTTGTCGGGGGGGGGGGGCGCTGCGACACAGAGGCTTGTCGGGGGCGGCGCTGCGACACAGAGGCTGGTCGGGGGGGGCGCTGCGACAGAGGCTGGTCGGGGGGGGCGCTGCGACACAGAGGCTGGTCGGGGGGGGCGCTGCGACACAGAGGCTTGTCGGGGGGGGGGGGGGGGCGCTGCGACACAGAGGCTTGTCGGGGGGGGCGCTGCGACACAGAGGCTTGTCGGGGGGGGGGGGGGCGCTGCCACACAGAGGCTTGTCGGGGGGGGGGGCGCTGCCACACAGAGGCTTGTCGGGGGGGGGGCGCTGCCACACAGAGGCTTGTCGGGGGGGGGGGCGCTGCCACACAGAGGCTTGTCGGGGGGGGGGGGCGCTGCCACACACAGGCTTGTCGGGGGGGGGGGGCGCTGCCACACAGAGGCTTGTCGGGGGGGGGGGCGCTGCCACACAGAGGCTTGTCGGGGGGGGGGCGCTGCCACACAGAGGCTTGTCGGGGGGGCGGGGGCGCTGCCACACAGGCTTGTCGGGGGGTGGGGGCGCTGCCACACAGGCTTGTCGGGAGGGTGGGGGCGCTGCCACATTGACTTCTTGCAGAGGGTGTAATCCGGGCTGTGCAGTGAGGGGAGGAGGTGAGCTGTGTTTATTGTGAATGGTGGGTCCTGGTGGAAGGGACACACAGGCTTGTCGGGGGGGCGCTGCTACACTGGCTTGTCGGGGGCGCTGCCACACTGGCTTGTCGGGGGTGGGGGAGCTGCCACACTGGCTTGTCGGGGGGGGGGGGGGCGCTGCCACACTGGCTTGTCGGGGGGGGGGGCGGTGCTGCAACACTGGCTTGTCGGAGGGGGCGCTGCAACACTGGCTTGTCGGGGGGGGGGGGGCGCTGCAACACTGGCTTGTCGGGGGGGGGGGGCGCTGCAACACTGGCTTGTCGGGGGGGGCGCTGCCACACTGGCTTGTCGGGGGGGGCGCTGCCACACTGGCTTGTCGGGGGGGGCGCTGCCACACTGGCTTGTCGGGGGGGGGGCGCTGCCACACTGGCTTGTCGGGGGGGGGGGCGCTGCCACACTGGCTTGTCGGGGGGGGCGCTGCCACACTGGCTTGTCGGGGGGGGGGGCGCTGCCACACTGGCTTGTCGGGGGGGGGGGGGGGCGCTGCCACACTGGCTTGTCGGGGGGGGGGGCGCTGCCACACTGGCTTGTCGGGGGGGGGGGGCGCTGCCACACTGGCTTGTCGGGGGGGGGGGCGCTGCCACACTGGCTTGTCGGGGGGGGGGGGGCGCTGCCACACTGGCTTGTCGGGGGGGGGGCGCTGCCACACGGAGGCTTGGGGGGGGGCACACAGAGGCTTGTCGGGGGGGCGCTGCCACGCAGAGGCTTTGGGGGGGGCACACAGAGGCTTGTCGGGGGAGGGGCGCTGCCACACAGAGGCCTGTCAAGGGGGGCGCTGCCACACAGGTTTGTCGGAGGGCGCTGCCACACAGGCTTGTCGGGGGGTGGGGGCGCTGCCACATTGACTTCTTGCAGAGTGTGTAATCCGGCCTGTGCAGGGAGGGGAGGAGGTGAGTTGTGTTTATTGTGAATGATGGGTCCTGGTGGAAGGGACTGTGGGGGGGCACTGTGGGCGGGGCATTTGGGGGGGGCACTGGGTGGAGTACTGTGGGGGGACACTGCAAGAGTGCACTGTGGGGAGGGGGCACTGTGATGGGGGTGCTGTGGGGAGGGTGCATTGTGTGTGGGCACTTTGGGTGTGCATTGTGTGTGGACACTGAAGGGGGAGACTGTGGGGGGCCACTTTAGGGGGACACTGTGGAGGGGGGGACTGTGTGGGCACTGTGGGGGGGGGGATATGTGTGTGTCTCATGCTTGGTGATACTTTCACTTTCAAAAGTGCTGCTAGAAATCACGATCTCTTGCTACTGCTGTGACAGCTGTAGCAGGAGATTCCTTCATCTCTCCGGCGTGTCCCCTCATCACTGGAGGCTGGTACACTGTTGTCCCAGTGTCCAGTGATGAGGGGACATGCCGGGAGATGGAGGAATTGTATGCCGCAAAGTGAATAACGATGCGGCGTGGGACTGGGGGCAGAGAAGGAAAGGGTTAAAGAGCGAGCTTAGGTAAAGGGGGTGGAGCTAAGACAGGAAGGAGACGTCCAGAGAGTGGGAAAGAGGACAAACGGCTTGGACAGTGAAGGAGGACGCAGAAGAGCAGACGGACGAGAAGTTAAAGAAAGCGGTTAAAAGAGCAGGGGATCGGGTTGAAGAAGCGGCTGGTTAAAAGAGGAAGAAGGATCACGAATATCGGGTGGAAGAGGAGGCCGGTGAAAGAAGGAGTAGCAAGAATATCGGGTGGAAGAGGTGTCCAGCGGAGGAAGAAGTTCGGGAGAAGCAAAGGCATCGGAGGATTAATAATAATGGAGCACTTACGTCTGAAGATAAGAGAGGCTGTGAAGCAGGACGGGACCCGTTGGCTCGAAGAGCTTTTGGCGACATGCAGGACAGCCACGGAACCTACAACGACAGCCGGGCAGGAGGAGCAACATCAAGGACCCGGTGAAGACGCCGCCATCCAGGACGAGGCTCCGCGGGGACGGCCGCGTCGTAGGAAGCAGCCTCCGGCAAGGCTCAGCCCGAGCCCAGCGAAAAAGAGAGGAGGACGAAGAGAGAGCCGAGCCAGCGATTGCCCGAGAGGGTCCGGAAGCCCTAGCGGAGTAAGGGCGCCGGCACCTAGGCGCGCGGCGCGGAGACCGGCAGCACAGGCACTACGGCCATCAATTTCCGGGGGTCCGGAAAGCGGAGGACACCGTTCGGCAGCCCGAGCAGGCTCCGAACTATTGCAGGAGCGCGCGACCGGGCGCAGGACACCAGCGGCAGCTAGAGGTGAGCTCAGGCAGAGCGGAGAGAGGCAGGGGAGCATGCGGTCAGGCCGCCCGTCCTCACAAGATGGCGGCACAGCACGTGGGGGGGGGGGGGCGGGCAGCACAAGAGGCGCACAGCAGTTTAACCCCGCGCAATACGAGAACAGGGGGTGGTAGCGGGAGTGGGAAAGGGAAAGCTGGTAGCAGGGCCACATACAACCCCCCATCACATAGCCCAGAGAGTTACAGTAGTGGGTCTGGCAGCAGCAGGGGGAGGGGAGGCAGTTTGGGTGATCCCACAGGGGAATTAGTCAGCTCAGGAGCGGAGGATCACATAGTGCTTGAAAGGGGGGCATGAGTTGGGCCTCTAAGGCCACTGTTGAGTGGATACAGCTGATTCTAGCACAGCGTCCCGCTAAGACTTCCTTTCCCGGGGGAGCCGCGGGGGGCGCATCTCAGCCACCCGCGGCCTCTCCTAGACCAAACGTCTCTTGTTGGTTTGTACAACGAGGGCCACTGCAGATTTTATTTCCGTACACTTACCAACAGCCACCACTTTATGCCCTAACTTAAAGGGGTTGTCCCGCGAAACAAAGTGGGGGTAAGCACTTCTGCAGGGCCATATTAATGCACTTTGTAATGTACATTGTGCATTAATTATGAGCCATACAGAAGTTATTCACTTACCTGTTCCGTTGCTAGCGTCCTCGTCTCCATGGTGCCGTCTAATCTTCAGCGTCTAATCACCCGATTAGACGCGCTTGCGCAGTCCGGTCTTCTCCTTTGCTGAATGGGGCCGCTCGTGCCGGAGAGCGGCTCCTCGTAGCTCCGCCACGTCACGTGTGCCGATTCCAGCCAATCAGGAGGCTGGAATCGGCAATGGACCGCACAGAAGCCCTGCGGTCCACCGAGGGTGAAGATCCCGGCGGCCATCTTCACAAGGTAAGTATGAAGACGCCGGACCGCGGGGATTCGGGTAAGTACTGGACGTTTTTGTTTTTTTTTATCCCTGCATCGGGTTTGTCTCGCGCCGAACGGGGGGGCTATTGAAAAAAAAAAAACCCGTTTCGGCGCAGGACAACCCCTTTAAGGTCGGCAAGAGAAGATATTGAGTTAGTCAAAAAAAAAAAAGTGGAATTGGGCCGCATGGCCGGCCGGTTCAACGACTCACCGTTTGAGAACTTGCGCGTGTCCCCATTGGGTCTGATACCCAAGAAGGAAACCGGGAAGTTTCGCTTGATCCATCATTTATCTTTCCCAAGCGGGGGATCGGTCAAGGATGGCATATCAAAAGAAGCAGCGGTAGCCTATACTTCTTTTGACCACGCAATACGGCTAGTGAAGGCAGCGGGCAGGTTTGCCCAGCTGGCAAAAACAGACATAGAATCGGCATTTTGACTGCTTCCAGTTCACCCAGATTGCTTTCACCTTTTAGGATGCAGAATCGAGGACCAATTTTTCTTCGACATGTGCTTGCCGACGGGATGCTCTATTTCATGGCATTTTTCGAGTTATTCAGTTCTTTCCTTGAGAGGGATGTTAAAGCATGAGATGGGCATCACATCGGTAATACATTATTTGGATAATTTTTTGTCCGTCGGTTCCAACACGCCTGGCGTTTGTGGGTTTCTAATGAGAAATTTTTCAGAGGCTAATGCGACTAGCGGGGGTCCCATTGTCTGAAGAGAAGACGATGGGCCCGGTCACGTGTTTGACGTTCCTAGGGATAGAGATCGACTCGGTGGAAATGGTGTTCAGACAAAGTGTCGAGGCTGCGGCAAGCGGGCGGTGATGTGGCTCGTTATATTAAAAAAAAAAAAGCAACGTTACGACAAATCCAGGTTTTGTTGGGTTTATTAAATTTCGCTGACAAAGTGGTCCCCATGGGGCGGCCGTTTACTAGACGATTATCGCTGGCGACCGTGGGGTGCGCAAACCACACCATTTCGTACGGGTTACAACGGGAATAAAAGCAGATTTGCATATATGGAGGGTGTTCCTTCATTTTTTCAACGGGCAGGTGGTATGCCCGAGGGAAGAGGTGGAAGGCACTGAAATCAGCTTGCGCGCCGACGCAGCCGGTTCGGGCGATGTCTGAGTATTCTTTAACAACCATTGGTGCAGGGAGTCCTGGCCATGGTCATGGAGAGAGAAGCGGTGGACCGAAAAATATCACGTTGCTGGAGTTCTTCCCAGTAGTGGTGGCGATTGAGTTATGGGAATCAGAGTTACGGGATCAAAAAAAAAATAATAATTTTGGTTTGTGGTCACATAACACAGTGGTTGTGCAAACGATAAATAAACAATCGTCGGCGTTCACGCCGGTTCTGGCTTTGTGAAGGCAGGTGGTATTAAGATGTTTGCAAGGTTATATGTATTTACGTGCAAAACATGTCCCTGGTTGTGACAAAGGAGCAGCTGACGCACTCTCTCGTTCGCAGATGGAGCTGTTTAGGGAGCGGCACCCACGGGTTGATGCCGAGGGGGTACGCTGCCCGCCTTACTTATGGAGTCTGGCAGAGGAGAGTTGCTGAAGCTGGTGGAGGCATTGGTGGTGGTTACAACGTGAAAAAATTATAATACTGTTTGGTCTGTATGGTTGAAATTTGTTGGTGGAAGGGTGGTATGAGGAGTGAGAGCAAGGTCGGCGACGTTGGATATGTTGACGGAGTTGCGTGGTAGATGGTTGTCGGTTGGAGCGGCAGGAAAACACTTGGCAGGAGTGGCCGTTTGCTAAAATTACACGGAATGCAAGATGTGACTAAGGAATTTGCGTTCCAACAAACAGTTCGTGGTTGAAAAAAAAAGAAAGGTTCAAACGGATACGCGCCGACCCATTACATTTTCATTGTTAATTAAGTTATTGACGGGTATGTTCGGATGAGTACGAGACGTTTTGTGCAGGCCCCTTTTGCTGGCGTTTTCGCGGCTTTGCGTATCGGTGAGATGGTCCCGGCAAGCAAAGTAAAGCCGGGGGGTTACGGGTAAATGATGTTATTACTACGGGAGCATCGATCCGGATAGGCATCAGGAAGTCGAAAACAGATGTGTATGGTAGAGGTGAGTGGATCACTATTAATCGATGGGGGACGCAATGGTGTCCAGTGGAGCCGATGGACCAGTATATAAAAAAGCGCCCCATAGTGAACAGTTCTTAGTACAAGAAGCCAGGTCCCCCCTCACCCGTTTCCAATTTTCGGCGGTTTTTGCGGTCGGCGTTAAAGAAGGGTGGTTTGGATCCGGGGGAACTTGGAACCCACTCATTTAGAATTAGGGCCGCGACGACAGCGGATGCTCTCGGCATGACTGAAGAGGGTTTGAAGCCGTTGGGGTGGTGAAAATCGCAGGCGTATAAATCGTACGTAAGACCGGACCGTACTGTGGAAGGATCCTTGGTCACGGATTAACTGGTAGTTTTCGTCATACCTTGGTTTTTCATTATAGGCGGGTTTTTCGGGGTGTTTTGTTGGGACGGGTTGTTGGTAATTACGGGGGTATTTGCTATGTCTATTTCTTTCAGCCCCTTTCTTTCAACCGGGGCACGTTTGGGATTGTCGGACATTCTATTATTTATTGGGTGGAGAGAAGAGCGGCTACTCGACCTATGGAGAGGAATATAGGTCTGAGCGGCGCTCTAAAAAACTGGATCGGTGTACGTGGGGCTGCAAAGGCCCAGGATGTTGCAATTTGTTCGGAGGATAAGCAGATGGACCCCCCGGAGAGTCATACTGGTCGTTCATGCCGGGGGGAACGACTTAGGAAAAAACAAAGATGATAAATCTGAGGATGTCCAGGTTCGTGCAGTCGTTGGGCGGACTGGCAGTCCGCCACTGGGAGCTGGAGGACAAGGAGAAAGGAGCATTAAGGGATGATGGTGTGCTCCTCAACGAGGTGGGACTGGATACCTTTTTGTCAGGACTATAAGACGGAGTGGAGATGGCGTTGGCTCGGGTTGGCGTTGTGGGGCGGGATGCGCCGTAGGTGTACGGCGCATACGGCGTGGCCGGAAGCTTCCCATGCGGGCTACGGCGTAGAGGAAGGTTTTCAAGCCCAAGGGAGATACAGGGGCTTACAAACGTCCTGTGGCCGTTACGGTTTTAAGAATTTCAGCAGTTTGCGGCATGGGAAGGTGTTAGACAGAAGATAGTTAAATTACGTTAAATTAAGTGAAACGGAAGATTAAAATATGTTTTAAATATGCTAATAAAGCTGTGGCCAACCCACGTTTTCAAGCAAGAAGTTGTAAGTATATGTTTGTTATAGGTAAGTGAGCATACAGTTAAGATTAGTGTGCCCCCAGTCTTGTATGCCGCAAAGTGAATAACGATGCGGCGTGGGACTGGGGGCAGGGAAGGAAAGGGTTAAAGAGCCAGCTTAGGTAAAGGGGGTGGAGCTAAGACAGGAAGGAGACGGCCAGAGAGCGGGAAAGAGGACAAACGGCTTGGACAGTGAAGGACGCAGAAGAGCAGACGCCCACCCACCCGCCCTGGCAGATTGAGGGCAATAAGGACTTGTTGCGGGAGTAAAGGACTGTTCATGGAAGTTGTCACAGCTGGTGAAGGTAGGCCGGAAGCTTCCCATGCGGGCTACGGCGTAGAGGAAGGTTTTCAAGCCCAAGGGAGATACAGGGGCTTACAAACGTCCTGTGGCCGTTACGGTTTTAAGAATTTCAGCAGTTTACGGCATGGGAAGGTGTTAGACAGAAGATAGTTAAATTACGTTAAATTAAGTGAAACGGAAGATTAAAATATGTTTTAAATATGCTAATAAAGCTGTGGCCAACCCACGTTTTCAAGCAAGAAGTTGTAAGTATATGTTTGTTATAGGTAAGTGAGCATACAGTTAAGATTAGTGTGCCCCCAGTCTCTCCTGCTACTGCTGTCACAGCAGTAGCAAGAGATGGCACTGCGCTGCCGGCTCCATTCAAAGCAGTGAAGCGTGCGTCTCCATAGACGCCGGTCCTCCAGTCATGGGACCGGTGTCATCGGGAGCGTACACGCTGGGGGGAGAGAGGCAGCAGTGCATCATGGGAACTACCCAGCGGCGCCATTTTTGAAAAATTCTTCAAGACAGCTTTATAAGGGGAAGAAAAGGAATAAAAAGGTAAGCAAAATATCGTTTTTCATGGGAAAGGCTGTAGTGTGTGATGCTTTTATCTACAGGGCATTCATGGGGAATAAAAAAATCAGTTTGGGCAGCGGAACAACCCCTTTAACAGATGCTGTTTAGGCGCAAATCTATAGTCTAATTTGTCCAAATTTATTTGCACCAAAAAGGTGTAGATTATTCCAGAAGTATGGCACAGCACCAGTTTTCTGCCCAGGTGTCTTTTGCATTTGGATCTGTTCATGTAGTAAAATCCAATGCAAATTTTTCTCTGTGGATCTGCAGCTATGCAGATGTAGAGCTGCGTGTCCACATGCAAAATTAGCCCTTTATAGTTAGCAAATCCTCATGTGGTATTTCCGACATGCGTTCTGCATGAAAAAGGCAGAGTAACAGCATCACAGTGAGGATTTAAAATCTGAAAAATCCATGCACCATAGACTGATTCTCAGTAACTGGAATGGGATGGGATTTGCCATGGCTTTATTATAAAATTGGGCGGATTCTGCTTTAAACGCCATGGCGGAAATCTACCATGTGTACATAAAATTTCTTCCTACACACAAGACCACCAATTTTTCCCTTACTATTGTAGTTAATGCATAAAGCAGTATGGCAGGTTATCTCATAGGGTCAAGGCTCATCTATATATATAAATCAAATTGAATGTATGTCTGTCTGCGTCTGTCTGTTTGTCCTTTATGTGCTACTACACCATTCATCCGATCGCCATCAAACTTTGGGAAGTTGAGTACACGCCTGGGAAGATTATAG
Organism: Eleutherodactylus coqui; assembly: GCA_035609135.1. Classification (NCBI taxonomy): domain Eukaryota; kingdom Metazoa; phylum Chordata; class Amphibia; order Anura; family Eleutherodactylidae; genus Eleutherodactylus; species Eleutherodactylus coqui. The sequence continues at coordinate 161,933,419 of CM069410.1, read as the reverse complement.
GCATAGTACATTTATGCTACGATAAATGGCGCGCGCGCGCGTGCGAGCGTCGTCGACAGTTACGACCCCCCCACGTAGATCGTTCGATTTCCCTCATTGCCCCTAATTCTCTCACTTCCCGATGTTGTAGAAACATGAAATTTGGCACGAGCATTGATTATGTCATAAATAGGAAAAGCTAATGGGTCCCAACTCGATTATTCAATTCTATGCGCCAAAGAATTAGCGTCCAAATTTTACGTACGGAATGTAATTTTCTCACATAGAAACTTGAAATTTGGCACGGGCATTGAATATGTCATAAATAGGAAAAGCTAATGGGTCCCAACTCGATTATTCAATTCTATGCGCCAAAGAATTAGCGTCCAAATTTTACGTACGGAATCTAATCTTCTCACATAGAAACTTGAAATTTGGCACGGGCATTGAATATGTCATAAATAGGAAAAGCTAATGGGTCCCAACTTGATTATTCAATTCTATGCGCCAAAGAATTAGCGTCCAAATTTTACGTACGGAATCTAATCTTCTCACATAGAAACTTGAAATTTGGCACGGGCATTGAATATGTCATAAATAAGAAACGCTAATGGGTCCCAACTCGATTATTCAATTCTATGCGCCAAACAATTAGTGTCCAAATTTTACGTACGGAATGTAATTTTCTCACATACAAACTTGAAATTTGGCACGAGCATTGATTGTCATAAATAGGAAAAGCTAATGGGTCCCAACTCGATTATTCAATTCTATGCGCAAAAGAATTAGCATCCAAATTTTACGTACGGAATGTAATTTTCTCACATAGAAACTTGAAATTTGCACGGGCATTCAATATGTCATAATTAGGAAAAGCTATGGGTCCCAACTCCATTATTCAATTCTATGCGCAAAAGAATTAGCGTCCAAATTTTACGTACGGAATGTAATTTTCTCACATAGAAACTTGAAATTTGGCACGGGGATTGATTATGTCATAAATAGGAAAAGTTAATGGGTCCCAAGTCGATTATTCAATTCTAAGCGCAAAACAATTAGCGTCCAAATTTTACGTACAGAATCTAATTCTCTCACTTCCTGATATATATAAATGAATGTATGTCTGTCTGTCCTTTATGCATTACTACACCATTCATCCAATTGCCATGAGACTTTGGGAAGTTGTTGAGTACACTCCTGGGAAGATTACTGTCATAGTACATCTATCCTACGATAGGTGGCGCGCGTGCGAGCATCGTCGACAGTTATGCCCCCCAGACAAAGATTGTTTGATTTCCATCTCAAGCACGAAAGCAAAAGGCATTACGAGTGTTGGGGGTCTGTCAACGGAGACCAATGCGAATGTTGCCTGAGTCCAAATTAAGAGGAAATATTATATCGAGTACTCGTAGATGAGAACCATAAGAAGCCACTACACATACACAGTCTAGTGATATCAGTATGAATTCTAGTTTATTGTTGAACATTGCTGGTTATATGCAAGATGAAAAGAAGGCATTTCCAAATGTTACCTGATGCCAAGTTTCAATCTACTTTGCTGACCAATTCCTCATTCCAACAGATTACAATATGGCTGTAAATCAAAAGCCTTCTAAACAAAACATATCAGCAAAACTGTGTGAAGTGGACATCAAACAGTTACATATGATCGTAAAGATGACTCCATACTGTCTGAGTACGTACTTAATTACACCTCTTCCCAGACCAGGATGTAATCTTAAAGTCCATTGTGTTAAATTTTATCTTGTCTCCAGGTCTGATTTGCACATCAAAGAGGGGGCATTGGTTCTAGTTAAACACATAGAACTGGTTTTAGCCACCTACTTAGTATTCAGTACATTCTGATCAAGAGTTCAGAATTGTGATCAAAATGGCTGAATGAAATCTAATTAATCATACATTTAGTATTTTAAAATCATCATCCAAATATACCTTTTGACATAGAATTTGGATATAGAATCATATTAGCAACTTACGGAATGTTTTACATATTTTTCAGTTCCATAATACATAACATTATACAACCAAATAACTAATGCCACATTTATTACACTGTTTCCTTATCTTTCTTATGTTAGGTTATTAAAAATATGATTAACCCCTATCACGAGCAACGGGATGAGTGTTCAACCACAAAATGATGCATCCGCCGAACGTTTCGCAAGACAATTGCTGCATATTGAGAATGCTGAGGTAAAATGAAAGCTGTGCTGTGATTGGTTGCTATTTCTTATACTGCTGAGGTAACATGAAAGCTGTGCTGTGATTGGTGGCTGCTTCTTATACTACTGAGGTTGCATGAAAGCTGTGCTGCGATTCGTTGTTATATATTATACCACTAAGGTAACATGAAAGCTGCGCTGTGATTGGTTGCTATATATAATACCGCAGAGGTAACATGAAAGCTGCGCTGTGATTGGTTGTTATATATTATACCACTGAGGTAACATGAAAGCTGCACTGTGATTGGTTGTTATCTAGATATATAAAAACGAATGAATGTATGTCTGTCTGTCTTCGCAGCAACGCGCGACGGGTAAGCTAGTATATATATATAAAATTGAATGTATGCGTGTCTGTCTGTTTGTCCTTTATGCACTACTACACCATTCATCCAATCGCCATGAAACTTTGGGAAGTCGTTGAGTACACTCCTGGGAAGATTATAGGCATAGTACAACTATCCTATGATAAATGGCGCGCGAGCGTCGTCATCAGTTACGACCCCCCACGTAGATCATTCGATTTCCATCATTGCCACTAATTCTCTCACTTCCCGATGTCGTAGAAATATGAAATTTGGCACGAGCATTGATTATGTCATAAATAGAAAAAGCTAATGGATCCCAACTCGATTATTCAATTCTAAGCGCCAAAGAATTAGCGTCCAAATTTTACGTACCGAATCTAATTTTCTCACTTCCCAATGTCATAGAAACTTGAAATTTGGCACGAGCATGGATTATGTCATGAATAATCGAGTTGAGACCCATTAGCTTTTCCTATTTATGACATAATCCATGCTCGTGCCAAATTTCAAGTTTCTATGACATTGGGAAGTGAGAAAATTAGATTCCGTACAAAAAATTTGGACGCTAATTCTTTGGCGCTTAGAATTGAATAATCGAGTTGGGACCTATTAGCTTTTCCTATTTAATTCTAAGCGCCAAAGAATAAGCATCCAAATTTTACGTACGGAATCTAATTTTCTCACTTCCCAATGTAATTTGGCACGAGCATTGATTATATCATAAATAGGAAAAGGTAATGAGTCCCAACCAGATTATTCAATTCTAAGCGCCAAAGAATTAGCGGCCAAATTTTACGTACGGAATCTAATTCACTAATGTCATAGAAACTTGAAATTTGGCACGAGCATTGATTGTCATAAATAGGAAAAGGTAATATGTACTAACTCGATTATTCAATTCTAAGCGCAAAGGATTTAGCGTCCAAATTTTACATATGGAATCTAATTCTCTCACTTCCCAATGTCATAGAAACGGGAAATTTGGCACAAGCATTGATTATGTCATTAATAGGAAAAGCAAAAGGAATTAGCGTCCAAATTTTACGTACGGAATCTAATTCTATCACTTCCTAGCATAGTAACATAGTATGTAAGGCCGAATGAAGACAATGTCCATCTAGTCCAGCCTGTCTATCCTACTGTGTTTATCCAGAGGAAGGCAAAAAACCCCAAGGCCAGAAGCCAATTAGTCCTTTTGGGGGAAAAATTCCTTCCCGACTCCCTAATGGCAATCAGACTGTTCCCTGGATCAACCCCTAATAGTTCCTACCTGCCTGTAAACCAGGATTGACACCTAACCTAATATTTATATCCTGTAATATCCTTCTTCTCCAGAAAGACATTAAAGGGGTTGTCCCGCGGCAGCAAGTGGGTCTATACACTTCTGTATGGCCATATTAATGCACTTTGTAATATACATTGTGCATTAATTATGAGCCATACAGAAGTTATAAAAAGTTTTTTACTTACCTGCTCCGTTGCTGGCGTCCTCATCTCCATGGTGCCGACTAATTTTCGCCCTCCGATGGCCAAATTAGCCGCGCTTACGCAGTCCTGGTCTTCTGCTCTCTTCAATGGAGCCGCTCGTGCAGAATGCAGGCTCCGTGTAGCTCCGCCCCGTCACGTGTCGATTCCAGCCAATCAGGAGGCTGGAATCGGCAATGGACCGCACAGAAGAGCTGCGGTCCACGGAGGAAGAGGATTCCGGCGGCCATCTTCACAGGTAAGTATAGAAGTCACCGGAGCGCGGGGATTAAGGTAAGCGCTCCGGTAAGCTTTCTGTACGTCCCTGCATCGGGGTTGTCTCGCGCCGAACGGGGTGGGGGGGGGGGTTGAAAAAAAAAACCCCCGTTTTGGCGCGGGACAACCCCTTTAAGTCCCCTTTTAAACTCCTCTATGGATTTTGCCATCACCACTTCCTCCGGTAGAGAGTTCCACAGTCTAACTGCTCTTACAGTAAAGAATCCCCTTCTATGTTGGTGATGAAACCTACTTTCCTCTAATCGTAGCGGATGTCCTCTTGTTACCGTCGTGGTCCTGGGTGTAAACAGATCGCGGGAGAGATCCATGTGTTGTCCCCTCATGTACTTATACATGGTTATTTGGTCGCCTCTTAACCTTCTTTTTTCTAGAGTAAATAGTCCTAATTTGGATAGCCTCTCTGGGTATTCCAGTCCTGTCATTCCATGTATTAGTTTAGTTGCCCTTCTTTGAACCCCCTCAAGCACTGTGACATCTTTCCTGAGCATCGGTGTCCAGAATTGTACACAGTATTCCATGTGAGGCCTGACAAGTGCCTTATATAATGGAAGGATAATGTTCTCGTCCTTCGCCCCTATACCTCTTTTAATGCACCCCAAGACTTTATTTGCCTTTGCAGCAGCCGACTGGCATTAGTGGCATTATCCACTAATACCCCCAGATCCTTTTCCATATCACTTTTCCCCAGTGGTACCCCATTAAGTGAATATTGGTGACATCCGTTCCTCCTGCCCATGTGCATAGTCTTACATTTTTCAACATTGAACTTCATTTGCCATTTTTCTGCCCAAGCCCCCAGCTTATCCAGGTCCGTTTGCATCCGCACCTTGTCCTCCGTTGCATTAATTATATTGTATAATTTTGTGTCATCTGCAAATATTGATATTTTGCTGTGCAGCCCCTCTATCAGGTCATTGATAAATATGTTGAATAGAGTGGGGCCTAATACTGAACCCTGTGGCACCCCGCTAGTGACTGTGGTCCAATCAGAGTATGAGCCATTTATTACCACCCTCTGCTTTCTATCATTGAGCCAATTTTTTACCCACTTACACACGTTTTCGCCCAGTCCGAGCTGCCTCATTTTGTATATTAGCCTATTATGTGGCACGGTGTCAAAGGCTTTAGAGAAGTCCAGATATACAAGATCAGTAGATTCTCCCTGGTCCAGCTTAGAGCTTACTTCATCGTAGAAGCTGAACAGATTTGTCTGACATGAGCGTCCCTTCATGAAGCCATGCTGGTGAGGAGTTATTCCCTTAATCTCCTTGAGGTACTCATCGATGGCGTCTCTCAGAATCCCCTCGAAAATTTTTCCCGTTACTGAAGTGAGACTTGCTGGCCTGTAGTTACCAGGCTCACTTTTGCTCCCTTTTCTGTAAATTGGAACCACATGGCAATGCGCCAATCCAATGGTACTACACCGGTCTTGATTGTGTCTAGAAATATTAGGTATAGCGGCCTAGCTATCTCGTCACTTAGTTCCCTTAGTATCCTTGGGTGTAATCCATCTGGGCACGGCGATTTTATCAATTTTAGTTTTCTTTAGACGCTTCCGCACCTCCTCCTGCGTTAGGTATGAGATATTTTGTGATGGGTTCGTTTTATTCCCCTGCATCTCGTGTGGCATTTCCTTTTCTTCGGTGAATACACTTGAGAAGAAACTGTTTAGATTTGCTTTCCCTTCGTCATCATCAATGATTTCTCCTGCATTGTTTTTTAAAGGGCCAGCGCTCTCCCTGCATATCCTTTTGCTGTTAATGTAGTTGAAAAATAGCTTCGGGTTGTTTTTGCTCTCTTTGGTGATCCGTCTTTCTGCTTCCTCCTTGGCAGTTTTGATCGTATCTTTGCATATTTTGTTTTTTTCCCTGTATGATTTTAGCGCTTCTTAGCTGCCTTGTTGCTTTAGTAGTTTGAACGCTTTCTTTTTTTCGTGTTTTGCCCCTCTTACCGTCTTGTCAAGCCACATTGGTTTCCTTTTAGCTGAGTTTCTTTTATTTTTAAAGGGAATGAACTGCTCACATGAGGCGATTAGGATCCTTTTGAACTTTTCCCATTTGTCCTCCGTACTGATATTTTTGAGGATGTTGTCCCAATTAATGTTACCGATAGTAGTTCTAAGCTCATCAAATTTTGCTTTACTAAAGTTTAGTTTCTTTGTCACTCCCTGATAAGGCTTCCTATTGATTGACAGCTGGAAGTTGATTATATTGTGGTCACTGTTCCCCAAGTGCCCCTCAACCTGCACCACCGTTATTCGGTCCGGTTTGTTGGTTAGTACTAGGTCCAGAATGGCCCTCCCTCTTGTTGGTCCCTGCACAAGTTGGTTCAGGTAATTGTCTTTAATTACTCTCAAGAATTTGTCACCCCTGTGAGATTTGCAGGTTTCCTTCTCCCATGTTATATCTGGGTAATTAAAGTCCCACATGATAATTACTTCGTTTCGCTTTGACACCTCTTCTATCTGCCTTAGTAGTAAGTTTTCAGTTTCTTCTGTTGCTTTTGGTGGTCGATAGAAGACCCCTATCAGGATTTTGTTATTTTTTCCTCCCTGTATTTCTACCCACAGAGATTTCACCTGTTCGTCTCCTACCCCTATATCCTCCCGTAGCCTCGGCTTCAAGTTCGATTTGACGTACAGACATACCCCTCCCCCTTTCTGGTTCCTTCGGTCTCTTCTGAAGAGACTGTACCCCTGCAAATTCACCGCCCAATCGCACTTATCAAGCCATGTTTCCGTAATTTCGACTATCATAGTTTTCATCAGTCATTCTCGCTTCAAGCTCACCCACTTTACCGATCAGACTTCTTGCATTCGTGGTCATACAATTAATATCATTTTTTTCGTTTTTTAAATTTGTTTTGTTGCTATTCGTACTTATGGCTGATCTATCAGTTCTAACTGTACTAACCCCACCCCCTGCTCGACCCCCATTCCCTTTGCTTGGACCCAGATCGCTAGTTACACTGGCCACCCCACTATTTCTCATTTTACCCTCCCCCCCCCAGTCCCTAGTTTAAACACTCCTCCAGCCTTCTAGCCATCTTTTCCCCCAGCACAGCTGCACCCTCCCCATTAAGATGCAGCCTGTCCCTACGGTAGAGCCTGTAGCCGACAGCAAAGTCAGCCCAGTTCTCCAGGAACCCAAATCCCTCCTTCTTACACCAACTCCGGAGCCACCTGTTTACCTTCCTAAGATCCTGCTGCCTTTCTAGTGTGGCTTTAGGTACAGGTAGTATTTCCGAGAAAACTACCCTGGAGGTCCTCGCCCTAAGCTTGGACCCTAAGTCCCTGAAATCATTTTTGAGGGCACTCCATTGACCTCTAACTTGTTCATTGGTGCCAACGTGCACCGTGGCCGCTGGATCCTCACCAGCCCCTCCCAGTAATCTGTCAATCCGATCCACGATGTGTCGAACTCGAGCGCCAGGAAGACAACACACCGTTCGACGATCCCGGTCTTTATGGCAGATTGCCCTCTCTGTCCCCCTAATAATTGAGTCCCCCACCACTAGAACCTGTCTAGCCTGCCCTGCGCTCCCCGTCCCCGTCTCACTGGAGCAGTCATCCCCCTGGCGTTCAGAGGGCATGTCGTGCTGCAGCGGTGCTGGCTCTGTAATGGCATCGCCCTCATCTGCCAACGTTGCAGACATGTTGGGTTGTGCCAGTTCAGGACCAGCCTCCTTGGATCTATTCCCTCTACGCCTCCTATCTGACACCCAGCTGACTGCCTGCTCCCCCTGCACTTCCGTACTACCATCCGCCCCCGCCTCTACCCCAGCGAGTGTCTGCTCAGTGAGCACCAAACTCCTTTCCATGATGGCAATGGCTCTCAGTGTTGCCTGTTGCCCATTTAGATCCAGAATTTGGGCTTCTAAATGTGCGACGTGCACGCATCTTGCGCAACAGTATGCACCCTCGATCGGCTGATCAAGGACCGCATACATTGCACAAGTAGCACACTGGATGACATTGCCAGACATGGAGCTCATCCTAATGGGGATCTACAATTTACTTGTGGAAGTAGTGAAGATAGACTTGTTCACACTCCGCTGACCCGCTGCTGCAACCGCTGACCCGCTGCTGCAACCGCTGACCCGCTGCTGCAACCGCTGACCCGCTGCCGCTCTCGCAACCAGTCACAAAAATTTATTTATTTTTTTTACCCCCCTCACAAACACTTAGACCCCCAGACACACACACACACACAGAAGACACAACTAACCAGATACACAGAAGACACACACTTAGCTCACAAACACACACAGAATATACTTATCAGCTCCTCCACTCCTCCTGGTGACGTCACCCGCTGTCCCGGCGGCCGCTCACTCTGCCCTCCTGTCTCAGCTGCTCCGTTCTGATCCCCTCCGCTGCTGCTGGTGCTGGACTCCTGGTGGCCTCTTGGCGCCGGCTGCTGCACTCCGGTCTCTCCGGTCTTCTCCTTGCTGCCCCCGCAACTGCTTCGGCTGCTCCGCTGTCCCCTTCAGCCCCCCGTTCGTGCCTCCGTCTCGTGCCACTGCTCCTGGCGTCCTGATGTCATCTATATATATAAAAATGAATGTATGGATGTCTGTCTGTCCTTTATGCATTACTACACTAGATATATAAAAATGAATGTATGCATGTCTGTCTTCGCAGCAACGCGCGATGGGTAAGCTAGTCTTCTATATACATAAAATTGAATGTATGTCTGTCTGTGTGTCTTTTTGTCCTTTCTGCACTACTACACCATTCATCCGATCGTCATGAAACTTTGGGAAGTTGAGTTGATAAATGGCGCGCGTGCAAGCGTCGTCGACAGTTACGCCCCCCTCCCCCACATAGATCGTTTGATTTCCATCATTGCCACTAATTCTCTCACTTCCCGATGTCGTAGAAACATGAAATTTGGCACAGGCATTGATTATGTCACAAATAGGAAAAGTTAATAGGTCCCAACTTGATTATTCAATTCTAAGCGCAAAAGAATGAGCGTCCAAATTTTACGTATAGAATTTAATTTCCCCAGTCGTCTCCACGACCGCACTAATTGAGATTGCCTCCTCCTGATAGGACAGGAACACACTGAGAGGTTAAAAGCTCCCCCCCTTCCCCACTTTCCTCAGTGTCTTCCTGTCCTGCCAGGAGGCAGGATCTCTGAGAGGGGCTGGTGGAGAAGCCAGCCAGGATTACTTACAGGAGGATCGGAGGGCAGTGGGTCAGCCTGTCCTCCTTTCCAAGCCAGACGACTCCCGGGACGCCACATGGGGTGGTAACCCCTGGGCCAGGTTCCTCCCGCGGCGGCCCATGGGGGGTACAAAGCGGGAGCCTCAGTCCCTCTCGTCCTCCCTGCAAAGTTACAGCACGGCGCTCCAGGAAGCCCTTCAACGGCGGGGGCGGGGCGCCGCGTCACGTGTCCAGCGCGATGACTTCATCGTATCTGCATCAGGAGTGGAGGGGGCGGGGCTTAGCGCAGGAGCGCGAAAATTTAAAAAGATAGGAACCTGAGAGAAGCCAGAACAGACCAGCACTACAGGTCGCAGGGTGTCTGCAGCATCTGTATAGCAATGAGTGCTCCAGCCCCAGAGACAGCTGAAACCTCAGCCTCAGCGGCCGTAAGTAGCCAGTGCGGCAAAAAATACAAATGCAAAATCCAATGTATTGTATATGGAAAAATTGCATATTTACCCGCAAAAATGCTTTATTTGTCAGGGGGATAAAAAAGACATCCAGCCCCCCCCCCCCAGAACAAAACTCAGAATATGCGTGGAATGCGGGATAAGACTGCCAGCTACGTATCAGAGGCCTCTAGGCATGCGTAGCTAGGCTAGTCAAAGAGGAATCGGGGGGATTCATGGAGGACGTTAGGAAGCTGGTGAAAGAAGAGGTTAGACCAGCCCTAACGTCACAGCTGGCGCCGCCAGCGAAACGCCAGAAAAGGGCGTATGTTCCTGACAAGCCTTCCGACTCCGAGAGTTCTATCTGGTCGGAGCAAGAGGAACAGGCGGCCGAGGAGTCCTCAGATTAGGAGGACTACAAAAGATACTTATTCCATCAAGACGACTTAACGGAATTGATTAAGTCAGGGCTACACTAAAAATGAAAGAGCCTAGGGAACCACGCACCCTGCAGGATGAGATATTAGGGGGCCTAGGGGAGAGGCGCAAGCATACCTTTCCTGTCCACAAGAATATCACCAAAATAATCCAGAAAGAGTGGAGGAAACCAGACGCAGGCTCCTTCTCCACTAGAGGGGTAAAAAGAAGGTACCCATTCGAGGAGGTACCTAAGGTAGAGGTCCCAGTGGCCAAAGTAGCCAGGAAAACAACCCTGCCCTTTGAGGACGCCACACAGTTAAAAGATCCCATGGATCGCAAAGCTGAGGGCCTTCTAAAGAAATCATGGGAGGCAGCGGCAAACATACTTAGGCCAGGGATCGCAGCCACTTGTGTGGCGCGGACTCTGGGGGTATGGCTAGAACAGCTACAGCAACACCTAACCAATAAGACGCCGAGGGAACAGATCCTAAATTCCCTTCCGATCCTGCGTATGGCAACAAATTTCCTAGCGGACGCCGTGGCCGAAACTGTCAAACTCTCGGCGGAAGCTACAGCCCGGTCTAACTCAGCCAGAAGAGTGTTATGGCTGAAATCGTGGTCAGGCGACCTAGCCTCTAAAAATAAGCTATGCGCCCTCCCATTCTCTGGCCAGTTTTTGTTCGGACCAGACCTTGACAAGATTCTAGAGAAGGCGGCCGACAAAAAGAAGGGATTCCCGGAAGAAAAGCCACAGAGAGGGAAGACCTTCTTCCGGGCCCCAGTGCAACAGCCCGAGGCCTACCGAGGCAAGGGCAAGACAGGCCGCTGGAGTTACCCCAAGGGGGGCAGAGGAAGGAACATCCTCTTTAACCCCCACCAGGGGGAGCCAAAGCAGAGACCCTGACGCCATCCCCGTCGAGGCAAGGCTGGGGAGCTTTGTGGATCAATGGGCCGCGATTTGCGAAGGCCCATGGATCCCAAAGATCTTACAGCAGGGATACCGGATAGAGCTGGTGTCCCTCCCCAGAAGAAAATTCATTATCACGGGAGGCTCCAAACAGTCACACCTACTAAGGCAAAGCGTTCGGGACCTGCAACAACTAAACGCAATATCCCCCGTACCGCAAAACGAGGAAACACAGGGCCATTATTCCAGGCTCTTCCTAGCAAGGAAACCCTGCGGGAAACAGCGGAAGATGGTGAGCCTGAAACCTCTGAACACCTGCATCAGATACAGAAAATTCAAGATGGAGTCCATCTCCTCAACGATAAAGTTGATTCCCAAAGGAGCCTACATGGCATCCATCGATTTAAAGGATGCTTATTTCCACGTACCCATCCACGAGGGGTCCCGGAAATACCTAAGGTTCGCAGTGGATATGGGCAAAGGAATAGAGCACCATCAATTCTGATGCCTGCCTTTCGGGATCTCCTCAGCACCCAGAATCTTCACCAAAATTATGGCAGAGGTAGCCGCCTACCTGAGGAAGAAGTCGGTCCTAATAGCCTACCTGGACGAAATTTTAATAGCAGAGTCCAGAGAACTCCTAACGAAACACCTGAGGATAGTGCTAGAACTTCTCCAATCCTTAGGATGGATCATAAACTGGGAAAAATCCAGCCTAGATCCCGACAGAAGAAAACGTTTCTGGGTATAACGCTCCACTCAGAATCGCAATGCTCCTGCCTACCCGAGGAGAAAATACAAAAAATCCGACGGCTAGTAAAAACCTTTCTACAGAGACGATTATGCACAATTCGGGAAGCCATGTCTCTCCTGGGAAGCTTGACGTCATGCATTCCAGGAGTGGCATGGGCCCAGGCTCACACCAGAGCCCTGCAAGCCTCAGTCCTCTCCACGTGGGACAAAAGGAAGTCCTCTCTAGGGACAAGAATATACATCCCAAGCGCGGTGAAAACATCCCTGCGTTGGTGGGCATCCCCAGAGAACCTGCGGAGAAGGGTTCATTGGCTACAAAACCCAGCCACTCAAATCACAATGGACGCAAGCGCCTGGGGATGGGGAGCGCATGTGGGGAACCAGTTCTTTCAGGGCCCATGGCCTCAAAGGACAAAAGAACAGTCCTCAAATTACAGGGAACTACAGGCCGTATGGCAGGTCCTACAGCAGTTAGGGAACTCGCTACGGGACCAGCATATCAAGATACTGTCAGACAATATCACCGCGGTCGCCCATATACGACACCAAGGGGGCACAGGATCTCCCGCCCTGCAAAACATCGCACAGAAAATTTTCCACTGGGCAGAGGGCTGGATCCTCTCGATCACGGCAACCCACTTGAAGGGGACGCTAAACCAAAAAGCGGACTTTCTCAGCAGGAGACAAATAGACCCAGGAGAATGGTCTCTCTCCCTGGAAGCATTCAGAATCCTGACCAACCAGTGGGGGACCCCACAATTGGACCTGTTTGCAACCAGGGAAAATGCCAAAGTAAGCAACGTCTTCTCCCTCCGGCCAGGAGATCGTCCGACAGCAGTAGACGCCCTAGGCCAAGACTGGGGAGAGGGGCTGGCGTACGCCTTTCCTCCTATACCGTTGATCCCCAGAGTCATACAACATTTCAGAACCCAGGTATGCACACTAATCCTGGTGACCCCCTTCTGGCCCAAGAGAAGCTGGTTCGGTCTTCTAGCAACAGTGAGCGTACAGGACCCAGTCACCTTTCCTACCTGGACAGATCTTCTATCGCAGGGGCCACTGAACCATCCAAGCCTAAACAAGCTCCACTTAACAGTAGGCTCTTGAGGAATCCTCACTAAAAGAGAAGGGATTCTCAGAGAGAGTAGTAGAAACGTTAATGTGCAGCAGAAAGAAGACGACCCACCTTATCTATCAGAAAGTTTGGAGAAGGTTTTCCTCATGGAGACAGGGAAGGGATCGCGGGGATTCTGTCCCGGACATCCCTCTAATCTTAGAGTTCTTGCAGGAGGGCCTAGAGATGGGCCTCTCCAAGCACCCTGAAGGTCCAGGTCGCAGCCCTTAGCGCCATATGTGACACAAAGTTCGCAGACAACAGATGGGTCAACAGGTTCCTAGCAGCAGCAACTAGATTATGGCCTAGGCCCTTAAATCCTTTTCCAGACTGGAACCTTAATTGGGCCCTAAGGGCCATGACAGCGGTACCATTCGAGCCGATCGAAGCACTACCCATAAAAATGCTTACTATCAAGACCATTTTCTTAGTAGCCATCACCTCCGCAAGGTGGGTTAGCGAGCTGCAGGCCTTGTCCATTCGCCACCCGTTCCTGAAAATCTCGGACACCAAATTAGTATTTAAAACGGACCCAGCGTTTATGCCAAAGTAGTATCACATTTTCATAGGTCCCAAGACCTAATCCTCATTTGTTAGTAAACCTAAAAACGAGGAAGAAAAAACCCTAAGCTGCCTGGACGTAAGGAGAGCAGTCCTAGGCTATATAGAGGCGACAAGCCACTGGAGGCGGGACGACAACTTGTTAGTCCAGTTCAGTGGCCCAAATAAAGGGAGCAAAGCAGCGAAAAGCTCCATAGCCAGGTGGATCCGCCTAGCCATCATAGAGTCCTATAAGGCCCTCGGGAAGGATATCCCTTTAGCTCTTAAAGCCCATTCTACAAGAGCAGTGGCATCCTCACGGGCCGAACATAGCTCAGCTTCGGTCGAGCAGATATGCAAAGCCGCAGTCTGGAAGAAACCCCACACGTTCGTTAAACACTATAGGGTAAAAGTGCAGCAGGACGAGGACATGGCCTTCGGCCGCAAAGTCCTCTCGGCAGCAATCCCACCCTAGGGAAACTTTAGTTGGTACGTCTCAATTGGTGCTGTCGTGGAGACGACTGGGGAAAAAATATATTATACCTACCCGATAATCGGGTTTCCAGTAGTCTCCACGACAGCACCCGTACCTTCCCCCCCTAAATTGATAGAAAAACTATAGAATATAATATAAAATATGTGTGTGTGTGTGTGTGTGTGTGTGTATGTGTATATGTATGTAAATAATTTTATAATAATAATTAGAAGAAAAAAAAAACCCCGGTTAGGGGAAAAGATTTAAGTTGAGCTCCTACCCCGGCAATTCGTTAGAATCCACTGAGGAAAGTGGGGATGGTGCTGTCGTGGAGACTACTGGAAACCCGATTATCGGGTAGGTATAATCTATTTTTTTCTCACTTCCCAATGTTACAGAAACGAAATTTGGCACGAGCATTGATTGTCATAAATAGGAACAGTTAATGGGTCCCAACTCGATTATTCAATTCTAAGAGCAAAAGAATTAGCGTCCAAATTGTACGTACGGAATCTAATTCTCTCACTTCCCAATGTAATAGAAACTTGAAATTTGGCACGAGCATTGATTATGTCATAAATAGGAACAGTTAATGGGTCCCAACTAGATTATCATATTCTAAGTGTTAAAAAATTAGCGTCCAAATTTTACGTATGGAATCTAATGCTCTCACTTCCTGATATATATATATATATGTATTTGTCTCTCTGTCCTTTATGCATTACTACACCATTCATCTAATCACCCTGAAACTTAGGGAAGTTGTTCAGTACACTCCTGGGAAAATTACTGGCATAGTACAAATATCCTATGATAGGTGGCGCGCGTGCGAGCATCGTCGACAGTTATGCCCCCAGAGAAAGATCGTTTGATTTCCATCTCAAGCACGAAAGCAAAAGGCATTACGAGCAACGGGATGCGTGTTCAACTACAAAATGATGCATCCGCCGAACGTTTCGCAAGACAATTGCTGGATATTGAGAATGCTGAGGTAAAATGAAAGCTGTGCTGTGATTGGTTGCTATTTCTTATACTGCTGAGGTAACATGAAAGCTGTGCTGTGATTGGTTGCTATATATTCTGCTGAGGCAACATGAAAGCTGTGCTGTGATTGGTTGTTATCTAGATACATAAAAACTAATTTATGTATGTGTGTCTGTCTTCGCAGCAACACGCGACGCGTAAACTAGTAAGTAATATTTTCTAATTGTTTTAATGTGTTACCCCCAATATTCTACCACTTCAAGGACTGCAGAAATTAAAACTTTTACAGATATTGCTCATACTTTCTATTTTAGTGTGAAAATTCTGTCCCTGAAGCATTTACTTTGGAGACAGTGACATAAGGCTGGGTATAGTTTGCTTACATATAATTTTTAGAGATGAGCGTGCACCAAAATGCTCGGGTGCTCGTTACTCGGGACGAAATTTTCGCGATGCTCGAGGGTTCGTTTCGAGTAACGAACCCCATTGAAGTCAATGGGCGACCCGAGCATTTTTGTCTATCGCCGATGCTCTCTAAGGTTTCCATTTGTGAAAATCTGGGCAATTCAAGAAAGTGATGGGAACGTCACAGCAACGGATAGGGCAGGCGAGGGGCTACATGTTGGGCTGCATCTCAAGTTCACAGGTCCCACTATTAAGCCACAATAGCGGCAAGAGTGGCCCCCCCCCCTCCCAACAACTTTTACTTCTGAAAAGCCCTCATTAGCAATGCATACCTTAGCTAAGCACCACACTACCTCCAACAAAGCACAATCACTGCCTGCATGACACTCCGCTGCCACTTCTCCTGGGTTACATGCTGCCCAACCCCCCCCCCCCCCCACACGACCCAGTGTCCACAGCACACACAAAAGTGTCCCTGCGCAGCCTTCAGCTGCCCTCATGCCACGCCACACTCATGTTTATTTATAAGTGCGTCTGCCATGAGGAGGAACCGCAGGCACACACTGCAGAGGGTTGGCACGGCTAGGCAGCGACCCTCTTTAAAAGGGGCAGGACGATAGCCCACAATGCTGTACAGAAGCAATGAGAAATATAATCCTGTGCCACCGCCATGAGGAGCTGCACACGTGGGCATAGCAATGGGGAACCTATGTGCCACACACTATTCATTCTGTCAAGGTGTCTGCATGCCCCAGTCAGACTGCGTTTTTTTATAAATAGTCACAGGCAGGTACAACTCCGCAATGGGAATTCTGTGTGCACCCACAGCATGGGTGGCTCCCTGGAACCCACCCGCTGTACATAAATGTATCCCATTGCAGTGCCCTGGACAGCAGAGCTAACGTCAGATTAAATGCAGGTGGGCTTCGGCCCAAACTGCATGCCCCAGTCAGGCTCGAGTTTTTTATAAGTATACACAGGCACGTACATCTCCCTAATGGGAAGTCCATGTGGACCGACAGCATGGGTGGGTCCCAGGAAGCCACTGGCGGTACATAAATATATCCCATTGCAGTGCCCAGCACAGCTGATGGAACGTCAGCTTTAATGCAGGTGGGCAAAAAATTAATTGGATTACCCTGTAGGTGACGTCCAACAGGGTATTCTTGCTGTATATTACTGGCCGCTATGTTGTCGGGGGCCTCTCCAGCATATCCCATACCGCAGTACTGTCTCTAGCCAGCAGATGACACCATTGTATAATGGCAGAAAGAGAGAGCCCTCTAGGAAACTCTGAATCCAAAATTGGATTGCAAAGGGTTAAAAGTTGACATAGTGAAAAAAAAACTGGGCTTGATTTATGAATATTGTCTAATTTGGAAATCTGTCAAGTGATCAGAAGTCTGTTTAAAGTTTCCAGAGCACAAAATATGTTATTTATTGCACAATCTTACCTGGGCATTTCTAAATGGCATTATTTTAGTTGCATACTCATTTCTAGTTATGTGGCGTCCTCTACTGGCAGAGAATATATATATATTCTCGGCCAGTAGAGGACGCCACATAACTAGATATAACACATATATAGATTTGTTGCAATATACAGTAGCCACACCTTATCATATGGCTTAAAAAGTAATGTACAGCTAGTAAGGGGGATTTTTACTGCTCTGGACTCCAGTGATTGATCTATTATGAAAAGTTAAATGGTGCCCCATAGAGATGAGCGAACGTACTCGTCCGAGCTTGATACTCGTTCGAGTATTAGCGTGTTCGAGATGCTCGTTACTCGTAACGAGTACCACGCGATGTTCGGGTTACTTTCACTTTCATCTCTGAGATGTTAGCGCGCTTTTCTGGCCAATTGAAAGACAGGGAAGGCATTACAACTTCCCCCTGCAGTGAGTGGCTGGCGAGATCAGGTGTCACCCGAGTATAAAAATCGTCCCCTCCTGCGGCTCGCCACAGATGCGCTCTGACATAGTTGAGGGAAAGTGCTGGTGCTGCTGCTATAGGGAGAGTGTTAGGAGTATTTTAGGCTTCAAGAACCCCAACGGTCCTTCTTAGGGCCACATCTAACCGTGTGCAGTGCTGTGGAGGCTGCTTTGTGCAGTGTTGCACTTTTTTTTTTTTTTGGTATATCGGCCGTGCAGAGCATTGCGCCCTGCAGTAATACTCCAGGGACAGAAGTGCGTAGGCAGGGACAGAAGACATATTCATTGAATATAGGCAGTGGGCCTTTGCTAAAAAATTTTGGGCGAAAAAAATCTATTTGGCCTGCCTGTGACTGTGCTCAGTGTTCTGGGTCTGTCTGTACTGGGTGTAGTAGTTCTACAAAATCATACGCAGCCAGCTAAGTGTTACAGCAGGCTTGCACAAAATTATTTCCTGGCGTTCCGTAAGCGAAGTCAGCCTCCAACCACAGGCCAATAAGCGGCACATTTAATTACAGCGTTCTGTTTCTGCATTACTGGTAATACAGCATGCTGAGGGGTAGGGGTAGGCCTAGAGGACGTGGACGCGGGCGAGGACGCGGAGGCCCAAGTCAGGGTGTGGGCACAGGCCGAGCCAGTGCGGTGGCCAGGGGTAGAGGCAGGGCCAGACCGAATAATCCACCAACTGTTTCCCAAAGCGCCCCCTCGCGCCATGCCATCCTGCAGAGGTCAAGGTGCTCTACGGTGTGGCAGTTTTTCACAGAGATGCCTGACGACCGACGAACAGTGGTGTGCAACCTTTGTCGCGCCAAGATCAGCTGGGGAGGCACCACCACCAGCATGCGCAGGCATATGATGGCCAAGCACCCCACAAGGTGGGACGAAGGCCGTTCACCGCCTCCGGTTTGCACCACTGCCTCTCTCCCTGTGCCCCAACCTGCCACTGAGATCCAACCCCCCTCTGAGGACACAGGCACTACCGTCTCCTGGCCTGCACCCACACCCTCACCTCCGCTGTCCTCGGCCCCATCCAGCAATGTCTCTCAGCGCAGCGTCCAGACGTCGCTGGTGCCACTGTTTGAGCGCGAGCGCAAGTGCCACGCACCCGCACGCTCAAGCGTTAAACGTGCACATTGCCAAATTGATCAGCCTGGAGATGCTGCCTTATAGGCTTGTGGAAACGGAGGCTTTCAAAAGCATGATGGCGGTGGCGGCCCCGCGCTACTCAGTTCCCAGTCGCCACTACTTTTCCCGATGTGCCGTCCCAGGTCTGCACGACCACGTCTCCCGCAACATTGTACGCGCCCTCACCAACGCGGTTACTGCCAAGGTCCACTTAACTACAGACACGTGGACAAGCACAGGCGGCAGGGCCACTATATCTCCCTGACGGCACATTGAGTGAATTTAGTGGAGGCTGGGACAGAGTCAGAGCCTGGGACCGCTCACGTCCTACCCACCCCCCGAATTGCGTGCCCCAGCTCGGTGGTGGTATCTGCGGCGGTGTATGCTTCCTCCACTAAACCACCCTCCTCCTCCTCCTCCTACGCAACCTCTGTCTCGCAATCAAGATGTGTCAGCAGCAGCACGTCGCAAGCAGTCGGTGTCGTGCGGCATGGCAGCTCAGCGGTGAGCAAGCATCAGCAGGCCGTGCTGAAGCTACTCAGCTTAGGAGAGAAGAGGCACACGGCGCACGAACTGCTGCAGGGTCTGACAGAGCAGACCGACCGCTGGCTTGCGCCGCTGAGCCTCCAACCGGGCATGGTCGTGTTTGACAACGGCCATAACCTGGTGGCGGCTCTGCAGCTCGGCAGCCTCACGCACGTGCCATGCCTGGCCCATGTCTTTAATTTGGTGGTTCAGCGCTTTCTGAAAAGCTACCCACACTTGTCATACCTGCTCGGAAAGGTGCGCCAGCTCTGCGCACATTTCCGCAAGTCCCACACGGACGCTGCCGCCCTGCGGACCCTGCAACATCGGTTTAATCTGCCAGTGCACCGACTGCTGTGCGACGTGCCCACACAGTGGAACTCTAGGCTCCACATGTTGGCCAGGCTCTATGAGCAGCATAGAGCTATTGCGGAATACCAACTCCAACATGGGCGGCGTAGTGGGAGTCAGCCTCCTCAATTATTTACAGAAGAGTGGGCCTGGTTGGCAGCCATCTGCCAGGTCCTTGGAAACTTTGAGGAGTCTACCCAGATGCTGAGCGGGGATGCTGCAATCATTAGCGTCACCATTCCTCTGCTATGCCTCTTGAGAAGTTCCCTGCAAAGCATAAAGGCAGACGCTTTGGAATCGGAAACAGAGGCGGGGGAAGACAGTATGTCGCTGGATAGTTAGAGCACCCTCATGTCTATATCTCAGCGCGTTGAGGAGGAGGGGGAGGAGCATGAGGAGGAGGGGGAAGAGACAGCTTGGCCCACTGCTGAGGGTACAGATGCTGCTTGCCTGTCATCCTTTCAGCGTGTATGGCCTGAGGAGGAGGAGGAGGGGGAAGAGACAGCTTGGCCCACTGCTGAGGGTACAGATGCTGCTTGCCTGTCATCCTTTCAGCGTGTATGGCCAGAGGAGGAGGAGGAGGAGGATCCTGAAAGTGATCTTCCGAGTGAGGACAGCCATGTGTTGCGTACAGGTACCCTGGCACACATGGCTGACTTCATGTTAGGAAGCCTTTCTCGTGACCCTCGCGTTACACGCATTCCGGCCACTACGGATTACTGGGTGTACACACTGCTCGACCCACGGTATAAGGAGAGCCTTTCCACTCTCATTCCCGAAGAGGAAAGGGGTTCGAGAATGATGCTATACCACAGGGCGCTGGTGGACAAACTGATGGTAAACTTCCCATCCGACAGCGCTAGTGGCCGAAGGCGCATTTCCGCGGCCCAGGTAGCAGGGGAGGCGCAGAGATCAGGCAGCATGTACAGCGCAGGCAGGGGAACATTATCCAAGGCCTTTGCCAGCTTTATGGCTCCCCAGCAAGACTGTGTCACCGGTCCCCAGTCAAGGCTGAGTTGGCGGGAGCACTGTAAAAGGATGGTGAGGGAGTACGTAGCCGATCGCACGACCATCCTCGGTGACACCTCTGCCCCCTACAACTACTGCGTGTCGAAGCTGGACACGTGGCCTGAACTCGTGCTGTATGCCCTGGAGGTGCTTGCTTGTCCTGCGGCTAGCGTCTTGTCAGAGAGTGTGTTTAGTGTGGCTGGGGGAATCATCACGGATAAGCGTACCCACCTGTCAACCGACAGTGCCGACAGGCTAACACTCATCAAGATGAACAAAGCCTGGATTTCCCCAGACTTCTCTTCTCCACCAGCGGACAGCAGCGAAACCTAAACAATACGTAGGCTGCACCCGCGGATGGAAGCATCGTTCTCTATCACCATCCAAAACGGGGACCTTTTTGCTTCATCTATCTGTGTATAATATTCCTCCTCCTCCGCCTGCTCCTCCTCCTGAAACCTCACATAATCACGCCGAACGGGCAATTTTCTCTTAGGCCCACAAGGCTCAGTCATAATTTATTATAAACAATTTTTATACGTTTCAATGCTCATTAAAGCGTTGAAACTTTCACCTCAACCAATTTTTATTTTTACTGGGCTGCCTCCAGGCCTAGTTACCAATTAAGCCACATTAACCAAAGCGATTTAATGGGTTTCACCTGCCCTCTTGGTTGGGCATGGGCAATTTTTCTCAGGTACATTAGTACTGTTGGTACAGCAATTTTTGGGGGCCCTCGCCTACAGTGAAATTCCAATTAATTTTTAGCCCACCTGCATTACAGCTGACGTAACATCAGCTGTGTTGGGCACTGCAATGGGATATATTTATGTACCGCCGGTGGCTTCCTGGCACCCACCCATGCTGTGGGTCCACAGGGAGTTGTAACTGCATGTGTCCACTTCTAAAGAACCCCAGTCTGACTGGGGCATGCAGTGTGAGCCGAAGCCCACCTGCATTAAACATGACATTAATACCTCAGCTGTGATGGGCAATGCAATGGGATATATTTAGGTAGCGCCGGTGGCTTCCTGGAACCCACCCATGCTGTGGGTCCACAGGGAGTTGTAACTGCATGTGTCCACTTCTAAAGAACCCCAGTCTGACTGGGGCATGCAGTGTGGGCCAAAGGCCACCTGCATTAAGCACGACATTACCTCAGCTGTGATGGGCAATGCAATGGGATATATTTAGGTAGCGCCGGTGGCTTCCTGGCACCCACCCATGCTGTCGATCCACAGGGACTTCACAATAGGGAGTTGTACCTGCCTGTGTCTATGAATTAAAAACCCTGGTACGGTTGGGGCATGCAGTGTGGGCCGAAGCCCACCTGCATTTAATCTGACGTTAGCTCTGCTGTCCAGGGCACTGCAATGGGATACATTTATGTATAGCCGGTGGGTTCCAGGGAGCCACCCATGCTGTGGGTGCACACGGAATTCCCATTGCGGAGTTGTACCTGCCTGTGACTATTTATAAAAAACCGCGGTCTGACTGGGGTATGCAGACACCTTGACAGAATGAATAGTGTGTGGCATATAGGTTCCCCATTGCTATGCCCACGTGTGCAGCTCCAGATGGAGGTGGCACAGGATTGGATTTCTCATTGCTTCTGTACAGTATTGTGGGCTATCGCCCCGCCCCTTTTAAAGAGGGTCGCTGCCTAGCCGTGCCAACCCTCTGCAGTGTGTGCCTGCGGTTCCTCCTCATGGCAGACGCACTTATAAATAGACATGAGGGTGGCGTGGCATGAGGGCAGCTGAAGGCTGGGCAGGGACAGTTTGGTGTGCGCTGTGGACACTGGGTCGTGCAGGGGGGGTTGGGCAGCATGTAAAAGAGGGGGGAAGTGGCAGCGGAGTGTCATGCAGGCAGTGATTGTGCTTTGTTGGAGATAGTGTGGTGCTTAGCTAAGGTATGCATTGTTAATGAGGGCTTTTCAGAAGTAAAAGTTGTTGGGAGGGGGGGGGCCCACTCTTGCCGCTATTGTGGCTTAATTCTGGGACCTGTGAACTTGAGATGCAGCCCAACATGTAGCCCCTTGCCTGCCCTATCCGTTGCTGTGTCGTTCCCATCACTTTGTTGAATTGCCCAGATTTTCACAAACGAAAACCTTAGCGAGCATTGGCGATATACAAAAATGCTTGGGTCGCCCATTGACTTCAATGGGGTTCGTTACTCGAAACGAACCCTCGAGCATCGCGAAAAGTTCGACTCAAGTAACGAGCACCCGAGCATTTTGGTGCTCGCTCATCTCTAGTGCCCCGTCTAACTTTTCTCTGCACATTGATGTTCACTGCTACTGGCTGTGCAGGGGCCTGCCACCAGCACCATTCCCTTGAGAATAGGGCTGCGCTGCTTTACCCTGCACAGCTTGGTGGTTGAGGGCCACTGTGCATCAGCTGCATTCTCAGAATCAGTAGGGGTCCCAATAGTTGGATCAAACACTATTCTGCCAAAACTAATTGGACACCTGAGCAAGAGTCAAAAGTAGTGTTTATTTCCATATGTTACTATTTAGTGGGGGTCCTTTGGCCCTAATGACATGGAATACTCTCTGTGATATACTTTCTACTAACTGATACACTAATACTAAGCTGTTATTTCCCTCCATTCATCCTGCAGGCATCTGGTGAGTTCTCTCAAAGAAGATGGACGCAGTTCATATTTCCTGACCTGACATTCCAGTGTGTCCCAAAGATGTTCAGTAGGGTTCAGGTTTGGACTCTGTGCAGCTAGTCCAATCGTGGAACATCCATATCCGCAAACCAACATACAAAAACAGCATTTGATTTATGACAAGGCGCACAATGTCTTATTGGAAGTATTGCTGACGCCCGCTGCCTTGGGGTCACACTGGACTCTGACCTCTCCTTTATCCCTCACATCCAATCTCTGGCCCAGACATGCCTCATGCACCTCAGGAATATTGCTAAAATCCGTCCGTTCCTCACCACGGACACGTTAAATACACTCATTGTCGCCCTCATCCACTCCCGACTCGACTACTGCAACTCGCTGCTCATTGGCCTTCCCTGGATCGGACTCTGTCCTGTCCAATCCATACTACTATTGTCTAGATTATCAAGTCACACCCCCATGTTCATGGTTCTTGCCACTACAGCCAACAGACCAAGACCACGCCACATAAAACATCCCCAGACCATAACTGACTTCTGCCCTACTTAAGTATTGGCACAACACGGGCGAAAGGTGTTCCCCAGGCATCCTCCACACTCAGGTACATCCATCTGATTTGAAGATGAGGTGTCGTGGTTTGTCACTCCATAGATCATTCTTCCATTGTTCAACTGTCCAAAGACGACGCTTCTTGCAGCATTGGAGACTGACCAATGAATTGCACGTCATGATGGACGGCTTGCCTGCGGCATCATAACCTGTATAGTCAATAGTGTGTAATTCCCATCATAAATTATGGCTGACACCTCCAAGGGTCTGCATCTTATGTAGCATAGTTTAGGATACATGAAATGCTAATAAGACATGATACGTTCTACTAATAGGGATGTCCAAATACTTTTTATAGCATAGTTTAGCAATATGCCATTGCTTTATTAGATGGGCAATTCCACCATTAAGCAATTTTGTTGAATCCTTCTGGCTGTGCTCACACAAAAGAATTTGTTGTGGATTTCAATAGCCAGCAGGAGTTAGCCCCATTAGCTCTGTTGCTGTGTTCTAAGTTCACAGAGGATTGCCTTGTATTTTTTTTTTACATTTCCAGTAAAAGTCCCTTAATTCAGCATTTGATAGTACAGAATTCTAATAATCCATAATAAATGACAAAATAATATGTTAGGTATCTGTAGAGATAAATTCAGGGGGGAAACTGCAGCCCATGAAAATATGTTAAACCCTGAAAGGACACATATTAAACAGCAGCCATATTTATGTGTTTATTTACACAAACTTGGCTTTACAATACTTGTATTACAGCTATAAGTGAGCCGCCATTTACTCCACCGACCGTTGTTAGACATGAGCCCCTTTCCAAGTCTCTTGCTGTTCTTTAAATGTACCACTAGATGGCAGCAAAGCCAAAATCTTCAATGATTTGCATGCACTGACCCTCCTTGCAGGGGACTGGAGATGTGGAGAAGGGTAAAAAGTTATCCAAGATAGTAACTAATATTACTGCTATTTTAAGAAAATGATGTATGTTGCAGTCATAACTCAATAGAAAACTGTTAGCGCTCCGTCCAGGGTTTCTATCTGCTTAGTTTTTGGAGGAGAAAAAGTGGCTAGGAAAATTGGGCAGTGTAATTTTTCCATTTAAAAAGAAAAAAACAGAATGGAAGCAAACAGAAGCCTTTTTGTTTGCTTCGCATTTTGTTTTTTAAGCCCCTTTGAAATCACTGGGGGAGAAAAAGGATTATGATTTTTTTCATTTTATTTGTTTCTCTCCTCCAAAAACAGAGCAGAGAGATGGAGACCCTGAACTGCGCCTAACAGAGGTGAGAAAACACCTTAATTGGTTCTGGAGCCTTGAAAATGTCATCCAAAAGTACAGCAAAATAAAGAGTAAAGAAAAGTAAAGGGGTTGTGACAGCATTTGACTTTATCCCCTATCCACCTGATAGGGGAAAACCTGCAGAGGAGTGGGGGGTCTTACCACTGAGACCCCCACCAATGTCAAGAACGGGGGTCTTGTGTCCCCTGTCCTCCTGACCAGGGGCAGAATGGGAAATTAAAATGGCCCTGGAAAAAATCAGAACGTGGCCCCATGTTGTAGGTGGGCCCAAACCAGCAGAAAGCAGGAAGAATTCAAGTAGGTAGTGGTCAACTAATCGCCTGCCGCAGGCGTGAGGATAGTAAGAGAGTAGAAACTATGTGGTATATGTAGCTTGCTGCAGTAAATTTACTATGAGGCATAGAACAGGTTAGAAGTGGATATATAGAACATTAAAGTGCCGCCTATTTCTAACCTGTTAAGCCTCCATGTAAATGAACATCACAGACTGGCTTGCCTTTAGCATTTATGTCATATGTCCTGTGTCCCGCATGATCCCTGTGCTAACTGACAGTCGAGCTCTCGCTACAATGGCAAGGATCAGGAAGACTCTGATCCCTGTCATTTAACTCCCTAGATGCCACAGTCAATAGCAAAAACGTAATTGGAGGATGCCAATGGGTAACCAAGGCAGCTGGAGGCCTAGGAAAGACCCCAAGATAGGCCACAGCAGTATGACTATTGGGATGATCCTTCAGCACCACCTAATAGATTGCTTTGCAGTCTTAGACGCACATGGAATAATATTTTGCTATGCTGAGTATACAAAAGATCACCTTGTGTCGTCCCTCGTGAAGTCCATATAAGCTATTACAGTACCATTATATCCAGGGATCACAGGTGACGTCCCCTCTGACTAGAGTCATTTAATTTCTATTTTACTTCATCTAGCCCAGACTGTCATGATGGCTTCTCCGGGTCACAACTTGTCTCTGTAGAATTAGACACAGACCTCTTTGATACCTCAATTTTCCAGGGACCTGGCTTCATTTTCCAAACTTCCACATAATCTCCCCACGCATTGTACCCTGGGTAGTAGTAATGTCACCTGAGGTAACCCACACAGTTATAGTATCTGCCTTTTTATGTTCCCTGTAGGCCACACATAATAAATACCACTTTTCATGTCCCACACAAATAATAATGCTCCGCTGTCCCTCACAGGCCCTCACCCAGTAATGCTTCATATATGTCCCCACTCAGTAATAATCTCTCTCACAGGCCCCCACTCAGTAATAATGCCCCATAGAGGCCCTCGTATGGTATTAATGCTCAATATAGGCCCCCTCAGTAATAATGCCTCTCACAGGCTCCAATCAGTAATGCCCCATATAGGCCGCCACCCAATAATAATGCCCCTCATAGGCTCCACTCAGTAATAATTCTCCATATAGGTCCCTGCTCAGTAATAATCTGCCTCACAGCCCCTGTATAAGCCCTCCTGTGTAATAATGCCGCAGCCTGCACTCAGTACTGCTTCCCCTCATAGACCCCAGCCCCCCCCCCCCAGTCAGTAGCGTTGCCGCACAGTAATGTAATATTCATCTGACATATATTCATTGTAGGTAGGTGTTGGAATTCTTGTACATTAGGCTGACTGTGGATAATCAGAGGTATGTTCAAACTGATCTGTATAAGAAGCAGAGGCGTAACTTGAAGCTTCTGGACCCCAATACAAAATGTATAACGGGGCCCCAACTATAATGCTTTATTCAGAGTACTGGCCTCCCTATATGGAGAATAGAGACCTTATGGGCCCCCTAAGGCTCCTGGGCCCGGGTGCAACCGCATCCCCTATAGTTACACCCCTGATAGGAAGGACACAGTGGTTAATTATCTTCTATATGTCACTTCTGCACATACTCCATCTATTATAAAGGCGATTCCAGTGGGCCAGTTCGCAAGGGCCAGACGCATATGCTCTAATGAAGAACAATTTGAGATCTAGACATGAGATCTTAAGGAAAGATTTAAAGAGAGTGGAAATAGTAATAGATCGATAAACAATGGTTATACTAGAGCATTATGATTGAATCGTAAATGCTCTTTGACCATTTAATAGAAAATATGAGGAGGATCGACGAGTAAGACTTATGCCCCATTTACATGCAACGATGATTGCTCAAAATTCGTTCAAAAGATAGTTTGACAGTTTGAGCGATCATTTTGCATAAACTACTAATGCCCATTAGTAGCTTATTAGCTTCATTTGCATGTAAATGATGCTCCCTTAGCTGTATGCAGATAACAGCAGGGGATATTTTATCTGCATACAGCCACTTTTTGTTCTGCCTGGGGACTGCAGCTGAAAACAATTATCAGCCAACTCGTGGAGAACTCAGCGGTCCCTGCTATCACGAACGATGGATTTCATGCTCACATGAAATCCATAGTTCGGCAGAAAAGTAAACGGTGGTAAGATTTACACAGGATTGTTGCTTAAAAGGCATCGTTTGAACAATTTTTTTACGATAATCATTACGTGTAAAAGGGCCCTTATTTCTACCTACAATTACAGATGGGTGGATAAGCGGACGGTCTTCAGGAAACATTAGCTGATTTTGATGACAGACTCAGTTTTGTCTTCATGCGACGCTGACATTCCACTAATGGCTGTACGGACATGTAGAAATCTTACAGACATTTTGATTGAAAGCCATTATTTTCCCAGTTAAAAACTATTTTGGTGCTACTAAAGTTAAGCAGGGATATTATCCATGTGGAATATGTGATGCATGTTGTAACATGTTAACAGCCAATGAATTTACCGCTGTTGATGGTAGGAGAACATTTAATATCAGACACTTTATGACATGCAACACAGATATCATGGGATATTTAAACAACCTGCCCATGTTATAAAATATATGTAGTGCATATTACTAAGGAGCTCTGGATCAGGATGAGGAAACCTGTTGGGGACATTGTTGAAGCGAAGAAGTAAGATGATGATGACATTCTCAAGAAAATCCCTAGGCACTTTAAATTACATCACAACTGTGATCCAAAGGGTTGTATGGTTAGGGGCATTGACCGATTATGCTGTGATTGTTACAGATTATGGATCCACTGGACCAACCAACCAAGCCTGGACCAGTCCGGGAGTAGTTGTCAGCTGACTTCTCGGATAGAGGGACTGTTGCCAGGAAAAGGGAGACTGACCCTTGGCTGCAGAGAGAATAGAAGACCCCTACCTACCAGCAAGGCGATCGCCCCAATAAGGGCGGCCCTGCGCTGGAACCTCGGGTGTGGCTATCCCTAATGGAGTAGCAAACATAGGAACTGGCTACAGACAGAGGAGCACGCAGATGCAGGACAGAGCAAGGGCAAACCATAGACAGGAATGGGAACTGACTAGAGATGAGCGAGTATACTCGCTAAGGGCAATTGCTCGAGAGAGCATTGCCCTTAGCGAGTACCTGCCCGCTCGAGAGGAAAGGTTCGGGTGCCGGCGGCGGGCAGGGAGCTGCGGGGGAGAGCGGGGAGGAACAGAGGGGAGATCTCTCTCTCCCTCTCTCCCTCTCTCCCCCCCACTCCACCCTGCTGACTGCTGCTACTCACCACTCCCCCGCGCCAGCACCCGAACCTTTCCTCTCGAGCGGGCAGGTACTCGCTAAGGGCAATGCTCTCTCGAGCAATTGTCCTTAGCGAGTATACTCGCTCATCTCTAGAACTGACAGAAAACAAACATACAGACAGATGCAGAGCTCAGACATCATAAACAGAATTCGGACACAAACTAAGGAATACAGACAGAACTCAGACTGCATACACAGAACTCAGGGAGTGGGACAGAACTGAGCAACAGAGCACAGAACTAAAATAGAAGTGGGTGACCAAAAAAAAGATTATTGGTGGTCAGGGCTGGAACTATAACAGAAAGCTTCAGTCCTATTGAAATCAATAGGAGTAACTTAGTAACATAGTATGGTAGGCTGAAAAAAGACAAAAGTTCATCCAGTTCAGCTTTTTTTTACCCCCCCCCCCTCCCCCCGCCCACCATGTTGATTCAGAGGAAGGCAGAAGCCTTCTACTAGACTTTCGGCTCTGACTGCAATGAGGAGCTGGAAGGTGTAATATTTCAATAGCAGTTACACTGTCTATTACACTTCCAGCCCTGATCTCTGATGTGAATATTCACCCCTGGTGCACTGACACTGGGCCAGAGGATCAGCTGATCAGCAGGGAGCCCCACCAAGCAACTATTCATGATCCATCCTCAAGGATAGGTCATCAGTAGTAAGTCCCAGAATACAGCTTTAACATTGCCCTTCAAATAAACCCTTCAAATTACCCTAAAAAGCAGTGTGCCAGCGTTCAGCAACAGAAGCACAACAAAAAAAGCACGTGTTTTTAAACAAAAAAAATGCATACATTGTTAAAAACTGTAGGCAAAAAAAAATAATAAAATGTATATTTTTCTTTTATGCTTATTTTTTCAGAAATGCATAAGAATGCACAAAAAAGTGAAATATAGATGTAGCCTTATGTGTATTTCAGTTAGAGATGAGCGAACCTACTCGTTTCGAGTAATTACTCGATCGAACACCGCGATTTTCGAGTACTTCCGCACTCGGGTGAAAAGATTCGGGGGGCGGCGGGGGGAGGCGTGGCGGACCGGGGGGTAGCAGCGGGGGAACAGGGGGGAGCCCTCTCTCTCTCTCTATCCCTCTCCCCCCACTCCCCGCTGCAACTCTCCACTCACCCACGGTGCCCCCCGAATCTTTTCACCCGAGTACGGAAGTACTCGAAAATCGCGGCGCTCGGGCGAAAAAGGGGCGTGGCCGAGTAGGTTCGCTCATCTCTAATTCCAGTAGTTTAAACCCTTTTAGTGCTGGGTTTAGACTATTAGAATACACATTTACCATATAGTAGAAGTTATCTTAGTGCTGTACTGCCTTGTAATTCTGTATTTTGAAGGGGGTTTACAAGGCAATTTTTATTGATCTGTCCTCCAGGATAGGTTATCAATAGCTGATCAGTTTCAATCTGCTGCTTGGAATCCCAAACAATCAACTGTTCAGACAGCCACTGTCGCTGGCAAAATACACAAGTTACAGAGCAGAAGCAGCTACCGCCGACCCAGGTAAATGCAGGCACATCTCCCATTAAAATCAATGAGAGTTGTGAATGCAATTACCAGCACTGGCCACTGCACAAGGGTCGAAGTTGCATGCTTTCATTCTGTACCTTGTGTGTTTTGCTGGCACCAGTGGGCACCCACACAGCTTCTCGGGTGAGGTCCGCCACTCAGGACTCTCACCAATCAGCTATTGGTGTCTTATCTTGAGGTTAGACAATAAAAATTGTCTGGAAAAACCCTTTTTAATGTTTTCATTGCTGATTCTCATGACACTGATATAACTCACATACTTGCAACTACATTGAATTCTTAAATGGAATTAGATTACAATTGACCAGCTCTGATAATGTAGCACTCAGTTTATATGATACAGCATACAGGGGTAAGAAAGGATGAAGGACAGAAGACAAAAACTGAATGTTACAAGCGAAGAACTCATTTTACACCAAATCTCCAGTGAATTTTGTCTTTCTTTCAATATGGTTCATTTTATACATGCGTAATAATAATGTTTTTGTTTGCGTAATGGTGTGAAGAGTCTGTTTGTCAAGACATACTATTTTCACAAGTGCTCTTGTGCCGCTGTCAGGCTCTGGCGTGCGTCTCCTCTTCAGCCCCGGTCTTTAGTCTTCTGCCAGCCCTTCCTGGATTGAATGTTGAAATCCACGCCTCCAGGAAGCACTTTTTGTGATTGGCTGAGCTAGCGCTCGAGGACTAATCGCAGGCATTCATTCATTCATTCATTCATTCATTGAATAGCTGTGATTGGTTCATTGAGCACTAACTCACAGCCAATGCTTCCTGAAGGTAGGGATTTCAACTTCAAATCCACGAAGGTCTGACAGAAGACTGAGGCAGAAGAGCAGATGTGTGCTGGAGCATGACAGCAGGTGAGAGGTGATGTATTCTTGCCTCCATATTGCTAATTTTTATTTAGCAAAAACTGATGAATATTTATCCAGTAGTTACAATGTCTTTCCACGTTACAATGTCAGATTGTTCTTCCTACAATGCATCATTTTTCCTGTGTGGCTGTCCGCCATTAGGATCACCACACAAAGGTACGTGATTGTGACACCCACGCAGAGAATGTGCGGGGTGCATCTAGGCTAAGCCTTCTTCTAAGTGATTGCCTGCCAGAGTGTAAGTGGAGAGACCCCTACCTTTTACCTCCTCCGGAGTATACTTAATGTCCAGGACCGGTGACATGTGGACTATAGGGCCGTATTGTTCCTGTGTGTTTTTCCTCCCAACCTACGATACACAAATCTCTGTGTTTATTATTCCACCGTATAGAATAACGAAGTGGGAACGGTGGCGTCACAACATGATATATACTTCTACAAACATTTCCCCTCGTGTTACCACTCTGCTACACTGTGACAGGGACTAGGCCTCCAGCCATACCCACAGTAAGTGGAATTGTAGCACATACAAGTCCCAGTGTTCAAATGTATTACCCACCGTGTGTTACAACAGCAATTGATAAACAAAATGAATAGCCAAAAAAACATGTATAAAAGCTGGTCAGCAAATCGCATTGTCGTCAGTCGTAATAAAAAAAATAATAATCAAAAGATAATAAAAGCCAGGAGGGTGAGACACATAAAATGTATCAAATAAAAAGGGCAAAAGAAAAAAATGCTTTAATAAAGAAATATTAAGGGAATAGAAGATAGGAGGGAAGAAAACAAAAAATGGCTGGCAGACACGGAGGCCATATTCAAGTCTCCACATGCCATAGCGACACATTGGCACCCTATGATCACAATGCAGGGGTCCGATGAGTGGCAGAGGGAGCCCCCTCCCTCTGTCAGCCCTTTTATATGCCGTGGTCATTGACTGTAGCATGCGAAGTGTTAAACAGTGGGGATCAGAGGTCTCTCCAGTCCTCGCTATTTGAGCAAGTGCCAGGCTATTATCCAGCAGAACACCCGTTCCCTCTGGCAGCTTCTGATGCAGTGTTGTAAAAATGCTTTCAAAAGGCCCTCGGCTGCCATTTCAATCGCACGGCAACCTGCGATCTTAGCGTGGGGGGCAGTGTAGGATCCCCCAAACATCGGTCAGGGCAGTAAAATGTATGTACAGAGACTCTCCTGGATAAGCATTGTTACATCATCAATCACTCACCCTCAGATCATTATCCTAAACACAAATGAGATACAAAAGGGGAGAGGCTGTCAGTCTTCATGCGGCTGGCGCTGCCGGCTCCATGACTCAGAGCATAGCTCCAAGTCAAACTTTACGTGTATAGCGCAGCATTTTACCGCTGTGTGAGCCAGCCTATTGCTGTGTATGGCAGAGGTTTTTTTACGGCACATAACAGCTTTATTTTATTTTGCAAATGTGTTAGTGCGCATTCACATGGACGTAAATATGCAACGTATTACACAGTGAATAGAGCCCATTGATTTCAATGGGTTCATTCACAGCTGCATATATCTCACGCACGTTGTCATTCGCATTATGGCTTTTTAAAAAGAATTTCCCGATCAGTGGCTTAGTGACTTATAAACTCTGTACATACGCAAATTAATTGCATATGTACAGTGTTTATTACATGCCCATAGAGAACAATAGGGCTCTATTGTGTGTAATACACAGTAAAGTAGAACATGCTGCGTTCTTTTTTACGTGGGTATAATATGCAATGTATATAAACAAGTGTGAATGGATCAATGAAAATCAATGTACTTTCACTGACTCCATTCACCGCGTAATACGCTAATAAATTACGCGTGGGTGAGCCTGTCATTAAGTGTCCTCATTCTGAGGAGCTGCAGCGTTTGACAGAATCCCTGCACCTCTTCATATATTAGGCGCATCTTCTGAGAGCGAGGCTGCATGATAAGACCAGCAGACAAAGCTTCTGTCCTAACAAATCAGCCCCACGGTGTTTAAACCTAGAAGGAAACTGTGTTCTGTCTCAGTGAAGCATTGTTAGTGAAAGCAGTAAAGTTTTTCTTTAGGGTGGATTCACACGAACGTATATCGGCTCGGTTTTCACGCCGAGCCGATATACGTTGTCCTCATCTGCAGGGGGGGGATGGAAGAGCCAGGAGCAGGAACTGAGCTCCCGCCCCCTCTCTGCCTCCTCTCCACCCCCTCTCCGCCCCTCTGCACTATTTGCAATGAAAGGAGATGGGACAGGGGTGGGGCTAAGTGCTGAGAATTAGCCCCGTCCCCGTCCTGCCTCTCCCCATTGCAAATAGTGCAGAGGGGTGGAGAGGAGGCAGAGAAGGGGCGGGAGCTCAGAGCACTGCTCCTGGCTCTTCCAGGCTCCCCCCCCCCCTGCAGAGAGAGACAACGTATATATCGGCTGGGCGTGAAAACCAAGCCGATATACGTTCGTGTGAATCCAGCCTAAGGCCTCATTTGCACAAGCGTGGTTTTTGAACAGTAAAGGTGCATGAAAAAAATGCATCTATGCTGCGCTAAAAACTGTGTGAACGGGCAGCTACTCCAGGAGGGAGAGAAGAAACCCCACAGGGCTTCGTGATTTCCCCATAGCAGGGAAAGAGAGAACGGGGCTATGAGGGATTAACCCACAGCTTTGCTCTGTCTCTCCCTGCTATGGGTTAATCCCTCATAGCCCCAATACCTCTCCCTGCTATGGCAGATTAATCCATAGCCCCCCCTTCTCTCTCCCTGCTCTGGGGATTTCTGAGGGATATCCCCATATCCCAGAGAGTGGGCAGGGCTAGAGAGGGGGTGGGGCTATAGGCCTTCTCCCAGGGATTCCCCTTAGCAAACAGATAGGGGGCGGGGCTCGAGGGCAGATCCCTCTAGCCTTGTCCTCTTCTCCCACGCTCTGGGGGAAGCCCTGTAACTTCCTCTTTCTCCCCACTATAGGGAAATCTCTTGGGGAGCAAGGTGAAGGGAGTCCCCTACTGCTCCCCACTGCTGGGGAATTCCCAGCTGCTCACAGTGGGACATTTAAAACATGCAGCCCAGGACCGATCTTTTCTCGCACAACGGACCTTAGGGTTCTTTCACACGAGTGTATATGAGTCCGCCGTTTTCATGGTCGGCCGATATATACTATGATTTAATGCATTGGATTCCAATGTATCAGATCACATGGCCATATTCCCAAGACATAAAAGCGCCCAGCTGGGCCAATATAGCGCCGGGCACTTTTACGTCAGGCTCAAAAGATAGTCCTGGAACTATCTTTTGGGACGGAATACGTCGGTAGCTGCATAGGCTCCTATGGGAGCCAATGACAGCGGCTGGAGAAGGGAGTTGGGAGGCAGTTTAGCAGCATGACTGCTAAAGTCCCTCCCTCTTCTCTCCTCCCTTCCGGCTGATTGCAATGGGAGGGGCGGAGCTAAGCACCGCTCCATCCTGCCTCCCCCCATTGCTGGCTGCGGACAAGGGGTGGGAGCTTAGCTACGCCCCCATCCTGTCCCCTCCCATTGCATACAGCCAGAGGGGAGGTGAGTCGGCAAGGGAAGGGGAAGAGGCAACGGCATGGCGTGGCGTCCTTGGTGCATAAGCGCTGGGGCCCATGCTGTCTGAACAGGCGCACAAATGTTAGATTTTACTTCTCAGATTGTAGCATATAACGGCCGGCCGTGAAAACAGCTGCCAATATATGCTAGTGGGAACAAAGCCTGAGATGCGAGCTTTGGAGTTGCATGTCCTATCTTTGATTGGTGCAAGTATTTAGCACATCTAAAATTCCTTCATGTGAACGCTTCTATAGGAAACCATTAGTTCTTATAGTAGCACTCCTTTCACGTGCCTCTAATGCGTGAAAACAGCACTCATGTAAACAAGGCCTTAGGGTGAAGTCACACGAACGTATATCGGCTCGGTTTTTACGCCGAGCCGATATACGTTGTCCTCGTCAGCAGGGGGGGAGGATGGAAGAGCCAGGAGCAGGAACTGAGCTCCCGGCCCCCTCTCCGCCCCTCTGCACTATTTGTAATGGGAAGAGGCGGGGTGGGGCGGGGCTAAGTTCTGAGAATTAGCCCCGCCCCATCCCACCTCTCCCCATATTTATATATTTTTCCACTCTTTGGCAAGTCCTATCCTGGCGGGGGCCATCCAGGGGCGGCTCGGGCGGGCCCTCTGGCGGGGGCCATCCATCCAGTCCAGGCGCGGCTCGGGCGGGCCCTCTGGCGGGGGCCATCCATCCGGTCCAGGCTCAGGCGGGCCCTCTGGCGGGGGCCATCCATCCGATCCAGGCTCGGGCGGGCACTCTGGCGGGGGCCATCCATCTGGTCCAGGTGCCGCTAAGGCGGGCCCTCTGGCGGGGGCCATCCATCCGGTCCAGGCGCCGCTCGGGCGGGCCCTCTGGCGGGGGCCATCCATCTGGTCCAGGCGCGGCTCGGGCGGGCCCTCTGGCGGGGGCCATCCATCCGGTCCAGGCTCGGGCGGACCCTCTGGCGGGGGCCATCCATCCGGTCCAGGCTCGGGCGGACCCTCTGGCGGGGGCCATCCATCCGGTCCAGGCTCGGGCGGACCCTCTGGCGGGGGCCATCCATCCGGTCCAGGCTCGGGCGGACCCTCTGGCGGGGGCCATCCATCCGGTCCAGGCTCGGGCGGACCCTCTGGCGGGGGCCATCCATCCGGTCCAGGCTCGGGCGGGCCCTCTGGCGGGGGCCATCCATCCGGTCCAGGCTCGGGCGGGCCCTCTGGCGGGGGCCATCCATCCGGTCCAGGCTCGGGCGGGCCCTCTGGCGGGGGCCATCCATCCGGTCCAGGCTCGGGCGGGCCCTCTGGCGGGGGCCATCCATCCGGTCCAGGCTCGGGCGGGCCCTCTGGCGGGGGCCATCCATCCGGTCCAGGCTCGGGCGGGCCCTCTGGCGGGGGCCATCCATCCGGTCCAGGCTCGGGCGGGCCCTCTGGCGGGGGCCATCCATCCGGTCCAGGCTCGGGCGGGCCCTCTGGCGGGGGCCATCCATCCGGTCCAGGCTCGGGCGGGCCCTCTGGCGGGGGCCAGCCATCCGGTCCGGGCGCGGGCGGGCCCTCTGGCGGGGGCCAGCCATCCGGTCCAGGCTCGGGCGGGCCCTCTGGCGGGGCCAGCCATCCGGTCCAGGCTCGGGCGGGCCCTCTGGCGGGGGCCAGCCATCCGGTCCAGGCGTGGCTCAGGCGGGCCCTCTGGCGGGGGCCAGCCATCCGGTCCGGGCGCGGGCGGGCCCTCTGGCGGGGGCCAGCCATCCGGTCCGGGCGCGGGCGGGCCCTCTGGCGGGGGCCAGCCATCCGGTCCGGGCGCGGGCGGGCCCTCTGGCGGGGGCCAGCCGTCCGGTCCGGGCTCGGGCGGGCCCTCTGGCGGGGGCCAGCCGTCCGGTCCGGGCTCGGGCGGGCCCTCTGGCGGGGGCCAGCCGTCCGGTCCGGGCTCGGGCGGGCCCTCTGGCGGGGGCCAGCCGTCCGGTCCAGGCGCGGCGCGGGCGGGCCCTCTGGCGGGGGCCATCCGTCCGGTCCAGGCGCGGCGCGGGCGGGCCCTCTGGCGTGGGCCATCCATCCGGTCCAGGCGCGGCTCGGGCGGGCCCTCTGGCGTGGGCCATCCATCCGGTCCAGGCGCGGCTCGGGCGGGCCCTCTGGCGTGGGCCATCCATCCGGTCCAGGCGCGGCTCGGGCGGGCCCTCTGGCGGGGGCCATCCATCCGGTCCAGGCGCGGCTCGGGCGGGCCCTCTGGCGGGGGCCATCCATCCGGTCCAGGCGCGGCTCGGGCGGGCCCTCTGGCGGGGGCCATCCATCCGGTCCAGGCGCGGCTCGGGCGGGCCCTCTGGCGGGGGCCATCCATCCGGTCCAGGCGCGGCTCGGGCGGGCCCTCTGGCGGGGGCCATCCATCCGGTCCAGGCGCGGCTCGGGCGGGCCCTCTGGCGGGGGCCATCCATCCGGTCCAGGCGCGGCTCGGGCGGGCCCTCTGGCGGGGGCCATCCATCCGGTCCAGGCGCGGCTCGGGCGGGCCCTCTGGCGGGGGCCATCCATCCGGTCCAGGCGCGGCTCGGGCGGGCCCTCTGGCGGGGGCCATCCATCCGGTCCAGGCGCGGCTCGGGCGGGCCCTCTGGCGGGGGCCATCCATCCGGTCCAGGCGCGGCTCGGGCGGGCCCTCTGGCGGGGGCCATCCATCCGGTCCAGGCGCGGCTCGGGCGGGCCCTCTGGCGGGGGCCATCCATCCGGTCCAGGCGCGGCTCGGGCGGGCCCTCTGGCGGGGGCCATCCATCCGGTCCAGGCGCGGCTCGGGCGGGCCCTCTGGCGGGGGCCATCCATCCGGTCCAGGCGCGGCTCGGGCGGGCCCTCTGGCGGGGGCCATCCATCCGGTCCAGGCGCGGCTCGGGCGGGCCCTCTGGCGGGGGCCATCCATCCGGTCCAGGCGCGGCTCGGGCGGGCCCTCTGGCGGGGGCCATCCATCCGGTCCAGGCGCGGCTCGGGCGGGCCCTCTGGCGGGGGCCATCCATCCGGTCCAGGCGCGGCTCGGGCGGGCCCTCTGGCGGGGGCCATCCATCCGGTCCAGGCGCGGCAACGGCGGGCCCTCTGGCGGGGGCCATCCATCCGGTCCAGGCGCGGCAACGGCGGGCCCTCTGGCGGGGGCCATCCATCCGGTCCAGGCGCGGCAACGGCGGGCCCTCTGGCGGGGGCCATCCATCCGGTCCAGGCGCGGCAACGGCGGGCCCTCTGGCGGGGGCCATCCATCCGGTCCAGGCGCGGCAACGGCGGGCCCTCTGGCGGGGGCCATCCATCCGGTCCAGGCGCGGCAACGGCGGGCCCTCTGGCGGGGGCCATCCATCCGGTCCAGGCGCGGCAACGGCGGGCCCTCTGGCGGGGGCCATCCATCCGGTCCAGGCGCGGCAACGGCGGGCCCTCTGGCGGGGGCCATCCATCCGGTCCAGGCGCGGCAACGGCGGGCCCTCTGGCGGGGGCCATCCATCCGGTCCAGGCGCGGCAACGGCGGGCCCTCTGGCGGGGGCCATCCATCCGGTCCAGGCGCGGCAACGGCGGGCCCTCTGGCGGGGGCCATCCATCCGGTCCAGGCGCGGCAACGGCGGGCCCTCTGATTTTGTGCTCTAAATAAGCTCTACGTGGTGCACCAGTACATTGATGATAATTAACATTGTGATTTGTTTTGTATAGCTAGTGTTAGCTCCTTTACACGGCTACAGCTTGGGTGGTGCTTGAATTTGTGGTGTTACAGATTAGAGATGAGCGAGCATACTCGTCCGTGCTTGATGCTCGTTCGAGTATTAGGGTGCTCGAGATGCTCGTTACTTGCGACTAGCACCACGCAGTACTCGTCTCGATTAAACGAGCACTGACCATTGAATTCAATGGAGCCGGCAATACAGCCGGCTCCATTGAAAGCAATGGCCTGCCGGCGAGTGCGGGATGAATTTTCGGGAAGGGCTTAAAAATATAAGCCCTTACCTGAAAATCATCCTTAAGGGTGCGTTCAGACGAGCGTGTTTTGGTGCGTGCATACGCACGCATGAAAACACGCTTGTATGTACAACACTGCATTCCCTATGGTGTGTGCACATGTCCGTACTTTGCAGGTGCGTGCCTGCAAAGATAGGACATGCGTGCACCATAGGGAATGCACGCATTGTTTTCAATGGAGCCGCGGCTGCTGCTGGCGGCTCCATTGAAAACAATGGCCTGCTGGCTCCCTGCATTCCTTTTCAGGGAAGGACTTTACATATAAGCCCTTCCCTGAAAATGAAAGATTTTAGTGTAAACAAGAATAAAAATGCAGGCATTCTCTTCAATGGAGCCGCTGCTGCTGCCGGCGACTCCATTGAAGACAATGGTCTGCTGGCACACCTGAATTGTTTTTCATTTCCAGCCATTCCCTGGAAA
Organism: Eleutherodactylus coqui; assembly: GCA_035609135.1. NCBI lineage: Eukaryota > Metazoa > Chordata > Amphibia > Anura > Eleutherodactylidae > Eleutherodactylus > Eleutherodactylus coqui. The sequence goes on along the minus strand of CM069410.1, from coordinate 161,894,567 downwards.
TGAATTAAAAGTGATTAAAAAAGCAAAAAAAATAGATACTCACCTCCCTTCAGCTGCCGGGGCACAGCAGCGTCTTCTCCTGCTGTCCCCTGCACTGTGGTGCTGAACTGCTGATCTATCACCAGCCGGGGATTTAAAATCCCCGCCTGCTGAAAGAGCTGAATGTGATTGGCTGAGGTGCTCAGCCAATCACAGGCAGCTCTCCCCGAATGAATGACAGGTGAGAGCTGCCTGTGATTGGCTGAGCACCTCAGCCAATTACATTCAGCTCTTTCAGCAGGCGGGCATTTTAAATCCCCGGCTGGTGATCAGCAGTTCAGCAACACAGTGCAGGGGACAGCAGGAGAAGCCGCGGCTGTGCCCCGGAAGCTGAAGGGAGGTGAGTACCTATTTTTTTTAAATTTTTTTACTATTTTAAAAGGCTTTTCAGGGAAGGGCTTATGAAGCCCTTTCCTGCAAAGCCACTAACAGCTGCCGGGGCTCAGCGGGGATTTCTGCCGCTGTCCCCGGCTCTGTAGCGCTGCTGAGCTATCAGCAGCTGGAGATTTTAAATCCCCGGCTGCTGATAGCTCAGAACTATAGAGCCTGGGATAGCGCTAGAAGTCACGTCTGAGCCCCGGCAACTGAAGGGAGGTGAGAATTGTTTTTTTTTTATTTTTTTGCACTCATTTAAGTGGCTTTTCAGGGAAGGGCTTATGAAGCCCTTCCCTGAAAAGCCATTGACAGGATGCCGGCAGCAGGATTCTCTACCACAGCTGTCATGTGTGACAGCTGCGGTTGAGAACTGAATAATTCCTTTTGCTGCATCTGCCACAGATGTGGCAGATGCAGCGGCAAGGAATTCTTTTAACTAGCGGGGGTGAAGGATACATCTGCCGCATGCGGCAGATGTGTTCTTCATGCCCGCGGGGGTCACAGCAGAGGCAGAAAGGTACGTTTTTTTTTTTTTATTCTTTTTTTTTATTCTTTTTTTGTTTTGCACTACAATGTTTCTTTTTCAGGGAAGGGATTATATTTTTAAGCCCTTCCCGAAAATTCATCCCGCGCTCGCCGGCTGCCCATTGCTTTCAATGGAGCCACCTGTATTGCCGGCTCCATTGAATTCAATGGGCTAACATCGTTCTTCTCTGCCACAGCTGTCACAGCTGTGGCAGGGGAGAACGATCGTTATGCTGACAGTGCGGTGGTGGTGGTGGGGGTATCACTCTTGCTACTATTGTGGCTTAATAGTGAGACCTCGGAGCCCGAAATGCAGCCCTGCATGTTGCTCCTCGCCTGCCCTATCCATTTCTGTGTTTTTTTACATGACTTTGGTGATTTGCTAAGATTCACAAATGAAAACCTTAGCAGAGCACCAGTCATATACAAAAATGCTCGCGTCGCCCATTGACTTCAATGGGGTTCGTTACTCGAAACAAACTCTCGAGCATCACTGAAAGTTCGAGTCGAGTAACGAGCACCCGAGCAGTTTGGTGCTCGCTCATCTCTATTACAGATGTATCGATATAAATAGTTTTCTGTGAAAATAGTAAAACTTGTTTTGTTTTTATTGCGCGTTCATGTAGCAAAAATCTTTATTTCAGCGGCACAGGATCTATTATATTATATATCTGCAATGTGGCTTGGAGCGAGGGGGTTCATATTGTATTTGGGGTGTTGATTGTTGTGCACCAGGACGGTCTTTTTTTTTAATCCCAGTCCGCTCCTGATTAGGGTACATTTCACATGGGGCAAAAATGCTACAGATATTTCGTGCAGACTTTCCACATGGAGAATTCGCAGCATTTACAATATAAGCCATATGGATGAGATTTTAATAAATCCCAACTACATCTGTGAGTATGTCTAAAAGAAAAGCTGTCTTAGTTGCCCCTGGCAACCAATCACAGTGCAGCTTTTGTTTTGTATTCTGTCCTGGTAAAATGAAAGCTGCGCTGTGATTGGTTGCTAGGGGCAACTAAGACTTTATCTTGTAGGCAGTTTCTTAAATCTGCCACATTGTATGGGAAAAATTGCGTGCAGGATATTTAAAATCGTAGCATGATGACTCTTTGCTGCAGATTTCACTCTTTACAACCAAAAGAGTGAAATTTGCGACAAATACCAAACTTCAAGACAAAATCCACAACCTCAAACTCTGATTAAAATGACTGATTACGTAAACATTTTCCATGAATTGATCACTTACGCTTCACGGTGGTCCCTCCCGCTGGTGGTAATATCCATAATGGTGCTGCTCCTTCAGTCCCCCAATCACAGCACACTTGGCCCTTGGATATGTCTACGTTGTGGCTCTTCTGACTGCTGGATATATTTCCTTGTATCCTCTGAAGGACTTGCTGTTGCCTTTTCTTTCTTCATCTCTCTAGCGCTATTCCTCCTCTTCTAGCTTTTCTGGCTGTTACTGCCAAAATCCAACCCAGTCAGGTTCACTTCTTGTCAATGTCAGCAGCAGTTCTCATCAATGCTTCAAGATGGCGCCTGACTCACCAACTGTCACTTGTGTCCTTCAAGCATTATGATGTCAGGCTCTGCCCACTCTAAGCCCCGCCCACTCTAGGCTCCGCCCACTTCAGCCCTGCGCTGTTCAGAGGCCTATCATTATTATGTCTTGTCCCAGAAGCACTGAATAATAGGGCCCATATCACCCCCTTACAATAGTGATAAAGAATAAAAACCTGCATTCTGTTGATATCCAAAGGCTCTTGATAGTCCGGCCACTCAGTGTTTTTAATCATTTTTTAATAGGATCAGTAATAATCATCATTGACTGAAATCGTACAACGCATGTTAGTTTTTAAAAAAAAACAGATGTTTTACATGTGACTTTAATTTTATTTTAGATGTTTTCTTTGCTTTCCACCCAGTTTGTTCTCCACCTCCGGCCGCGTTCACACTTGTCGCCTAAACTTGCTGACCTGCACTCCTGTGTGATTTTCAGTTGTAGTTAATGGCTGCACGATTTTCCAGGTAAACTGCTATATTGTTCATCTTTAAAGGCTGTTTTTCAGGTAAATGTCAGTTTATCCACAAAACTCCCCGGTAATTATTTGCACCCCACACTGAACAGCGCGGCATGCGGATTTTAGCTGCAATCATCCAATGTGAATAATGTAACTGAGATGCGATGATCAATATGTAGCTGCAGTTATCTGTGCAAAACTTCAAGATGGAGCTCCTATTGTTCCTTCTATATCCAAGCTGTAGTTTTTTTATTGGTACTATTTTGGGGCGAATACGGCTCTTTTGATCACTTTTTTTTTTATTGTTTTTGAGTCAAAATTAATAAAATAAGCATTTTGGCTCTTATTTTTTTTCTCCCTGCAGGTTAAACATTGCTCAATGTATTATACTGGTGGTTACGCATGCACTGATATCAAACATGTGGTTTAAGTCTTAGTCCTTAAGGGGGTTAAAAAAATAATTAAGACTTATTTTTCAAATCTGACATCTGTCACTTAATACGCTGATAACTTTTGAATGCTTTTACTTGTTACTGGTAAATGTTTAACAATAAATTTTGCCTTTTATTAATAAAAATCTATATTTACTGAAAATTTAGAAAAATTTGCAATTTTCACATTTTTTTTTCCTTTGTAAGGGCTTATTCACATGAACGATATTATGATGTACGTTTTGTGTCATCTACTCTTTTGAATGGGTTCATTTACACAAGTGATTTGCGTTTTTGTATTTTTTTTCTTCAGAGCCCGTTTTATCTCTAGGCGTTCAGAACGCCTCCCTCATTGTATTCAATGCAATGGGACCTTAAAATACATCATATGGCAATTGCAGGCAGCTTTTAGAAATGTCTCTTTTGTGGACATAAATCGCTGTTTAGGCACATGGCCAGCTTAGAAGGGAAGGAGCGCTATTTTGCTGGAATTTTTTTCTGATACGTATTCTATAGAAAATACTTTTCCAGTTATTCCTAGTATTTCGGATCAAGTTAATTTTTTAAAAAGCACTGGACAACAAGCGATTCCTTTACCGTGTGCTGAACAACTAAGCACTCTAGCTTTCATCCCCTTACAAGACGAGCCCATGTCTCCTGTGCATGCTTTTTAGGAACATTAATAAATCAAAAATATCCAATCCGGATTTTTATCCCCTCCGAACAAGAACTTCAGTCATGGACTCTTCAAATTCAAGGGGAAAAACAAATTACCAACTTATATTCCAGATGCAACAGAATAGTAAATAATATATCACTAAACTAAAGAAAAGCCCTAGAAGATATTGTTCTGAATCCTCTTATTGTATTCCGTCCTGCAGATAAGGCCGGTTGTATTGTGGTACTTGACAAAGCTTTATATGAACGTGAAGTATTTATATTATCTGGCACCTCCACTTACCGGTCTCTTAGTATTGATCCAACAGAAACATTTAAAATTGCTTCATCCAAGTTGCTACCGGAAGGTTTGTCCTCGGGGATAATAGACCAAAAACGATATGATTATTTGTTGGTAGACTCTCCAGTCTGCACTATATTCCTTACATTCCAAAATTCATAATGTCTTTCCTCCTTGTTTATGCCTAATTATAGCTAGTAATGGCTCATTGTCTGCACGCCTCGGTATAGGCCTTGATAGTGTCATTTCGGTAAAGTTTGGTCTCATGGCTGGAGTTGTGGCTACATGTAATGTCACCACCCTCACATCTTACCCTTCACTGGGTAGGAACTCTCCCCCTCCCACCTACCCTTTTTTTCTCTCTTTTTTCTCATCCTCACCCCTAAGTTCCCTAGGTCTCTGTCCCCCACTCCTCCCTCCCAACTAGTTGCTTTTAGAATAAGAATAGTTGTCTCACAGTAGGGAAACGTTCAGGTTCCTCGATAGGTTTAAGTAAGTCACAAGTTGGAAATAAAGCAGCAGAATGTGGATTCTATCTTACTAGGGTTCACCTTCCAATCCTTAACACCTTAAAGGGGTTGTCCCGCGAAACAAAGTGGGGGTATACACTTCTGTATGGCCATATTAATGCACTTTGTAATGTACATCGTGCATTAATTATGAGCCATACAGAAGTTATTCACTTACCTGTTCCGTTGCTAGCATCCCCGTCTCCATGGTGCCGTCTAATCGCCCGATTAGACGCGCTTGCGCAGTCCGGTCTTCTCCCTTCTGAATGGGGCCGCTCGTGCCAGAGAGCGGCTCCTCGTAGCTCCGCCCTGTCACGTGTGCCGATTCCAGCCAATCAGGAGGCTGGAATCAGCAATGGACCGCACAGAAGACCTGCGGTCCACCGAGGGTGAAGATCCCGGCGGCCATCTTCACAAGGTAAGTAAGAAGTCACCGGAGCGCGGGGATTCGGGTAAGTGCTATCCGTTTTGTTTTTTTTTTAAACCCCTGCATCGGGTTTGTCTCGCGCCGAACGGGGGGGCTATTGAAAAAAAAAACCCGTTTCGGCGCGGGACAACCCCTTTAATGACATGGCCCCTTTTTTTTTCTTCCATTTTTGTTTTTTCCTCCCCCTTTTAAAAAAAAAATCGTAACTCTTTCATTTATCTATATAACGTACTGAAAAACCTTTACAAAATGCTAAGTGGAGTAAAATGAAAAACAAAACGACATTCCTCCATCTTTCAGTGCATCTTGTTTCTACGGCACACAAACTACAACAAAGACAACATGATAACTTTATTCTATGGGTCTGTACGATTACTAGGATACCAAACTTGTATAGGTTTTTTTTTTTTTTTTTACTGTACTACACTTTTTTTTTTTTTTTTTTTTAGACATTTAATTTTTTTTCAATTATTTTCTGACGCCATCTTCTGCGCGCAATAACTTTATTTTTCTGTTGATGTGGTTGAGCGAGGGCTGATTTTTTGCGGGATGTCCTGTAATTTTTTGTAGTACCAATTCAGAAAGATTTGACTTTTTGATAGCTTTTTATTGCGTTTTTTCTGGGAGACAGGGTAACTAAAAAAGTGCATTTTTGGAGTTCTTTATTTATTTTTTTCGGACGATGTTCACCGTGTTGGCTAAATAATGCACTACTTTAATAGCTCGGACTTTTACGGACACGACTATACCAAATATTTATTTTTCTTTTGTGATTTTAGATTTTTTTATTATAGATATGGCAAAAGGGGGGTGATTTAAACTTTTATTCCTTATTTTTTTTTAGAATTAACAAAACTTTATTGATCTTTTTTTTTACTTTTCTTTTAAGTCCCCCTGGGGGACTCCAACATGTGATACTTTGATCGCTCCTGCAGTGCAGTATGATGTAATGCTATAGCATTACATCATACTGCATTCTAACAGGCAGCCTATCAAGCCACCCCACGGGATGGCTTGATAGGCAGTCTCTCAAGGCAGCCCTGGGGCCTTTCAGAAGGCCCCCGGCAGCCATGACACCTGCACGGCTCCCCTGATCTCACTGCGGGTGGGCTGTACGGGACCCCCAAACATCGTTCGGGGGATTTAAATGCCGCTGTCAGTATTGACAGCGGCATTTAAAGGGTTAATAGCCGCAATCAGCCATACGGCCGCTTGCAGCTATTGCCCGCGGGTGTCAGCTGTAATAAACAGCTGACGCCCGCGCTGTATGAAGAGAGGTCGCCACGTGACCTCTCTTCATACATACCCCAATGCTCCAGGACATAAATGTATGTCCTGGAGTGGGAAGGGGTTAAAGAGATGAAACTGCGGGACCTGTTAAGGGGCTTACGTCCCCCATATGTGACTCTACTTGCTTAGTTCATTGGATGAGATTGAATCTGGTCTGTTTGGCCAGGAGTTATGTTGCACTTAAGTAATGCAAAATGTTTATTACCAATTTTGTTTGGATGACTGTTTTCTTTATATGACCTAACAATGTCCACCATGATGTTTGAGAAAAAGAAAAACCTTTATAAATAAAGAATCTATTTAAAAAAATTACAACTATGTATTGCTGAGCATATATTTGGCTGCAATCCCTCCTCAAGTATATTGAGACGTTCCCCATCTAACTTTACTTATTACATAGCTGCGGAGAGTAATGGTGTATCGTCAATGTTAAATTGGCAACTGATGGTTAAAGTATAAGTTATACTATTTAACTGTGCAGTTGGATAATTGTAACAGTCTCTGTCATGGATGTGTGTGTATGTAGGTGTGTGGTTTTGAACCAAGACCCAGTGACCATTGGAAGGTCTAAAGCATTAGGTCACCCTGCTCTGGGTAGAAGTGAGAGGCCTCAATGTACCCAGCGGGGTGTTGCTAAAAATGGTGGGTTGTGGCACACAAATTATTACTGTGAAGTTGAGGTGGCGAGGAGTGCAAGGAAACGTGAGCATACAGTATAAGAATGGTGTGATCGCATCTAGTGCCTCTAGAGAACCTTGGTAGACTGTGAAGAGATGTTGGGAGCAGCCGAATTATGTGAGCTGTGCATGACGACTCTGGTGCCTACTGTACAAAGGAATGTGTGCCTGGACAGTTGGCCGGCAGTAGGTGTAGAGTCAAAGACTGTGAGTGTTAAACACTGTGGACATGTTGAGTATCTACAGAACCATGATAGTTCTGACCACTAATAAGAGACTGTGAGTAACCGAAGTAAGCAGATAAATATTAAGAGACTTTGTGCAGCTAAAGGGGCCTGCGAGTGACTGTGCATATATGATGAGAAGCTTGATAATTAGCAACAGGCCTGTCATTGTGCTAGAGGCTGTGTTGCCAAAAAGCAAAGTCAGAAACACCGCAAAATATGAATCTGAAAAAGTGGTGGTTCATGTGACTAAACGTCTAACAATCTCAATTTCCAAAGATTTAATGTCTTTGTTAAACAGTATCCTCCTGGATGCTCCCCCCCCCCCCTTCCCCGGGCTCTAGGCACCTACCTAGTTGGTCTCATGGTTAAAAAGGCCCTGCACATAAGGGGTTCACTTGAACCACAGTCGAGGGATGGGGACTTCTGGGTCTTGCAACCCCAGAGCTTGGTACACAGTTTCTGTAACTGTGATCTGTGCCTGAGCCAGTCTTGAGCACAAATCAAATAGGAAAGCACATGGACCCCAGTCTGTATGCTATCCAATATACATGAACATTACACTGAATTAGCATCTCCTAATTCCCATCCATTAAACTAACAGGGATAGTACATACCATGAGTTTTTTCTGTCCATCTGCAAAAATGTCCATAGGCTATAAAGGGGTCAAATAATTATACGAACAGCACACAGCACCACGGTAGCGTGCATTTAGCCTAATATGAACATTAATTGCTTATGAGAATTTACAAATATGCTTGTAATCCTTCTAAAAATCCAGAAGCAATTGCCCAAATGCATCAGATTTATTAAGAGACTTCCTCTTCCTAATAAATGTGGCGCATATTACTCCAACTATCCCCTTGTGTATATACACATGCACATATGATACTTTTTACGCCAATGTGTGTGTATATGTATATGTGTGAATATATATATATATATATATATATATATATATATATATATATATATATATATATATATATATATATATATACATACAATACTATACACATATTGGCGTAAAAAGTAACACATATATATATATATATATATATATGTATATATATATATATATATATATATATATATATATATATATATATACACATATAGCGTGTGTAATTATGTAATATATATTAATATATACCTACGCACACATGTTACTTTTTACACCAGTTTCTGGTGTAAAAAGTTGCACATAGCTTGTTTCCGAAGCCTGTATTTTGGCAAACGCATTTTGACCACACAAAAAAGATAGAACATGTTCTATCTGTCTACGGATTTGTGCAGCAAAAATCCCCATAGAAAATGCAAGAGGATGCGCGAAACACTGCGCAACTCTGTGTATATCTATGTGTGTGTAGTATATTATATATATGCACATTTATAAAACGTTTTACAGCTGTTTTTTTTGTTGCTTGCGTGGATGCAGTTATACTTATTTTTTTTTTTTACTGTTGATGCTTTTACATTACCTTCTGCTAAATCGGCACCATTGATGTCAGATTAAAAAAATGCACTCTATATTACTCTTACCACAATTGTTTTATTAGCAGCCAGGGTCACAAATTCTTTTTCTAGCTGTCAATTTTTCAATTTCCTTTTCGGCTACCCTGTAGGCAACAAAATTCTTGAATATCTTCTGCAATGTAGATTAATGGTGGCGATGCAAGAAAGGAATCAGAATCTGAAATGTTTGTCTCACCTGAGAAAGGTTGGGGGGGTCTCATTCCCTAAATTTGGTAGAGAAGAGTCCCATGTATGAATACTCCCCACTGAAATCAGTGCAGTCACAGAAACAGGCTAGTGCCACCTCTTCAAGGAATCGCTATATCTCAGTGGCCTGACCATCACACACTCATGGCATATGTTTTTGAAATGCTATAATAATAATAATAATAATAGTAATAGTGATTTAATATGATGGAAATCAGTTTAAATGTATTATTTTTACATATGGTAAAACTACAAGCACTCCTCCCTTGTAGGATTAGTAGTAAAAGAAGTAAACTCTTCAACCTCAAGCTCTTCAGAAACCGTGGTGAAGCTCCGTCGTCAGAGCATTGACTCTTTGCCACAGGTAAGTCCTTTTTCAGCCACCAAGTCATACCTTGCTTTGATGATGACTACAAGACAGAAATAACTGTAGGTGGATTGGAATAAATGGCTCGGTTGGATCTGCACCATATATCACTGGTTACAGCAGACCCTTAGCTTAGACCATCAATATTTGATCAGTGGTGTATGACGACCTCCTGCAAGTGCTGCTTCCTCTTTATTGTTGGCTCTGCCTGATACTGCAGCTTGGTCCCATTCACTACAATGGGATGAGCTGAAGTACCAGGCATGGGTACAGCCACCCATATAAACAAGCCACTGTGCAGACAAGGAATGTCACAGTTCTTTCATAGTACTGATTGACGGAGGTCCCTAGGTTTGGACCCTTACTGGTCAAATATTGATGGTCTATCCTAAGTTTCTGGAATCTCTTTTTAATGAGCGTTGCTTTAAGTCCTAGAACAATACAATAAATTAATGGCTTCCTCTTGGTCCAGACGAATTGTTTCCTAACTGCAGAAACAATTGGGCAGATTTACTATTGAAAATGTGCCAGTCTTATATACTTTACACCACATTTATGATGTGTCTGAGACACTTTTGGCCCATTGGATGGGAGCATGGCTTTGTAGGAAACGGCCTACATGTGGCAAAAATGCAAACTTTTTTAATGCAAAATGTCCTAAAACTAAGCCAACTAATAGGTTGTATAAACTTGGACTAGATGTGCCAGATTTATCATCCAGTGTGAGTCTCTGTAATAAATCCTTCATATTTAAGACTGTCTATTCTGAGTTTGCGCCATCTAACTATTAGAGAATACTAGTAAATCTACCCAAATGGCTATAAATTTAAAGATTAAAGGGAGTTGTCTCCGTAAAGACATAGGACGAACCATTAAAAACTGATTATTGGAGGTCACAATGGTCATGCCCCCACTGATCGGACACAAATGGCACATCCTATTTTCGAAAATACCCTTCTCCAAAAACCTTAATCATTATCTTGTTTTCCAGACCAGTTGTAGGAAACCAAAGACCTCGACAGATCGGCACAGCTTGAGTCTGGACGACATCCGGTTATACCAGAAAGACTTTCTCCAGATTGGCAGCCTATGCCAGGACACTGCCCAGAGCTACACCTTTGGCTGCGGCCATGATGCAGACAACAGAGGCCTTTATTGTAACGGATGCCTTGCCCAACAGTGCATCAACATACAGGAGCCCAGGGGCGGAGCCTAACCGCTGAGCAGCATGGAGTCCTGAGAGAGGAGCTCCGTGATAGCGGTACATACCGGGACCTTCTGCAGCTATCTGACAGCTTCAAAATGGGGAAGACGGGCAGAGACAGGAGCAGTGACCCTCAAGAGACTCCAAGAAAGAGTAAAGGGCAAGCAGACATGCAGCGCTACTTGAAAGAAAAGAGCACTCGCCCTCCGCTCGAGGCATCCAAGATGGCGCCTGCCCACGAGCCGAACAGAGCAGGGGGAAGGGACAAAGAAGATGAGGTCTCCTCCGAGGAAGAAGAGAACGAACGTATTTCCAAAGGATTTATGAAAGACCTTTTGACGCGGACCATGCGTCCCATACTCCTTGAACTCTCCGAAATAAAAGAGGAGATGAAGCAGCTAGGAAGAACAGAGGATCTTGAAACCTCCACAGCTTCCATCTCTTCACACGCCAGCGAAATGGAATGCGCCCTAAGAGAACAATACGCACAGATCAACAAAACTATCCTAATGCAAGAGGATATAGAGAACAGGAGTAGGCGAAATAACGTGCGAATAAAGGGCCTTCCCGAATCCTGGGCGTCAGAAGTGCTCGAAAAAGTAGCGAAAGAAATTTTCACCTCGCTCCTAGGCGCAGAAAGAGTATCATCCATTGCAATCGAGAGGATCCACAGAGCACTGCGACCGCCTCCTTCAGCGTCCGATCCTCCAAGGGACGTCATCTGCAAGATGCACGCTTTTCCTGACGCAGCCGCGATCCTTAGAGCCGCTAGGAACCACAGCGACATCAAGTATGGAGGTACAGCTCTTCAAATCTTCCAAGATTTAGAGCCTTCCACGCTGGCGAAACGTCGCTTGCTGCGACCCTTACTGGACGCTCTGAGGGAAAAAAACATTCGCTACGCTTGGCTTTTTCCTTTTGGGCTGGGCATTACTCATAAGGGCCGCAGATTTAATGTTCGATCTCCTGACGACCTGGAGGATTGCTGGCAGTTTTTGGACATTGACCCAATCGTGTTCCCCTGCTGGCAGCCGCTTCCTGACCTGCCTAAGTTCACGAAGTTAGAGCCCTCGGAAAGATGGCAGCTTGCAGGAAGCTCAAAATCGCCCAGGGGAAAAAGAAAGAAACCCCGAGAGGAGGTCGCAGGTTCTGAGACCTGAAGGAAGTCACTACCCTGGAGGACACCTCCTCACCTGGCAAACGTTGAAGAAATCCTCTTTGATTGTACCCCTCCTGTGCTGAACTCCACAACCACGTTCCTACAGAGCGGTATTGTGGAGATGGAGACGGGGTCGCAGTGAAGCTTTTTTCAACATTAAGTTGAGTATGCTGCTCCTATGTCCTACACATAATCCATGACTTGCTAGTGTTATACCTATGTTGTGCATGTTTTCACCCCGTTTCTGAGGAGAATGTTTCCCCTCTTTAGTAGAAGGCGACTGGGAATTACCCCCCCCCCCCCCCCCCCCAGAGCTATTATTGCTCCCAGTGCCAACATGGGTCTATAGTTCTTTACCCATTTAAATTGGTCCCCTTTGTGCCGGTCAGGTTGGGCTGTTAGCAAATCCCATTAAACCGACTGCTGGTAATCCAGCAGTCATTTCATCTCTTTGCCCTTAAATAAAGGTCGGTCTCAACCAAGCAACGAGACCGATCTGCTCTGCCTTTCTTTCCTCTTTTTTCTCTTTTTCTTTTTGCTCCTCATCTTTAAATACTTTCATTTCACTTGACTTGGATAGTGAATTAAGCTCTTCTGAACCTTACCCTTACCTTTCTTCCCTTACGTGTTCTTGTCCCACCCCCTCCCCCTCCCCCCAACCCCTTCCATCTCCCTTGTGGGAGAACACTCTTAGCAAAAACTCACCGCGTGTATTCTTCATTCACAGCAGAGGTCGGAGCCTTGTACGCCTGGTTCAGCCCCTTCGACAAAAGTCTTTGGATGGGAGGTATGCGGGTCACGTCCTTTAACGTGAGAGGCCTCAACTCACCCTCAAAAAGACACAACGTCGCTCTTCTAGCAAAGAGGTATGGCACGAGTGTCCTTCTTCTGCAGGAAGAAGGTAAATGCCTATCCCTACCAGGCAGATACTTTGATCAAGCCTTCCACTGCGCCCACCCCGCCTCTGCCTCAAAGGGGGTCTCGATTTACATCCACAAAGCATTAAACTTTAAATGTCAGACCACCTTTGAGGACGGAGAGGGAAGGGTCCTATTTCTGAAGGGGACATTCAATAATACGAAAACTACTATAGCTAACCTCTATGCCCCCAACTCGTACCAAGTCCCTTGGTTGATTAAAAATCTGACGATCTTGAAACACTTTACAGAAGGCCATTTAATCCTGGGAGGAGATCTAAATATAACTCTGCACCTGCTAAGCGACTCCTCCACCGGGCGCTCCCACATGTCACAAATAAAAATCAGAAGAATTAAACTTGACGGACGCATGGCGCCTTCTGAACCCCTCGGTAAAAGATTATACCTTCTTCTCAAAGGTTCATAAATCACACCAAAGATTGGACTACATATTCCTTAGTTCGGACCTTTTAGCTTACATAGTGAAAGCTAAAATTGATGTAACTACGGTCTCGGACCATGCCCCGGTCCACGTGGACCTTCACCTCCTCCAACCCAAACCCAAAGAGTGGAGATGGAGGCTTAACGCCTCCCTGCTGGATTCCCCAGAAGAGAAAGACCGGCTGTCGGCCTCACTGGAGGAATATTTTTCTATCAATTCAGGAGGAGTTGTGGAGATCCCAGTGGTCTGGGAAGCCCACAAGGCGTTCATGCGTGGATTGCTGATAGCCCTAGGGACTAGGAGTAAAAAACTCCTCCAAAAAGATATAGATGATAGATTAAACAAAATAGCAAAACTAGAACAATTGACAAAACTATCCTAATCTAAAGTAGCGTTGGAGGAATTGGAGGCCCTGAGAAGGGATCTCAAACAACATTTAGATTCACGCTACAACAAAAAACATCTCTACCTAAAGCATGTGGTCTACGCACAAGGTAATAGAGGCAGTAAGTTTATGTCTTCCTTGATTAAAAAAGCACGTGCCAAAAATTTCATCCATTCAATTAAAACCCCTAATGGATCACAGGCCACATCCTCAGAGGAAATCACAAAAGCCTTCCATCAATACTATTCGGACCTCTATAACATTAGACAACAAAATTCCCCCTCCCCCGAAGAAGAAGAAGAAATAGAAAAAAAGACCGATACTTTTCTACTTCATGCCCATCTTCCTAAACTAGATAAAGAACAAGCAGAATCCCTGATGGTCCCTGTAGCTCGGGAGGAAGTCGAGCTTTTATTAAAATCCTGTCCAAAAGGCAAAAGCCCAGGCCCGGATGGCCTAAGCCTCCTATACTATAACTCTTTCAAGGAAACTCTTGTGCCCAGACTCACCGACCTCTTCAATGCTCTCCTACAGGGGCCCCCACTCCCCAAACAATCCCTGGAAGCCCACATTACCTTACTACATAAGGATAATAAAAACCCTGAATCTTGTGGCAGCTATCGCCCAATCTCTCTCCTAAATTTCGATTTTAAAACTGTGGGCCAAGCTCTTAGCCAAAAGGCTTGAAAGCTTCCTGCCATCCCTGATTAATGAAGAGCAGACGGGGTTTGTGAGTGGGAGGGAGGGCAGAGACAATAGCAGGAGAATCCTCCATACAATCCGCTACGCCCATAAATTCAAAAAGCCCCTTCTCCTGGTCGGAACTGATGCCGAAAAGGCTTTCGACTGGGTAGACTGGGGCTACATGAAAAAAACCCTACTCCACTTCAACATTCCCCAGTCTTTTGTAGCTGCCATCTTCTCCCTATACGCCTCCCCGTCCACCAGATTAAAAATTAATGACATTCTATCACCTGCCTTTGATATTAAAAACGGCACCCGTCAGGGTTGCTCCCTATCCCCTTCCCTTTTCGTGTTGGCTCTGACTGAAGAAAAGGTTCTAATCAGACTAGACCCAGAAATCCATGGCTTAGACTGGGGGAAACACTCCCTATCTTCCGCGGCCTTCGCCGATGATATAGTATTTCTAATTACTAACCCAGAGAATGGACTAGCCAAACTTGAAACCGCACTCATCAATTTTGGGGCATTGTCTAACTTCAAAATTAATTTTACTAAGTCCACTGTCTTAAATATCTCAATTTTGGAGGCGCGTTATAGAGCTATAAAAGAAAAATCTCCTTTTAACTGGGCTGAGAACTCAATGGATTTTCTGGGTATAAAATTGACTAAAAGAATAGAGGACCTCTACCAAGCGAATTTCCCCCCACTTATTGGCCACATTAAAAATCTCCTAAGGAACTATGATATCCCTCTAATATCTTGGTTTGGGAGGAAAAATATTTTAAAGACCTACAGTATATCCTCCCAATAATTCTTTACAAAATTAGAATGATCCCAATCCATGTCCCAAGGAGCTTCTTTAAAACTCTGAGATCAATTTTCTCTGGATTTGTGTGGAAGAATAAAAGGCCCAGATTGGCATACAGCCTCATGATTAAAAGAAGGACAGAAGGTGGTATTGATCTCCCCAACATAGCGGACTTCTACGAAGCTTCCCAATTGGGATACTGGATGGATCTGGTGGCCCCAACAAAAGCTAAAATACTATCAACACTAGTGGAGGCCTCGGAGGGGAGATCCTGCATGAAAGATCTGTGGTGCCCCTTGAACATTAGAAGCAGATCTAGGAGCTTTAACCCTCTGATTAGAGGCCCCTGTGAGATTTGGTCTAAGCTAAAAGATTCCTTAGCACCAACTCCATCCCCATGCACCCCCATCAGAGTCATCCCTAACCTTCTTAACATCCCAGACGATCCGGCCTCCCACTCAGTGTGGGAGAAATTTAAGGAAGTCAGGATAGGTGCTCTACAAACTTTAGTGCACAAAAACACAGATGAAATTTTAGATGACCTCCTCCCTGGACATAATTTCTCATTCCTGCAACAGATCTATATCAAAAGAACCTTAGCGCGCTTCCTTAAAAAATTTAACTCAACTAGACCACTTACAAACTTTGAAAAAATCCTGACAGATAATAATCCCAAATCCAGGAAAATTTCATATATACGCAAACAAATCATCACTAAACCCTCACTCACCAAACCCATTTTCCTCCTTTCATGGGAGAAAGAGCTGGGCATTTCCCTCTCACAGTCCGATATTAAAACAATTATGAAAACCTCTTACGGCATTTCGCCCTGCATAATAGCCCAAGAAAGCCACTACAAGTTGTTGGTAAGGTGGTACAAAACCCCCCAGTGGTTGGCCGCCTACAACTTAACCCCACATGGAAAATGCTGGAGATGTGAGTGCGACGTTGGCTCGTATTCCCACATTTGGTGGAGCTGCCCGGTCCTGACCCCCTTCTGGACAGAGGTGGAGGCGATCCTACAAATATTTGTTCCGGGACTACATATCTCCCCGAAGACGTTGTTCCTCTGGAAACCGTCTAAAGAATTCCATCCTAAGAGGAACCCACTCATAGCCTTCCTTCTAGATGCTGCTAAAGCATTAATCCCATTACTGTGGTTGCAAAAGATACCCCCTTCTCTAAATCAGTGGATGGAAAGGGTGGACTCCATTGCTAACCTTGAGGAACTCTCCAGCTGGGCCACCGCTTCTCATGATAAATTCTGGAACACCTGGGGCCCCTGGAGACAGCTGAGGACCACATGATGGGTGCGTTGATATTGGAGTTGAGGCCTCTCGCGGGGGGGCGGCACCCCCCTGCCTACATCACACCTGAATAGACTGAAACCCTCTCCCCCAGCTACTAGAGACTCCCGTCGCCTCTCCCACTTAAGGCTAGGTCTGTCTCCCCTTCACCCTCCCCCTCCTATTTGGAGTGGTACGCACGACAGTCAACTTACCGCACTCCTAGGATAAAGGTCAATTACACATGCGGATCAACCAGCTCCTGACCAGAGCTTGGCAACAGCTATATTCTAACCCCACAAGAACCCCTCCCCTCCCCCCCGTCAACCCCACCCCCCCTTTTGTCTGTCGCCTTTCCCCTATTACCACCCCCACTCAGCTTTTTTTTCGAGTTCGCCGCGGTCACGCAGTTATGTCATACTGGTCTGCCGCAGAAAACCTCACGCCGCGTCCTCACCTATAGACAATAGACTGTTTTTCACTGCTTGCATCAAAACGAAGAGACAAGTTTCCCTTATCGGTCCGAAAGAAGAAGCCTTCTTAGCATCGCACCTATAGAACGCTCCCTACATTTGATGTAAAGCCTCGATGACCCTTTGGCTCCAGATCGGACTTTTCAAGGATGCAAATTGTAGCAGACGTTGTATACAATCCGTCTGTCTTTCTTGTTATGTTTAAATAAAATCTCAATAAAAATTTGATTTAAAAAAAAACAAAAAAAAACATACAGGAGCCCTTTGTGGCCAAGAAAGCCAGCAAATACTTCTCCTTGGACCTTACTCATGATGAAGTCCCCGAGTTTGTTGTGTAAGCTGTAGTATAATATCCCAGGCCTGGATGTCTGCGATCCCCAATAATCCATAGGAAGATTGTATCTTTCTTCATTTATTTTTTAACCTTTTTATATTTTGATACTAAAATGAAAACCAGTGGGACTTCACTTGTGTACAGCTTAATATTTTGTGTAAAATCCGCTGATGGTATTATATCGGAACAAATTAAGGTACTATTTTATATGTACAGAGAAATCCGCACATGCAATAGACGTTTACTTCTCAAACATGCCAAAGAACGGTCACAAAATAGTGACCGTAGATATTCAATGGTCTCCAATACCATGGCAGCGGGACACCTCTACAGAAGACGTTTATATTATATGCGGTTACAATAATGATTGAGAGTAATATGTATTTTTGTATGAAAAACTATAGCACTAGTAAGTGAAATTACTAAAGCACAGGGGCGCATAGACTCTTCTGGGCCCCGATATAGACCCCTGACTTTCCAAATTGCTCATCATAGAGCACCTCCTTTATGGTTCTGATTAGCCGTGTATAGAACCATGGATGGAAGTCATTATCACAGTCCCTTCCGTAAAATCTAATGGGATTTAGGGAGCGGTATAGAAATTGTCCACCTCCTGATTTATATTTATATAAAATAAATTTCTCAAAGTGCCAAAAGTTTACCATTTAGAGCCATAAGGATTGCAACAGCGCCACCTTTTTTTTAATATAAAATTCTCCTACAAAGAAGAGGAATGACCACTTAGGTTGTTGTATAATGGTCTTGTCCAGGTGAATTATAGAGGTCCACATCACTGCTATAGCAGATCCGTTATTGACCAATGTAAGTGCTTTTGAGAAGCTTTCACCCTTTCTTCTGATCTACTTTGAGGCTACAACAGTGCAAATCTGTGAGACCTCGCTATCCTTGTGCCAATATTTTCTATAGAAGGGAAATAATTCCTAGTTTATAGCTCTTAAAATTGTCTAAATTAAGAATAAAATGTTTTTCATAGAAATTTTTGGTATTTACTACCTCTCCCACCATCCAGCTGACAAAAGCTTGTGTTACAATGTTATTGATATACCCATTTCTGTGTACATTGACCCACATTCTGTTTATATATTTTATGGCGGACTATTTGCAAGGGTAAAAGGGGTTTTCCCACCGCTTAAAACTGCTTCACAACCACTCTGCCGTTCCTGGTTGCTGCTGACCAGGACATGTGACTGCTGCAGCCAATCACAAGTCACAGCAGTAACCTTTTACAGCCAGTGATTGGCTGCACCAGTCACATGTCCTGGTCAGCAGCAATCAGGAAGGACAGAGTTGTTGTGAAGCAGGTTTAAGTGGTTGGACAACTCCTTTTAACCTGTCATATTCTGTTGCCATGAAGTGACAGCTGTTGCATGTATTGGCCTATGTACACTATACATAGGATGTGTAACAGACTATTACCAAGATATGCAATGTTATAACAGATAGGATAGGAAATAAGATATTTATTTTAAATGGTATATTCTGAATTCGGTATGAAATCGTGCAAAGCTGAGTAATTTTGTGGGTTGGAATTTAAAGTGATGCTTCACCTTTAATAAACCTGGGATATGCAGTATGGGAAGTAAATGGAAGATCAAGTCTCTGTAATAAATATTCATTACTTTTTTTTAGATTTTTTTGGAAAGTTTTTATTTTATGTAGTGTTTAAAAAGTACTGTGAGGCCTTAGTCAGACGGGCGATTTTTCGCACGATTTGCGGATCGCATGACGGATGCGCATCCGCAAATCGCGTGACCGGTGCGCGCAAGTCGCCCGCAAATCGCCCGAAAATCTGCTCCTAGCCGCGTTTCATTAGAAACGGGCCGGAGCTGTCCAGCGCATTGCATTCAATGGAGACGGCAATACAGCCATCTCCATTGAAAGCAATGCGCTGCGGGCGAGCCCGGGATGAATTGTCGGTAAGGGCTTAAATATATAAGCCCTTCCCTGCAATCCATCCTAAAATGTGTTAAAATAAAAAAAAATTGTATACTCACCTTCTGCCGGCAGCCGGAGCTCCGTGCGGCCGTCCTGCAGTGGGTGTGAAGGGGGTGTGAGTCAGACCTGCCCCCTGATTGGCTCAGCGCTGAGCCAATCAGAGGCATGCCTCACTCACACCCATTCATGAATTCATGAATGGATGTGAGTCAGACCTGCCCCTGATTGGCTCAGCGCTGAGAGGCAGCAGTCACTCACCCATTCATGAATTCATGAATGGGTGTGTGAGTGTTTTCAGCCTCTGATTGGTCAGGGCTGTGACCAATCAGAGGCAGATCATTCAGCAGGCGGGGATTTTAAAGCCCCGCCGGCTGAATAGTGCCAAGAAGCAGTTCAGGAGAACTGACAGCGGCCGCGGCTGGACTCCGGCTGCAGCGGAAAGGTGAGTATACAATTTTTTTTTTATTTTAACACATTTTAGAATGAATTGCAGGGAAGGGTTTATATATTTAACCCCTTCCCGACAATTCACCCCGCGCACGCCGGCAGCCCATTGCTTTCAATGGAGCGGCTGTATTGCCGCTCCATTGAATTCAATGGGCAAACATCGTTCTTCTCTGTCACAGCTGTGGCAGAGAAGAATTATTTGTCTTCTATATGTTCTCAATGGGGTCGGCGCTGCTGCCGCCGGCCCCATTGAGCGCATATAGAGAAGAGAACAGGAATCGCAGATCGCAGATAGGTGCGATCTGCGAATTTTTGTTCTATAATTTATCGGACGAGCGCATAAAAAGCGCTCATGTGTCCGATACCATTGCAAAGCAATGGTTTTATAAAATTGCCGGCCGCATGCGCAAATCGCGCGAAAAATCGCCCGTCTGACTAAGGCCTAAGGCAGCATCCACACGGGCAAGAAAATCTTGCTAGGAAATCATCGTTACAAAACGCATGTATGTGAAGCCCATGGTATCCAATGGGTTCTTTCAGGCTACAAAACATCACTCATGTGAAAGAATCCATTGGAAACCATGAGCTTCACATACATGCGTTTTGTAGCGATGATTTCCTAGCGAGATTTTCTAGCCCGTGTGGATGCAGTCTTACCTGGAGACCATCAACAAGCAGGGTCAATTCTGCTGGTGATGAATCTTGTTTATGTTTTCCCTTGACAATTATGACTTGTGTGAATACCCAGGAGAGTCCAGTTAATTCAACATAAATACCTGATGCCGATTAACACTTCCATTTTAGGGCCATGCTCAAGGATCCATGACCAGAGGTGATCCACAACTTTTTTAGCCACTCGCAACATTTTTAATTGCAATTTCTATACCTAAACGAAGTGTAACATAGATCTAGTGGTTGGCACGGGGCCCATGGCCTTTATTTTCTGGGCCCCTGATCACTCTTGTTCTGCTGCAGATTCAGAACTATAAAAACATGGTTGCCTTCTTCACTAATGGCGCCCAACCTTGACAACAGGTTGTGTGCGGTATTGCAGCTCAAAACCTGACCCGACACAACACACGTATTGGTTTTATAGCTATGTTTCTAATCGCAGCAGGAGGTTGTTATATACACAGGACCTTTCACATGGGATGGAATAGGCCACACGACGTACCCCAAACCGCGGTAAATTCTGCACCAAATCCCACAGGCTACCAGCGCATTATGATGCAGAGTTGAAAATTGCTTAAGACCAGCCGGCAATTCGGCATCCAAATCTGCAGTTAGACCAGCAGATTTGGGTGTGGAATTCTGCAGCTGCGGATTTGGCTGAGTACTGCGGTGTAATTCTATCCCGTATTCACACGTTATTCTAGTCCATGTTGACCTTTCATATGGGCCGGAATCACGCAGCAGGACGCACCCAAATCTGCAAGTCTAACTACGGATATTGATGCAGAATTACAAGTTGATTTTAAACTATTTTCAAGTATGCTTCCAGATCCGCAGGCAAACTGCAAATTTTGGTGCAGAATTTAGTGCAGCTTGCAGTGTATTGCGAGGTCATCTCGTGTGAAAGTACCGAAAAGATCTGTCAACATCAGCTTGCTGATTGTTTCCAAATGACAGCTGGTGAAAATAGTAAGTAGAAAAAAGGTATTGAGAATATATTAAGGCCCTTTTACATGGAACAATTACCATTCAGATTATCGCAAATCTGAATGCCAATGTTCAGTGTAAACGCTGCCAAGGACTCCGCAATGAATGATAATTCCTTGGTTTGTTAGCCATCATTTAGATTAGGAATGACATAAAAATCAAAAGATGATCAGTCCGTGTAAACAAGCAGTTACCCATCTATGAAGAACTGCCTGTTCACTGTGAATGGCAGCAGGTTAGGTGCTTAAAGGTTTTAATGCATAAGCATCCGTTATAAACACCTCATAGCCATAAAAATAGCGACGTTTCGACCCTATATAAAGCGGGTTTTTGTCAAGCCTGACCCTGCTTCTTTTTGGATTTGACACATTGGGATTCCTGTGGATTCAATCCCTTTTTCAGGCGAGCAGCAATTTCCTTTGGAAGGGTCCCCCTATATGGTTGGTGAGTGCTGCTGTACCCCTCAGTCTTCACGTGTTCACTGTGAATGTCGGTGGGCAGCAGGAAGCAATCTCCGGCGCGCTTCGCCTCCATTCATTGGGTCATCATTGCTCCTGTGTGTCAGCACATAAATGATAATTGCTGGGATGACTGTGGATAACCATCCCGTGTAAGAGGACCCTTCCACATATGCTGCATTGTACATGTAACGGCCATAAAGATGGAAATTAAAGGTATAGTTTCACTTTAGGAAGTAGTGTGTATACACATGACTCTCATTCAGACAGGGATTACCTCCCTTCGCACTTTTTAACCTTCTCTCTAATTCTATGTCCACCACAGCCCTGCAGTGTTTGAGTATATTGTAGTGTGCAGAAGAATAGTTTGTAGTATATATGTATATACATATGGGTCTTCTAGATCCTGCATAAAAGTGACCTATTTTACCCCTTAAGCATTTGTATGCTATTAAAGGGAGAATATATTTTACATGTATTGTGCAGACAATCCTTTAGACGTTATTTGTACAGGCTGATGGACCCAATTTAGCACAAAACATATACTGAACCTATCATCCATGTGCTGCTAGACAACAGGCTTATGTTAAAGGGGTTGTCCGGGGAATTACTATTGATGATCTAGCCTCCGGATCGGTCTTTCATGGTTGATTGATGGGGTCTGCCACTCTGGATCTCTGCCACTTAGCTGCTGGCGGGCCCGCTGTCATTGTGGACAGAGTCGGAAGCAGACAACTCTGTTGCCACTGCACTAGAGAGAGAAGTGTCTGCTTCCGGCTTTGTCCTCAATGACGGCAGGCCAGATATCAGCTGATCAGTGGGGGTCCCAAGCGAATGACCCAAGCCGATCAACTACTGATAACTATCCTGAGGATAGATCATCAATAGTCAAATCCTGGAAAACCCCTTTACGTTTAGGGACAGGAGCTAGGCATGAGGCGCAAGGGTTCTATGGCTCAGTGGTCAGTGATTTTATAAATGATACTTAGAATACCCTGCAATATGCAAAAGTATGAATGGTCATTTTAAGGGACACTAAGGCTAAAAGATGCCTTATCTTTACTCTTCCATGGAGGAGAATGTAATCTATTGTTCTCAGTGATCATGGGGACAGAAAATGTACTAGTCATCCTAGTAAGAACACTACAGTCAGTCAAATGGCTGATAACAACTTTATGCCACATATCTTCAGTATGGAGAGCCTCCAGATTGTGACTGGCATCATTAGCTCGACTGATTACGTTGTTGCACTTTTCTAAGTTGCCAACATTAGGTTTAGTGTCCCTTTAAAGAGATTGTCCAGAGAAAAATATGGCTGCTGTCTCCCAAAAATCGCACCACACGTGTCCATAGGTAGTAGGTGGTACTGCACCTTAGTCCCATTCACTTTAAGCCTTTCCAATCCACTGTCTGATGTTTTCCTACATTCTGATTGAAGCCTGTGCAGATCCAATGTCGGAAGATGTCCAGCAGGGTATTCTTACTATATACTGCCAGCAGCTTTGTTGTCGGGGCCTCTCCAGCATGTCACATACTGCAGTATTGGCTCTAGCCAGCAGATGGCACCATTGTATAAGGGCAGAAAGAGAAAGCCCCCTAGGAAACCCTGAATCCAAAATTGGATTGCAAAGGGTTAATAGAGCTGAGCTGAACTACCAGACCCAACCAATGGATGGAGGGTAGTGCTGTTTCTGGAACACAGTAGCCATGTTTTTCTAATCCTGTACAAACATTTTATGTTTACAAAGCGATTGACTGTAGGAAGGGGAGGTCAGTTCATATTTTTTAATTTGACATCGTCAGTGTTTTTGGAATTGTCTTTGTGTCTTGAACATGTATTAAATGCTTTTTTTTTTACAATTATACTTATTCTAAAAATGTCTTCCTTGTCATTTTCTTTGTTATATCCTGGTTTTAAAGTCCTGTTATCTATAATTCATTTTAACCATTATACCCTTGGATACTTTTTAGGCCCTGATATAGATGGAGCTGCCCCTCTAAGGCAACGTCCACCATTGCAACAATTTTTCTATGCATCCTAAATAAAAAATGAACTAATTTTGCAAATAGTTTTTATTAAAAATTCTCTGCCGTTTTGTGTCTACAGGACCTATGCAGGAGTATGCATCTGCATGGCAACAGATTACATTTGGTGCTGCTGTCATATCGGTTCCTTACTTCTCCTTGAGGTAGAGGAAAAAGGGATAGATGGAAGGGAGGATGACTGCACGATGAGACTACACAGGGGCTGTTTGTAGTCGGCGTACAAGATGTAGCGCTGCAGCCCCCCTGGTCTCCCCAGTCTTTAAGGACGACTACCATCTGACTCGTGCAGCCAATGAGAGGCTGCAGCAGGTGCTGTTCTCCTGGCATCACTGCTCAGATGCTGGGAGCCTTGATGCCAGGGGATTGGTACCTGACTCCTGCAGCCTATGATTAACTACAGCAGTCAGGTGGTAGCTTGTATTTCATGGTGGCTATTTAAATTAATTTAGAGAGAGCATACAGACATAGTATACCGGTGTGTTGCGGTAACTCAAGTTACAGCATTATCATAACACGGTAAATGCCAATTAAAGGCCAGTTTCACATGAGCAAATTTGTATATAGTGATAATGCAAATCCGTAATGGACGTATTCCAGATTAAATTGCATCTACCGTGTTTCCCCAAAAATAAGACTCTGTCTTATATTAATTTTTGTAACCAAAAGAGGCACAGTGTCTTATTTTCAGGGGGAGGTCTTATACTCACCTGGCCCACAGCGTCTGGTTCCGTCGCGCTGGCCGCCGGTACTGCGGCAGGCTGCAGTGTAATCCTCAGCGTTGACACAGCACACTCTTCCTGGTAACAAGGCTTTGAACACACCACCTCCAGCAAGAGATTGCTGTGATTAGATCACGAGCGCTGTTGCTTAGCCAATCAGAGCCGGCGCTTGATGAACCAATCATAGCCATTCAGCGATGTCATTCACTGAATGGCTGTGACTGATCGAGCACCAGCTCCATTACCAGGAAGAGAGTGCTCTGTCAATGCTGAGGATTACACTGCAGCCTGCCGCAGCGCCGGAGACCAGGGCAAGGGACCCAGACGCCACCGGCTATGTGAGCATTGCTGTTTTTTTTGGTTTTTTTCATCTAGTGTAGCTAAGGCTTATTTTCGGGGAAACGCAGTATATTGCATTTGTATTTCAACAGAAGTTAATTGAATATTTGCCACTATATTTCCTTTAATTGTTTTTATTTGCACCTGTAAAAATGCGATTTTTCTATGCGAGTCTGATGCAATTTGCGATAAAATCACATTACATGCAAGTTTTTCACACACGTGAAAATCACAAGCTTCTTCAATAGGAAAATTAAAAAATTGCACTCACATGAAACTTGTATGATTTTTTTAACTCGCTCGTTGCAAATCCTGGGCGAGTTTTCTGTATTCTAGCAGAAAAATAGGATATGCGGCATTTTTTTTCTCAATCTCACAGCATTGTACATGTGAATGGACCCATTAAAAACAATGGGCTCTATTTTTGTGCATCTCGCAATGCACATAACTTGCACGGGAAAATAGCCCATGTAAATGCAGGCTTTGGTGTTTAGTTGTTAGGGACACCTTGCTTGCAGCATTCTAATCCACGGCCTGTGCGAGGCGAGTACGTTGTGGGTGCTATGTAAACCATTAGTAGATGCCCTGATTTGCAGGATCTGTCTCTTTAAATTTAGATCTTTAAAATTAAAAAACAGACGCATGTGTTGGGTCCAAGTGTGTGCCATTGTCACACCCAGCATGTTTGTGTCACCACCGGGTATAGGGGAATGATGTGAACAGTTGCCATTGTCTTGGAGAGGCCCTGAAGTCGGCTCCGGCTCTGCAGCTGCTGCTGACAACTTTGTAACACATTATTTATTCGACACTTATTTAAACAAGCACAATGGCTGTATGTTCATCATTAAGCTGTCAGCTCTTCAGCAAGAGAACATATCATGTATCTGCCCAAAAGAGAGAGACATATGGGGGAGTGAAAAGTCCGTAATCCATGACTCTTAAAGGGGTTTATACTTTTTTTGTAAAAGTGTGTTCTGAATGCAGTCAAACAACAAATGGACATCATATACTCACCTCTACCTGCTCCTGCTATGTGCCACACTGGGTCTCCCTTCTGAAGCCACGTTTACAGGCTGCGACAGGCTATGTAGCCAATAACCAAGGCCAGTGATCGATCGCCGAGCTCTGTTATTGGCTGCCGTGCCTGTGATGTTCCATAAACCGGGTGGGCCTGCAGTGTGTAAACAAGCAGAATAGCAGGGGACAGCCCGGTCATATCGTGTTTCCTCCGAAAATATGACACTGTCTCATACAAATTTTTTGCCCGAAAAGAGGAACTAGGTCTTATTTTCAGGGGATGTCTTATTATACGTACCTGGCAGGCTCAGTCCAGATTCCTCCCGCTGCTCTCCGGAGCTGCTTCTTTCAGTTCTCGGTCGCCCACAGAAGATCACTTCCTGGCTACGGTATTCTGAAATCCCGCCTCGAGGAAGCGATGGCTCTAATTGGTTCTCGAGCCAATTAATGCAGCTCTCGATAAACCAATATGCTGTCTGCGATTGGTTAATCGAGCGCTGCATTGAATGGCTGAGCAGCGGTCGAAGAACAAATCCCAGCCATCACGTTGTGGAGATGGGCTTTATGAATTGCCTGTGCCTGGCATTACTGAGCCTGCTAGGTAATGTATTCCTTTTTTTTATGCAATGCAGCTAGGGCTTATTTTGGAGGTAGAGCTTCTATTCCAAGCCTCCCGAAATATCCCCCCAAATCATGATAGGGCTTATTTTCAGGGTAGGTTTTATTTTGGGGGTATCAGGAGCAGGTAGAGGTGAGTATATTATGTCCACTTGTTGTTTTACTGTATTCAGAACACACTTTTACAAGAAAATTATATATATATAAAATCTCTTGGAGCACCCCTTTAAAAAAAGAAAAAAAAGGGTTAAAGTGAAGAGAAATTGAGTGCTCTCCTATCCCGGCAGCTCCTCATCCAGTGCTGCAGCCCCGCGCCCATGAAATGGAACCCTGAAGAAGTTCACTGTACATGTTGACCGCTCAGCCATTCACAGACTTCAACAGTGACTCTTCCATGGACACTGAAGCTTGTGAGTGGCTGAGTGGTCACGTGCACAATGGGTGGCATGTGACCGCCCACCACTTCTGTAGGTCCCGTGCAGCGAGCACCAGGGCTGCAGTGCTGAATTGGGAACTGCCGGGATAGGCTAGCATTCAATTTCTCTTCGTTTTAAGCTTTTTTTTTAAAACCAGTTTTTTAATGTCCCGGAAAAGCCCTTTAAAGTGTACCTCCCATTATAAACAACTTTCCATAAATCAGCAGTACAAAGTTTCTGATCTTTGCTTGTACTACGTGTTATTACCAAAAAATGCACTTTGCTTCACTTTTCAGACTCCTTTCCTCCTACCTCTGCTGTTTACTCATTGTTCACTGATAAAAACCCTGTCTAGTAAAACACTAGAGCCAGTGTGTCTCTGCAACAGCTCCCTCCTCCGCTTTCCATAGACTTCAATAGGCAGTTGTAATTTGATCTCTCAGTGAAGACGAAAAGCCATTTCCCTATGTTGTACAGATTTATCAACAAATTCTGAGTGAGTAAACCATTAAATTGGGTTTTCGGGTATAAAGAAAAAATGAGGCAATGGTGGGAAATTATATAAAATAATAAAAGTAGTATTACCTATTAGATCCTCTGCTGTTGCATTGCCTGTGCCCCCAATGGTTTTTATTTACTGTACTGCATATCATATTGACACACATGATTGGCTGCAGTGTTCACATCCGTGATGTGACAAGAATCCGCTACAACTTAGTACAGCGCAGTAAACATTGAAACTGCAGTGCTGCAATTCCAGGGGATATACGGTAATAGGTAAGTCCTCCTTATTTTATACAGTTCCCCATCATAGTACTTTATTTTATCCTGGACAACCCATTAAAAGACTTTGGGGGGATATAAGTGTAAAAAGAGGCACCTTTCTTTAATAAGATATATTACAAATTTTCTTACTTTCACTTCTACTACCACTGTACGCAAAGCTGTTTGTAGTTGGGGGTATACTGGAAATGGATTGTCCAGATTGGAAAATCTATTTTCAAATACTGAATTAGGAAACTATTACACTAAGGCTGCATTCACACGAACGTATATCGGCTCGGTTTTCACGCTGAGCCGATATACGTCGTCCTCATGTGCAGGGGGGGAGGATGGAAGGGCCAGGAGCAGGAACTGAGCTCCCGCTCCCTCTCTGCCTCCTCTCCGCCGCTCTGCACTATTTGCAATGGGGAGAGGCGGGACGGAGGCAGGGCTAATTCCCGAAACTTAGCCCTGCCCCCGTTCCGCCTCCTTTCATTGCAAATAGTGCAGAGGGGCAGAGAGGAGGCGGGAGCTCAGTTCCTGCTCCTTGCTCTTCTATCCTCCCCCCCCCCCCCTGCACATGAGGACGACGTATATCGGCTCGGCGTAAAAACCGAGCCGATATACGTTCGTGGGAATGCAGCCCACAGGCTATGAACACTTTTTTAAGGGGGGGCAATTATTTTTCACTTAAACACAACAATCATCTTTGCAATAGGGTTTAATTAAACATTTTGCACCGTTTTGTTTTCTGCAGTTTTTACATATCACTGTATATAGAAACTGCAGTCTGATTCTCATTATGATATCGGTCAGTGAGGCTGGACTGACGGCTTGATTTTCAGCCCTCATCTCTTCCTCCTGCACCTTTTATCAGCTAATTTATGACCACAACAACCATAGACTTTACTGTAGTCCTAAATCGGCTAATAAGTACATTTAGAAAAAGACAGAGTAGAGGGAAACCAACAGTCAAGAATTTTCAAAGGCACATAAGTGGGGACACTGTTAGAGAATTTGCAATGGGTCTAGGAGCTTTGGGTCACTCCCTCAAATGCAATACACAACTCCCAGCAAGCACTACCAAACTCCCTAGCAAGTCATAACTGAAAAAGACAAAAACACTTTACTGTATAGTTATTATTTTGTTAAAAAAACATCCTGAACACACTTTCCTATAAAATACATTTTCTTGACTTTACATTTTTACCATACTTTTTTGCAATAGTTTTATATTTTTCTAAAAACTTTTTTTTACTAAAACATTTTTTTTCTATTTTCTACAAAATAAACAGTGTTTGGCCTCGGTTACATAGATTTAGCATTTTGTATGTATGTAATATATATGATAATTACTGCTTCCTTTTCTTATGTATAATCCTGTACTTTAACATTACCACAAAAAGGATCTAGTCAGGAAGAAGTGAATGTCTGGTATGTGAGCATGATGATACTGGTGATTAATAATTGAACAATTATAGACAAAGGCCACTTTCACACCTGCGTTGGGGTCAGTTCAGGGTTTCTATCTCTCTGCTCCATTTTTGGAGAAGAGAAATGGATATAAAATGGAACACAAACTGATCTATTTTTTTTTTGCACTGATTTTAATGGGATTTGAAAAAAAAAACCAAACTGAAAGGCATGTGCTTGCTTCCATTCAGTGAGGTTTACGTTATTTTTACAGAAAAATAACAACACTGCAGACTGCTTCCATTCTGTCAGGTTTCAGTTTTTTCGGATGGAAAAATAGCGCAAATGGAAGTCTTTCAGTTTGCTTTCTGACCTTTAGAAACCCCCATTGAAATCAATGGGGAAAAAAGGATTAGTTTATTTTCAGTTTTATATCAGTTTCTCTTCTTCAAAAATGGAGCAGAGAAACCCTAAACTGACCCTAACGCGGGTGTGAAAGCAGACTAAGGGCTTATTCAGACGACCGTATATCGACCGGGTATTCACGACAGCCAATATACGGCGTCCCTCCCTGCAGGGGAGGAGGCTGAAAGAGTCGGGAGCAGTGCACTGAGCTCCCACCCTCTCTCTGCCTCCTCTCCACTCCTTCCCTGCCCCTCTGCACTATTTGCAATAAGAGGGGCGGAGCGTTAGTTTTGGGAATTAGCTCCGCCCCATCCCGCCTTCCCTCATTGCAAATAGTGTAGAGGGGCGGAGAGGGGGTGGGAGCTCAGAGCACTGCTCCCGACTCTTCCAGCCTCTTCCCCCTGCAGAGAGGGACGCCGTATATCTGCCAGCGTGAATACGCGTCCGATATACGGTCGTCTGAATAAGCCCTAAAATTGTTTGAAGGAAACCGTTCTGGCAACTATTGTTGTATGTAATTCCCATTTGTAAGACACAACATGATTTTTGCCAATGCGATCTATCAGGACATTATACGGTTTTAGTAAATATTTTGAACCAGAGATGTCAATAAATAAGACAATGTAATTGTATCATGTTACAGTTTTCTGTGCATCAAAAATGTTTATAGAGAGAAGTTCACTGTATATAGCTGTTATTTATTCTGGATCTACAAGCTGCAAATACATACTGGCTACCTGTGCAATACATTGCCTTTGAGTGGATTTCTTGTATTTAAAGTTTGTTCAGCGACATTTTATAGCTTTATATATTATAGATACTGTGTATAGTGTTGGAGTGCAGTACCAAAAGTAACCCGTAGGCGGTCATTGGGCAGGTGGTCTGAGAAAATATTTAGCAGAGAAAGGGTCTAGTCTAATTAATCAGAAAATGCTTGTATGGGTGTGGCTGGAGGAGAGCAAACCCCCAGACTTGCTATGCTCTAGGTTCTTTCTAGTCCATTGCAACCCAAGTTCTGGTGTAGTGTGGAAGGGCCACTAGTCTGACAAGGGTGGGCGCCCTTTGACCGACACCCTGGATAGGTATGAAGTGATGTGTTTGACGCACTAGGCCTGTATGGTAGGCAAGGTAAAGTCTGTTACTTAGCGGCCAGACGGCCAGGGACTTGTATGTATTCATGTACACTGTGACGAATAACAACAGTGTGAAGATCATGTTATGATTTCTGTTGATTTACTACAATAAAGGATAGATTTTCTAAATTTGTTTCTAAATTCTGGCCTGGGCCTGGTTTACTGGTGTGCAACACTCCATTTGGTGAAGGAAATATGGCAATCCAATGAGCTAACAGTCCCCAAGTTGTCACAACAGTTATAGGGGTATATTTATATAAGCCAGTGTATGAAAAGCTGGTCTAACTAAAGATTCTGCAGCACGCCGTCAGTGTGCTGAGTGCATCCGCCGGACAGAAGAAAGAAGATCCGGCCACGATGGAGGAGAGACCCACAGCGTGCGGACAGGTGAGTAAATGTCATTTTTGGCTCATGGCTGCGGGCACGAGTGGAAACCGTGTGTGCCCATGGACATGAGGCCTAATGCAGGGGGCAAGTTAGCTTTACCTACATAAGATCGCTGTATTGTCCTTGGGGTAAAGAGGACTCTTAAAATGCACATCACTGGAACAAGGTCTGTGTAAATTCAGCTATGGAGTAAAACAGACTGTAACTTGGGATCAGTGGGAGCAAAATTCAAATAATTACAATGGGAATAATTAATGCAGGACTTTACCCTTAACCCTTTCCAGTCCACTGTCTGATGTCTAGAGACATTCTGATTGAAGGCTGTACAGCTCCGATGTCGGAAGACGTCCAGCGGGTATTCTTACTGTATATTACTGGCCGCTCT
Source organism: Eleutherodactylus coqui (assembly GCA_035609135.1). Classification (NCBI taxonomy): domain Eukaryota; kingdom Metazoa; phylum Chordata; class Amphibia; order Anura; family Eleutherodactylidae; genus Eleutherodactylus; species Eleutherodactylus coqui. The sequence goes on along the minus strand of CM069410.1, from coordinate 161,863,146 downwards.
GTTGTCGGGGGCCTCTCCAGCATATCCCATACCGCAGTACTGTCTCTAGCCAGCAGATGACACCATTGTATAATGGCAGAAAGAGAGAGCCCTCTAGGAAACTCTGAATCCAAAATTGGATTGCAAAGGGTTAAAAGTTGACATAGTGAAAAAAAACAAAAACTGGGCTTGATTTATGAATATTGTCTGACTGGAAAACTGGCAAGTGATCAGAAGTCTGTTTAAAGTTTCCAGAGCACAAAATATGTTATTTATTGCACAATCTTACCTGGGCATTCCTAAATGGCATTATTTTAGTTGCATACTCATTTCTAGTTATGTGGCGTCCTCTACTGGCAGAGAATATATATATATATATATATATTCTCGGCCAGTAGAGGACGCCACATAACTAGAAATGAGTATGCATTATGTAGATATAACACATATATAGATTTGTTGCAATATACAGTAGCCACACCTTATCATATGGCTTAAGAAGTAATGTACAGCTAGTAAGGGGGATTTTTACTGCTCTGGACTCCAGTGATTGATCTATTATGAAAAGTGAAATAGTGCCCCGTCTAACTTTTCTCTGCACATTGATGTTCACTGCTACTGGCTGTGCAGGGGCCTGCCACCAGCACCATTCCCTTGAGAATAGGGCTGCGCTGCTTTACCCTGCACAGCTTGGTGGTTGAGGGCCACTGTGCATCAGCTGCATTCTCAGAATCAGTAGGGGTCCCAATAGTTGGATCAAACACTATTCTGCCAAAACTAATTGGACACCTGAGCAAGAGTCAAAAGTAGTGTTTATTTCCATATGTTACTATTTAGTGGGGGTCCTTTGGCCCTAATGACATGGAATACTCTCTGTGAAATACTTTCTACTAACTGATACGCTAATACTAAGCTGTTATTTCCCTCCATTCATCCTGCAGGCATCTGGAGAGTTCTCTGAAAGAAGATGGATGCAGTTCATATTTCCTGACCTGACATTCCAGTGTGTCCCAAAGATGTTCAGTAGGGTTCAGGTTTGGACTCTGTGCAGCTAGTCCAATCGTGGAACATCCATATCCGCAAACCAACATACAAAAACAGCATTTGATTTATGACAAGGCGCACAATGTCTTATTGAAAGTATTGCTGACGCCCGCTGCCTTGGGGTCACACTGGACTCGGACCTCTCCTTTATCCCTCACATCCAATCTCTGGCCCAGACATGCCTCATGCACCTCAGGAATATTGCTAAAATCCGTCCGTTCCTCACCACGGACACGTTAAAGACACTCATTGTCGCCCTCATCCACTCCCGACTCGACTACTGCAACTCGCTGCTCATTGGCCTTCCCCGGATCGGACTCTCTCCTGTCCAATCCATACTACTATTGTCTAGATTATCAAGTCACACCCCCATGTTCATGGTTCTTGCCACTACAGCCAACAGACCAAGACCACGCCACATAAAACATCCCCAGACCATAACTGACTTCTGCCCTACTTAAGTATTGGCACAACACGGGCGAAAGGTGTTCCCCAGGCATCCTCCACACTCAGGTACATCCATCTGATTTGAAGATGAGGTGTCGTGGTTTGTCACTCCATAGATCATTCTTCCATTGTTCAACTGTCCAAAGACGATGCTTCTTGCAGCATTGGAGACTGACCAATGAATTGCACGTCATGATGGACGGCTTGCCTGTGGCATCATAACCTGTATAGTCAATAGTGTGTAATTCTCATCATAAATTATGGCTGACACCTCCAAGGGTCTGCATCTTATGTAGCATAGTTTAGGATACATGACATGCTAATAAGACATGATACGTTCTACTAATAGGGATGTCCAAATACTTTTTATAGCATAGTTTAGCAATATGCCATTGCTTTATTAGATGGGCAATTCCACCATTAAGCAATTTTGTTAGATCCTTTTGGCTGTGCTCACACAAAAGAATTTGTTGTGGATTTCAATAGCCAGCAGGAGTTAGCCCCATTAGCTCTGTTGCTGTGTTCTAAGTTCACAGAGGATTGCCTTGTATTTTTTTTTTTACATTTCCAGTAAAAGTCCCTTAATTCAGCATTTGATAGTACAGAATTCTAATAATCCATAATAAATGACAAAATAATATGTTAGGTATCTGTAGAGATAAATTCAGGGGCGGGGGGGTGGGGGGGGGGGGGACTGCAGCCCATGAAAATATGTTAAACCCTGAAAGGACACATATTAAACAGCAGCCATATTTATGTGTTTATTTACACAAACTTGGCTTTACAATACTTGTATTACAGCTATAAGTGAGCCGCCATTTACTCCACCGACAGTTGTTAGACATGAGCCCCTTTCCAAGTCTCTTGCTGTTCTTTAAATGTACCACTAGATGGCAGCAAAGCCAAAATCTTCAATGATTTGCATGCACTGACCCTCCTTGCAGGGGACTGGAGATGTGGAGAAGGGTAAAAAGTTATCCAAGATAGTAACTAATATTACTGCTATTTTAAGAAAATGATGTATGTTGCAGTCATAACTCAATAGAAAACTGTTAGCGCTCCGTCCAGGGTTTCTATCTGCTTAGTTTTTGGAGGAGAGAAAGTGGCTAGGAAAATTGGGCAGTGTAATTTTTCCATTTAAAAAGAAAAAAACAGAATGGAAGCAAACAGAAGCCTTTTTGTTTGCTTCGCATTTTGTTTTTTAAGCCCCTTTGAAATCACTGGGGGAGAAAAAGGATTATTTTGTTTTTTCATTTTATTTGTTTCTCTCCTCCAAAAACAGAGCAGAGAGATGGAGACCCTGAACTGCGCCTAACAGAGGTGAGAAAACACCTTAATTGGTTCTGGAGCCTTGAAAATGTCATCCAAAAGTACAGCAAAATAAAGAGTAAAGAAAAGTAAAGGGGTTGTGACAGCATTTGACTTTATCCCCTATCCACCTGATAGGGGAAAACCTGCAGAGGAGTGGGGGGTCTTACCACTGAGACCCCCACCAATGTCAAGAACGGGGGTCTTGTGTCCCCTGTCCTCCTGACCAGGGACAGATTGGGAAATTAAAATGGCCCTGGAAAAAATCAGAACGTGGCCCCATGTTGTAGGTGGGCCCAAACCAGCAGAAAGCAGGAAGAATTCAAGTAGGTAGCGGTCAACTAATCGCCTGCCGCAGGCGTGAGGATAGTAAGAGAGTAGAAACTATGTGGTATATGTAGCTTGCTGCAGTAAATTTACTATGAGGCATAGAACAGGTTAGAAGTGGAAGTATAGAACATTAAAGTGCCGCCTATTTCTAACCTGTTAAGCCTCCATGTAAATGAACATCACAGACTGGCTTGCCTTTAGCATTTATGTCATATGTCCTGTGTCCCGCATGATCCCTGTGCTAACTGACAGTCGAGCTCTCGCTACAATGGCAAGGATCAGGAAGACTCTGATCCCTGTCATTTAACTCCCTAGATGCCACAGTCAATAGCAAAAACGTAATTGGAGGATGCCAATGGGTAACCAAGGCAGCTGGAGGCCTAGGAAAGACCCCAAGATAGGCCACAGCAGTATGACTATTGGGATGATCCTTCAGCACCACCTAATAGATTGCTTTGCAGTCTTAGACGCACATGGAATAATAATTTGCTATGCTGAGTATACAAAAGATCACCTTGTGTCGTCCCTCGTGAAGTCCATATAAGCTATTACAGCACCATTATATCCAGTGATCACAGGTGACGTCCCCTCTGACTAGAGTCATTTAATTTCTATTTTACTTCATCTAGCCCAGACTGTCATGATGGCTTCTCCGGGTCACAACTTGTCTCTGTAGAATTAGACACAGACCTCTTTGATACCTCAATTTTCCAGGGACCTGGCTTCATTTTCCAAACTTCCACATAATCTCCCCACGCATTGTACCCTGGGTAGTAGTAATGTCACCTGAGGTAACCCACACAGTTATAGTATCTGCCTTTTTATGTTCCCTGTAGGCCACACATAATAAATACCACTTTTCATGTCCCACACAAATAATAATGCTCCGCTGTCCCTCACAGGCCCTCACCCAGTAATGCTTCATATATGTCCCCACTCAGTAATATTCTCTCTCACAGGCCCCCACTCAGTAATAATGCCCCATAGAGGCCCTCGTATGGTATTAATGCTCAATATAGGCCCCCTCAGTAATATTGCCTCTCACAGGCTCCAATCAGTAATGCCCCATATAGGCCGCCACCCAATAATAATGCCCCTCATAGGCTCCACTCAGTAATAATTCTCCATATAGGTCCCTGCTCAGTAATAATCTGCCTCACAGCCCCTGTATAAGCCCTCCTGTGTAATAATGCCGCAGCCTGCACTCAGTACTGCTTCCCCTCATAGACCCCAGCCCCCCCCCCCCCCAGTCAGTAGCGTTGCCGCACAGTAATGTAATATTCATCTGACATATATTCATTGTAGGTAGGTGTTGGAATTCTTGGGCATTAGGCTGACTGTGGATAATCAGAGGTATGTTCAAACTGATCTGTATAAGAAGCAGAGGCGTAACTTGAAGCTTCTGGACCCCAATGCAAAATGTATAATGGAGCCCGAGTGCAACCGCATCCCCTATAGTTACACCCCTGATAGGAAGGACACAGTGGTTAATTATCTTCTATATGTCACTTCTGCACATACTCCATCTATTATAAAGGCGATTCCAGTGGGCCAGTTCGCAAGGGCCAGACGCATATGCTCTAATGAAGAACAATTTGAGATATAGACATGAGATCTTAAGGAAAGATTTAAAGAGAGAGGAAATAGTAATAGATCGATAAACAATGGTTATACTAGAGCATTATGATTGAATCGTAAATGCTCTTTGACCATTTAATAGAAAATATGAGGAGGATCGACGAGTAAGACTTATGCCCCATTTACATGCAACGATGATTGCTCAAAATTCGTTCAAAAGATAGTTTGATTGACAGTTTGAGCGATCATTTTGCATAAACTACTAATGCCCATTAGTAGCTTATTAGCTTCATTTGCATGTAAATGATGCTCCCTTCGCTGTATGCAGATAACAGCAGGGGATATTTTATCTGCATACAGCCACTTTTTGTTCTGCCTGGGGACTGCAGCTGAAAACATTCAGGAAACATTAGCTGATTTTGATGACAGACTCAGTTTTGTCTTCATGCGACGCTGACATTCCACTAATGGCTGTACGGACATGTAGAAATCTTACAGACATTTTGATTGAAAGCCATTATTTTCCCAGTTAAAAACTATTTTGGTGCTACTAAAGTTAAGCAGGGATATTATCCATGTGGAATATGTGATGCATGTTGTAACATGTTAACAGCCAATGAATTTACCGCTGTTGATGGTAGGAGAACATTTAATATCAGACACTTTATGTCATGCAACACAGATATCATGGGATATTTAAACAGCCTTCCCATGCTATAAAATATATGTAGTGCATATTACTAAGGAGCTCTGGATCAGGATGAGGAAACCTGTTGGGGACATTGTTGAAGCGAAGAAGTAAGATGATGATGACATTCTCAAGAAAATCCCTAGGCACTTTAAATTACATCACAACTGTGATCCAAAGGGTTGTATGGTTAGGGGCATTGACCGATTATGCTGTGATTGTTACAGATTATGGATCCACTGGACCAACCAACCAAGCCTGGACCAGTCCGGGAGTAGTTGTCAGCTGACTTCTCGGATAGAGGGACTGTTGCCAGGAAAAGGGAGACTGACCCTTGGCTGCAGAGAGAATAGAAGACCCCTACCTACCAGCAAGGCGATCGCCCCAATAAGGGTGGCCCTGTGCTGGAACCTCCGGTGTGGCTATCCCTAATGGAGTAGCAAACATAGGAACTGGCTACAGACAGAGGAGCACGCAGATGCAGGACAGAGCAAGGGCAAACCATAGACAGGAATGGGAACTGACTAGAGATGAGCGAGTATACTCGCTAAGGGCAATTGCTCGAGAGAGAGCATTGCCCTTAGCGAGTACCTGCCCGCTCGAGAGGAAAGGTTCGGGTGCCGGCGGCGGGCAGGGAGCTGCGGGGGAGAGCGGGGAGGAACGGAGGGGAGATCTCTGTCCCTCTCCCCCCCCCCCCCCAGCTCCACCCTGCTGACTGCCGCTACTCACCGCTCCCCCGCGCCGGCAGCCGAACCTTTCCTCTCGAGGGGGCAGGTACTCACTAAGGGCAATGCTCTCTTGAGCAATTGTCCTTAGCGAGTATACTCGCTCATCTCTAGAACTGACAGAAAACAAACATACAGACAGATGCAGAGCTCAGACAGCATAAACAGAATTTGGACACAAACTAAGGAATACAGACAGAACTCAGACTGCATACACAGAACTCACGAAGTGGGACAGAACTGAGCAACAGAGCACAGACAGAACTAAAATAGAAGTGGGTGACCAAAAAAAAGATTATTGGTGGTCAGGGCTGGAACTATAACAGAAAGCTTCACTACTATTGAAATCAATAGGAGTAACTTAGTAACATAGTATGGTAGGCTGAAAAAAGACAAAGGTTCATCCAGTTCAGCTTTTTTTTACCCTCCCCCCCCTCCCCCCACCCACCATGTTGATCCAGAGGAAGGCAGAAGCCTTCTACTAGACTTTCGGCTCTGACTGCAATGAGGAGCTGGAAGGTGTAATATTTCAATAGCAGTTACACTGTCTATTACACTTCCAGCCCTGATCTCTGATGTGAATATTCACCCCTGGTACACTGACACTGGGCCAGAGGATCAGCTGATCAGCAGGGAGCCCCACCAAGCAACTATTCATGATCCATCCTCAAGGATAGGTCATCAGTAGTAAGTACCAGAATACAGCTTTAACATTGCCCTTCAAATAAACCCTTCAAATTACCCTAAAAAGCAGTGTGCCAGCGTTCAGCAACAGAAGCACAACAAAAAAAGCATTTAAAAAAAGCACGTGTTTTTAAACAAAATGCATACATTGTTAAAACCTGTGGGCAAAGAAAATAAACAAAATGTATGTATTTTTCTTTTATGCTTATTTTTTCAGAAATGCATAAGAATGCACAAAAAAGTGAAATATAGATGTAGCCTTATGTGTATTCCAGTTAGAGATGAGCGAACCTACTTGTTTCGAGTAATTACTCGATCGAGCACCGCGATTTTCGAGTACTTCCGCACTCGGGTGAAAAGATTCGGGGGGCGCCGGGTGGCGGGGGGAGGCGTGGCGGAGCGGGTGGTAGCAGCTGGGAACAGAGGGGAGCCCTCTCTCTCTCTCAATCCCTCTCCCCCCCACTCCCCGCTGCAACTCTCCACTAACCCACGGCGCCCCCCGAATCTTTTCTTTTTTTTTTTTTTAAATTCTTTATTTTCTCGTTTTCAATTTTCATTTTCAAAGACAGTGACATAGTAGCGGAAAAGTATGACATTTTCATTAAACATCTTCAAACATTTGTCTGAACATAACTTGGACATCCTATACATTGTCTTGTCTTAGCTGCTTTGTGTAGTGTGGGGTTTTAGAGTGCTTCTGCGTTCGCCTCTCCTCAGGCGGAGTACCGCCCCGAGGACAGCGGGAGCAATCATGCTCTTACTATTAGAACCGTCCTCCTTATTGTTCTTTGCCCGGCTGTTAGGTGCATAACCATTGGCTAGACGGAGCACGGGTATAGCAGCCGCAGAGGAGTAGTGTGCATGGGGGTCGCCGATCGCCGGGGGGTTTCGTGTCTCAGAACACTGTTATGCCCAGCGGCCGATTGCTTCACCTGTAGTCGTATACTTCTGCCAGTGCTTGCTCTCATGTGCATTTGCAGAAATATAGGGCATGTCGGGATAACTTACAAACAGCTCACGATGGGGAGAACAGTGGGAGCAGGGGGTGGGGGGCGGGAAGGTTGTAGGGATTTGGGGGGTGGGGTACTTGGTACCTTAAGTGCGGAGTAATTGCTGATATTCCTCTGAACCCTGGAACGCTATCCAGTGATACCAGGTCTTCCTGAATTTTTCTTGTGTCCCTTTTAGAGAAGCAGTAAGGTCCTCCATTTCCATGATCCAGTTCCCCCGAATCTTTTCACCCGAGTACGGAAGTACTCGAAAATCGCGGCGCTCGGACGAAAAAGGGGCGTGGCCGAGTAGGTTCGCTCATCTCTAATTCCAGTAGTTTAAAGCCTTTTAGTGCTGGGTTTAGACTATTAGAATACACATTTACCATATAGTAGAAGTTATCTTAGTGCTGTACTGCCTTGTAATTCTGCATTTTGAAGGGGGTTTACAAGGCAATTTTTATTGATCTGTCCTCCAGGATAGGTTATCAATAGCTGATCAGTTTCAATCTGCTGCTTGGAATCCCAAACAATCAACTGTTCAGACAGCCACTGTCGCTGGGAAAATACATAAGCTACAGAGCAGAAGCAGCTACCGCCGACCCATGTGTAGTGGCCGACGCAGGAAAATGTAGGCACATCTCCCATTAAAATCAATGAGAGTTGTGAATGCAATTACCAGCACTGGCCACTGCACAAGGGTCGAAGTTGCATGCTTTCATTCTGTACCTTGTGTGTTTTGCTGGCACCAGTGGGCACCCACACAGCTTCTCGGGTGAGGTCCGCCACTCAGGACTCTCACCAATCAGCTATTGGTGTCTTATCTTGAGGTTAGACAATAAAAATTGTCTGGAAAACCCCTTTTTAATGTGTTCATTGCTGATTCTCATGACACTGATATAACTCACATACTTGCAACTACATTGAATTCTTAAATGTGAATTAGAATACAATTGACCAGCTCTGATAATGTAGCATTCAGTTTATATGATACAGTATACAGGGGTAAGAAAGGATGAAGGACAGAAGACAAAAACTGAAAGTTACAAGCGAAGAACTCATTTTACACCAAATCTCCAGTGAATTTTGTCTTTCTTTCAATATGGTGCATTTTATACATGCGTAATAATAATGTTTTTGTTTGTGTAATGGTGTGAAGAGTCTGTTTGTCAATACATACTATTTTCACAAGTGTTCTTGTACCGCTGTCAGGCTCTGGCGTGCGTCTCCTCTTCAGCCCCGGTCTTTAGTCTTCTGCCAGCCCTTCCTGGATTGAATGTTGAAATCCACGCCTCCAGGAAGCACTTTTTGTGATTGGCTGAGCTAGCACTCGAGGACTAATCGCAGGCATTCATTCATTGAATAGCTGTGATTGGTTCATTGAGCACTGACTCACAGCCAATGCTTCCTGAAGGTAGGGATTTCAACTTCAAATCCAGGAAGGTCTGACAGAAGACTGGGGCTGAAGAGCAGATGCGTGCTGGAGCATGACAGCAGGTGAGAGGTGATGTATTTTTGCCTCCATATTGCTAATTTTTATTTAGCAAAAACTGATGAATATTTATCCAGTAGTTACAATGTCTTTCTACGTTACAATGTCAGATTGTTCTTCCTACAATGCATCATTTTTCCTGTGTGGCTGTCCGCCATTAGGATCACCACACAAAGGTACGTGATTGTGACACCCATGCAGAGAATGTGCGGGGTGCATCTAGGCAAAGCCTTCCTCTAAGTGATTGCCTGCCAGAGTGTAAGTGGAGAGACCCCTGCCTTTTACCTCCTCCGGAGTATACTTAATGTCCAGGACCGGTGACATATGGATAACGTGGACTAAAGGGCCGTATTGTTCCTGTGTGTTTTTCCTCCCACCCTACTATACACAAATCTCTGTGTTTATTACTCCACCGTATAGAATAACGAAGTGGGAACGGTGGCGTCACAACGTGATATATACTTCTACAAACATTTCCCCTCGTGTTACCACTCTGCTACACTATGACAGGGACTAGGCCTCCAGCCATACCAACAGTAAGTGGAATTGTAGCACATACAAGTCCCAGTGTTCAAATGTATTACCCACCGTGTGTTACAACAGCAATTGATAAACAAAATGAATAGCCAAAAAAACATGTATAAGAGCTGGTCTGCAAATCGCATTGTCGTCAGTCGTAATAAAAAAAATAATCATCAAAAGATAATAAAAGCCAGGAGGGTGAGACACAGGAAATGTATCAAATAAAAAAGGCAAAAGAAAAAAATGCTTTAATAAAGAAATATTAAGGGCATAGAAGATAGGAGGGAAGAAAACATAGCGACACATTGGCACCCTATGATCACAATGCAGGGGTCCGATGAGTGGTAGAGGGAGCCCCCTCCCTCTGTCAGGCCTTTTATATGCCGTGGTCATTGACTGTAGTATGCGAAGTGTTAAACAGCGGGGATCAGAGGTCTCTCCAGTCCTCGCTATTTGAGCAAGTGCCAGGCTTTTATCCAGCAGAACACCCGTTCCCTCTGGCAGCTTCTGATGCAGTGTTGTAAAAATGCTTTCAAAAGGCCCTCGGCTGCCATTGCAATCGCACGGCAACCTGCGATCTTAGCGTGGGGGGCAGTGTAGGATCCCCCAAACGTCGATCAGGCATTTAAATGTATGTACAGTGACTCTCCTGGATAAGCATTGTTACATCATCAATCACTCACCCTCAGATCATTATCCTATACACAAATGAGATACAAAAGGGGAGAGGCTGTCAGTCTTCATGCAGCGGGCAGGGAGCGGCTGGCGCTGCCGGCTCCATGACTCAGAGCATAGCTCCAAGTCAAACTTTGCGTGTATAGCACGGCATTTTACCGCTGTGTGAGCCAGCCAATCGCTGTGTATGGCAGAGGTTTTTTACGGCACATAACAGCTTTATTTTATTTTGCAAATGTGTTAGTGCTCATTCACATGGACGTAAATATGCAACGTATTACACAGTGAATAGAGCCCATTGATTTCAATGGGTTCATTCACAGCTGCATATATCTCACGCACGCTGTCATTCGCATTATGGCTTTTTAAAAAGAATTTCCCGATCAGTGGCTTAGCAACTTATAAACTCTGTACATACGCAAATTAATTGCATATGTACAGTGTTTATTACATGCCCATAGAGAACAATAGGGCTCTATTGTGTGTAATACGCAGTAAAGTAGAACATGCTGCAGTCTTATTTACGTGGGTATTATATGCAATGTATATAAACAAGTGTGAATGGATCAATGAAAATCAATGTACTTTCACTGACTCCATTCACCGCGTAATACGCTAATACATTACGCTTGTGTGAGCCTGTCATTAAGTGTCCTCATTCTGAGGAGCTGCAGTGTTTGACAGAATCCCTGCACCTCTTCATATATTAAGCGCATCTTCTGATAGCGAGGCTGCATGATAAGACCAGCAGACAAAGCTTCTGTCCTAACAAATCAGCCCCACGGTGTTTAAACCTAGAAGGAAACTGTGTTCTGTCTCAGTGAAGGATTGTTAGTGAAAGCAGTAAAGTTTTTCTTTAGGGTGGATTCACACGAACGTATATCGGCTCGGTTTTCACGCCGAGCCGATATATGTTGTCCTCATCTGCAGGGGGGGGGGGGGGGATGGAAGAGCCAGGAGCAGGAACTGAGCTCCCGCCCCCTCTCTGCCTCCTCTCCACCCCCTCTCCGCCCCTCTGCACTATTTGCAATGAAAGGAGATGGGACAGGGGCGGGGCTAAGTGCTGAGAATTAGCCCCGTCCCCGTCCTGCCTCTCCCCATTGCAAATAGTGCAGAAGGGTGGAGAGGAGGCAGAGAAGGGGCGGGAGCTCAGAGCACTGCTCCTGGCTCTTCCAGGCTCCCCCCCCCCTGCAGAGAGAGACAACGTATATCGGCTGGGCGTGAAAACTGAGCGAATATACGTTCGTGTGAATCCAGCCTAAGGCCTCATTTGCACAAGTGTGGTTTTAGAACAGTAAAGGTGCATGAAAAAAATGCATCTATGCTGCGCTAAAAACTGTGTGAACGGGCAGCTACTCCAGGAGGGAGAGAAGAAACCCCACAGGGCTTCGTGATTTCCCCACAGCAGGGAAAGAGAGAACAGGGCTATGAGGGATTAACCCACAGCTTTGCTCTGTCTCTCCCTGCTATGGGTTAATCCCTCATAGCCCCAATACCTCTCCCTGCTATGGCAGATTAATCCATAGCCCCCCCTTCTCTCTCCCTGCTCTGGGGATTTCTGAGGGATATCCCGATATCCCAGAGAGTGGGCAGGGCTAGAGAGGGGGTGGGGCTATAGACCTTCTCCCAGGGATTCCCCTTAGCAAACAGATAGGGGGCGGGGCTTGAGGGCAGATCCCTCTAGCCTTGTCCTCTTCTCCCACGCTCTCGGGGAAGCCCTGTAACTTCCTCTTTCTCCCCACTATAGGGAAATCTCTTGGGGAGCAAGGTGAAGGGAGTCCCCTACTGCTCCCCACTGCTGGGGAATTCCCAGCTGCTCACAGTGGGACATTTAAAACATGCAGCTCAGGACCGATCTTTTCTCGCACAACGGACCTTAGGGTTCTTTCCCACGAGTGTATATGAGTCCGCCGTTTTCATGGTCGGCCGATATATACTATGATTTAATGCATTGGATTCCAATGTATCAGATCACACGGCCATATTCCCAAGACATAAAAGCGCCCAGCTGGGCTAATATAGCGCCGGGCGCTTTTACGTCGGGCTCAAAAGATAGTCCTGGAACTATCTTTTGGGACGGAATACGTCGGCAGCTGCATAGGCTCCTATGGGAGCCAATGACAGCGGCTGGAGAAGGGAGGTGGGAGGCAGTTTAGCAGCATGACTGCTAAAGTCCCTCCCTCTTCTCTCCTCCCCTCCGGCTGATTGCAATGGGAGGGACGGAGCTAAGCACCGCTCCATCCTGCCTCCCCCCATTGCTGGCTGCGGACAAGGGGTGGGAGCTTAGCTACGCCCCCAATCCTGTCCCCTCCCATTGCATACAGCCAGAGGGGAGGTGAGTCGGCAAGGGAAGGGGAAGAGGCAACGGCATGGCGTGGCGTCCTCGGTGCATATGCGCTGGGGCCCATGCTCTCTGAACAGGTGCACAAATGTTAGATTTTACCTCTCAGATTGTAGCGTATAACGGCCGGCCGTGAAAACGGCTGCCAATATATACTAGTGGGAACAAAGCCTGAGATGCGTGCTTTGGAGTTGCATGTCCTATCTTTGATTGGTGCAAGTATTTAGCACATCTAATATTCCTTCATGTGAACGCTTCGATAGGAAACCATTATTTCTAATAGTAGCGCTCCTTTCACGTGCCTCTAATGAGTGAAAACAGCACTCATGTGAACAAGGCTTTAGGGTGAAGTCAGACGAACGTATATCGGCTCGGTTTTTACGCCGAGCCGATATACGTTGTCCTCGTGAGCAGGGGGGGAGGATGGAAGAGCCAGGAGCAGGAACTAACCTCCCGACCCCTCTCCGCCCCTCTGCACTATTTGTAATGGGAAGAGGCGGGGTGGGGCGGGGCTAAGTTCTGAGAATTAGCCACGCCCCCGTCCCATCACTCCACATTGCAAATAGTGCAGAGGGACGGAGAGGAGGCAGAGAGGGGGGCAGGAGCTCAGTTCCTGCACTTGGCTCTTCCATCCCCCCCCCCCCCCCCCTGCACATGAGGACAACGTATATCGGCTCGGCGTGAAAACCGAGCCGATATACATTCGTGTGACTTCACCCTGTGGGTGCATTCACACGAACGTATATCGGCTCGGTTTTCACGCCGAGCTGATATACGTTGTCCTCATGTGCAGGGGGGGGGGAGGCTGAAAGAGCCCAGGAGCAGGAACTGAGCTCCCGCCCCCACTCTGCCTCCTCTCCGCCCCTCTGCACTATTTGCAATGTAGAGAGGCGGGACGGCGGCGGGGCTAATTCGCGGCCCTTAGCCCTGCCCCCATCCCGCCTCCTCTCATTGAAGACAGTGCAGAGGGGCGGAGAGGAGGCAGAGAGGGGGGCGGGAGCCTCAGTTCCTGCTTCTGGCTCTTCCAGGCTCCCCCCCTGCAGATGAGGAGGACGTATATCGGCTCAGCATGAAAACCGATCCGATATACGCTCTTGTGAACGCACCCTTAGGGTGCGGGCAGACGAGCGTAGGTGTATTTACGTTCGCACGAGCGCAACGTATAATCGCCTGAGCGATCGTTTTTCACCGATCACGGCCAGAGCTAGAAAGCGTATTTTCGTTTGTTCCTACTTTGCAAACGGTCTTTTCGGCGATCGAATATGCGTTGGCGCGTATTTCGGTCGCATATGTTCCGTTTTTTTTCGAATTGCCTTCTTTACGCGCTGTAAAATCGCCCATGTGAACGAATACATTCGAAACCATTGCCTCAGATGGTCACGTATATACGTTTGGTCGCAAAAACGCGCCGTTTATGCGCTCGTCTGCCCGCACCCTAAAAGCTATGTTTCCAAATTAGTTGTTTTATATTTCAGCTCAAAGTAACTAGCAAACTACACACAAGCTGATGTGATTGGAAGTCATTTGTTTATTCAATTATCAAGCAGAAGTACATATATCAAAATACATTTGCAGCGGGACTAGAACCTGCCCCACCTGTAATAATTATAATTTACTACAACTCATTTATTATCATTGGTTTGAAAAACTAAACAAGAAAATTAACATCCTAGTCGCTAGGCAGACTTTTCTTAAAATGGAAGATGGATACAAAAATGAATAAGGCTATTTACTGCACTAACAGCATGGAGAGGGTCCTGGAACCTGGTTGGAGAATAGCTGGGAGGATCCCCAACCCTCATTCCACCTGGTGGATTATGGCTGCTGCTCTGATGGAACAGGTGAGTCTTTATAAGGAGTACTAGTGGGTGACGCCTATAAGACGAGCAGACAGGAGGAGGTGAGAAGAGTGGAAGGACTTCTGATGGTTCTGGTCTGTGCAGGTAGAACGACCCCACTGGTAGAGGATCACTGAGGGCTCTTTCACATTGGTGAACGCGATATCGCCATGAGAAAATCTCAGCAAAAGCGCAGTTTCTAATGTTAAAATGCATTTTACGAAAATCATAAGTTCATGCTTTGCGATGCGATAAAAAAGAGGCTCCATAGGGAAACGTGGGGGAAAAAAACACGCAGAATGATCGTACGTGCTGCGATTTTCAACATCACATGAGTAAAAACATCGTAAATGGGAATGAAACAATTAAACCATTGGTTTCACAACTCCGCGTTTTCACTTCCTCGCGCATCATGTGAAAGTCGTTTTTTTTTTTTTTTTTTTTTGTCTCTTGGAAACATGCTTAGTTAAGAAAACAAAGTGCACACGCATGTAACATCTGTGCTCACTGCGTTTTGTGTATGCTCCCATAGGCTTTCATGTGTGATCTATTTTAACCCTTAATCTGGCCTAGTTTTGTCTTAAGGACATGATTATTTTGGGGGGAATTTCTGGCCATATGAGGACTTGTTCTTTGCATGCTGAGGTGTAGTTTTTATTGTACCTTTTTTGGGTACATATAATGTATTGTACAACTAGTGTAAAAAAAAACAATTTGGAGGCCAAAGAGGAGGAAAAAAAATACCAATTTTGGCTTTTTAAAAGATTTTTTTTTTATAGCCTTAAGGGCTATAAAGGGTGGTCACCGCCCCTTGTTCATAGCCAGCAATGGAGGGGCGGTCCCCGCCCCTTGTTCATAGCCAGCAATGGAGGGGCGGTCCCCGCCCCTTGTTCATAGCCAGCAATGGAGGGGCGGTCCCCGCCCCTTGTTCATAGCCAGCAATGGGGGGGCTGTCCCCGCCCCTTGTTCATAGCCAGCAATGGGGGGGGCTGTCCCCGCCCCTTGTTCATAGCCAGCAATGGGAGGGGGCGGTCCCCGCCCCTTGTTCATAGCCAGCAATGGGAGGAGGCGGTCCCCGCCCCTTGTTCATAGCCAGCAATGGGAGGAGGTGGTCCCCGCCCCTTGTTCATAGCCAGCAATGGGAGGAGGCGGTCCCCGCCCCTTGTTTATAGCCAGCAATGGGAGGAGGCGGTCCCCGCCCCTTGTTTATAGCCAGCAATGGGAGGGGGCGGTCCCCGCCCCTTGTTCATAGCCAGCAATGGGAGGGGGCGGTCCCCGCCCCTTGTTCATAGCCAGCAATGGGAGGGGGCGGTCCCCGCCCCTTGTTCATAGCCAGCAATGGGAGGGGGCGGTCCCCGCCCCTTGTTCATAGCCAGCAATGGGAGGGGGCGGTCCCCGCCCCTTGTTCATAGCCAGCAATGGGGGGGGGGGGGGGGGCGGTCCGCGCCCCTTGTTCATAGCCAGCAATGGGGGGGGGGGGGCGGTCCGCGCCCCTTGTTCATAGCCAGCAATGGGGGGGGGGGCGGTCCGCGCCCCTTGTTCATAGCCAGCAATGGGGGGGGGGGGGGCGGTCCGCGCCCCTTGTTCATAGCCAGCAATGGGGGGGGGGGGGGCGGTCCGCGCCCCTTGTTCATAGCCAGCAATGGGGGGGGGGCGGTCCGCGCCCCTTGTTCATAGCCAGCAATGGGGGGGGGGGCGGTCCGCGCCCCTTGTTCATAGCCAGCAATGGGGGAGGCGGTCCGCGCCCCTTGTTCATAGCCAGCAATGGGGGGGGGGCGGTCCGCGCTCCTTGTTCATAGCCAGCAATGGGGGGGGCGGTCCGCGCCCCTTGTTCATAGCCAGCAATGGGGGGGGCGGTCCGCGCCCCTTGTTCATAGCCAGCAATGGGGGGGCGGTCCGCGCCCCTTGTTCATAGCCAGCAATGGGGGGGCGGTCCGCGCCCCTTGTTCATAGCCAGCAATGGGGGGGCGGTCCGCGCCCCTTGTTCATAGCCAGCAATGGGGGGGCGGTCCGCGCCCCTTGTTCATAGCCAGCAATGGGGGGGCGCTCCGCGCCCCTTGTTCATAGCCAGCAATGGGGGGGGGCGGTCCGCGCCCCTTGTTCATAGCCAGCAATGGGGGGGCGGTCCGCGCCCCTTGTTCATAGCCAGCAATGGGGGGGCGGTCCGCGCCCCTTGTTCATAGCCAGCAATGGGGGGGCGGTCCGCGCCCCTTGTTCATAGCCAGCAATGGGGGGGCGGTCCGCGCCCCTTGTTCATAGCCAGCAATGGGGGGGCGCTCCGCGCCCCTTGTTCATAGCCAGCAATGGGGGGGCGGGACAGAGCGGAGCTTTGCTTTGTCCCTGTTTCTCCCCCTCCCATTGTAAATGCTGGACGAGAGGAGAGAGGCAGAGAGCTGGGGGGGAAACTGCGTAGATGGAAACGTATATCAGCTCGGCATAAAAACCCGACCGATATACGCTTGTGTAAATAAGCCCTAATCTTGCATTTACAACGGTACAAAAATGATTTTTTAACTTTGCATTTGTGCGTCAAGCTGCCGTTTTTGTTGGTACCATTTTGGGCCACACATGGCTTTTTCGATCACTTGTTGGCTGGTTTCACACGGGCGATAAAATCGTGTGATTTCTTTTAAAAAAAAATTTTTTTGTGAGAAGTGCAGAATTATAAACCCAATGATTTTCAATGGTTTCCTTCACATTTGTGATGTTTTAACTGATGCGCAGTTGCAAGAAAAAAAAACGCAGTGAAGCTGCAAGATTTTAAAAAATCGCTGCATATCCTGTTTTCGGCTCATTTCTTTCAAGGAATCACTCATTATTTCCTATGGGATCTATAAAAAATAAAGAGAATCACACTTGCATGGCAGAGAAATGCGATCCGACTTTAACCCTTTCCAATCCACTGTCTGACCTCTGAAGACATTATGATTTATGGCTGTACAGCTCCATTGTTGGAAAATATCTGTCGGGGTTCTCTTACTGTATATTGCCGGCCTCTCTGCTGTCGGAGCCTATCCAACGTGACACCTCATGCAGTACTGGCTCTAGCCAGCATCTAGCGCCGTTGTATAATGGCAGAAAAAGAGTAAGCCGACCAGGATACAAATTGGATTGGAAAGGGTTAAAAGCACAATATTGGTCTAAGTTTCTCGGACACGTATCGCGCTCGCCTATGTGAATAGTCAGTCAGCAAAAATATGGGAGCTTTTTAAAAAAAAATATACAATTGCTGTAAAATTAGTTTGCTTTCTTTCACTGCATTTGTTGTTTTTCTGCATTGTCTGAACAAAGCCTTAAGTCTCCTGTCCACGAGCGTAGCGGTATCCCGTGGCGGATCTCCGCCGCGGGAGTCGCCGCATGTGAGCATGCTGTGAATTGCTGACCGCGAGCAGAGAATCGCAATGATTCTCTACTCATTGACACGGGGCCAGCTCTTTCCATAGCAACGCTATAGAAACGTTCACGCGGCGTGATTCGCCAGCGATTTGCCACCGGCGAAATCACGTCCGTGGACAGGGGGCCTTAGTATAAGGTACATGAGGTTATGTTCACACATTCTGTTTAAACTGTTATTGGTTATACTATCATTCTATAACAATCACAGCTAAATGTGAGATTTGACCGTGACTTAGGCTGGGCTCACGCGACCGTGTGTACTGGCATGGGGGCATGCAGCAAGTACGAGATGACATGCGTACTATCTGCATGCTGCCAATCCCTATGTACTATCTTGGCGTGTATGTGCACGTAGTACAGATCAAGATAGAGCTTGCTGCAATTTTTTCCGCACAAGTAACATGGGAGGTGATGCAGCATTGCTGCTACGTGTAAAAGTACCCGAAGGCTATCTTCACACAAAGTGTATCCGCTACAGGCTTTCTGCAGAAAATAAGCATTAAATCTGCACCTTAAGGCAAACAAATGATGTTCGATTATGAACCCCGTTCTTTTGAATGGTGTCATATACATACCTTATTAATGTTTTTTTGGCGCAGAAATAATCGCAGCATGTCCTATCTTTGGGCATTCCCTTGGAATGCACTGCATGGCATCACCCATTGTTTTCAAAGGGGGCCCACACAGCATTGCAGGGCGTGCGAGCTGCACACAAGTGTGATGCAATGTTTTCCCATTGAAACCAATAGGAAACCCTTCACGATACTTTTAGCCACGGGGGAGGATCGCTACTTCGCCAAAGTGAAACGATTTTAATACAAAATAACCTGGTGACTGCAGGGACATAGCATGTTGGAGAGCGCAATATCAGGCCAAATTATACGGCCAGATATCACACTCGCCATTTGAAATTAGCCTAATGGTATACATTTGGCTGTACATTTGCTTACCGATCTGCTGCGGAATTAAACCTTGTTATTTGGGGGGTTAAATACCGCTGCAGAAATTCACATCCCAAAGACATAATTTATTATTTTCTGGGTTTAAAAAAAAAAATGCGGCAGATTTGTTGTGGAGAAATTGCACTCCATGTAAAGCCTTTTTAAAACGGCTGGGAAAATTGTGCAATATTTGTGTGTTGAAGGTGCACAAATCTCACATGAAAATAAACCCCTTTTTGTTTTTTTATTAGGGTCATAAACATGAGCGATCATCTTTATTTTTATTTTTTTTAAATATTATTTATTTTAATATACATATTTATGTAGTTTTCCGCTCTTTGGCAAGTCCTATCCTGGCGGGGGCCATCCAGGGGCGGCTCGGGCGGGCCCTCTGGCGGGGGCCATCCATCCGGTCCCGGCTCCGGCGGGCCCTCTGGCGGGGGCCATCAATCCGGTCCAGGCGCGGCTCGGGCGGGCCCTCTTGCGGGGGCCATCAATCCGGTCCAGGCGCGGCTCGGGCGGGCCCTCTTGCGGGGGCCATCAATCCGGTCCAGGCGCGGCTCGGGCGGGCCCTCTGGCGGGGGCCATCAATCCGGTCCAGGCGCGGCTCGGGCGGGCCCTCTGGCGGGGGCCATCAATCCGGTCCAGGCGCGGCTCGGGCGGGCCCTCTGGCGGGGGCCATCCATCCGGTCCAGGCGCAGCTCGGGCGGGCCCTCTGGCGGAGGCCATCCATCCGGTCCAGGCGCGGCTCAGGCGGGCCCGCTGGCGGGGGCCATCTATCTGGTCCCGGCGCGGCTCAGGCGGGCCTGCTGGCGGGCCCCATCCATCCAGTCCAGGCGCGGCTCAGGCAGGCCCCATCCATCCGGTCCAGGCGCGGCTCAGGCGGGCCCCATCCATCCAGTCCAGGCGCAGCTCGGGCGGGCCCTCTGGCGGGGGCCATCCATCCGGTCCAGGGGCGGCTCAGGTGGGCCCTCTGGCGGGGGCCATCCATCCCGTCCAGGCGCGGCTCGGGCGGGCCCTCTGGCGGGGGCCATCCATCCTGTCCAGGCGCGGCTCGGGCGGGCCCTCTGGCGGGGGACATCCATCCGGTCCAGGCGCGGCTCAGCCGGGCCCTCTGGCGGGGGCCATCCATCCGGTCCAGGCGTGGCTCGGGCGGGCCCTCTGGCGGGGGCCATCCATCCGGTCCAGGCGTGGCTCAGGCGGGCCCTCTGGCGGGGGCCATCCATCCGGTCCAGGCGCGGCTCAGGCGGGCCCTCTGGCGGGGGCCATCCATCCGGTCCAGGCGCGGCTCAGGCGGGCCCTCTGGCGGGGGCCATCCAACCAGTCCAGGCGCGGCTCAGGCGGGAACTCTGGCGGGGGCCATCCATCCGGTCCAGGCGCGGCTCGGGCGGGCCCCATCCATCCGATCCAGGCGCGGCTCGGGCGGGCCCTCTGGCGGGCCCCATCCATCCGATCCAGGCGCGGCTCGGGCGGGCCCTCTGGCGGGGGCCATCCATCCGGTCCAGGCGTGGCTCGGGCGGGCCCTTTGGCGGGGGCCATCCATCGGGTCCAGGCGCGGCTCAGGCGGGCCCGCTGACGGGGGCCATCCATCCTGTCCAGGCGCGGCTCGGGTGGGCCCGCTGACGGGCCCCATCCATCCGGTCCAGGCGCGGCTCGGGCGGGCCCGCTGGCGGGCCCCATCCATCCGGTCCAGGCGCGGCTCGGGCGGGCCCGCTGGCGTGGGCCATCCCTCCGGTCCAGGCGCGGCTCGGGCGGGCCCGCTGGCGTGGGCCATCCCTCCGGTCCAGGCGCGGCTCGGGCGGGCCCGCTGGCGTGGGCCATCCCTCCGGTCCAGGCGCGGCTCGGGCGGGCCCGCTGGCGTGGGCCATCCCTCCGGTCCAGGCGCGGCTCGGGCGGGCCCGCTGGCGGGGGCCATCCCTCCGGTCCAGGCGCGGCTCGGGCGGGCCCGCTGGCGGGGGCCATCCCTCCGGTCCAGGCGCGGCTCGGGCGGGCCCGCTGGCGGGGGCCATCCCTCCGGTCCAGGCGCGGCTCGGGCGGGCCCGCTGGCGGGGGCCATCCCTCCGGTCCAGGCGCGGCTCGGGCGGGCCCGCTGGCGGGGGCCATCCCTCCGGTCCAGGCGCGGCTCGGGCGGGCCCGCTGGCGGGGGCCATCCCTCCGGTCCAGGCGCGGCTCGGGCGGGCCCGCTGGCGGCGGCCATCCATCCATTCCAGGCGCTGCTCGGGCGGGCCCTCTGGCGGGGGCCATCCATCCGGTCCAGGCGCGGCTCGGGCGGGCCCGCTGGCGTGGGCCATCCCTCCGGTCCAGGCGCGGCTCGGGCGGGCCCGCTGGCGTGGGCCATCCCTCCGGTCCAGGCGCGGCTCGGGCGGGCCCGCTGGCGTGGGCCATCCCTCCGGTCCAGGCGCGGCTCGGGCGGGCCCGCTGGCGTGGGCCATCCCTCCGGTCCAGGCGCGGCTCGGGCGGGCCCGCTGGCGTGGGCCATCCCTCCGGTCCAGGCGCGGCTCGGGCGGGCCCGCTGGCGTGGGCCATCCCTCCGGTCCAGGCGCGGCTCGGGCGGGCCCGCTGGCGTGGGCCATCCCTCCGGTCCAGGCGCGGCTCGGGCGGGCCCGCTGGCGTGGGCCATCCCTCCGGTCCAGGCGCGGCTCGGGCGGGCCCGCTGGCGGGGGCCATCCCTCCGGTCCAGGCGCGGCTCGGGCGGGCCCGCTGGCGGGGGCCATCCCTCCGGTCCAGGCGCGGCTCGGGCGGGCCCGCTGGCGGGGGCCATCCCTCCGGTCCAGGCGCGGCTCGGGCGGGCCCTCTGGCGGGGGCCATCAATCCGGTCCAGGCGCGGCTCAGGCGGGCCCCATCTATCCGGTCCAGGCGCGGCTCGGGCGAGCCCGCTGGCGGGCCCCATCCCTCCGGTCCAGGCGCGGCTCGGGCGGGCCCGCTGGCGGGGGCCATCCCTCCGGTCCGGCGCGGCTCGGGCGGGCCCGCTGGCGGGGGCCATCCCTCCGGTCCAGGCGCGGCTCGGGCGGGCCCGCTGGCGTGGGCCATCCCTCCGGTCCAGGCGCGGCTCGGGCGGGCCCGCTGGCGTGGGCCATCCCTCCGGTCCAGGCGCGGCTCGGGCGGGCCCGCTGGCGGGGGCCATCCCTCCGGTCCAGGCGCGGCTCGGGCGGGCCCGCTGGCGGGGGCCATCCCTCCGGTCCAGGCGCGGCTCTGGCGGGCCCGCTGGCGGGGGCCATCCCTCCGGTCCAGGCGCGGCTCTGGCGGGCCCGCTGGCGGGGGCCATCCCTCCGGTCCAGGCGCGGCTCGGGCGGGCCCGCTGGCGGGGGCCATCCCTCCGGTCCAGGCGCGGCTCGGGCGGGCCCGCTGGCGGGGGCCATCCCTCCGGTCCAGGCGCGGCTCGGGCGGGCCCGCTGGCGGGGGCCATCCCTCCGGTCCAGGCGCGGCTCTGGCGGGCCCGCTGGCGGGGGCCATCCCTCCGGTCCAGGCGCGGCTCTGGCGGGCCCGCTGGCGGGGGCCATCCCTCCGGTCCAGGCGCGGCTCTGGCGGGCCCGCTGGCGGGGGCCATCCCTCCGGTCCAGGCGCGGCTCTGGCGGGCCCGCTGGCGGGGGCCATCCCTCCGGTCCAGGCGCGGCTCTGGCGGGCCCGCTGGCGGGGGCCATCCCTCCGGTCCAGGCGCGGCTCTGGCGGGCCCGCTGGCGGGGGCCATCCCTCCGGCCCAGGCGCGGCTCTGGCGGGCCCGCTGGCGGGGGCCATCCCTCCGGTCCAGGCGCGGCTCGGGCGGGCCCGCTGGCGTGGGCCATCCCTCCGGTCCAGGCGCGGCTCGGGCGGGCCCGCTGGCGTGGGCCATCCCTCCGGTCCAGGCGCGGCTCGGGCGGGCCCGCTGGCGTGGGCCATCCCTCCGGTCCAGGCGCGGCTCGGGCGGGCCCGCTGGCGTGGGCCATCCCTCCGGTCCAGGCGCGGCTCGGGCGGGCCCGCTGGCGGGGGCCATCCCTCCGGTCCAGGCGCGGCTCGGGCGGGCCCGCTGGCGGGGGCCATCCCTCCGGTCCAGGCGCGGCTCGGGCGGGCCCTCTGGCGGGGGCCATCAATCCGGTCCAGGCGCGGCTCAGGCGGGCCCCATCTATCCGGTCCAGGCGCGGCTCGGGCGAGCCCGCTGGCGGGCCCCATCCCTCCGGTCCAGGCGCGGCTCGGGCGGGCCCGCTGGCGGGGGCCATCCCTCCGGTCCGGCGCGGCTCGGGCGGGCCCGCTGGCGGGGGCCATCCCTCCGGTCCAGGCGCGGCTCGGGCGGGCCCGCTGGCGTGGGCCATCCCTCCGGTCCAGGCGCGGCTCGGGCGGGCCCGCTGGCGTGGGCCATCCCTCCGGTCCAGGCGCGGCTCGGGCGGGCCCGCTGGCGGGGGCCATCCCTCCGGTCCAGGCGCGGCTCGGGCGGGCCCGCTGGCGGGGGCCATCCCTCCGGTCCAGGCGCGGCTCTGGCGGGCCCGCTGGCGGGGGCCATCCCTCCGGTCCAGGCGCGGCTCTGGCGGGCCCGCTGGCGGGGGCCATCCCTCCGGTCCAGGCGCGGCTCGGGCGGGCCCGCTGGCGGGGGCCATCCCTCCGGTCCAGGCGCGGCTCGGGCGGGCCCGCTGGCGGGGGCCATCCCTCCGGTCCAGGCGCGGCTCGGGCGGGCCCGCTGGCGGGGGCCATCCCTCCGGTCCAGGCGCGGCTCTGGCGGGCCCGCTGGCGGGGGCCATCCCTCCGGTCCAGGCGCGGCTCTGGCGGGCCCGCTGGCGGGGGCCATCCCTCCGGTCCAGGCGCGGCTCTGGCGGGCCCGCTGGCGGGGGCCATCCCTCCGGTCCAGGCGCGGCTCTGGCGGGCCCGCTGGCGGGGGCCATCCCTCCGGTCCAGGCGCGGCTCTGGCGGGCCCGCTGGCGGGGGCCATCCCTCCGGTCCAGGCGCGGCTCTGGCGGGCCCGCTGGCGGGGGCCATCCCTCCGGCCCAGGCGCGGCTCTGGCGGGCCCGCTGGCGGGGGCCATCCCTCCGGTCCAGGCGCGGCTCGGGCGGGCCCGCTGGCGGGGGCCATCCCTCCGGTCCAGGCGCGGCTCGGGCGGGCCCGCTGGCGGGGGCCATCCCTCCGGTCCAGGCGCGGCTCGGGCGGGCCCGCTGGCGGGGGCCATCCCTCCGGTCCAGGCGCGGCTCGGGCGGGCCCTCTGGCGGCGGCCATCCATCCATTCCAGGTGCGGCTCAGGCGGGCCCTCTGGCGGGGGCCATCAATCCGGTCCAGGCGCGGCTCAGGCGGGCCCCATCTATCCGGTCCAGGCGCGGCTCGGGCGAGCCCGCTGGCGGGCCCCATCCCTCCGGTCCAGGCGCGGCTCGGGCGGGCCCGCTGGCGGGGGCCATCCCTCCGGTCCGGCGCGGCTCGGGCGGGCCCGCTGGCGGGGGCCATCCCTCCGGTCCAGGCGCGGCTCGGGCGGGCCCGCTGGCGTGGGCCATCCCTCCGGTCCAGGCGCGGCTCGTGCGGGCCCGCTGGCGTGGGCCATCCCTCCGGTCCAGGCGCGGCTCGGGCGGGCCCGCTGGCGGGGGCCATCCCTCCGGTCCAGGCGCGGCTCTGGCGGGCCCGCTGGCGGGGGCCATCCCTCCGGTCCAGGCGCGGCTCTGGCGGGCCCGCTGGCGGGGGCCATCCCTCCGGTCCAGGCGCGGCTCTGGCGGGCCCGCTGGCGGGGGCCATCCCTCCGGTCCAGGCGCGGCTCGGGCGGGCCCGCTGGCGGGGGCCATCCCTCCGGTCCAGGCGCGGCTCGGGCGGGCCCGCTGGCGGGGGCCATCCCTCCGGTCCAGGCGCGGCTCGGGCGGGCCCGCTGGCGGGGGCCATCCCTCCGGTCCAGGCGCGGCTCAGGCGGGCCCTCTGGCGGCGGCCATCCATCCATTCCAGGCGCGGCTCGGGCGGGCCCGCTGGCGGGGGCCATCCCTCCGGTCCAGGCGCGGCTCGGGCGGGCCCGCTGGCGGGGGCCATCCCTCCGGTCCAGGCGCGGCTCTAGCGGGCCCGCTGGCGTGGGCCATCCCTCCGGTCCAGGCGCGGCTCGGGCGGGCCCGCTGGCGTGGGCCATCCCTCCGGTCCAGGCGCGGCTCGGGCGGGCCCGCTGGCGTGGGCCATCCCTCCGGTCCAGGCGCGGCTCGGGCGGGCCCGCTGGCGGGGGCCATCCCTCCGGTCCAGGCGCGGCTCGGGCGGGCCCGCTGGCGGGGGCCATCCCTCCGGTCCAGGCGCGGCTCGGGCGGGCCCGCTGGCGGGGGCCATCCATCCGGTCCAGGCGCGGCTCAGGCGGGCCCTCTGATTTTGTGCTCTAAATAAGCACTACGTGGTGCACCAGTACATTGATGATAATTAACATTGTGATTTGTTTTGTATAGCTAGTGTTAGCTTTTTAACACGGCTGCAGCTTGGGTGGTGCTTGAATTTGTGGTGTTACAGATTAGAGATGAGCGAGCATACTCGTCCGTGCTTGATGCTCGTTCGAGTATTAGGATGCTCGAGATGCTCGTTACTCGAGACGAGCACCACACAGTACTCCTCTCGATTAAACAAGCACTGACCATTGAATTCAATGGAGCCGGCAATACAGCCAGCTCCATTGAAAGCAATGGGCTGCCGGCGAGCGCGTGATGAATTTTCGGGAAGGGCTTAAAAACATAAGCCCTTACCTGAAAATCATCCTTAAGGGTGCGTTCAGACGAGCGTGTTTTAGTGCGTGCATACGCATGCATGAAAACACTCTTGTATGTACAACACTGCATTCCCTATGGTGTGTGCACATGTCCGTACTTTGCAGGTGCGTTCCTGCAAAGATAGGACATGCGTGCACCATAGGGAATGCACGCATTGTTTTCAATGGAGCCGCGGCAGCTGCCGGCGGCTCCATTGAAAACAATGGCCTACTGGCTCCCTGCATTCCTTTTCAGGGAAGGACTTTACATATAAGCCCATCCCTGAAAAAGAAAGATTTTAGTGTAAAAAAGAATAAAAATGCAGGCATTCTCTTCAATGGAGCCGCTGCTGCTGTCGGCGACTCCATTGAAGACAATGGTCTGCTGGCACACCTGAATTGTTTTTCAGGGAAGGGCTTTACATATAAGCCATTCCCTGGAAATGAATTAAAAGTGATTTAAAAAACAAAAAAAATAGATACTCACCTCCCTTCAGCTGCCGGGGCACAGCAGCGTCATCTCCTGCTGTCCCCTGCACTGTGGTGCTGAACTGCTGATCTATCACCAGCTGGGGATTTAAAATCCCCGCCTGCTGAAAGAGCTGAATGTGATTGGCTGAGGTGCTCAGCCAATCACAGGCAGCTCTCCCCGAATGAATGACAGGTGAGAGCTGCCTGTGATTGGTTGAGCACCTCAGCAAATTACATTCAGCTCTTTCAGCAGGCGGCATTTTAAATCCCCGGCTGGTGATAGATCAGCAGTTCAGCAACAGAGTGCAGGGGACAGCAGGAGAAGACGCGGCTGTGCCCCGGCAGCTGAAGGGAGGTGAGTACCTATTTTTTTTTTTTTTTTTTTACTATTTTAAAAGGCTTTTCAGGGAAGGGCTTATGAAGCCCTTTCCTGCAAAGCCACTAACAGCTGCCGGGGCTCAGCGGGGATTTCTGCCGCTGTCCCCGGCTCTGTAGCGCTGCTGAGCTATCAGCAGCTGGGGATTTTAAATCCCCGGCTGCTGATAGCTCAGAACTACAGAGCCTGAGACAGCGCTAGAAGTCGCGGCTGAGCCCCGGCAACTGAAGGGAGGTGAGAATTGGGTTTTTTTTTTGCACTAATTTAAATGGCTTTTCAGGGAAGGGCTTATGAAGCCCTTCCCTGAAAAGCCATTGACCGGATGCCGGCAGCAGGATTCTCTACCGCAGCTGTCATGTGTGACAGCTGCGGTTGAGAACTGAAGAATTCCTTTTGCTGCATCTGCCACAGATGTGGCAGATGCAGCAGCAAGGAATTCTTTTAACTAGCGGGGGTGAAGGATACATCTTCCGCATGCGGCAGATGTGTTCTTCATGCCCGGGGGTCACAGCAGAGGCGGAAAGGTACGTTTTTTTTAAATTGTTTTTTTGTTTTGCACTAAAATGTTTCTTTTTCAGGGAAGGGATTATATTTTTAAGCCCTTCCCGAAAATTCATCCCGCGCTCGCCGGCTGCCCATTGCTTTCAATGGAGCCGGCTGTATTGCCGGCTCCATTGAATTCAATGGGCTAACATCGTTCTTCTCTGCCACAGCTGTTACAGCTGTGGCAGAGGAGAATGATCTTAATGCTGACATAATTTTAAAAAAAAATATTTTTACACATTTTAGGATGATTTTCAGGTAAGGGCTTAAATTTTTAAGCCCTTCCCGAAAATTCATCCCGCGCTTGCCGGCAGCCCATTGCTTTCAATGGAGCCAGCTGTATTGCCGGCTCCCTTGAATTTAATGGGTTAACATCGTTCTTCTCTGCCACAGCTGTGGCAGAGGAGAACGATCGTTATGCTGACAGTGGGGGGGGGGGGAGGGGGGAGGGTCTCACTCTTGCTGCTATTGTGGCTTAATAGTGAGACCTCGGAGCCCGAAATGCAGCCCTGCATGTTGCTCCTCGCCTGCCCTATCCATTTCTGTGTTTTTTTACATGACTTTGGTGATTTGCTAAGATTCACAAATGAAAACCTTAGCGGAGCACCAGTCATATACAAAAATGCTCGCGTCGCCCATTGACTTCAATGGGGTTCGTTACTCGAAACGAACTCTCGAGCATCACTGAAAGTTCGACTGGAGTAACGAGCACTCGAGCAGTTTGGTGCTCGCTCATCTCTGTTACAGATGTATCGATATAAATACAGTTTTCTGTTACAATAGTAAAACTTGTTTTGCTTTTATTGCGCATTCATGTAGCAAAAATCTTTATTTCAGCGGCACAGGATCTATTATATTATATATCTGCAATGTGGCTTGGAGCGAGGGGGTTCATATTGTATTTGGGGTGTTGATTGTTGTGCACCAGGACTGTCTTTTTTTAATCCCAGTCCGCTCCTGATTAGGGTGCATTTCACATGGGGCAAAAATGCTACAGATATTTCGTGCAGACTTTCCACATAGAGAATTCGCAGCATTTACAATATAAGCCATATGGATGAGATTTAATAAATCCCAACTACATCTATGAGTATGACTAAAAGAAAAGCTGTCTGGTTGCCCCTGGCAACCAATCACAGTGCAGCTTTTGTTTTGTATTCTGTCCTGTTAAAATGAAAGCTGCGCTGTGATTGGTTGCTAGGGGCAACTAAGACTTTATCTTGTAGGCAGTTTCTTAAATCTGCCACATAGTATGGGAAAAAATTGCGTGCAGGATATTTAAAATCGTAGCATGATGACTCTTTGCTGCAGATTTCACTCTTTACAACCAAAAGAGTGAAATTTGCGACAAATACCAAACTTCAAGACAAAATCCACAACCTCAAACTCTGCTTTAAATGACTGATTACGTAAACATTTTCCATGAATTGATCACTTACGCTTCACGGTGGTCCCTCCCGCTGGTGGTAATATCCATAATGGTGCTGCTCCTTCAGTCCCCCAATCACAGCACACTTGGCCCTTGGATATGTCTGCGTTGTGGCTCTTCTGACTGCTGGATATATTTCCTTGTATCCTCTGAAGGTCTTGCTGTTGCCTTTTATTTCATCATCTCTCTGGCGCTATTCCTCCTCTTCAAGCTTTTCTGGCTGCTACTGCCAAAATCCAACCCAGTCAGGTTCACTTCTTGTCAATGTCAGCAGCAGTTCTCATCAATGCTTCAAGATGGCGCCTGGCTCACCAACTGTCACTTGTGTCCTTCAAGCATTATGATGTCAGGCTCTGCCCACTCTAAGCCCCGCCCACTCTAGGCTCCGCCCACTTCAGCCCTGCACTGTTCAGAGGCCTATCATTATTATGTCTTGCCCCAGAAGCACTGAATAATAGGGCCCATATCACCCCCTTACAATAGTGATAAAGAATAAAAACCTGCATTCTGTTGATATCCAAAGGCTCTTGATAGTCCGGCCCCTCACAGTGTTTTTAATCATTTTTTAATAGGATCAGTAATAATCATCATTGACTGAAATCGTACAACGCATGTTAGTTTTTAAAAAAACAGATGTTTTACATGTGACTTTAATTTTATTTTAGATGTTTTCTTTGCTTTCCACCCAGTTTGTTCTCCACCTCCGGCCGCGTTCACACTTGTCGCCTAAACTTGCTGACCTGCACTCCTGTGTGGTTTTCAGTTGTAGTTAATGGCTGCACGATTTTCCAGGTAAACTGCTATATTGTTCATCTTTAAAGGCTGTTTTTCAGGTAAATGTCAGTTTATCCACAAAACTCCCCGGTAATTATTTGCACCCCACACTGAACAGCGCGGCATGCGGAATTTAGCTGCAATTATCCAATGTGAATAATGTAACTGAGATGCGATGATCAATATGTAGCTGCAGTTATCTGTGCAAAACTGCGAGTTGGAACTCCTATTGTTCCTTCTATATCCAAGCTGTAGTTTTTTTATTGGTACTATTTTGGGGTGAATACGGCTCTTTTGATCACTTTTTTTATTGTTTTTGAGTCAAAATTAATAAAATAAGCATTTTGGCTCTTATTTTTTTTCTCCCTGCAGGTTAAACATTGCTCAATGTATTATACTGGTGGTTACGCATGCAGTGATATCGAACATATGGTGTAAGTCTTAGTCCTTAAGGGGTTAAAAAAATAATTAAGACTTATTTTTCAAATCTGACATCTGTCACTTAATACGCTGATAACTTTTGAATGCTTTTACTTGTTACTGGTAAATGTTCAACAATAAATTTTGCCTTTTATTAATAAAAATCTATTTACTGAAAATTTAGAAAAATTTGCAATTTTCACATTTTTTTTTTTCCTTTGTAAGGGCTTATTCACATGAACGATATTATGATGTAAGTTTTGTGTCATCTACTCTTTTGAATGGGTTCATTTACACAAGTGATTTGCGTTTTTGTATTTTTTTTCTTCAGAGCCCGTTTTATCTCTAGGCGTTCAGAACGCCTCCCTCATTGTATTCAATGCAATGCGACCTTAAAATACATCATATGGCAATTGCAGGCAGCTTTTAGAAATGTCCCTTTTGTGGACATAAATCGCTGTTTACGCACATGGCCAGCTTAGAAGGGAAGGAGCGCTATTTTGCTGGAATTTTTTTCTGATACGTATTCTATAGAAAATACTTTTCCAGTTATTCCTAGTATTTCGGATCAAGTTAATTTTTTAAAAAGCACTGGACAACAAGCGATTCCTTTACAGTGTGCTGAACAACTAAGCACTCTAGCTTTCATCCCCTTACAAGATGAGCCCATGTCTCTTGTGCATGCTTTTTAGGAACATTAATAAATCAAAAATATCCAATCCGGATTTTTATCCCCTCCGAACAAGAACTTCAGTCATGGACTCTTTTCAAATTCAAGGGGAAAAACAAATTACCAACTTATATTCCAGATGCAACAGAATAGTAAATAATATATCACTAAACTAAAGAAAAGCACTAGAAGTAGAGATGAGCGAACGTACTCGTCCGAGCTTGATACTCGTTCGAGTATTAGCGTGTTCGAGATGCTCGTTACTCGAGTACCACGCGATGTACGAGTTACTTTCACTTTCATCTCTGAGACGTTAGAGCGCTTTTCTGGCCATTTGAAACACAGGGAAGGCATTACAACTTCCCCCTGCGACGTTCAAGCCCTATACCACCCCCCTGCAGTGAGTGGCTGGCGAGATCAGGTGTCACCCGAGTATATAAATCGGCCCCTCCTGTGGCTCGCCACAGATTTATTCTGACAGAGATCAGGGACAGTGCTGCTGGTGCTGGAGCTGCTGTAGGGAGAGCGTTAGGAGTATTTTAGGCTTCAAGAACCCCAACGGTCCTACTTAGGGCCACATCTAACCGTGTGCAGTAGTGTGGAGGCTGCTTTTTGCAGTGTTGCACTTTTTTTTTTTTTTTGTATATCGGCCGTGCAGAGCATTGCGCCCTGCAGTAATTATACATAGTCCAGGGCCAGTAGTGGTGGTGAGGCAGGGACAGAAGACATATATTTATTGAATATAGGCAGTGGGCCTTTCCAAAAACATTTTGGAAAAAAAATCTATTTGGGCTGCCTGTGACTGTCCTCAGTGTACTGGGTCTGTGCTGGGTGTAGTTGTCCTCCTAATTCATACGCAGCCAGCTAAGTGTTACAGCAGGCTTGCGCAAAATTATTTCCTGGCTCTGCTGTGCGTTCGGTAAGCGAAGTCAGCCTTCAACCACAGGTCAATAAGCGGCACATTTAATTACAGCGTTCTGTTTCTGCACTACTGGTAATACACCATGCTGAGGGGTAGGGGTAGGCCTAGAGGACGTGGACGTGGGCGAGGACGCGGAGGCCCAAGTCAGGGTGTGGGCACAGGCCGAGCCAGTGCGGTGGCCAGGGGTAGAGGCAGGGCGAGACCGAATAATCCACCAACTGTTTCCCAAAGCGCCCCCTCGCGCCATGCCACCCTGCAGAGGTCAAGGTGCTCTACGGTGTGGCAGTTTTTCACAGAGACGCCTGACGACCGACGAACAGTGGTGTGCAGCCTTTGTCACGCCAAGATCAGCTGGGGAGCCACCACCACCAGCATGCGCAGGCATGCGATGGCCAAGCACCCCACAAGGTGGGACGAAGGCCGTTCACCGCCTCTGGTTTGCACCACTGCCTCTCCCCCTGTGCCCCAACCTGCCACTGAGATCCAACCCCCCTCTGAGGACACAGGCACTACCGTCTCCTGGCCTGCAGCCACACCCTCACCTCCGCTGTCCTCGGCCCCATCCAGCAATGTCTCTCAGCGCAGCGTCCAGATGTCACTAGCGCCACTGTTTGAGCGGAAGCGCAAGTACGCCGCCACGCACCCGCACGCTCAAGCGTTAAACGTGCACATTGCCAAATTGATC
Organism: Eleutherodactylus coqui; assembly: GCA_035609135.1. Lineage (NCBI taxonomy): Eukaryota > Metazoa > Chordata > Amphibia > Anura > Eleutherodactylidae > Eleutherodactylus > Eleutherodactylus coqui. The sequence continues at coordinate 161,831,226 of CM069410.1, read as the reverse complement.
AGCCTGGAGATGCTGCCGTATAGGCTTGTGGAAACGGAGGCTTTCAAAAGCATGATGGCGGCGGCCCCGCGCTACTCGGTTCCCAGTTGCCACTACTTTTCCCGATGTGCCGTCCCAGCCCTGCACGACCACGTCTCCCGCAACATTGTACGCGCCCTCACCAACGCGGTTACTGCCAAGGTCCACTTAACAACGGACACGTGGACAAGCACAGGCGGGCAGGGCCACTATATCTCCCTGACGGCACATTGGGTGAATTTAGTGGAGGCTGGGACCGAGTCAGAGCCTGGGACCGCTCACGTCCTACCCACCCCCAGAATTGCGTGCCCCAGCTCGGTGGTGGTATCTGCGGCGGTGTATGCTTCCTCCACTAAACCACCCTCCTCCTCCTCCAACGCAACCTCTGTCTCGCAATCAAGATGTGTCAGCAGCAGCAGCACGTCGCCAGCAGTCGGTGTCGCGCGGCGTGGCAGCACAGCGGTGGGCAAGCGTCAGCAGGCCGTGCTGAAACTACTCAGCTTAGGAGAGAAGAGGCACACGGCCCACGAACTGCTGCAGGGTCTGACAGAGCAGACCGACCGCTGGCTTGCGCCGCTCAGCCTCCAACCGGGCATGGTCGTGTGTGACAACGGCCGTAACCTGGTGGCGGCTCTGCAGCTCGGCAGCCTCACGCACGTGCCACGCCTGGCCCATGTCTTTAATTTGGTGGTTCAGCGCTTTCTGAAAAGCTACCCACACTTGTCATACCTGCTCGGAAAGGTGCGCCGGCTCTGCGCACATTTCCGCAACTCCAAGACGGACGCTGCCACCCTGCGGACCCTGCAACATCGGTTTAATCTGCCAGTGCACCGACTGCTGTGCGACGTGCCCACACGGTGGAACTCTACGCTCCACATGTTGGCCAGGCTCTATGAGCAGCGTAGAGCTATAGTGGAATACCAACTCCAACATGGGCGGCGTAGTGGGAGTCAGCCTCCTCAATTCTTTACAGAAGAGTGGGCCTGGTTGGCAGACATCTGCAGACATTCTGTTACCTTTAAATGACTTGCTTTGTGTATAGGCTCTATGCTATGGTTAAGGCTTAGATTTTTGCCATAATGCATATGTCCCCGTTCACACATGTGAGCGGTCTTACCTTTCCATGGATATATTCTAATAGATACATTTCATGGCAAGTGCTATAGCTGTATTAATTGCTTTACAATGGCTTTTTATAGAGTTATGATGCAACAATAGCCTGTCAATGCCATAATATAACTTGTTGCAGAAAGCCATCATAGTCAAGTTAAACTTTGCTACATCTATATGTTGAAAATAATACTGTATACAGCTCAAGCAGAACAGCAGCACTGCATAGAAACCATCGTCGGCTCGTTCACTAATCGTTCAGTTTAAAAACCGATCGTTCAGTCGTTCTCATTACTTATACAGCAAATGTGAACGACTGAACGACTTTTCGTTCGAATGAGCCAACGATGTATCTGCTGTATAAACAGGCTGTCCGAGAGAACTGTGATGTCATTTGCTTCTTCAAGCAATAAATAGTTTGGTGTAAACGGGCCCCAACCATAAGTCTGTTTGCTCTCTGATGTGATGACATGTCGTTCATAATAAAGACATATCACCTGACTGAAGGACAGGTAATCATATAGCATTGACAAAGGGGAGCATACAGTAGGGGAGGGAAAACTGCGAATTCTGGTTAGAGGAGCTTGCATCGCCTTAAAGGGGTTGTCCCACCGTGCGATTTGGATCTATATACTTCTGTATGGCCATTACAAAGCACTTTGTAATATAATGTGTGCTTTGTAGAGATGAGCGAACATGTCCGTTACGGACACATCCGCACCCGGACACCGGCTTTGCCGAACACTGCAGTGTTCGCGCGTAAAGGTCCGGGTGCCGCCGGGGGGCGGGGAGATGCGCGGCGGCGCGGGCGGCAGTAGCGGGGAACAGGGGGGAGCCCTCTCTCTCTCCCTCTCCCCCCCACTCCCCGCCGCACCCCCCCCGCGCTGCCACGGCGGCCCCCGAACTTTTTCGCCCGAACACTGAAGTGTTCGCAAAGTTCGGTGTTCGGGCGAAAAAGGGGCGGTGCCGAACGTGTTCGCTCATCTCTAGTGCTTTGTAAATACGCCATACAGAAGATATATACTTACCTGATCAGGAGCCCATTCCGGTGCCCCCCCCCCCCCCATTTACCTGTCCGTTGTCCTTGGCTCCGACTATTCCAGCGGTGTCTCTTCATCTACTAGTCGTACATGCGCAGTAGCTCTTGCCGGCTGGTCGGGTCCTGTGAATGCTCCTGGTGCAGGCGTAATTTGATTTCTCAGTGAAAACGAAAAGCCATTTCCCTATGTTGTACAGATTTATCAACAAATTCTGTGAGTAAACCATTAAATTGGGTTTTCGGGTATAAAGAAAAAATGAGGCAATGGTGGGAAATTATATAAAATAATAAAAGTAGTATTACCTATTAGATCCTCTGCTGTTGCATTGCCTGTGCCCCCAATGGGTTTTTATTTACTGTACTGCATATCATATTGACACACATGATTGGCTGCAGTGTTCACATCCGTGATGTGACAAGAATCCGCTACAACTGGGGGGCATGGCCTAACTGAGCACCAAGATGGCCGTTTGATCTTGGAGCTCCGAAAAACCTTCCCCTAATAAGCAACAAAAAGCTACAGCAGAAGCATTTTAATCACCCTAACTTGAGCCTAAGATTCCTCTCCACTAACGGAGCTATAGACGTGGATCTACCCGACAGCGATCCGGATTTCTAAAGGACTTCTGCCCTCTGCGTGCTGCCGGGCTTCCCGCCGCGCCTGGGACCCCCCCCCCCCTCTGGACCGTTCGCTCCACGAGATTCTCTGGAAGCTACAAAGCGGACGGCAGCCGACCAGAGACTTACCGCTGGTGCAGACGAGTGAAGATAGCTGAGGTGGGACCTGCTGCTCGCTGCGGTCTGTCGGCGCGCCTGACGTTCCCAGCGGTCTCTCTCCTCCATCGGGACCAGCTGAATCCTAGCCGGTGGTGAGTCCTGTGCTGCCGCCCGGCGCTGATCTGAGAGCGCGGCCGCGCTGTCTGCTGTGACGGGAACAGGCTGAGAACTTGTCTCATCTGCGGAACCTGTGCCGCCGGCTGCAAGCGCTCCGAGGGTCCTGCCGGGAGTCCGGTGGTGACGAGGTACCTGCCCAACAAACAAGCCCTGCACCGCCGGCTGCTGTAGTCCTGTGGACTCCTAACGAATCCACTACTGTGCCGGAGTTGGGTGAAGTGCCTGCCACCCATAAATAACCCACGTCTGCACCGGAGATCCCTAACCAGCACCCTGCTTCTACCAGTGACAGAGAAGAAGCCTGCCTCACCGGACGAGCCCTTACAGCTCACCACCACCATCTTGGGGAACCGGCCTGACTTTCCCTGCTTGGCAGAAACAGGAGGTAAGAAAATAAAAGCTATTAACCCCTCGCTGCCCACAAGAGATAAAAATTGGACATTGACCTGCCTAATTACTCTAAAACAGACTAGGGAGAACTCCCCCTTTGACACCTAGCCACTCTCCACAGCTCTTGCGTGCAGAATCGGGCGGCAGATAATTCTGCTAAACCTCCAAGAGCAAACTTCTTTACAAAGAAGAACCCCTATCAAAAACAGAAAAGTTGGGGACGTGGCTTGGCTGATCTCGAAGACAACTGCTTAGTCTGGAGCTCTGAGACCCCAGACTCTTTAAAAAATGGAAGAGCAACTTAATCAGCTTACTATAGACCGAAATCGACGCCACACCAGCTGCGCGCCGATGTCCCGACGCAAGTCTTCCAGAGCTCATGCAGGGCGATTGGAGGAGTTCTTTGCCACGCGAGGCGGCGGCCCGCGAGACGCGGCAACTGCAGTCCCGACGACTATGTGTTTATTGCATGAGGAGGGAGAATCTCCGACCTCCCGCTCCACTTCACCTCGAGACCTATCACCCGACCATGCGAGTAACCCTGAGGTAAGCAGGACACACAGTCACCCGGGAAGCGGGGCCCCTCTGATGCCACAGATATCAAAAGAGAACCCCCCCCAGCAGACAGACGCATAGAGCTTACAAAATGGCCCCGAATCCGCAGAATAAGAGTCCACTCTACGTATCCCCTTCTGCCAGTCCTCTTAAGCAGCGTCCAAAACTAACGGGTGACCAGGAAGAGAGAACTATACCTCCTGTAAATGACTGTATCTCTACAATGCTTACAAAAGAACAGCCAGCAACAGAAGCCTTTATAAAAGAGATGGTGGTTGCCCTAAGAGACTCCCTACAGGCTAACTTCGATCTTTTATCCTCTACATTGAAAACAAACCTAACGGAGATCGACGAAAGGGTCACCCACACAGAAAACAAAATGGGAGAGCTCACACACTCACACAATGACCTCATTGACTCCCATTACGCCCTGGCAGAAGAGGTAGAAGTGCTCAAAACCAAACTAGCGGACGCGGAAGACAGAAACCGCCGCAATAATAAATTTAGAGGAATACCGGAATCTGTTCCTCCACCAGAAATCACCAAATATCCACAACAACTAATACAAGCTCTACTACCTGAAGCTTCGCCTATAGATCTGATTATCGATAGAGCCCATAGGCTGCCTAAGCCTAAATTTATTCCGGATACAGCACCAAGAGATATACTAGCACGTATTCATTTTTTCCATATCAAAGAAGCGAGTATGCAAGCAGCCCGAAAACTTAACCAACTACCTGCTCCATACTCCAATATCCACCTTTACATGGACTTATCACAAGTCACTCTTCAAGCTAGAAAGACATTTTCAACTGTTACTACCACTCTTCGACAAGAAAAAATTCCATACAAATGGGGCTTCCCCCCGAAATTGATAATCCAAAGAGATGGAGCAAGCCATACCCTTTTGAAACCGGAGGATGCGGCCGCTCTCCTGAAATCTTGGAACATTCAACTTCTTGAAAATGCAGCTACACCTCCCTCTAGGAGAACCAGAGAAGTAGAGAGGAATCGACCTCCACTCAACCCGAACCGCTGAAACAACGAAAGCATTTGCTGACAACGATAAAAATCTGGGAGAAGGTTTTTATCTAAGTGAACTTTCCACCTCCCACAGATGAACAAGACCAAAATCTGTAAGGACTTGTTTCTTTACTTCTTTCTCGTAATACATATACTAATGTTATTGCATAAGTTGATGCATGTTATTTCTGTCCCCACTGTTTTGAGAAGACATATACTATATTCCATGCCGTATACTAGCAGAATAAGTGTTCCGCGTGGCGCTTGAGCTTCTCTCCATTAATGCTAATGGGCTGAACTCCCCATTTAAACGTTCGTCCCTGTGGAGGGAGGCTTTGTCTAACCATGCGGACATACTTTGTCCAAGAGACCCATTTTGCTTCCTCGGCGTCCCCAAAAATCTCACACAAAAAATTCCCTAATATCTATATGGCCTGTGCACCCACTAAAAAAGCAGGTGTACTAATTGCCTTCAGAGACACTGTGTCCTTAGAAGTTTCACACTTGGAACTCGATCCTAAAGGGAGATATATAATTTTAACTGGAAAACTAAACTCCACTCCTTTCACAATTTTAAATGTTTACGCACCCAATAGTGCACAGATTCGTTTCTTAAACAAAATCATAAAGAGGCTGAGGAAGCAGGAGGTGGGCAAGCTGATTTTGTGTGGGGATTTCAATATCCCTCCAGATAGATTTATAGATACATCATCACACCCAGTCAGGAATGCTCCTTCCCTGCAGCCCTGGATCCAAAAAGAGGCACTTTACAATGTATTTCGGTGTCTAAACGCCTCCGCCAGGGAGTACCCGTTTTATTCCCCCCGCCACAAAACTTTCTCGAGAATAGACTTGATTCTCGTGGACAGATGGTCTTTACCATTTGTCACTGAGGCAAAAATCAATCAAGCAACCTGGTCAGATCACCCCTCCCTTTCTGCCACGTTCCAATGGAATGGCTGTAGAGAGGGACCAAGAACCTGGAGAAATAATCTCTTTCTGATGAGAGACCCCCAAAACTCCAAAGACATAGCGAAAGCCTTAGAAGAATTTTTCCAAATCAACGCAACCCCAGAAATATCACCGCTATCTGTTTGGAATGCTCACAAGGCCTTTATTAGAGGAATACTTATTAAAATGAGTGCTAAACAAAAAAGAGAAAAAATAACTCAGACTAATGAAACTCTTTCACAAATCTCACTAGCTGAACAACAAATTCGCGACCACCCCACAAATGAGGCCCATGAAAAACTCTTTATACTTAGACAAAAACTGCGCAAGCTTCTTATGGAAAACTATGATAAGGCAATTAGAACTTCCCGCATAAACTACTACGCCTCAATAAACAAACCTTCTAGAATAATGGCAAACCTAGTTAAAAAGAAAATCCAAAAAGTCAAAATCCCCTTTGTATATAGCTTAGATGACAAAAAAGAGAAAATCTCCCATCCAAAACAGATAGCCGAAACTTTTCGACTATACTACACAAAACTATACAACCTTAAAGATGACATATCCACCCCCCAACCGACCCCACAGAGAATTGCGTCCTTCCTACGAGACCTCAACCTACCTTCGCTTTCAAAAGTTCAAATAGATCAACTAAACAAACCTATAACAACAACAGAAACATCTGAAGCAATCACAATGTTAAAGACCCAAAAATCTCCAGGCCCGGACGGGTATTCAAATGAATACTATAAACAATTTTCATCTCACCTTGTGCCCCACATGGTTCCCGCTTTCAACTTAGCAATCTCACATAGTAAACTCCCAGAAGAAATGTTAGAAGCCACAGTCGTCACCATACCTAAACCGGGCAAAGACCCCACGTCACCAGACAATTTTCGACCAATTTCACTTCTAAACTCTGACACAAAAATTTACGCAAAAATAATAGCCCATAGATTACTTAAGATCCTCCCCGAGCTAATACACACCGACCAAGTCGGATTCACCAAAGGCAGGCAAGCCCCTGACGGCACTCGAAGAGTATTAAATCTTCTTAATAAAATAGACTCCTCACATTCCCCATCTCTACTGTTAGCCTTAGATGCCGAAAAGGCTTTTGATAGACTCCACTGGGGCTATCTTTTCTCAGTCCTCAAAAAATTCGGATTTACAGGTCATATAATACAAGCAATTAAAGCCTTATATTCGTCTCCCAAAGCTAGAATTCTAATTGATGGCACACTATCTGCCCCTTTTAATATCACAAACGGAACCCGACAAGGGTGTCCTTTATCCCCACTAATTTTCACACTAATGATGGAACCCCTTGCAGAACATATCAGAATTAACCCTCACATCCACGGCATACACACAAAAACTCGACAACATAAGATAAACTTATTTGCAGATGATGTCCTGCTAACATTAACAAAACCCACAACTTCCCTACGTGCAGCATACTCGATTCTATCTCAATTCTCAAAGGTCTCTTTCTATAAACTAAATACTGGCAAATCACAGATCCTAAGTATCCATGTAAATTAAAAATTAAAAACGGAATTACAGTGAGAGTTCCCATTTCAGTGGCAACCAAAAAGTATCCCTTACTTGGGGATCCAACTATGCTTTCCCCTGAAGGAACTAGCATCTACAAACTATCTTTCCATTTTGAAATCTATACAAAGCGACTTGGACAACTTTAAAAAACAACAGACCACCTGGCTAGGGCGCATTGTACTTTATAAGATGATGATTCTCCCAAAACTCATGTACTATTTTAGAACTCTGCCTATCCCTACCCCAAACCATGTCGGCAACATTACAAGCATGAAGTGAACTAATTAAAGCTTCAGATAAAGCAAAATCCCTAAACCTGAAGAAGATCCCTATTGATTGTTTAGGGTACTTTATTGCAGATCTTCAGACGCTTCCATGGATCAAAAAAGGAATAAAACACATTTCAGACCTATTTATCAAAAGAACTATAAAACCCTTTGGATCCTTAATGAAAGAATTCAACATACCTGAGGAAGATGCACTCAAATACCTCCAAATTAGGTCATTTCTCCAAACGTACCAAGTACAAAATATAGCCGTACCCTGGGTAACTTTCAGAGGTCTTGAGGGAATCTGGCAAACAAATACTTCAAAAACCAGATTCTTTTACGACCACTTAGTGGGGAACTTAAAAACCGGAAAGTAGTGCCATCTCTTGAGTTGGGAGAAAGATCTGGGAACCGAAATATCAGTCGAAGACTGGACAGACGCATTTAAATGGGCAAACAGAGCCACCAGAGGTGCAAACATGATAGAAACACACATAAAACTGTTAACAAGATGGTACTTCACACCACTTAAACTTAAGACCCTCCGTCTGTCCAGAGAAACATTATGCTGGAGGGACTGCGGGGAAGAGGGCTCACTTCTACATATATTTTGGCTATGTCCACGGATTTCCTCCTTTTGGAGAGATGTCTTTATTCTCCTCAAAAATACAACAAAGTCAAACATACCAAAACTTCCGAGTACGGCTCTCCTGCTCTTAAAACTAAAACCCCTTAGCCCGCCAACTAGGCAATTGGTTGCCCATATACTCTTAGCAGCAAGACTGCTTATAGCAAGACGATGGAGAACAAATGAAGTGCCAACAATCAAAGACCTAATCCACCTGGTTTCTGAGCACAGCATCTTTGAAAGAGTTCTAGCCCTTAGAAATAACACCATAGAAAAGTATGATTCGGTATGGAATATGTGGCTTAAAAACCATCCAGCATGATGTCTTCTCTTTGTTATGTTTGTTTCATTACACTGTTAAACCCCTCACTTGTTTTACTCTTCACTCTAGTCTCTACGTAGATTAGAGACTGTTGCTATGTTACATAGCTATCACCAAATTACTACTTGCTGAAATAAAAAATTAAAAAGACCTTTCAGGTTAATAAAGCGAACATACAAGATTATAACTGCAAATAAAAATCCACCTATGTTACTGTAAAAACTGTATCAGATTTACGAAAACCCTACTGTATTTGAAAATGTATGTCTCCTTTTTCTTTTTCGATGCTAATAAAAAAATTGAATGATAAAAAAAAAAAAAAAAAGAATCCGCTACAACTTAGTACAGCGCAGTAAACCTTGAAACGGCAGTGCTGCAATACCAGGGGATATACGGTAATAGGTAAGTCCTCCTTATTTTATACAGTTCCCCATCATAGTATTTTATTTTATCCTGGACAACCCATTAAAAGACTTTGGGGGGATATAAGTGTAAAAAGAGGCACCTTTCTTTAATAAGATATATTACAAATTTTCTTACTTTCACTTCTACTACCACTGTACGCAAAGCTGTTTGTAGTTGGGGGTATACTGGAAATGGATTGTCCAGATTGGAAAATCTATTTTCAAATACTGAATTAGGAAACTATTACACTAAGGCTGCATTCACACGAACGTATATCGGCTCGGTTTTCACGCTGAGCCGATATACGTCGTCCTCATGTGCAGGGGGGGGAGGATGGAAGAGCCAGGAGCAGGAACTGAGCTCCCACTCCCTCTCTGCCTCCTCTCTGCCGCTCTGCACTATTTGCAATGGGGAGAGGCGGGACGGGGGCAGGGCTAATTCCCGAAACTTAATTCCTTTCATTGCAAATAGTGCAGAGGGGCAGAGAGGAGGCGGGAGCTCAGTTCCTGCTCCTTGCTCTTCTATCCTCCCTCCCCCCCTGCACATGAGGACGACGTATATCGGCTCGGCGTGAAAACCGAGCCGATAAACGTTCGTGGGAATGCAGCCCACAGGCTATGAACACTTTTTTTTAAGGGGGGGCAATTATTTTTCACTTAAACACAACAATCATCTTTGCAATAGGGTTTAATTAAACATTTTGCACCGTTTGTTTTCTGCAGTTTTTACATATCACTGTATATAAAAACTGCAGTCTAATTCTCATTATGATATCTGTCAGTGAGGCTGGACTGACGGCTTAAGTGGGGACACTGTTAGAGAATTTGCAATGGGTCTAGGAGCTTTGGGTCACTCCCTCAAATGCAATACACAACTCCCAGCAAGCACTACCAAACTCCCTAGCAAGTCATAACTGAAAAAGACAAAAACACTTTACTGTATAGTTATTATTTTGTTAAAAAAACATCCTGAACACACTTTCCTATAAAATACATTTTCTTGACTTTACATTTTTACCATACTTTTTTTGCAATAGTTTTATATTTTTCTAAAAACAGGGGAGGAGGCTGAAAGAGTCGGGAGCAGTGCACTGAGCTCCCACCCCCTCTCTGCCTCCTCTCCACCCCTTCCCTGCCCCTCTGCACTGTTTGCAATAAGAGGGGCGGAGCGTTAGTTTTGGGAATTAGCTCCGCCCCATCCCGCCTTCCCTCATTGCAAATAGTGTAGAGGGGCGGAGAGGGGGTGGGAGCTCAGAGCACTGCTCCCGGCTCTTCCAGCCGCTTCCCCCTGCAGAGAGGGACGCCGTATATCTGCCAGCATGAATACGCGTCCGATATACGGTCGTCTGAATAAGCCCTAAAATTGTTTGAAGGAAACCGTTCTGGCAACTATTGTTGTATGTAATTCCCATTTGTAAGACACAACATGATTTTTGCCAATGCGATCTATCAGGACATTATACGGTTTTAGTAAATATTTTGAACCAGAGATGTCAATAAATAAGACAATGTAATTGTATCATGTTACAGTTTTCTGTGCATCAAAAATGTTTATAGAGAGAAGTTCACTGTATATAGCTGTTATTTATTCTGGATCTACAAGCTGCAAATACATACTGGCTACCTGTGCAATACATTGCCTTTGAGTGGATTTCTTGTATTTAAAGTTTGTTCAGCGACATTTTATAGCTTTATATATTATAGATACTGTGTATAGTGTTGGAGTGCAGTACCAAAAGTAACCCGTAGGCGGTCATTGGGCAGGTGGTCTGAGAAAATATGCAGCAGAGAAAGGGTCTAGTCTGCTAATTAATCAGAAAATGCTTGTATGGGTGTGGCTGGAGGAGAGCAAACCCCCAGACTTGCTATGCTCTAGGTTCTTTCTAGTCCATTGCAACCCAAGTTCTGGTGTAGTGTGGAAGGGCCACTAGTCTGACAAGGGTGGGCGCCCTTTGACCGGCACCCTGGATAGGTATGAAGTGATGTGTTTGACGCACTAGGCCTGTATGGTAGGCAAGGTAAAGTCTGTTACTTAGCGGCCAGACGGCCAGGGACTTGTATGTATTCATGTACACTGTGACGAATAACAACAGTGTGAAGATCATGTTATGATTTCTGTTGATTTACTACAATAAAGGACAGATTTTCTAAATTTGTTTCAAAATTCTGGCCTGGGCCTGGTGTGCAACACTCCATTTGGTGAAGGAAATATGGCAATCCAATGAGCTAACAGTCCCCAAGTTGTCACAACAGTTATAGGGGTATATTTATATAAGCCAGTGTATGAAAAGCTGGTCTAACTAAAGATTCTGCAACACGCCGCCAGTGTGCTGAGTGCATCCGCCGGACAGAAGAAAGAAGATCCGGCCACGATGGAGGAGAGACCCACAGCGTACGGACAGGTGAGTAAATGTCATTTTTGGCTCATGGCTGCGGGCACGAGTGGAAACTGTGTGTGCCCGTGGACATGAGGCCTAATGCAGGGGGCAAGTTAGCTTTACCTATATAAGATCGCTGTATTGTCCTTGGGGTAAAGAGGACTCTTAAAATGCACATCACTGGAACAAGGTCTGTAAATTCAGCTATGGAGTAAAACAGACTGTCACTTGGGATCAGTGGGAGCAAAATTCAAATAATTACAATGGGAATAATTAATGCAGGACTTTACCCTTAACCCTTTCCAATCCACTGTCTGATGTCTAGAGACATTCTGATTGAAGGCTGTACAGCTCCGATGTCGGAAGACGTCCAGCAGGGTATTCTTACTGTATATTACAGGCCGCTCTGTTGTCGGGGGCCTCTCCAGCATATCCCATACCGCAGTACTGTCTCTAGCCAGCAGATGACACCATTGTATAATGGCAGAAAGAGAGAGCCCTCTAGGAAACTCTGAATCCAAAATTGGATTGCAAAGGGTTAAAAGTTGACAGTGAAAAAAAAACAAAACTGGGCTTGATTTTATGAATATTGTCTGATTGGAAAACTGGCAAGTGATCAGAAGTCTGTTTAAAGTTTCCAGAGCACAAAATATGTTATTTATTGCACAATCTTACCTGGGCATTCCTAAATGGCATTATTTTAGTTGCATACTCATTTCTAGTTATGTGGCGTCCTGTACTGGCAGAGAATATATATATATTCTCGGCCAGTAGAGGACGCCACATAACTAGATATAACACATATATAGATTTGTTGCAATATACAGTAGCCACACCTTATCATATGGCTTAAAAAGTAATGTACAGCTAGTAAGGGGGATTTTTACTGCTCTGGACACCAGTGATTGATCTATTATGAAAAGTTAAATGGTGCCCCGTAGAGATGAGCGAACGTACTCGTCCGAGCTTGATACTCGTTCGAGTATTAGCGTGTTCGAGATGCTCGTTACTCGTAACGAGTACCACGCGATGTTCGGGTTACTTTCACTTTCATCTCTGAGACGTTAGCGCGCTTTTCTGGCCAATTGAAAGACAGGGAAGGCAATACAACTTCCCCCTGCGACGTTCAAGCCCTATACCACCCCCCTGCAGTGAGTGGCTGGCGAGATCAGGTGTCACCCGAGTATAAAAATCGGCCCCTCCCGCGGCTCGCCACAGATGCGCTCTGACATAGTTGAGGGAAAGTGCTGCTGCTGGTGCTGCGGCTATAGGGAGAGTGTTAGGAGTATTTTAGGCTTCAAGAACCCCAACGGTCCTTCTTAGGGCCACATCTAACCGTGTGCAGTGCTGTGGAGGCTGCTTTGTGCAGTGTTGCACTTTTTTTTTTTGGTATATCGGCCGTGCAGAGCATTGCGCCCTGCAGTAATACTCCAGGGACAGAAGTGCGTAGGCAGGGACAGAAGACATATTCATTGAATATAGGCAGTGGGCCTTTGCTAAAAAATTTTGGGTGAAAAAAATCTATTTGGCCTGCCTGTGACTGTGCTCAGTGTTCTGGGTCTGTCTGTGCTGGGTGTAGTAGTTCTACAAAATCATACGCAGCCAGCTAAGTGTTACAGCAGGCTTGCGCCAAATTATTTCCTGACTCTGTCTGGGCTGTGAAATCACTGCTGTATTGCAGTCCACAGTGCAACACTCTGCAGTTCTGTGACATACTCCAGGGACAGAAGTGCGTAGGCAGGGACAGAAGACAAATTCATTGAATATAGGCAGTGGGCTTTTGCTAAAAAATTTTGGGTGAAAAAAATGTATTTGGCCTGCCTGTGACTGCTCAGTGTTCTGGGTCTGTGTGTGCTGGGTGTAGTAGTTCTACAAAATCATACGCAGCCAGCTAAGTGTTACAGCAGGCTTGCACAAAATTATTTCCTTGCGTTCCGTAAGCGAAGTCAGCCTCCAACCACAGGCCAATAAGCGGCACATTTAATTACAGCGTTCTGTTTCTGCATTACTGGTAATACAGCATGCTGAGGGGTAGGGGTAGGCCTAGAGGACGTGGACGCGGGCGAGGACGTGGAGGCCCAAGTCAGGGTGTGGGCACAGGCCGAGCCAGTGCGGTGGCCAGGGGTAGAGGCAGGGCCAGACCGAATAATCCACCAACTGTTTCCCAAAGCGCCCCCTCGCGCCATGCCACCCTGCAGAGGTCAAGGTGCTCTACGGTGTGGCAGTTTTTCACAGAGATGTCTGACGACCGACGAACAGTGGTGTGCAACCTTTGTCGCGCCAAGATCAGCTGGGGAGCCACCACCACCAGCATGCGCAGGCATATGATGGCCAAGCACCCCACAAGGTGGGACGAAGGCCGTTCACCGCCTCCGGTTTGCACCACTGCCTCTCCCCCTGTGCCCCAACCTGCCACTGAGATCCAACCCCCCTCTGAGGACACAGGCACTACCGTCTCCTGGCCTGCACCCACACCCTCACCTCCGCTGTCCTCGGCCCCATCCAGCAATGTCTCTCAGCGCAGCGTCCAGACGTTGCTGGCGCCACTGTTTGAGCGCGAGCGCAAGTACGCCGCCACGCACCCGCACGCTCAAGCGTTAAACGTGCACATTGCCAAATTGATCAGCCTGGAGATGCTGCCGTATAGGCTTGTGGAAACGGAGGCTTTCAAAAGCATGATGGCGGCGGCAGCCCCGCGCTACTCAGTTCCCAGTCGCCACTACTTTTCCCTATGTGCCATCCCAGGCCTGCACGACCACGTCTCCCGGAACATTGTACGCGCCCTCACCAACGCGGTTACTGCCAAGGTCCACTTAACAACGGACACGTGGACAAGCACAGGCGGGCAGGGCCACTATATCTCCCTGACGGCACATTAGGTGAATTTAGTGGAGGCTGGAACAGAGTCAGAGCCTGGGACCGCTCACGTCCTACCCACCCCCCGAATTGCGTGCCCCAGCTCGGTGGTGGTATCTGCGGCGGTGTATGCTTCCTCCACTAAACCACCCTCCTCCTCCTCCTCCTACGCAACCTCTGTCTCGCAATCAAGATGTGTCAGCAGCAGCACGTCGCCAGCAGTCGGTGTCGCGCGGCATGGCAGCTCAGCAGTGGGCAAGCGTCAGCAGGCCGTGCTGAAGCTACTCAGCTTAGGAAGTTAAGAGGCACACGGCCCACAAACTACTGCAGGGTCTGACAGAGCAGACCGACCGCTGGCTTGCGTCGCTGAGCCTCCAACCGGGCATGGTCGTGTGTGACAATGGCCGTAACCTGGTGGCGGCTCTGCAGCTCGGCAGCCTCACGCACGTGCCATGCCTGGCCCATGTGTTTAATTTGGTGGTTCAGCGCTTTCTGAAAAGCTACCCACGCTTGTCAGACCTGCTCGGAAAGGTGCGCCAGCTCTGCGCACATTTCCGCAAGTCCCACACGGACGCTGCCACCCTGCCCACCCTGCAACATCTGCCAGTGCACCGACTGCTGTGCGACGTGCCCACACAGTGGAACTCTACGCTCCACATGTTGGCCAGGCTCTATGAGCAGCGTAGAGCTATTGCGGAATACCAACTCCAACATGGGCGGCGTAGTGGGAGTCAGCCTCCTCAATTATTTACAGAAGAGTGGGCCTGGTTGGCAGCCATCTGCCAGGTCCTTGGAAACTTTGAGGAGTCTACCCAGATGCTGAGCGGGGATGCTGCAATCATTAGCATCACCATTCCTCTGCTATGCCTCTTGAGAAGTTCCCTGCAAAGCATAAAGGCAGACGCTTTGGAATCGGAAACAGAGGCGGGGGAAGACAGTATGTCGCTGGATAGTCAGAGCACCCTCATGTCTATATCTCAGTGCGTTGAGGAGGAGGGGGAATAGACAGCTTGGCCCACTGCTGAGGGGACAGATGCTGCTTGCCTGTCATTCTTTCAGCGTGTATGGCCGGAGGAGGGGGAGGAGCATGAGGAGGAGGGGGAAGAGACAGCTTGGCCCACTGCTGAGGGTACAGATGCTGCTTGCCTGTCATCCTTTCAGCGTGTATGGCCAGAGGAGGAGGAGGATCCTGAAAGTGATCTTCCGAGTGAGGACAGCCATGTGTTGCGTACAGGTACCCTGGCACACATGGCTGACTTCATGTTAGGATGCCTTTCTCGTGACCCTCGCGTTACACGCATTCTGGCCACTACGGATTACTGGGTGTACACACTGCTCGACCCACGGTATAAGGAGAGCCTTTCCACTCTCATTCCCGAAGAGGAAAGGGGTTCGAGAATGATGCTATACCACAGGGCGCTGGTGGACAAACTGATGGTAAACTTCCCATCCGACAGCGCTAGTGGCCGAAGGCGCATTTCCGCGGCCCAGGTAGCAGGGGAGGCGCAGAGATCAGGCAGCATGTACAGCGCAGGCAGGGGAACATTATCCAAGGCCTTTGCCAGCTTTATGGCTCCCCAGCAAGACTGTCACCGGTCCCCAGTCAAGGCTGAGTCGGCGGGAGCACTGTAAAAGGATGGTGAGGGAGTACGTAGCCGATCGCACGACCATCCTCGGTGACGCCTCTGCCCCCTACAACTACTGGGTGTCGAAGCTGGACACGTGGCCTGAACTCGCGCTGTATGCCCTGGAGGTGCTTGCTTGTCCTGCGGCTAGAGTCTTGTCAGAGAGTGTGTTTAGTGCGGCTGGGGGAATCATCACGGATAAGCGTACCCACCTGTCAACCGACAGTGCCGACAGGCTAACACTCATCAAGATGAACAAAGCCTGGATTTCCCCAGACTTCTCTTCTCCACCAGCGGACAGCAGCGATACCTAAACAATACGTAGGCTGCACCCGCGGATGGAAGCATCGTTCTCTATCACCATCCAAAACGGGGACCTTTTTGCTTCATCTATCTGTGTATAATATTCCTCCTCCTCCGCCTGCTCCTCCTCCTGAAACCTCACATAATCACGCCGAACGGGCATTTTTTTTTTAGGCCCACAAAGCTCAGTCATATAATTTTTATAAACCATTTTTATACGTTTCAATGCTCATTAAAGCGTTGAAACTTTCACCTCAACCAATTTTTATTTCTACTGGGCTGCCTCCAGGCCTAGTTACCAATTAAGC
Organism: Eleutherodactylus coqui; assembly: GCA_035609135.1. Classification (NCBI taxonomy): domain Eukaryota; kingdom Metazoa; phylum Chordata; class Amphibia; order Anura; family Eleutherodactylidae; genus Eleutherodactylus; species Eleutherodactylus coqui. Next base: position 161,814,596 of record CM069410.1, on the reverse strand, counting down.
CACATTAACCAAAGCGATTTAATGGGTTTCACCTGCCCTCTTGGTTGGGCATGGGCAATTTTTCTCAGGTACATTAGTACTGTTGGTACAGCAATTTTTGAGGGCCCTCACCTACAGTGTAATCCAATTAATTTTTAGCCCACCTGCATCACAGCTGACGTAACATCAGCTGTGTTGGGCACTGCAATGGGATATATTTATGTACCGCCGGTGGCTTCCTGGCACCCACCCATGCTGTGGGTCCACAGGGAGTTGTAACTGCATGTGTCCACTTCTAAAGAACCCCAGTCTGACTGGGGCATGCAGTGTGGGCCGAAGCCCACCTGCATTAAACATGACATTATTATTACCTCAGCTGTGATGGGCAATGCAATGGGATATATTTATGTACCGCCGGTGGCTTCCTGGCACCCACCCATGCTGTGGGTCCACAGGGAGTTGTAACTGCATGTGTCCACTTCTAAAGAACCCCAGTCTGACTGGGGCATGCAGTGTGGGCCGAAGGCCACCTGCATTAAACATGACATTATTACCTCAGCTGTGATGGGCAATGCAATGGGATATATTTAGGTAGCGCCGGTGGGTTCCAGGGAGCCACCCATGCTGTGGGTCCACAGGGAGTTGTAACTGCATCTGTCCACTTCTAAAGAACCCCAGTCTGACTGGGGCATGCAGTGTGGGCCGAAGCCCACCTGCATTAAACATGACATTATTACCTCAGCAGTGATGGGCAATGCAATGGGATATATTAATGTACCACCGGTGGCTTCCTGGCACCCACCCATGCTGTCGGTCCACAGGGACTTCACAATAGGGAGTTGTACCTGCCTGTGTCTATGAATTAAAAACCCTGGTCCGGTTGGGGCATGCAGTGTGGGCCGAAGCCCACCTGCATTTAATCTGACGTTAGCTCTGCTGTCCAGGGCACTGCAATGGGATACATTTATGTACAGCCGGTGGGTTCCAGGGAGCCACCCATGCTGTGGGTGCACACGGAATTCCCATTGCGGAGTTGTACCTGCCTGTGAGTATTTATAAAAAACCGCGGTCTGACTGGGGCATGCAGACACCTTGACAGAATGAATAGTGTGTGGCACATAGGTTCCCCATTGCTTTGCCCACGTGTGCAGCTCCAGATGGAGGTGGCACAGGATTGAATTTCTCATTGCTTCTGTACATCATTGTGGGCTATCGCCCCGCCCCTTTTAAAGAGGGTCGCTGCCTAGCCGTGCCAACCCTCTGCAGTGTGTGCCTGCGGTTCCTCCTCATGGCAGACGCACTTATAAATAGACATGAGTGTGGCGTGGCATGAGGGCAGCTGAAGGCTGGGCAGGGACAGTTTGGTGTGCGCTGTGGACACTGGGTCGTGAGGGGGGGGGGGTTGGGCAGCATGTAACCCAGGAGAAGTGGCAGCGGAGTGTCATGCAGGCAGTGATTGTGCTTTGTTGGAGATAGTGTGGTGCTTAGCAAAGGTATGCATTGCTAATGAGGGCTTTTCAGAAGTAAAAGTTGGGAGGGGGGGGGGCCACTGTTGCCGCTATTGTGGCTTAATAGTGGGACCTGTGAACTTGAGATGCAGCCCAACATGTAGCCCCTCGCCTGCCCTATCCGTTGCTGTGTCGTTCCCATCACTTTGTTGAATTGCCCAGATTTTCACAAACGAAAACCTTAGCGAGCATCGGTGATATACAAAAATGCTCGGGTCGCCCATTGACTTCAATGGGGTTCGTTACTCGAAACGAACCCTCGAGCATCGCGAAAAGTTCGTCTCGAGTAACGAGCACCCGAGCATTTTGGTGCTCGCTCATCTCTAGTGCCCCGTTTAACTTTTCTCTGCACATTGATGTTCACTGCTACTGGCTGTGCAGGGGCCTGCCACCAGCACCATTCCCTTGAGAATAGGGCTGCGCTGCTTTACCCTGCACAGCTTGGTGGTTGAGGGCCACTGTGCATCAGCTGCATTAACAGAATCAGTAGGGGTCCCAATAGTTGGATCAAACACTATTCTGCCAAAACTAATTGGACACCTGAGCAAGAGTCAAAGTGTTTATTTCCATATGTTACTATTTAGTGGGGGTCCTTTGGCCCTAATGACATGGAATACTCTCTGTGAAATACTTTCTACTAACTGATACACTAATACTAAGCTGTTATTTCCCTCCATTCGTCCTACAGGCATCTGGTGAGTTCTCTCAAAGAAGATGGACGCAGTTCATATTTCCTGACCTGACATTCCAGTGTGTCCCAAAGATGTTCAGTAGGGTTCAGGTTTGGACTCTGTGCAGCTAGTCCAATCGTGGAACATCCATATCCGCAAACCAACATACAAAAACAGCATTTGATTTATGACAAGGCGCACAATGTCTTATTGAAATTATTGCTGACGCCCGCTGCCTTGGGGTCACACTGGACTCGGACCTCTCCTTTATCCCTCACATCCAATCTCTGGCCCAGACATGCCTCATGCACCTCAGGAATATTGCTAAAATCCGTCCGTTCCTCACCACGGACACGTTAAAGACACTCATTGTCGCCCTCATCCACTCCCGACTCGACTACTGCAACTCGCTGCTCATTGGCCTTCCCCGGATCGGACTCTCTCCTGTCCAATCCATACTACTATTGTCTAGATTATCAAGTCACACCCCCATGTTCATGGTTCTTGCCACTACAGCCAACAGACCAAGACCACGCCACATCAAACATCCCCAGACCATAACTGACTTCTGCCCTACTTAAGTATTGGCACAACACGTGTGAAAGGTGTTCCCCAGGCATCCTCCACACTCAGGTACATCCATCTGATTTGAAGATGAGGTGTCGTGGTTTGTCACTCCATAGCTCATTCTTCCATTGTACAACTGTCCAAAGACGATGCTTCTTGCAGCATTGGAGACTGACCAATGAATTGTACGTCAAGATGGACGGCTTGCCTGCGGCATCATAACCTGTATAGTCAATAGTGTGTAATTCTCATCATAAATTATGGCTGACACCTTCAAGGGTCTGCATCTTATGTAGCATAGTTTAGGATACATGACATGCTCATAAGACATGATACGTTCTACTAATAGGGATGTCCAAATACTTTTTATAGCATAGTTTAGCAATATGCCATTGCTTTATTAGATGGGCAATTCCACCATTAAAGCGGTTGTCCCGCGCCGAAACGGGCTTTTTTTTTTTTTCAACCCCCCCCCCCCCCCCCGTTCGGCGCGAGACAACCCCGATGCAGGGGTTAAAAAAGATCACCGGACAGCGCTTACCTGGATCCCCGCGCTCCGGTGACTTCTTACTTACCCGGTGAAGATGGCCGCCGGCATCTTCTCCCTCCGTGGACCGCAGGGCTTCTGTGCGGTCCATTGCCGATTCCAGCCTCCTGATTGGCTGGAATCGGCACGTGACGGGGCGGAGCTACACGGAGCCCCATTGAGAAGATAAGAAGACCCGGACTGTGCAAGCGCGTCTAATTTGGCCATTAGACGGCGAAAATTAGACGGCAACCATGGAGACGAGGACGCCAGCAACGGAGCAGGTAAGTGAAAAACTTTTTATAACTTCTGTATGGCTCATAATTAATGCACAATGTACATTACAAAGTGCATTAATATGGCCATACAGAAGTGTATAGACCCACTTGCTGCCGCGGGACAACCCCTTTAAGCAATTTTGTTAGATCCTTCTGGCTGTGCTCACACAAAAGAATTTGTTGTGGATTTCAATAGCCAGCAGGAGTTAGCCCCATTATCTCTGTTGCTGTGTTCTAAGTTCACAGAGGATTGCCTTGTATTTTTTTTTTACATTTCCAGTAAAAGTCCCTTAATTCAGCATTTGATAGTACAGAATTCTAATAATCCATAATAAATGACAAAATAATATGTTAGGTATCTGTAGAGATAAATTCGGGGGGTGGGGGGGGGGGGGGGTGGGACTGCAGCCCATGAAAATATGTTAAACCCTGAAAGGACACATATTAAACAGCAGCCATATTTATGTGTTTATTTACACAAACTTGGCTTTACAATACTTGTATTACAGCTATAAGTGAGCCGCCATTTACTCCACCGACCGTTGTTAGACATGAGCCCCTTTCCAAGTCTCTTGCTGTTCTTTAAATGTACCACTAGATGGCAGCAAAGCCAAAATCTTCAATGATTTGCATGCACTGACCCTCCTTGCAGGGGACTGGAGATGTGGAGAAGGGTAAAAAGTTATCCAAGATAGTAACTAATATTACTGCTATTTTAAGAAAATGATGTATGTTGCAGTCATAACTCAATAGAAAACTGTTAGCGCTCCGTCCAGGGTTTCTATCTGCTTAGTTTTTGGAGGAGAGAAAGTGGTTAGGAAAATTGGGCAGTGTAATTTTTCCATTTAAAAAGAAAAAAACAGAATGGAAGCAAACAGAAGCCTTTTTGTTTGCTTCACATTTTGTTTTTTAAGCCCCTTTGAAATCACTGGGGGAGAAAAGGGATTATTTTTTTTTTCCATTTTATTTGTTTCTCTCCTCCAAAAACAGAGCAGAGAGATGGAGACCCTGAACTGCGCCTAACAGAGGTGAGAAAACACCTTAATTGGTTCTGGAGCCTTGAAAATGTCATCCAAAAGTACAGCAAAATAAAGAGTAAAGAAAAGTAAAGGGGTTGTGACAGCATTTGCTTTATCCCCTATCCACCTGATAGGGGAAAACCTGCAGAGGAGTGGGGGGTCTTACCACTGAGACCCCCACCAATGTCAAGAATGGGGGTCTTGTGTCCCCTGTCCTCCTGACCAGGGGCAGATTGGGAAATTAAAATGGCCCTGGAAAAAATCAGAACGTGGCCCCATGTTGTAGGTGGGCCCAAACCAGCAGAAAGCAGGAAGAATTCAAGTAGGTAGCGGTCAACTAATCGCCTGCCGCAGGCGTGAGGATAGTAAGAGAGTAGAAACTATGTGGTATATGTAGCTTGCTGCAGTAAATTTACTATGAGGCATAGAACAGGTTAGAAGTGGATATATAGAACATTAAAGTGCCGCCTATTTCTAACCTGTTAAGCCTCCATGTAAATGAACATCACAGACTGGCTTGCCTTTAGCATTTATGTCATATGTCCTGTGTCCCGCATGATCCCTGTGCTAACTGACAGTCGAGCTCTCGCTACAATGGCAAGGATCAGGAAGACTCTGATCCCTGTCATTTAACTCCCTAGATGCCACAGTCAATAGCAAAAACGTAATTGGAGGATGCCAATGGGTAACCAAGGCAGCTGGAGGCCTAGGAAAGACCCCAAGATAGGCCACAGCAGTATAACTATTGGGATGATCCTTCAGCACCACCTAATAGATTGCTTTGCAGTCTTAGACGCACATGGAATAATATTTTGCTATGCTGAGTATACAAAAGATCACCTTGTGTCGTCCCTCGTGAAGTCCATATAAGCTATTACAGTACCATTATATCCAGTGATCACAGGTGACGTCCCCTCTGACTAGAGTCAATTAATTTCTATTTTACTTCATCTAGCCCAGACTGTCATGATGGCTTCTCCGGGTCACAACTTGTCTCTGTAGAATTAGACACAGACCTCTTTGATACCTCAATTTTCCAGGGACCTGGCTTCATTTTCCAAACTTCCACATAATCTCCCCACGCATTGTACCCTGGGTAGTAGTAATGTCACCTGAGGTAACCCACACAGTTATAGTATCTGCCTTTTTATGTTCCCTGTAGGCCACACATAATAAATACCACTTTTCATGTCCCACACAAATAATAATGCTCCGCTGTCACTCACAGGCCCTCACCCAGTAATGCTTCATATATGTCCCCACTCAGTAATAATCTCTCTCACAGGCCCCCACTCAGTAATAATGCCCCATAGAGGCCCTCGTATGGTATTAATGCTCAATATAGGCCCCCTCAGTAATAATGCCTCTCACAGGCTCCAATCAGTAATGCCCCATATAGGCCGCCACCCAATAATAATGCCCCTCATAGGCTCCACTCAGTAATAATTCTCCATATAGGTCCCTGCTCAGTAATAATCTGCCTCACAGCCTCTGTATAAGCCCTCCTGTTCTCTGTATCATTCAAGCACCAAAAAGAAAATAAAAAGCAAGTTTTTCCACAATAAGCTGTATTCCTGCAATTGGATTGTTTTGCGTTCATTCAGAGCCAGAAGTAGCCGGATGGCAACAGCTTGTGAGTATACTTGCTTGCGGAACTGAGGCTTGCAGCACATGAAGATAAGGTGGGACTTTTGTTTTTTGTTTCCTATGGATAAAGCGGCTAATTCTACCTTACATTGAAGTGCTATTTACCCTCGAAGTTTGAAATCATTTTCATTACTCCGCTTAATATATCGCTGTGTAAATTCCAGCGAGGTGCTTTGAAAACCCTTTTTTCTCCAACCAATATGAATTCAGAAGCAGACCAGAGATTGGCCAAATTAGCTGAACATTTGGCTCCACAACAGGCAATGTTCCTAGAAATAGTAATGTGGAACAGCTTCTATTTGAGTTGGAGAAGGCAAGAAAAAAAGAAACTAAAATTTGGTGGGATATGAATAGTTTGGACAAATATATACAACTTAATATGATACCAAGAGGTTTAAGATTGAAAAAAGAACCTACATTTGAAAATTCCACCGAGTTTAAAGAAAAATGGCATGATATATTATCTGAATGTTCCATCAAATTAATGCAATTAATAGTAAAATATGAAGCAGAAAAATTGAAGCAACTAGAAATTGACATAAAAAGTATAGAAGAATCTTTGATGAAAATGGTTGAAATGGAGGAATGGTGTCATATGGATAAAAAATTAAAAAATAACATCACAAAGATGGAAGAGAATATTATGTACACAAAAAGAAACAAGTTGGAAAGAGACAGAAAAGATTATGATACAAATAGTGTTTATAATTGGACCAATAAACGCATGTATAGAGGAGAATTCAGACCTATACTAAAACGAAATAATAGAGACAGAAAAAGAAAATACAATAGAGTCACTTTTTCCACAACTGATACTGAAGGACATACTACAGAAAGAGATTCGTCCAGCTGTAGCATGTCTAGCCCAGAACCAGGTGTATCCGGTATGAGTATGAGAAAGAAAATGCAAAAAAACGAGGCAACTTTAAACAAAAGATATCCCAGCAGGAATCGGAGAATGTGAACAAAAATGTTATTGTTCTAAGACCATTTATTATTTCAGAACAACAAATATGTCTCTTAAACAAAGGATTAAGTTTTTCTCCGGAAAATGACTTTTCTTTATTTGACACATTACTGGATGTAAACAGGTTCATTAGATCTTTGACAGTTAAAAGATATTTTTCTGATAAAAACTGGAGCACAAACACAAATCCACATGATGTTTTTTCTAACTATCAATATACCAATGAATTTGAGGACTGTACCTTTAAGGAAATTCTGGCAACCAAAGATCTATTAGAGTTGGAAAAAGAAGGTGGGAGTGAATTGGTTGATATACAGAACATAAATAAGATCAATTTCCATATCCCTAACCCAAGTTTCTACCCTCTGAATGCCAGAACAAAACACATGGATGATTTTCAACTGGCCATAGAAAAAGAACTTTTCAAAATCAAGGAAACCAATGTACGTAGAAAAAAGAAGAAAGATAATCTCACTACTAAAGAAAAAATCGGCTTGAAGGAATTTATGGATAATAAGAACTTAGTCATACGTAAATCTGACAAAGGGGGTAATATAGTTCTGCTAGACTCTGACCTCTATGCAAATCTTGTTAAAAATATATTAAATAATACTGATATATATAAAAAAATTGATATTAATCCGCTACAAGGTTGTTTAAAAGAATTTAACAGATTATTGCATAGGGGAAAAGAGTATGGCATATTGGATGATAAAATTATTTCATAACTGTCTCCCTCAAATCCTGTTATGGCTTTATTCCATGGTCTTCCCAAAATCCATAAGGGAATATTTCCACCTCCATTGCGACCGATAGTTGCAGGGATCGGCTCACCCTGTGAGCATTTGAGCTCGTGGGTGGACCGATCCCTGCAACCGTTAGTATATAGAACTCCTGGTTTTTTGAGAGACAGCAAGCATGTAATACAAAAATTACAACATATGAAGTGGAGTGATGATCTGTGTTGGATCCTATGTGACGTTAAGGATTTGTATTCTTGCATACCACACCATGCGGCCATAGAAGCAGTACGTTTTCATTTACAGAATTTCAGTAACTATAGTAATGAATTAAAGGAGTTTATTTTGTTATCCACGGAATTTCTATTAACACATAATTTTTTCTCCTTTGATCAACAATTTTTCCTACAAATTTCTGGAGCCCCGATGGGGTCTAAATTTTCTCCAGTTATAGCCAACCTCTTTATGAGTTGGTGGGAGGATTCTTTTATATTTAATCATAATAATCCTTTTGCTGGCCGCATGGTGTGGTATGCGAGATACATTGATGATATAATAATTATTTGGAATAAAGGTCCGGAACAAAATAGTGTACATGAACAAATTGGTCAGTTTGAAAATTATATCAATAATAATTCTGTGAATTTACAGTTCACCGTAACACATAGCAATGTTGAAGTACCATTCCTAGATTTAACCCTGAGAGGTAATTGTATCAAAGGAATAGAGACCAAATTATACAGAAAAACGACAGCAGGTAACACCATACTACATGCTAATAGTGGGCATCCCAAACACACTATTAAAGCTATCCCCGTAGGGGAACTAATACGGGCAAAAAGATCCTGTTCAGATAATGCTTTTTTTTGATGCAGCCAAAATGGATATCAAAAATAGGCTGCATCAAAGAGGTTATAAACAGACATCATTAGATGAGGCATGTACCAAAATAGAAACAATCAATAGGGAAGAATTACTTAAGGATAAATGTACAAAAAAAAGGGAATATTAACAAGGGAATGGTTTTCTCTACGGCATATAGCAGAAATTTTTATGAAATTAAAAAAATATTTTTCAAATTTTTGCCTGTTTTAAGACAGGATGACACTGTTGATAAGATATTAAAGGAAGGAATTAAATGTGTTGCAAAACGAAGTAAAAACTTGGGAGATCTAATAGCACCTAGCACCTTTTCTTCCAAAAAGGAAAAACCGCAATGGATGAAATTTCAGTTTTTTTTCCGCTGCGGTAATCCTAGATGTACTGTCTGTCACTTAGTGGATAAGAGAAAAACCTTTTCTGACAGCGATGGCAATAGAGAGTATAAAATTTACAATTTTATTAACTGCAACACTATTAATGTAGTTTATATGATTCATTGCAGAGAGTGTAATTTGAACTACATAGGTTGCACTACACGAAAGCTGAAGACGCGAATCAACGAACATATCCGTGACATTAAAAAGGATAATGTGAACAGTTCAGGAGCGGTAAAACACTTTTGTGAGAAACACAAAGGAAATTTAAATAGTTTCTCATTCTGTGGTATTGAAAAAGTCATAAACAAAAAGAAAGGAACAATTAACCCGGATAAAGTGTTTAAAAGGGAAGCGTTTTGGATATTAAACTTAAACACAAGATTCCCGAAAGGAATGAATTATAAAACAGACCTTTTATACATTTATTAGTTGCAGCAAATATTGTTCATCAAAAAATGGATATTAATTCCAACATAATTCCACTTTATCAGTAATGTATGATGTACTGTCATTAATTATAATGTGTTGCTGCTTGCATTACTACATATTAATAATTTGTGTTTTATTTCTATGTTGCTGTCAGAAGGTTCATTCTCACTTTTATTTTTATTTTTACTTTTATTTTTGCTTCTGCAATGATGATGTATAGATTTCACATTTTATGCTATTGAGTGGAGCATATAATATATGAATGTTCGTTTCTATATATCATTTAATATATTATGCATATATATAACAACCAAGACAAGTTCCTGCAGGAGGGACAGGTTTTGGTAATTGAAATAATAGACTGCCATGGGTTAATTGCACATGTGTTTTTAATTCACTTATTTTCACTAAACCTTTTTAAGGTTTGCATAATGGCTTTGTTAGTCAGAGGTGAACAAGGTTTCATAACCGAAACGCGTTCTCTGTATCATTCAAGCACCAAAAAGAAAATAAAAAGCAAGTTTTTCCACAATAAGCTGTATTCCTGCAATTGGATTGTTTTGCGTTCATTCAGAGCCAGAAGTAGCCGGATGACAACAGCTTGTGAGTATACTTGCTTGCGGAACTGAGGCTTGCAGCACATGAAGATAAGGTGGGACTTTTGTTTTTTGTTTCCTGTATAAGCCCTCCTGTGTAATAATGCCGCAGCCTGCACTCAGTACTGCTTCCCCTCATAGACCCCAGCCCCCCCCCCCCCCCCCCAGTCAGTAGCGTTGCCGCACAGTAATGTAATATTCATCTGACATATATTCATTGTAGGTAGGTGTTGGAATTCTTGTACATTAGGCTGACTGTGGATAATCAGAGGTATGTTCAAACTGATCTGTATAAGAAGCAGAGGCGTAACTTGAAGCTTCTGGACCCCAATGCAAAATGTATAACGGGGCCCCAACTATAATGCTTTATTCAGAGTACTGGCCTCCCTATATGGAGAATAGAGACCTTATGGGCCCCCTAAGGCTCCTGGGCCCGGGTGCAACCGCATCCCCTATAGTTACACCCCTGATAGGAAGGACACAGTGGTTAATTATCTTCTATATGTCACTTCTGCACATACTCCATCTATTATAAAGGCGATTCCAGTGGGCCAGTTCGCAAGGGCCAGACGCATATGCTCTAATGAAGAACAATTTGAGATATAGACATGAGATCTTAAGGAAAGATTTAAAGAGAGTGGAAATAGTAATAGATCGATAAACAATGGTTATACTAGAGCATTATGATTGAATCGTAAATGCTCTTTGACCATTTAATAGAAAATATGAGGAGGATCGACGAGTAAGACTTATGCCCCATTTACATGCAACGATGATTGCTCAAAATTCGTTCAAAAGATAGTTTGATTGACAGTTTGAGCAATCATTTTGCATAAACTACTAATGTCCATTAGTAGCTTATTAGCTTCATTTGCATGTAAATGATGCTCCCTTCACTGTATGCAGATAACAGCAGGGGATATTTTATCTGCATACAGCCACTTTTTGTTCTGCCTGGGGACTGCAGCTGAAAACAATTATCAGCCAACTCGTGGAGAACTCAGCGGTCCCTGCTATCACGAACGATGGATTTCATGCTCACATGAAATCCATAGTTCGGCAGAAAAGTAAACGGTGGTAAGATTTACACAGGATTGTTGCTTAAAAGGCATCGTTTGAACAATTTTTTAACGATAATCATTACGTGTAAAAGGGCCCTTATTTCTACCTACAATTACAGATGGGTGGATAAGCGGACGGTCTTCAGGAAACATTAGCTGATTTTGATGACAGACTCAGTTTTGTCTTCATGCGACGCTGACATTCCACTAATGGCTGTACGGACATGTAGAAATCTTACAGACATTTTGATTGAAAGCCATTATGTTCCCAGTTAAAAACTATTTTGGTGCTACTAAAGTTAAGCAGGGATATTATCCATGTGGAATATGTGATGCATGTTGTAACATGTTAACAGCCAATGAATTTACCGCTGTTGATGGTAGGAGAACATTTAATATCAGACACTTTATGACATGCAACACAGATATCATGGGATATTTAAACAACCTGCCCATGTTATAAAATATATGTAGTGCATATTACTAAGGAGCTCAGGATCAGGATGAGGAAACCTGTTGGGGACATTGTTGAAGCGAAGAAGTAAGATGATGATGACATTCTCAAGAAAATCCCTAGGCACTTTAAATTACATCACAACTGTGATCCAAAGGGTTGTATGGTTAGGGGCATTGACCGATTATGCTGTGATTGTTACAGATTATGGATCCACTGGACCAACCAACCAAGCCTGGACCAGTCCGGGAGTAGTTGTCAGCTGACTTCTCGGATAGAGGGACTGTTGCCAGGAAAAGGGAGACTGACCCTTGGCTGCAGAGAGAATAGAAGACCCCTACCTACCAGCAAGGCGATCGCCCCAATAAGGGCGGCCCTGCGCTGGAACCTCGGGTGTGGCTATCCCTAATGGAGTAGCAAACATAGGAACTGGCTACAGACAGAGGAGCACGCAGATGCAGGACAGAGCAAGGGCAAACCATAGACAGGAATGGGAACTGACTAGAGATGAGCGAGTATACTCGCTAAGGGCAATTGCTCGAGAGAGCATTGCCCTTAGCGAGTACCTGCCCGCTCGAGAGGAAAGGTTCGGGTGCCGGCGGCGGGCAGGGAGCTGCGGGGGAGAGCGGGGAGGAACAGAGGGGAGATCTCTCTCTCCCTCTCTCCCCCCCACTCCACCCTGCTGACTGCTGCTACTCACCACTCCCCCGCGCCAGCACCCGAACCTTTCCTCTCGAGCGGGCAGGTACTCGCTAAGGGCAATGCTCTCTCGAGCAATTGTCCTTAGCGAGTATACTCGCTCATCTGTAGAACTGACAGAAAACAAACATACAGACAGATGCAGAGCTCAGACAGCATAAACAGAATTCGGACACAAACTAAGGAATACAGACAGAACTCAGACTGCATACACAGAACTCAGGGAGTGGGACAGAACTGAGCAACAGAGCACAGAACTAAAATAGAAGTGGGTGACCAAAAAAAAGATTATTGGTGGTCAGGGCTGGAACTATAACAGAAAGCTTCAGTCCTATTGAAATCAATAGGAGTAACTTAGTAACATAGTATGGTAGGCTGAAAAAAGACAAAAGTTCATCCAGTTCAGCTTTTTTTTACCCCCCCCTCCCCCCGCCCACCATGTTGATTCAGAGGAAGGCAGAAGCCTTCTACTAGACTTTCGGCTCTGACTGCAATGAGGAGCTGGAAGGTGTAATATTTCAATAGCAGTTACACTGTCTATTACACTTCCAGCCCTGATCTCTGATGTGAATATTCACCCCTGGTGCACTGACACTGGGCCAGAGGATCAGCTGATCAGCAGGGAGCCCCACCAAGCAACTATTCATGATACATCCTCAAGGATAGGTCATCAGTAGTAAGTCCCAGAATACAGCTTTAAAGGGGTTGTCCCGAGGCAGCAAGTGGGTCTATACACTTCTGCATGGCCATAATAATGCACTTTGTAATGTACATTGTGCATTAATTATGAGCCATACAGAAGTTATAAAAAGTTTTATACTTACCTGCTCCGTTGCTGGCGTCCTCGTCTCCATGGTGCCGACTAATTTTCGCCCTCCGATGGCCAAATTAGCCGCGCTTGCGCAGTCCGGGTCTTCTTCTTTTCTGAATGGGGCTCCGTGTAGCTCCGTGTAGCTCCGCCCCGTCACGTGCCGATTCCAGCCAATCAGGAGGCTGGAATCTGCAATGGACCGCACAGAAGCCCTGCGGTCCATGAAGACAGAGGATCCCGGCGGCCATCTTCAGCAGGTAAGTATGAAGACGCCGGACCGCCGGGATTCAGGTAAGCGCTGTGCGGGTGGTTTTTTTAACCCCTGCATCGGGGTTGTCTCGCGCCGAACGGGGGGGGGGGGGGGGGGTTTAAAAAAAAAAAAACCCGTTTCGGCGCGGGACAACCCCTTTAACATTGCCCTTCAAATAAACCCTTCAAATTACCTTAAAAAGCAGTGTGCCAGCGTTCAGCAACAGAAGCACAACAAAAAAAGCACGTGTTTTTAAACAAAAAAAATGCGTACATTGTTAAAAACTGTAGGCAAAAAAAAAAAAAAAAATGTATATTTTTCTTTTATGCTTATTTTTTCAGAAATGCATAAGAATGCACAAAAAAGCGAAATATAGATGTAGCCTTATGTGTATTTCAGTTAGAGATGAGCGAACCTACTCGTTTCGAGTAATTACTCGATCGAGCACCGCGATTTTCGAGTACTTCCGCACTCGGGTGAAAAGATTCGGGGGGCGCCGGGTGGCGGGGGGAGGCGTGGCGGACCGGGGGGTAGCAGCGGGGGAACAGGGGGGAGCCCTCTCTCTCTCTCTATCCCTCTCCACCCACTCCCCGCTGCAACTCTCCACTCACCCACGGTGCCCCCCGAATCTTTTCACCCGAGTACGGAAGTACTCGAAAATCGCGGCGCTCGGGCGAAAAAGGGGCGTGGCCGAGTAGGTTCGCTCATCTCTAATTCCAGTAGTTTAAACCTTTTTAGTGCTGGGTTTAGACTATTAGAATACACATTTACCATATAGTAGAAGTTATCTTAGTGCTGTACTGCCTTGTAATTCTGCATTTTGAAGGGGGTTTACAAGGCAATTTTTATTGATCTGTCCTCCAGGATAGGTTATCAATAGCTGATCAGTTTCAATCTGCTGCTTGGAATCCCAAACAATCAACTGTTCAGACAGCCACTGTCGCTGGCAAAATACACAAGTTGCAGAGCAGAAGCAGCTACTGCCGACCCATGTGTAGTGGCCGACGCAGGTAAATGCAGGCACATCTCCCATTAAAATCAATGAGAGTTGTGAATGCAATTACCAGCACTGGCCACTGCACAAGGGTCGAAGTTGCATGCTTTCATTCTGTACCTTGTGTGTTTTGCTGGCACCAGTGGGCACCCACACAGCTTCTCGGGTGAGGTCCGCCACTCAGGACTCTCACCAATCAGCTATTGGTGTCTTATCTTGAGGTTAGACAATAAAAATTGTCTGGAAAAACCCTTTTTAATGTTTTCATTGCTGATTCTCATGACACTGATATAACTCACATACTTGCAACTACATTGAATTCTTAAATGGAATTAGATTACAATTGACCAGCTCTGATAATGTAGCACTCAGTTTATATGATACAGCATACAGGGGTAAGAAAGGATGAAGGACAGAAGACAAAAACTGAATGTTACAAGCGAAGAACTCATTTTACACCAAATCTCCAGTGAATTTTGTCTTTCTTTCAATATGGTTCATTTTATACATGCGTAATAATAATGTTTTTGTTTGCGTAATGGTGTGAAGAGTCTGTTTGTCAAGACATACTATTTTCACAAGTGCTCTTGTGCCGCTGTCAGGCTCTGGCGTGCGTCTCCTCTTCAGCCCCGGTCTTTAGTCTTCTGCCAGCTCTTCCTGGATTGAATGTTGAAATCCACGCCTCCAGGAAGCACTTTTTGTGATTGGCTGAGCTAGCGCTCGAGGACTAATCGCAGGCATTCATTCATTCATTGAATAGCTGTGATTGGTTCATTGAGCACTGACTCACAGCCAATGCTTCCTGAAGGTAGGGATTTCAACTTCAAATCCACGAAGGTCTGACAGAAGACTGAGGCAGAAGAGCAGATGTGTGCTGGAGCATGACAGCAGGTGAGAGGTGATGTATTCTTGCCTCCATATTGCTAATTTTTATTTAGCAAAAACTGATGAATATTTATCCAGTAGTTACAATGTCTTTCCACGTTACAATGTCAGATTGTTCTTCCTACAATGCATCATTTTTCCTGTGTGGCTGTCCGCCATTAGGATCACCACACAAAGGTACGTGATTGTGACACCCACGCAGAGAATGTGCGGGGTGCATCTAGGCTAAGCCTTCTTCTAAGTGATTGCCTGCCAGAGTGTAACTGGAGAGACCCCTACCTTTTACCTCCTCCGGAGTATACTTAATGTCCAGGACCGGTGACATGTGGACTATAGGGCCGTATTGTTCCTGTGTGTTTTTCCTCCCAACCTACGATACACAAATCTCTGTGTTTATTATTCCACCGTATAGAATAACGAAGTGGGAACGGTGGCGTCACAACGTGATATATACTTGTACAAACATTTCCCCTCGTGTTACCACTCTGCTACACTGTGACAGGGACTAGGCCTCCAGCCATACCCACAGTAAGTGGAATTGTAGCACATACAAGTCCCAGTGTTCAAATGTATTACCCACCGTGTGTTGCAACAGCAATTGATAAACAAAATGAATAGCCAAAAAAACATATATAAAAGCTGGTCAGCAAATCGCATTGTCGTCAGTCGTAATAAAAAAAATAATAATCAAAAGATAATAAAAGCCAGGAGGGTGAGACACATAAAATGTATCAAATAAAAAGGGCAAAAGAAAAAAATGCTTTAATAAAGAAATATTAAGGGAATAGAAGATAGGAGGGAAGAAAACAAAAAATGGCTGGCAGACACGGAGGCCATATTCAAGTCTCCAAATGCCATAGCGACACATTGGCACCCTATGATCACAATGCAGGGGTCCGATGAGTGGCAGAGGGAGCCCCCTCCCTCTGTCAGCCCTTTTATATGCCGTGGTCATTGACTGTAGCATGCGAAGTGTTAAACAGTGGGGATCAGAGGTCTCTCCAGTCCTCGCTATTTGAGCAAGTGCCAGGCTATTATCCAGCAGAACACCCGTTCCCTCTGGCAGCTTCTGATGCAGTGTTGTAAAAATGCTTTCAAAAGGCCCTCGGCTGCCATTTCAATCGCACGGCAACCTGTGATCTTAGCGTGGGGGGCAGTGTAGGATCCCCCAAACATCGGTCAGGGCAGTTAAATGTATGTACAGAGACTCTCCTGGATAAGCATTGTTACATCATCAATCACTCACCCTCAGATCATTATCCTATACACAAATGAGATACAAAAGGGGAGAGGCTGTCAGTCTTCATGCAGCGGGCAGGGAGCGGCTGGCGCTGCCGGCTCCATGACTCAGAGCATAGCTCCAAGTCAAACTTTACGTGTATAGCGCAGCATTTTACCGCTGTGTGAGCCAGCCTATCGCTGTGTATGGCAGAGGTTTTTTTACGGCACATAACAGCTTTATTTTATTTTGCAAATGTGTTAGTGCGCATTCACATGGACGTAAATTTGCAACGTATTACACAGTGAATAGAGCCCATTGATTTCAATGGGTTAATTCACAGCTGCATATATCTCACGCACGCTGTCATTCGCATTATGGCTTTTTAAAAAGAATTTCCCGATCAGTGGCTTTGCGACTTATAAACTCTGTACATACGCAAATTAATTGCATATGTACAGTGTTTATTACATGCCCATAGAGAACAATAGGGCTCTATTGTGTGTAATACACAGTAAAGTAGAACATGCTGCGTTCTTTTTTACGTGGGTATAATATGCAATGTATATAAACAAGTGTGAATGGATCAATGAAAATCAATGTACTTTCACTGACTTCCTTCACCGCGTAATACGCTAATAAATTACGCTCGTGTGAGCCTGTCATTAAGTGTCCTCATTCTGAGGAGCTGCAGCGTTTGACAGAATCCCTGCACCTCTTC
The DNA here is from genome assembly GCA_035609135.1 of Eleutherodactylus coqui. Classification (NCBI taxonomy): domain Eukaryota; kingdom Metazoa; phylum Chordata; class Amphibia; order Anura; family Eleutherodactylidae; genus Eleutherodactylus; species Eleutherodactylus coqui. Next base: position 161,797,316 of record CM069410.1, on the reverse strand, counting down.
ATATATTAAGCGCATCTTCTGAGAGCGAGGCTGCATGATAAGACCAGCAGACAAAGCTTCTGTCCTAACAAATCAGCCCCACGGTGTTTAAACCTAGAAGGAAACTGTGTTCTGTCTCAGTGAAGCATTGTTAGTGAAAGCAGTAAAGTTTTTCTTTAGGGTGGATTCACACGAACGTATATCGGCTTGGTTTTCACGCCGAGCCGATATACGTTGTCCTCATCTGCAGGGGGGGGGATGGAAGAGCCAGGAGCAGGAACTGAGCTCCCGCCCCCTCTCTGCCTCCTCTCCACCCCCTCTCTGCCCCTCTGCACTATTTGCAATGAAAGGAGATGGGACAGGGGCGGGGCTAAGTACTGAGAATTAGCCCCGTCCCCGTCCTGCCTCTCCCCATTGCAAATAGTGCAGAGGGGTGGAGAGGAGGCAGAGAAGGGGCGGGAGCTCAGAGCACTGCTCCTGGCTCTTCCAGGCTCCCCCCCCCCCCCCCCCTGCAGAGAGAGACAACGTATATCGGCTGGGCGTGAAAACCGAGCCGACATACGTTCGTGTGAATCCAGCCTAAGGCCTCATTTGCACAAGCGTGGTTTTAGAACAGTAAAGGTGCATGAAAAAAATGCATCTATGCTGCGCTAAAAACTATGTGAACGGGCAGCTACTCCAGGAGGGAGAGAAGAAACCCCACAGGGCTTCGTGATTTCCCCATAGCAGAGAAAGAGAGAACGGGGCTATGAGGGATTAACCCACAGCTTTGCTCTGTCTCTCCCTGCTATGGGTTAATCCCTCATAGCCCCAATACCTCTCCCTGCTATGGCAGATTAATCCATAGCCCCCCCCTTCTCTCTCCCTGCTCTGGGGATTTCTGAGGGATATCCCCATATCCCAGAGAGTGGGCAGGGCTAGAGAGGGGGGTGGGGCTATAGGCCTTCTCCCAGGGATTCCCCTTAGCAAACAGATAGGGGGCGGGGCTCGAGGGCAGATCCCTCTAGCCTTGTCCTCTTCTCCCACGCTCTGGGGGAAGCCCTGTAACTTCCTCTTTCTCCCCACTATAGGGAAATCTCTTGGGGAGCAAGGTGAAGGGAGTCCCCTACTGCTCCCCACTGCTGGGGAATTCCCAGCTGCTCACAGTGGGACATTTAAAACATGCAGCCCAGGACCGATCTTTTCTCGCACAACGGACCTTAGGGTTCTTTCCCACGAGTGTATATGAGTCTGCCGTTTTCATGGTCGGCCGATATATACTATGATTTAATGCATTGGATTCCAATGTATCAGATCACATGGCCATATTCCCAAGACATAAAAGCGCCCAGCTGGGCCAATATAGCGCCGGGCACTTTTACGTCAGGCTCAAAAGATAGTCCTGGAACTATCTTTTGGGACGGAATACGTCGGTAGCTGCATAGGCTCCTATGGGAGCCAATGACAGCGGCTGGAGAAGGGAGTTGGGAGGCAGTTTAGCAGCATGACTGCTAAAGTCCCTCCCTCTTCTCTCCTCCCTTCCGGCTGATTGCAATGGGAGGGGCGGAGCTAAGCACCGCTCCATCCTGCCTCCCCCCATTGCTGGCTGCGGACAAGGGGTGGGAGCTTAGCTACGCCCCCATCTTGTCCCCTCCCATTGCATACAGCCAGAGGGGAGGTGAGTCGGCAAGGGAAGGGGAAGAGGCAACGGCATGGCGTGGCGTCCTGGGTGCATAAGCGCTGGGGCCCATGCTGTCTGAACAGGCGCACAAATGTTAGATTTTACTTCTCAGATTGTAGCATATAACGGCCGGCCGTGAAAACAGCTGCCAATATATGCTAGTGGAAACAAAGCCTGAGATGCGAGCTTTGGAGTTGCATGTCCTATCTTTGATTGGTGCAAGTATTTAGCACATCTAAAATTCCTTCATGTGAACGCTTCTATAGGAAACCATTAGTTCTTATAGTAGCACTCCTTTCACGTGCCTCTAATGCGTGAAAACAGCACTCATGTAAACAAGGCCTTAGGGTGAAGTCACACGAACGTATATCGGCTCGGTTTTTACGCCGAGCCGATATACGTTGTCCTCGTGAGCAGGGGGGGGGGAGGATGGAAGAGCCAGGAGCAGGAACTGAGCTCCCGGCCCCCTCTCCGCCCCTCTGCACTATTTGTAATGGGAAGAGGCGGGGTGGGGCGGGGCTAAGTTCTGAGAATTAGCCCCGCCCCATCCCACCTCTCCCCATTGCAAATAGTGCAGAGGGGCGGAGAGGAGGCAGCGAGGGGTGCGGGAGCTCAGTTCCTGCACTTGGCTCTTCCATCCTCCCCCCCTGCACACGAGGACAACGTATATCGGCTCGGCGTGAAAACCGAGCCGATATACGTTCGTGTGACTTCACCCTAAGGGTGCATTCACCCGAACGTATATTGGCTCGGTTTTCACGCTGAGCTGATATACGTTGTCCTCATGTGCAGGGGGGGGGAGGCTGGAAGAGCCCAGGAGCAGGAATGGAGCTCCCGCCCCCTCTCTGCTTCCTCTCCACCCCTCTGCACTATTTGCAATGGGGAGAGGCGGGACGGGGGCCGGGCTAATTCACGGCACTTGGCCCCGCCCCTTCCTGCCTCCTGTCATTGCAAATAGTGCAGAGGGGCAGAGAGGGGGTGGAGAGGAGGCAGAGAGGGGGTGGGAGCTCAGTTCCTGCTCCTGGGCTCTTCCAGCCTCCCCCCCCCTGCAGATGAGGAGGACGTATATCGGCTCGGCGTGAAAACCGAGCCGATATACGTTCGTGTGAATTCACCCTAAAAGCTATGTTTCCAAATTAGTTGTTTTATATTTTTTGCTCAAAGTAACTAGCAAACTACACACAAGCTGTTGTGATTGGAAGTCATTTGTTTGTTCAATTATCAAGCAGAAGTACATATACCAAAAGACATTTGCAGCGGGACTAGAACACGCCCCACCTGTAATAATTATAATTTACTACAACTCATTTATTATCATTGGTTTGAAAAACTAAACAAGAAAATTAACATCCTAGTCGCTAGGCAAACTTTTCTTAAAATGGAAGATGGATACAAAAATGAATAAGGCTATTTACTGCACTAACAGCATGGAGAGGGTCCTGGAACCTGGTTGGAGAATAGCTGGGAGGATCCCCAACCCTCATTCCACCTGGTGGATTATGGCTGCTGCTCTGATGGAACAGGTGAGTCTTTATAAGGAGTACTAGTGGGTGACGCCTATAAGACGAGCAGGCAGGAGGAGGTGAGAAGAGTGGAAGGACTTCTGATGGTTCTGGTCTGTGCAGGTAGAATGACCCCACTGGTAGAGGATCACTGAGGGCTCCTTCACATTGGTGAACGCGATATGGCCATGAGAAAATCTCAGCAAAAGCGCAGTTTCTGATGTTGTAAGTTCATGCTTTGCGATGCGATAAAAAAGAGGCTCCATAGGGAAACGTGGGCGGAAAAAACACGCAGAATCATAATCCGTGCTGCGATTTTCAACATCACATGAGTAAAAACATCCTAAATGGGAATGAAACAATTAAACCATTGGTTTCACAACTCTGCGTTTTCACTTCCTCGCGCGTCATGTGAAAGTCGTGTTTTTTTTGTCTCTTGGAAACATGCATAGTTAAGAAAACAAAGTGCACACGCATGTAACATCTGTGCTCACTGCGTTTTGTGTATGCTCCCATAGGCTTTCATGTGTGATCTATTTTAACCCTTAATAATCTGGCCTAGTTTTGCCTTAAGGACATGATTATTTTGGGGGGAATTTCTGGCCATATGAGGACTTGTTCTTTGCATGCTGAGGTGTAGTTTTTATTGTACCTTTTTTGGGTACATATAATGTATTGTACAACTACTATAAAAAAAAAAATTGGAGGCCAAAGAGCAAAAAAAATACCAATTTTGGCTTTTTAAAAGATTTTTCTTTATAGCCTTAAGGGCTTATTTACACGAGCGTATATCAGCTGGGCATAAAAACCCGACTGATATACGCTTGTGTAAATAAGCCCTAATCTTGCATTTACAACGGTACAAAAATGATTTTTTTACTTTGCATTTGTGCGTCAAGCTGCCGTTTTTGTTGGTACCATTTTGGGCCACACATGGCTTTTTCGATCACTTGTTGGCTGGTTTCACACGGGCGATAAAATCGTGCGATTTCTTTTAAAAAAAAAATTTTTTTGTGAGAAGTGCAGAATTATAAAGCCAATGATTTTCAATGGTTTCCTTCACATTTGTGATGTTTTAACTGATGCGCAGTTGCAAGAAAAAAAAAATCGCAGTGAAGATTTTAAAAAATCGCAGCATATCCTGTTTTCGGCTCATTTCTTTCAAGAAATCATTCATTATTTCCTATGGGATCTATAAAAATAAAGAGAATCACACTTGCATGGCAGACAAATGTGATCTGACTTTAACCCTTTCCAATCCACTGTCTGACCTCTGAAGACATTATGATTTATGGCTGTACAGCTCCAATGTTGGAAAACATCTGTCGGGGTTCTCTTACTGTATATTGCCGGTCTCTCTGCTGTCGGAGCCTATCCAACGTGACACCTCATGCAGTACTGGCTCTAGCCAGCATCTAGCGCCGTTGTATAATGGCAGAAAAAGAGTAAGCCGACCAGGATACAAATTGGATTGGAAAGGGTTAAAAGCACAATATTGGTCCTGGTCTAAGTTTCTCGGACACGTATCGCGCTCGCCTATGTGAATAGTCAGTCAGCAAAAATATGGGATCTTTTTTAAAAAAAATATACAATTGCTGTAAAATTAGTTTGCTTTCTTTCACTGTATTTGTTGTTTTTCTGCATTGTCTGAACAAAGCCTTAAGTCTCCTGCCCACGAGCGTAGCGGTATCCCGTGGCGGATCTCTGCCGCGGGAGTCGCCGCATGTGAGCATGCTGTGAATTGCCGACCGCGAGCAGAGAATCGCAATGATTCTCTGCTCATTGACACGGGGCCAGCTCTTTCCATAGCAACGCTATAGAAAGGTTCACGCGGCGTGATTCGCCAGCGATTTGCCACCGGCGAAATCACGTCCGTTGACAGGGGGCCTTAGTATAAGGTACATGAGGTTATGTTCACACATTCTGTTTAAACTGTTATTGGTTATACTATCATTCTATAACAATCACAGCTAAATGTGAGATTTGACCGTGACTTAGGCTGGGCTCACGCGACCGTGTGTACTGGCATGGGGGCATGCAGCAAGTACGAGATGACATGCGTACTATCTGCATGCTGCCAATCCCTATGTACTACCTTGGCGTGTATGTGCACGTAGTACAGATCAAGATAGAGCTTGCTGCAATTTTTTCCGCACAAGTAACATGCGAGGTGATGCAGCATTGCTGCTACGTGTAAAAGTACCCGAAGGCTATCTTCACACAAAGTGTATCCGCTACAGGCTTTCTGCAGAAAATAAGCATTAAATCTGCACCTTAAGGCAAACAAATGATGTTCGATTATGAATCCCGTTCTTTTGAATGGTGTCATATACATAACTTATTAATGTTTTTTTGGCGCAGAAATAATCGCAGCATGTCCTATCTTTGGGCATTCCCTTGGAATGCGCTGCATGGCATCACCCATTGTTTTCAAAGGGGGCCCACACAGCATTGCAGGGTGTGCAAGCTGCACACAAGTGTGATGCAATGTTTTCCCATTGAAACAAATAGGAAACCCTTCACGATACTTTTAGCCACGGGGGAGGATCGCTACTTCCCCAAAGTGAAATGGTTTTAATACAAAATAACCTGGTGACTGCAGGGACATAGCATGTTGGAGAGCGCAATATCAGGCCAAATTTTACGGCCAGATATCACACTCGCCGTGTGAAATTAGCCTAATGGTATACATTTGGCTGTACGTTTGCTTACCGATCTGCTGCGGAATTAAACCTTGTTATTTGGGGGGTTAAATTCTGCTGCAGAAATTCACATCCTAAAGAGACATAATTTATAATTTTCAGGGTTTAAAAAAAAATGCTGCAGATTTGTTGTGGAGAAATTGCACTCCATGTAAAGCCTTTTTTAAAACGGCTGGGAAAATTGTGCAAGATTTGTGTGTTGAAGGTGCACAAATCTCACATGAAAATAAACCCCTTTTTTTTTTTATTAGGGTCATAAACATGAGCGATTTTTTTTGTTTTAATTTTTAAAAAAATATTATTTATTTAAATATACATATTTATATATTTTTCCACTCTTTGGCAAGTCCTATCCTGGCGGGGGCCATCCAGGCGCGGCTCGGGCGGGCCCTCTGGCGGGGGCCATCCGTCCGGTCCAGGCGCGGCTCGGGCGGGCCCTCTGGCGGGGGCCATCCGTCCGGTCCAGGCGCGGCTCGGGCGGGCCCTCTGGCGGGGGCCATCCGTCCGGTCCAGGCGCGGCTCGGGCGGGCCCTCTGGCGGGGGCCATCCGTCCGGTCCAGGCGCGGCTCGGGCGGGCCCTCTGGCGGGGGCCATCCGTCCGGTCCAGGCGCGGCTCGGGCGGGCCCTCTGGCGGGGGCCATCCGTCCGGTCCAGGCGCGGCTCGGGCGGGCCCTCTGGCGGGGGCCATCCGTCCGGTCCAGGCGCGGCTCGGGCGGGCCCTCTGGCGGGGGCCATCCGTCCGGTCCAGGCGCGGCTCGGGCGGGCCCTCTGGCGGGGGCCATCCGTCCGGTCCAGGCGCGGCTCGGGCGGGCCCTCTGGCGGGGGCCATCCGTCCGGTCCAGGCGCGGCTCGGGCGGGCCCTCTGGCGGGGGCCATCCGTCCGGTCCAGGCGCGGCTCGGGCGGGCCCTCTGGCGGGGGCCATCCGTCCGGTCCAGGCGCGGCTCGGGCGGGCCCTCTGGCGGGGGCCATCCGTCCGGTCCAGGCGCGGCTCGGGCGGGCCCTCTGGCGGGGGCCATCCGTCCGGTCCAGGCGCGGCTCGGGCGGGCCCTCTGGCGGGGGCCATCCGTCCGGTCCAGGCGCGGCTCGGGCGGGCCCTCTGGCGGGGGCCATCCGTCCGGTCCAGGCGCGGCTCGGGCGGGCCCTCTGGCGGGGGCCATCCGTCCGGTCCAGGTGCGGCTCGGGCGGGCCCTCTGATTTTGTGCTCTAAATAAGCTCTACGTGGCGCACCAGTACATTGATGATAATTATCATTGTGATTTGTTTTGTATAGCTAGTGTTAGCTCCTTTACACGGCTACAGCTTGGGTGGTGCTTGAATTTGTGGTGTTACAGATTAGAGATGAGCGAGCATACTCGTCCGTGCTTGATGCTCGTTCGAGTATTAGGGTGCTCGAGATGCTCGTTACTCGCGACTAGCACCACGCAGTACTCGTCTTGATTAAACGAGCACTGACCATTGAATTCAATGGAGCCGGCAATACAGCCGGCTCCATTGAAAGCAATGGCCTGCCGGCGAGTGCGGGATGAATTTTCGGGAAGGGCTTAAAAATATAAGCCCTTACCTGAAAATCATCCTTAAGGGTGCGTTCAGACGAGCGTGTTTTGGTGCGTGCATACGCACGCATGAAAACACGCTTGTATGTACAACACTGCATTCCCTATGGTGTGTGCACATGTCCGTACTTTGCAGGTGCATGCCTGCAAAGATAGGACATGCGTGCACCATAGGGAATGCACGCATTGTTTTCAATGGAGGCTGAGGTGCTCAGCCAATCACAGGCAGCTCTCCCTGAATGAATGACAGGTGAGAGCTGCCTGTGATTGGCTGAGCACCTCAGCAAATTACATTCAGCTCTTTCAGCAGGCGGGCATTTTAAATCCCCGGCTGCTGATAGACCAGCAGTTCAGCAACACAGTGCAGGGGACAGCAGGAGAAGACGCGGCTGTGCCCCGGCAGCTGAAGGGAGGTGAGTACCTATTTTTTTTAAAATTTTTTACTATTTTAAAAGGCTTTTCAGGGAAGGGCTTATGAAGCCCTTTCCTGCAAAGCAACTAACAGCTGCCGGGGCTCAGCGGGGATTTCTGCCGCTGTCCCCGGCTCTGTAGCGCTGCTGAGCTATCAGCAGCTGGAGATTTTAAATCCCCGGCTGCTGATAGCTCAGAACTATAGAGCCTGGGATAGCGCTAGAAGTCACGTCTGAGCCCCGGCAACTGAAGGGAGGTGAGAATTGTTTTTTTTTTATTTTTTTGCACTCATTTAAGTGGCTTTTCAGGGAAGGGCTTATGAAGCCCTTCCCTGAAAAGCCATTGACAGGATGCCGGCAGCAGGATTCTCTACCACAGCTGTCATGTGTGACAGCTGCGGTTGAGAACTGAAGAATTCCTTTTGCTGCATCTGCCACAGATGTGGCAGATGCAGCGGCAAGGAATTCTTTTAACTAGCGGGGGTGAAGGATACATCTGCCGCATGCGGCAGATGTGTTCTTCATGCCCGCGGGGGTCACAGCAGAGGCGGAAAGGTACGTTTTTTTTTTTTTTATTCTTTTTTTGTTTTGCACTAAAATGTTTCTTTTTCAGGGAAGGGATTATATTTTTAAGCCCTTCCCGAAAATTCATCCCGCGCTCGCCGGCTGCCCATTGCTTTCAATGGAGCCACCTGTATTGCCGGCTCCATTTAATTCAATGGGCTAACATCGTTGTTCTCTGCCACAGCTGTCACAGCTGTGGCAGGGGAGAACGATCGTTATGCTGAGAGTGCGGTGGTGGTGGTGGGGGTATCACTCTTGCTACTATTGTGGCTTAATAGTGAGACCTCGGAGCCCGAAATGCAGCCCTGCATGTTGCTCCTCGCCTGCCCTATCCATTTCTGTGTTTTTTTACATGACTTTGGTGATTTGCTAAGATTCACAAATGAAAACCTTAGCAGAGCACCAGTCATATACAAAAATGCTCGCGTCGCCCATTGACTTCAATGGGGTTCGTTACTCGAAACGAACTCTCGAGCATCACTGAAAGTTCGAGTCGAGTAACGAGCACCCGAGCAGTTTGGTGCTCGCTCATCTCTATTACAGATGTATCGATATAAATAGTTTTCTGTGAAAATAGTAAAACTTGTTTTGCTTTTATTGCGCGTTCATGTAGCAAAAATCTTTATTTCAGCGGCACAGGATCTATTATATTATATATCTGCAATGTTGCGTTGCTGCGAAGACAGACATGCATACATACATTCGTTTTTATATATCTAGATGACGGCAGCAGCGACCACTGAGATTTTGTAGGCCGCTGCTTCCCCCTTGCAGGCTGAATAAAATAGCCGTTGTGTGGAACATCCAATTTATCCGGCTGCTGTGGCTTCTTGGGAAGATAGCCTAGTATATGTTTGCCCACTTCCAACTCCAATGGAGACTGACTGTAAATGGCTGGCGTGCTCTAGCATTTATGGTTTCAAGCTGTACGTGTCATTGCATACAGTCTATCTATCTATCTATCTATCTAGGTTATTGCATACAGTCTATCTATCTATCTATCTATGACATCAGGAAATGAGAGAATTAGATTCCGTATGTAAAATTTGAACGCTAATTCTTTGGCGCTTTGAATTGAATAATCAAGTTGGGACCCATTAGCTTTTCCCATTTATGACATAATCAATGCTCATGCCAAATTTCAAGTTTCTATGACATTGGGAAGTGAGAGAATTAAATTCCGTACATAAAATTTGGACGCTAATTCTTTTGCGCTTAGAATTGAATAATCAAGTTGGGATGAGACATAAGGCCTTGCCCATAAGCATTCCCCAACCTCCAAGAACTGAACCTACCTACCTGAATGAGATTTTGTAGGCCGCTGCTTCCCCCTTGCGGGCTGAATAAAATAGCCGTTGGGTGGAACATACAATTTATCCGGCTGCTGTGGCTTCTTAGGAAGACATCCTAGTACTTGTTTACCTTACCCACTTCCAACTCCAATGGTAATTGGCTGGCGTGCTCTAGTGGTTCCAAGCTGTACGTGTCATAATAGAGCCTTAATGACATCACAATGCAGCTTTATAGAACATGTTGGGGCATGTTCAAGGGCGTCCGATGTTGATGACATCAGTGATGACATCACAATAGCAGGTGGCTTACTTATTCGATCTACGTTGGGGGGTCGTAACTTTCGACGACGCTCGCGCGCGCGCCATTTATCGTAGGATAGTTGTACTATGCCTATAATCTTCCCAGGAGTGTACTCAACAACTTCCCAAAGTTTCATGGCGATCGGATGAATGGTGTAGTAGCGCATAAAGGACAAACAGGCACGCACGCACGCACGCACGCATACAGACATACATTCAATTTTATATATATAGATCTGCAATGTGGCTTGGAGCGAGGGGATTCATATTGTATTTGGGGTGTTGATTGTTGTGCACCAGGACTGTCTTTTTTTAATCCCAGTCCGCTCCTGATTAGGGTACATTTCACATGAGGCAAAAATGCTACAGATATTTCGTGCAGACTTTCCACATGGAGAATTCGCAGCATTTACAATATCAGCCATATGGATGAGATTTTAATAAATCCCAACTACATCTGTGAGTATGTCTAAAAGAAAAGCTGTCTTAGTTGCCCCTGGCAACCAATCACAGTGCAGCTTTTGTTTTGTATTCTGTCCTGGTAAAATGAAAGCTGCGCTGTGATTGGTTGCTAGGGGCAACTAAGACTTTATCTTGTAGGCAGTTTCTTAAATCTGCCACATTGTATGGGAAAAATTGCGTGCAGGATATTTAAAATCGTAGCATGATGACTCTTTGCTGCAGATTTCACTCTTTACAACCAAAAGAGTGAAATTTGCGACAAATACCAAACTTCAAGACAAAATCCACAACCTCAAACTCTGGTTTAAATGACTGATTGATTGCGTAAACATTTTCCATGAATTGATCACTTACGCTTCACGGTGGTCCCTCCTGCTGGTGGTAATATCCATAATGGTGCTGCTCCTTCAGTCCCCCAATCACAGCACACTTGGCCCTTGGATAAGTCTACGTTGTGGCTCTTCTGACTGCTGGATATATTTCCTTGTATCCTCTGAAGGACTTGCTGTTGCCTTTTCTTTCTTCATCTCTCTGGCACCATTCCTCCTCTTCTAGCTTTTCTGGCTGTTACTGCCAAAATCCAACCCAGTCAGGTTCACTTCTTGTCAATGTCAGCAGCAGTTCTCATCAATGCTTCAAGATGGCGCCTGACTCACCAACTGTCACTTGTGTCCTTCAAGCATTATGATGTCAGGCTCTGCCCACTCTAAGCCCCGCCCACTCTAGGCTCCGCCCACTTCAGCCCTGCGCTGTTCAGAGGCCTATCTTTATTATGTCTTGTCCCAGAAGCACTGAATAATAGGGCCCATATCACCCCCTTACCATAGTGATAAAGAATAAAAACCTGCATTCTGTTGATATCTAAAGACTCTCGATAGTCCGGCCACTCAGTGTTTTTAATCATTTTTTAATAGGAACAGTAATAATCATCATTGACTGAAATCGTACAACGCATGTTAGTTTTTTAAAAAAAACAGATGTTTTACATGTGACTTTAATTTTATTTTAGATGTTTTCTTTGCTTTTCCACCCAGTTTGTTCTCCACCTCCGGCCGCGTTCACACTTGTCGCCTAAACTTGCTGACCTGCACTCCTGCGTGATTTTCAGTTGTAGTTAATGGCTGCACGATTTTCCAGGTAAACTGCTATATTGTTCATCTTTAAAGGCTGTTTTTCAGGTAAATGTCAGTTTATCCACAAAACTCCCCGGTAATTATTTGCACCCCACACTGAACAGCGCGGCATGCGGATTTTAGCTGCAATCATCCAATGTGAATAATGTAACTGAGATGCGATGATCAATATGTAGCTGCAGTTATCTGTGCAAAACTTCAAGATGGAACTCCTATTGTTCCTTCTATATCCAAGCTGTAGTTTTTTTATTGGTACTATTTTGGGGCGAATACGGCTCTTTTGATCACTTTTTTTTTATTGTTTTTGAGTCAAAATTAATAAAATAAGCATTTTGGCTCTTATTTTTTTTCTCCCTGCAGGTTAAACATTGCTCAATGTATTATACTGTTGGTTACGCATGCACTGATATCAAACATGTGGTGTAAGTCTTAGTCCTTAAGGGGTTAAACCAATAATTAAGACTTATTTTTCATATCTGACATCTGTCACTTAATACGCTGATAACTTTTGAATGCTTTTACTTGTTACTGGTAAATGTTTAACAATAAATTTTGCCTTTTATTAATAAAAATCTATATTTACTGAAAATTTAGAAAAATTTGCAATTTTCACATTTTTTTTTCCTTTGTAAGGGCTTATTCACATGAACGATATTATCATGTAAGTTTTGTGTCATCTACTCTTTTGAATGGGTTCATTTACACAAGTGATTTGCGTTTTTGTATTTTTTTTCTTCAGAGCCCGTTTTATCTCTAGGCGTTCAGAACGCCTCCCTCATTGTATTCAATGCAATGGGACCTTAAAATACACCATATGGCAATTGCAGGCAGCTTTTAGAAATGTCCCTTTTGTGGACATAAATCGCTGTTTAGGCACATGGCCGGCTTAGAAGGGAAGGAGCGCTATTTTGCTGGAATTTTTTTCTGATACGTATTCTATAGAAAATACTTTTCCAGTTATTCCTAGTATTTCGGATCAAGTTAATTTTTTAAAAAGCACTGGACAATAAGCGATTCCTTTACCGTGTGCTGAACAACTAAGCACTCTAGCTTTCATCCCCTTACAAGACGAGCCCATGTCTCCCGTGCATGCTTTTTAGGAACATTAATAAATCAAAAATATCCAATCCGGATTTTTATCCCCTCCGAACAAGAACTTCAGTCATGGACTCTTTTCAAATTCAAGGGGAAAAACAAATTACCAACTTATATTATTTACTATCCTGTTGCATCTGGAATATATCACTAAACTAAAGAAAAGCACTAGAAGACATTGTTCTGAATCCTCTTATTGTATTCCGTCCTGCAGATAAGGCCGGTTGTATTGTGGTACTTGACAAAGCTTTATATGAACGTGAAGTATTTATATTATCTGGCACCTCCACTTACCGGTCTCTTAGTATTGATCCAACAGAAACATTTAAAATTGCTTCATCCAAGTTGCTACCGGAAGGTTTGTCCTCGGGGATAATAGACCAAAAACGATATGATTATTTGTTGGTAGACTCTCCAGTCTGCACTATATTCCTTACATTCCAAAATTCATAATGTCTTTCCTCCTTCTTTATGCCTAATTATAGCTAGTAATGGCTCATTGTCTGCACGCCTCGGTATAGGCCTTGATAGTGTCATTTCGGTAAAGTTTGGTCTCATGGCTGGAGTTGTGGCTACATGTAATGTCACCACCCTCACATCTTACCCTTCACTGGGTAGGAACTCTCCCCCTCCCACCTACCCTTTTTTTCTCTCTCTTTTCTCATCCTCACCCCTAAGTTCCCTAGGTCTCTGTCCCCCACTCCTCCCTCCCAACTAGTTGCTTTTAGAATAAGAATAGTTGTCTCACAGTAGGGAAACGTTCAGGTTCCTCGATAGGTTTAAGTAAGTCACAAGTTGGAAATAAAGCAGCAGAATGTGGATTCTATCTTACTAGGGTTCACCTTCCAATCCTTAAAGGGGTTGTCCCGCGGCAGCAAGTGGGTCTATACACTTCTGTGTGTGGCCATTTTAATGCACTTTGTAATGTACATTGTGCATTAATTATGAGCCATACAGAAGTTATAAAAAGTTTTATACTTACCTGCTCCGTTGCTGGCGTCCTCGTCTCCATGGTGCCGACTAATTTTCGCCCTCCGATGGCCAAATTAGCCGCGCTTGCGCAGTCCAGGTCTTCTCCTGTTCTCTATGGGGCTCCGTGTAGCTCCGTGTAGCTCCGCCCCGTCACGTGCCGATTCCAGCCAATCAGGAGGCTGGAATCGGCAGTGGACCGCACAGAAGAGCTGCGGTCCACGGAGGCAGAGGATCCCGGCGGCCATCTTCACAGGTAAGTATAGAAGTCACCGGAGCGCGGGGATTAAGGTAAGCGCTCCGGTGAGCTTTCTGTACGTCCCTGCATCGGGGTTGTCTCGCGCCGAACGGGGGGGGGGTTGAAAAAAACAAAAACCCGTTTTGGCGCGGGACAACCCCTTTAACTCCTTAAAGGGGTTGTCCCGCGAAACAAAGTGGGGGTATACACTTCTGTATGGCCATATTAATGCACTTTGTAATGTACATCGTGCATTAATTATGAGCCATACAGAAGTTATTCACTTACCTGTTCCGTTGCTAGCGTCCCCGTCTCCATGGTGCCGTCTAATCGCCCGATTAGACGCGCTTGCGCAGTCCGGTCTTCTCCCTTCTGAATGGGGCCGCTCGTGCCAGAGAGCGGCTCCTCGTAGCTCCGCCCTGTCACGTGTGCCGATTCCAGCCAATCAGGAGGCTGGAATCGGCAATGGACCGCACAGAAGACCTGCGGTCCACCGAGGGTGAAGATCCCGGCGGCCATCTTCACAAGGTAAGTAAGAAGTCACCGGAGCGCGGGGATTCGGGTAAGTGCTATCCGTTTTGTTTTTTTTTTAAACCCCTGCATCGGGTTTGTCTCGCGCCGAACGGGGGGGCTATTGAAAAAAAAAACCCGTTTCGGCGCGGGACAACCCCTTTATTGACATGGCCCCTTTTTTTTTCTTCCATTTTTGTTTTTTCCTCCCCGTTTAAAAAAAAAATCGTAACTCTTTCATTTATCCATATAACGTACTGAAAAACCTTTACAAAATGCTAAGTGGAGTAAAATGAAAAACAAAACGACATTCCTCCATCTTTCAGTGCATCTTGTTTCTACAGCACACAAACTACAACAAAGATAACATGATAACTTTATTCTATGGGTCTGTACGATTACTAGGATACCAAACTTGTATAGGTTTTTTTTTTTTTTTTTTTTTAGACATTTAATTTTTTTTTCAATTATTTTCTGCCGCCATCTTTTGCGCGCAATAACTTTATTTTTCTGTTGATGTGGTTGAGCGAGGGCTGATTTTTTGCGGGATGTCCTGTAATTTTTTGTAGTACCAATTCGGAAAGATTTGACTTTTTGATAGCTTTTTATTGCGTTTTTTCTGGGAGACAGGGTAACTAAAAAAGTGCATTTTTGGAGTTCTTTATTTATTTTTTTTAGGACGATGTTCACCGTGTTGGCTAAATAATGCACTACTTTAATAGATCGGACTTTTACGGACGCGACTATACCAAATATTTATTTTTCTTTTGTGATTTAGATTTTTTTTATTATAGATATGGCAAAAGGGGGGTGATTTAAACTTTTATTCCTTTTTTTTTTAGAATTAACCTAACTTTATTGATCTTTTTTTTTACTTTTCTTTTAAGTCCCCCTGGGGGACTCCAACATGTGATACTTTGATCGCTCCTGCAGTGCAGTATGATGTAATGCTATAGCATTACATCATACTGCATTCTAACAGGCAGCCTATCAAGCCACCCCACGGGATGGCTTGATAGGCAGTCTCTCAAGGCAGCCCTGGGGCCTTTCAGAAGGCCCCCGGCAGCCATGACACCTGCACGGCTCCCCTGATCTCACTGCGGGTGGGCTGTACGGGACCCCCAAACATCGTTCGGGGGATTTAAATGCCGCTGTCAGTATTGACAGCGGCATTTAAAGGGTTAATAGCCGCAATCAGCCATACGGCCGCTTGTAGCTATTGCCCGCGGGTGTCAGCTGTAATATACAGCTGACGCCCGCGCTGTATGAAGAGAGGTCGCCACGTGACCTCTCTTCATACATACCCCAATGCTCCAGGACATAAATGTATGTCCTGGAGTGGGAAGGGGTTAAAGAGATGAAACTGCGGGACCTGTTAAGGGGCTTACGTCCCCCATATGTGACTCTACTTGCTTAGTTCATTGGATGAGATTGAATCTGGTCTGTTTGGCCAGGAGTTATGTTGCACTTAAGTAATGCAAAATGTTTATTACCAATTTTGTTTGGATGACTGTTTTCTTTATATGACCTAACAATGTCCACCATGATGTTTGAGAAAAAGAAAAACCTTTATAAATAATCTATTTAAAAAAATTACAACTATGTATTGCTGAGCATATATTTGGCTGCAATCCCTCCTCAAGTATATTGAGACGTTCCCCATCTAACTTTACTTATTACATAGCTGCGGAGAGTAATGGTGTATCATCAATGTGAAATTGGCAACTGATGGTTAAAGTATAAGTTATACTATTTAACTGTGCAGTTGGATAATTGTAACAGTCTCTGTCATGGATGTGTGTGTATGTAGGTGTGTGGTTTTGAACCAAGACCCAGTGACCACTGGAAGGTCTAAAGCATTAGGTCACCCTGCTCTGGGTAGAAGTGAGAGGCCTCAATGTACCCAGCGGGGTGTTGCTAAAAATGGTGGGTTGTGGCACACAAATTATTACTGTGAAGTTGAGGTGGCGAGGAGTGCAAGGAAACGTGAGCATACAGTATAAGAATGGTGTGATCGCATCTAGTGCCTCTAGAGAACCTTGGTAGACTGTGAAGAGATGTTGGGAGCAGCCGAATTATGTGAGCTGTGCATGACGACTCTGGTGCCTACTGTACAAAGGAATGTGTGCCTGGACAGTTGGCCGGCAGTAGGTGTATAGTCAAAGACTGTGAGTGTTAAACACTGTGGACATGTTGAGTATCTACAGAACCATGATAGTTCTGACCACTAATAAGAGACTGTGAGTAACCGAAGTAAGCAGATAAATATTAAGAGACTTTGTGCAGCTAAAGGGGCCTGCGAGTGACTGTGCATATATGATGAGAAGCTTGATAATTAGCAACAGGCCTGTCATTGTGCTAGAGGCTGTGTTGCCAAAAAGCAAAGTCAGAAACACCGCAAAATATGAATCTGAAAAAGTGGTGGTTCATGTGACTAAACGTCTAACAATCTCAATTTCCAAAGATTTAATGTCTTTGTTAAACAGTATCCTCCTGGATGCTCTCCCCCCCCCCCCCCCCCCCCCTTCCCCGGGCTCTAGGCACCTACCTAGTTGGCCTCATGGTTAAAAAGGCCCTGCACATAAGGGGTTCACTTGAACCACAGTCGAGGGATGGGGACTTCTGGGTCTTGCAACCCCAGAGCGTGGTACACAGTTTCTGTAACTGTGATCTGTGCCTGAGCCAGTCTTGAGCACAACTCAAATAGGAAAGCACATGGACCCCAGTCTGTATGCTATCCAATATACATGAACATTACCCTGAATTAGCATCTCCTAATTCCCATCCATTAAACTAACAGGGATAGTAGATACCATGAGTTTTTTCTGTCCATCTGCAAAAATGTCCATAGGCTATAAAGGGGTCAAATAATTATACGAACAGCACACAGCACCACGGTAGCGTGCATTTAGCCTAATATGAACATTAATTGCTTATGAGAATTTACAAATATGCTTGTAATCCTTCTAAAAATCCAGAAGCAATTGCCCAAATGCATCAGATTTATTAAGAGACTTCCTCTTCCTAATAAATTTGGCGCATATTACTCCAACTATCCCCTTGTGTATATACACATGCACATATGATACTTTTTACGCCAATGTGTGTGTATATGTATATGTGTGAATATATATATATATACACAATACTATACACATATTGGCGTAAAAAGTAACACACATATATATAATATATATAGCGTGTGTAATTATATAATATATATTAATATATACCTACGCACACATATGTTACTTTTTACACCAGTTTCTGGTGTAAAAAGTTGCACATAGCTTGTTTCCGAAGCCTGTATTTTGGCAAACGCATTTTGACCACACAAAAAAGATAGAACATGTTCTATCTGTCTACGGATTTGTGCAGCAAAAATCCCCATAGAAAATGCAAGAGGATGCGCGAAACACTGCGCAACTCTGTGTATATCTATGTGTGTGTAGTATATGATATATATGCACATTTATAAAACGTTTTACAACTGTTTTTTTTGTTGCTTGCGTGGATGCAGTTATACTTATTTTTTTTTTTTTACTGTTGATGCTTTTACATAACCTTCTGCTAAATCGGCACCATTGATGTCAGATTAAAAAAATGCACTCTATATTACTCTTACCACAATTGTTTTATTAGCAGCCAGGGTCACAAATTCTTTTTCTAGCTGTCAATTTTTCAATTTCCTTTTCGGCTACCCTGTAGGCAACAAAATTCTTGAATATCTTCTGCTATGTAGATTAATGGTGGCGATGCAAGAAAGGAATCAGAATCTGAAATGTTTGTCTCACCTGAGAAAGGTTGGGGGGGTCTCATTCCCTAAATTTGGTAGAGAAGAGTCCCATGTATGAATACTCCCCACTGAAATCAGTGCAGTCACAGAAACAGGCTAGTGCCACCTCTTCAAGGAATCGCTATATCTCAGTGGCCTGACCATCACACTCTCATGGCATATGTTTTTGAAATGCTATAATAATAATAATAATAATAGTGATTTAATATGATGGAAATCAGTTTAAATGTATTATTTTTACATATGGTAAAACTACAAGCACTCCTCCCTTGTAGGATTAGTAGTAAAAGAAGTAAACTCTTCAACCTCAAGCTCTTCAGAAACCGTGGTGAAGCTCCGTGGTCAGAGCATTGACTCTTTGCCACAGGTAAGTCCTTTTTCAGCCACCAAGTCATACCTTGCTTTGATGATGACTACAAGACAGAAATAACTGTAGGTGGATTGGAATAAATGGCTCGGTTGGATCTGCACCATATATCACTGGTTACAGCAGACCCTTAGCTTAGACCATCAATATTTGATCAGTGGTGTATGACGACCTCCTGCAAGTGCTGCTTCCTCTTTATTGTTGGCTCTGCCTGATACTGCAGCTTGGTCCCATTCACTAGAATGGGATGAGCTGAAGTACCAGACATGGGTACAGCCACCCATATAAACAAGCCACTGTGCAGACAAGGAATGTCACAGTTCTTTCATAGTACTGATTGACGGAGGTCCCTAGGTTCGGACCCTTACTGGTCAAATATTGATGGTCTATCCTAAGTTTCTGGAATCTCTTTTTAATGAGCGTTGCTTTAAGTCCTAGAACAATACAATAAATTAATGGCTTCCTCTTGGTCCAGACGAATTGTTTCCTAACTGCAGAAACAATTGGGCAGATTTACTATTGAAAATGTGCCAGTCTTATATACTTTACACCACATTTATGATGTGTCTGAGACACTTTTGGCCCATTGGATGGGAGCATGGCTTTGTAGGAAACGGCCTACATGTGGCAAAAATGCAAACTTTTTTAATGCAAAATGTCCTAAAACTAAGCCAACTAATAGGTTGTATAAACTTGGACTAGATGTGCCAGATTTATCATCCAGTGTGAGTCTCTGTAATAAATCCTTCATATTTAAGACTGTCTATTCTGAGTTTGCGCCATCTAACTATTAGAGAATACTAGTAAATCTACCCAAATGGCTATAAATTTAAAGATTAAAGGGAGTTGTCTCCGTAAAGACATAGGATGAACCATTAAAAACTGATTATTGGAGGTCACAATGGTCATGCCCCCACTGATCGGACACAAATGGCACATCCTATTTTCGAAAATACCCTTCTCCAAAAACCTTAATCATTATTTTGTTTTCCAGACCAGTTGTAGGAAACCAAAGACCTCGACAGATCGGCACAGCTTGAGTCTGGACGACATCCGGTTATACCAGAAAGACTTTCTCCAGATTGCCAGCCTATGCCAGGACACTGCCCAGAGCTACACCTTTGGCTGCGGCCATGATGCAGACAACAGAGGCCTTTATTGTAACGGATGCCTTGCCCAACAGTGCATCAACATACAGGAGCCCGGGGGCGGAGCCTAACCGCTGAGCAGCATGGAGTCCTGAGAGAGGAGCTCCGTGATAGCTGCAGAAGGTCCCGGTATGTACCGCTATCTGACAGCTTCAAAATGGGGAAGACGGGCAGAGACAGGAGCAGTGACCCTCAAGAGACTCCAAGAAAGAGTAAAGGGCAAGCAGACATGCAGCGCTACTTGAAAGAAAAGAGCGCTCGCCCTCCGCTCGAGGCATCCAAGATGGCGCCTGCCCACGAGCCGAACGGAGCAGGGGGAAGGGACAAAGAAGATGAGGTCTCCTCCGAGGAAGAAGAGAACGAACGTATTTCCAAAGGATTTATGAAAGACCTTCTGACTCGGACCATGCGTCCCATACTCCTTGAACTCTCCAAAATAAAAGAGGAGATGAAGCAGCTAGGAAGAAGAACAGAGGATCTTGAAACCTCCACAGCTTCCATCTCTTCACACGCCAGTGAAATGGAATGCGCCCTAAGAGAACAACACGCACAGATCAACAAAACTATCCTAATGCAAGAGGATATAGAGAACAGGAGTAGGCGAAATAACGTGCGAATAAAGGGCCTTCCCGAATCCTGGGCGTCAGAAGTGCTCGAAAAAGTAGCGAAAAAAAATTTCGCCTCGCTCCTAGGCGCAGAAAGAGTATCATCCATCGCAATCGAGAGGATCCACAGAGCACTGCGACCGCCTCCTTCAGCGTCCGATCCTCCAAGGGACGTCATCTGCAAGATGCTCGCTTTTCCTGACGCAGCCGCGATCCTTAGAGCCGCTAGGAACCACAGCGACATCAAGTATGGAGGTACAGCTCTTCAAATCTTCCAAGATTTAGCGCCTTCCACGCTGGCGAAACGTCGCTTGCTGCGACCCTTACTGGACGCTCTGAGGGAAAAAAACATTCGCTACGCTTGGCTTTTTCCTTTTGGGCTGGGCATTACTCATAAGGGCCGCAGATTTAATATTCGATCTCCTGACGACCTGGAGGATTGCTGGCAGTTTTTGGACATTGACCCAATCATGCTCCCCTGCTGGCAGCCGCTTCCTGACCTGCCTAAGTTCACGAAGTTAGAGCCCTCGGAAAGATGGCAGCTTGCAGGAAGCTCAAAATCGCCCAGGGGAAAAAGAAAGAAACCCTGAGAGGAGGTCGCAGGTTCTGAGACCTGGAGGACACCTCCTCACCTGCCAAACGTTGAAGAAATCCTCTTTGATTGTACCCCTCCTGTGCCGAACTCCACAACCACGTTCCTACAGAGCGGTATTGTGGAGATGGAGACGGGGGTCGCAGTGAAGCTTTTTTCAACATTAAGTTGAGTATGCTGCTCCTATGTCCTACACATAATCCATGACTTGCTAGTGTTATACCTATGTTGTGCATGTTTTCACCCCGTTTCTGAGGAGAATGTTTCCCCTCTTTAGTAGAAGGCGACTGGGAATTACCCCCCCCCCCCCCCCGAGCTATTATTGCTCCCAGTGCCAACATGGGTCTATAGTTCTTTACCCATTTAAATTGGTCCCCTTTGTGCCGGTCAGGTTAGGCCGTTAGCAAATCCCATTAAACCGACTGCTGGTAATCCAGCAGTCATTTCATCTCTTTGCCCTTAAATAAAGGTCGGTCTCAACCAAGCAACGAGACCGATCTGCTCTGCCTTTCTTTCCTCTTTTCTCTTTTTCTTTTTGCTCCTCGTCTTTAAATACTTTAATTTCACTTGACTTGGATAGTGAATTAAGCTCTTCTGAACCTTACCCTTACCTTTCTTCCCTTACGTGTTCTTGTCCCACCCCCGACCCCTCCCCCCAACCCCTTCCATCTCCCTTGTGGGAGAACACTCTTAGCAAAAACTCACCGCGTGTATTCTTCATTCACAGCAGAGGTCGGAGCCTTGTACGCCTGGTTCAGCCCCTTCGTCTAAAGTCTTTGGATGGGAGGTATACGGGTCACGTCCTTTAACGTGAGAGGCCTCAACTCACCCTCAAAAAGACACAACGTCGCTCTTCTAGCAAAGAGGTATGGCACGAGTGTCCTTCTGCAGGAAACCCATTTTAAAAAAGGTAAATGCCTATCCCTACCAGGCAGATACTTTGATCAAGCCTTCCACTGCGCCCACCCCGCCTCTGCCTCGAAGGGGGTCTCGATTTACATCCACAAAGCATTAAACTTTAAATGTCAGACCACCTTTGAGGACGGAGAGGGAAGGGTCCTATTTCTGAAGGGGACATGCAATAATACAAAAACTACTATAGCTAACCTCTATGCCCCCAACTCGGACCAAGTCCCTTGGTTGATCAAAAATCTGACGATCTTGAAACACTTTACAGAGGGCCATTTAATTCTGGGAGGAGATCTAAATATAACTCTGCACCCCCTAAGCGACTCCTCCACCAGGCGCTCCCACATCTCACAAATAAAAATCAGAAGGCTCCTTCGCTGCCTGCAAGAATTAAACTTGACGGACGCATGGCGCCTTCTGAACCCCTCGGTAAAAGATTATACCTTCTTCTCAAAGGTTCATAAATCCCACCAAAGATTGGACTACATATTCCTTAGTTCGGACCTTTTAGCTTACATAGTGAAAGCTAAAATTGATGTAACTACGGTCTCGGACCATGCCCCGGTCCACGTGGACCTTCACCTCCTCCAACCCAAACCCAAAGAGTGGAGATGGAGGCTTAACGCCTCCCTGCTGGATTCCCCAGAAGAGAAAGACCGGCTTTCGGCCTCACTGGAGGAATATTTTTCGATCAATTCAGGAGGAGATGTGGAGATCCCAGTGGTCTGGGAAGCCCACAAGGCGTTCATGCGTGGATTGCTGATAGCCCTAGGGACTAGGACTAAGAAACTCCTCCAAAAAGATATAGATGATAGATTAAACAAAATAGCAAAACTAGAACAATTGACAAAACTATCCCAATCTAAAGTAGCGTTGGAGGAATTGGAGGCCCTGAGAAGGGATCTCAAACAACGTTTAGATTCACGCTACAACAAAAAACATCTCTACCTAAAGCATGTGGTCTACGCACAAGGTAATAGAGGCAGTAAGTTTATGTCTTCCTTGATTAAAAAAGCACGCGCCAAAAATTTCATCCATTCAATTAAAACCCCTAATGGATCACAGGCCACATCCTCAGAGGAAATCGCAAAAGCCTTCCATCAATACTATTCGGACCTCTATAACATTAGACAACAAAAATCCCCCTCCCCCGAAGAAGAAGAAGAAATAGAAAAAAAGACCGATACTTTCCTACTTCATGCCCATCTTCCTAAACTAGATAAAGAACAAGCAGAATCCCTGATGGTCCCTGTAGCTCGGGAGGAAGTCGAGCTTTTATTAAAATCCTGTCCAAAAGGCAAAAGCCCAGGCCCGGATGGCCTAAGCCTCCTATACTATAACTCTTTCAAGGAAACTCTTGTGCCCAGACTCACCGACCTCTTCAATGCTCTCCTACAGGGGGCCCCACTCCCCAAACAATCCCTGGAAGCCCACATTACCTTACTACATAAGGATAATAAAAACCCTGAATCTTGTGGCAGCTATCGCCCAATCTCTCTCCTAAATTTCGATTTAAAACTGTGGGCCAAGCTCTTAGCCAAAAGGCTTGAAAGCTTCCTGCCATCCCTGATTAATGAAGAGCAGACAGGGTTTGTGAGTGGGAGGGAGGGCAGAGACAATAGCAGGAGAATCCTCCATGCAATCCGCTACACCCATAAATTCAAAAAGCCCCTTCTCCTGGTCGAAACTGATGCCGAAAAGGCTTTCGACCGGGTAGACTGGGGCTACATGAAAAAAACCCTACTCCACTTCAACATTCCTCAGTCTTTTGTAGCTGCCATCTTCTCCCTATACGCCTCCCCGTCCGCCAGATTAAAAATTAATGAGATTCTATCACCTGCCTTTGATATTAAAAACGGCACCCCTCAGGGTTGCTCCCTATCCCCTTCCCTTTACGTGTTGGCTCTAGAACCTTTTCTTCAGTCGATCAGACTAGACCCAGAAATCCATGGCTTAGACTGGGGGAAACACTCCCTATCTTCCGCGGCCTTCGCCGATGATATAGTATTTCTAATTACTAACCCAGAGAATGGACTAGCCAAACTTGAAACCGCACTCATCAATTTTGGGGCATTGTCTAACTTCAAAATTAATTTTACTAAGTCCACTGTCTTAAATATCTCAATTTTGGAGGCGCGTTCTAGAGCTGTAAAAGAAAAATCTCCTTTTAACTGGGCTGAGAACTCAATGGATTTTCTGGGTATAAAATTGACTAAAAAAATAGAGGACCTCTACCAAGCGAATTTCCCCCCACTTATTGGCCACATTAAAAATCTCCTAAGGAACTATGACATCCCTCTAATATCTTGGTTTGGGAGGAAAAATATTTTAAAGACCTATATCCTCCCAATAATTCTTTACAAAATTAGAATGATCCCAATCCATGTCCCAAGGAGCTTCTTTAAAACTCTGAGATCAATTTTCTCTGGATTTGTGTGGAGGAATAAAAGGCCCAGATTGGCATACAGCCTCATGATTAAAAGGACAGAAGGTGGTATTGATCTCCCCAACGTAGCGGACTTCTACGAAGCTTCCCAATTGGGATACTGGATGGATCTGGTGGCCCCAACAAAAGATAAAATACTATCAACACTAGTGGAGGCCTCGGAGGGGAGATCCTGCATGAAAGATCTATGGTGCCCCTTGAACATTAGAAGCAGATCTAGGAGCTTTAACCCTCTCATTAGAGGCCCCTGTGAGATTTGGTCTAAGCTAAAAGATTCCTTAGCACCAACTCCATCCCCATGCACCCCCATCAGAGTCATCCCTAACCTTCTTAACATCCCAGACGATCCGGCCTCCCACTCAGTGTGGGAGAAATTTAAGGAAGTCAGGATAGGTGCTCTACAAACTTTAGTGCACAAAAACACAGATGAAATTTTAGATGACCTCCTCCCTGGACATAATTTCTCATTCCTGCAACAGATCTATATCAAAAGAACCTTAGCGTGCTTCCTTAAAAAATTTAACTCAACTAGACCACTTACAAACTTTGAAAAAATCCTGACAGATAATAATCCCAAATCCAGGAAAATTTCATATATACGCAAACAAATCATCACTAAACCCTCACTCATCAAACCCATTTTCCTCCTTTCATGGGAGAAAGAGCTGGGCATTTCCCTCTCACAGTCCGATATTAAAACAATTATGAAAACCTCTTACGGCATTTCGCCCTGCATAATAGCCCAAGAAAGCCACTACAAGTTGTTGGTAAGGTGGTACAAAACCCCCCAGTGGTTGGCCGCCTACAACTTAACCCCACATGGAAAATGCTGGAGATGTGAATGCGACGTTGGCTCGTATTCCCACATTTGGTGGAGCTGCCCGGTCCTGACCCCCTTCTGGACAGAGGTGGAGGCAATCCTACAAATATTTGTTCCGGGACTACATATCTCCCCGGAGATGTTGTTCCTCTGGAAACCGTCTAAAGAATTCCATCCTAAGAGGAACCCACTCATAGCCTTCCTTCTAGATGCTGCTAAAGCATTAATCCCATTACTGTGGTTGCAAAAGATACCCCCTTCTCTAAATCAGTGGATGGAAAGGGTGGACTCCATTGCTAACCTTGAGGAACTCTCCAGCTGGGCCACCGGTTCTCATGATAAGTTCTGGAACACCTGGGGCCCCTGGAGACAGCTGAGGACCGACCACATGATGGGTGCGTTGATATTGGAGTTGAGGCCTCTCGCGGGGGGGCGGCACCCCCCTGCCTACATCACACCTGAATAGACTGAAACCCTCTCCCCCAGCTACTAGAGACTCCCGTCGCCTCCCCCACTTAAGGCTAGGTCTGTCTCCCCTTCACCCTCCCCCTCCTATTTGGAGTGGTACGCACGACAGTCAACTTACCGCACTCCTAGGATAAAGGTCAATTACACACGCGGATCAACCAGCTCCTGACCGGAGCTTGGCAACAGCTATATTCTAACCCCACAAGAACCCCTCCCCTCCCCCCGTCAACCCCTCCCCCCCTTTTGTCTGTCGCCTTTCCCCTATTACCCCCCCCCACACTCAGCTTTTTTTCGAGTTCGCCGCGGTCACGCAGTTATGTCATACTGGTCTGCCGCAGAAAACCTCACGCCGCGTCCTCACCTATAGACAATAGACTGTTTTTCACTGCTTGCATCAAAACGAAGAGACAAGTTTCCCTTATCGGTCCGAAAGAAGAAGCCTTCTCAGCATCGCACCTATAGAACGCTCCCTACATTTGATGTAAAGCCTCGATGACCCTTTGGCTCCAGATCGGACTTTTCAAGGATGCAAATTGTAGCAGACGTTGTATACAATCCGTCTGTCTTTCTTGTTATGTTTTAAATAAAATCTCAATAAAAATTTGATTTAAAAAAAAACAAAACATACAGGAGCCCTTTGTGGCCAAGAAAGCCAGCAAATACTTCTCCTTGGACCTTACTCATGATGAAGTCCCCGAGTTTGTTGTGTAAGCTGTAGTATAATATCCCAGGCCTGGATGTCTGCGATCCCCAATAATCCATAGGAAGATTGTAGCTTTCTTCATTTATTTTTTAACCTTTTTATATTTTGATACTAAAATGAAAACCAGTGGGACTTCACTTGTGTACAGCTTAATATTTTGTGTAAAATCCGCTGATGGTATTATATCGGAACAAATTAAGGTACTATTTTATATGTACAGAGAAATCCGCACATGTAATAGACGTTTACTTCTCAAACATGCCAAAGAACGGTCACAAAATAGTGACCGTAGATATTCAATGGTCTCCAATACCATGGTAGCGGGACACCTCTACAGAAGACGTTTATATTATATGCGGTTACAATAATGATTGAGAGTAATATGTATTTTTGTATGAAAAACTATAGCACTAGTAAGTGAAATTACTAAAGCACAGGGGCCCATAGACTCTTCTGGGCCCCGATATAGACCCCTGACTTTCCAAATTGCTCATCATAGAGCACCTCCTTTATGGTTCTGATTAGCCGTGTATAGAACCATGGATGGAAGTCATTATCACAGTCCCTTCCGTAAAATCTAATGGGATTTAGGGAGCGGTATAGAAATTGTCCACCTCCTGATTTATATTTATATAAAATAAATTTCTCAAAGTGCCAAAAGTTTACCATTTAGAGCCATAAGGATTGCAACAGCGCCACCTATGTGTTATCTTCAAGGTAAATTTCCGAAGATTTTTTTATATAAAATTCTCCTACAAAGAAGAGGAATGACCACTCAGGTTGTTGTATACTGGTCTTGTCCAGGTGAATTATAGAGGTCCACATCACTGCTATAGCAGATCCGTTATTGACCAATGTAAGTGCTTTTGAGAAGCTTTCACCCTTTCTTCTGATCTACTTTGAGGCTACAACAGTGCAAATCTGTGAGACCTCGCTATCCTTGTGCCAATATTTTCTATAGAAGGGAAATAATTCCTAGTTTATAGCTCTTAAAATTGTCTAAATTAAGAATAAAATGTTTTTCATAGAAATTTTTGGTATTTACTACCTCTCCCACCATCCAGCTGACAAAAGCTTGTGTTACAATGTTATTAATATACCCATTTCTGTGTACATTGACCCACATTCTGTTTATGTGTGTTATGGCGGACTATTTGCAAGAGTAAAAGGGGTTTTCCCACCGCTTAAAACTGCTTCACAACCACTCTGCTGTTCCTGGTTGCTGCTGACCAGGACATGTGACTGCTGCCACCAATCACAAGTCACAGCAGTAACCTTTTACAGCCAGTGATTGGCTGCAGCAGTCACATGTCCTGGTCAGCAGCAATCAGGAAGGACAGAATTGTTGTGAAGCAGGTTTAAGTGGTTGGACAACTCCTTTTAACCTGTCATATTCTGTTGCCATGAAGTGACAGCTGTTGCATGTATTGGCCTATGTACACTATACATAGGATGTGTAACAGACTATTACCAAGAAATGCAATGTTATAACAGATAGGATAGGAAATAAGATATTTATTTTAAATGGTATATTCTGAATTCAGTATGAAATCGTGCAAAGCTGGGTAATTTTGTGGGTTGGAATTTAAAGTGATGCTTCACCTTTAATAAACCTGGGATATGCAGTATGGGAAGTAAATGGAAGATCAAGTCTCTGTAATAAATATTCATAACTTTTTTTTAATTTTTTTTGGAAAGTTTTTATTTTATGTAGTGTTTAAAAAGTACTGTAAGGCAGCATCCACACGGGCAAGAAAATCTTGCTAGGAAATCATCATTACAAAATGCATGTATGTGAAGCCCATGGTATCCAATGGGTTCTGTCAGGCTACAAAACATCCCTCATGTGAAAGAATCCATTGGAAACCATGAGCTTCACGTACATGCGTTTTGTAGTGATGATTTCCTAGCGAGATTTTCTAGCCCGTGTGGATGCAGTCTTACCTGGAGACCATCAACAAGCAGGGTCAATTCTGCTGGTGATGAATCTTGTTTATGTTTTCCCTTGACAATTATGACTTGTGTGAATACCCAGGAGAGTCCAGTTAATTCAACATAAATACCTGATGCCGATTAACACTTCCATTTTAGGGCCATGCTCAAGGATCCATGACCAGAGGTGATCCACAACCTTTTTAGCCACTCACAACATTTTTAACTGTAATTTCTATACCTAAACGAAGTGTAACATAGATCTAGTGGTTGGCACGGGGCCCATGGCCTTTATTTTCTGGGCCCCTGATCACTCTTGCTCTGCTGCTGATTCAGAACTATAAAAACATGGTTGCCTTCTTCACTAATGGCGCCCAACCTTGACAACAGGTTGTGTGCGGTATTGCAGCTCAAAACCTGACCCGACACAACACACGTATTGGTTTTATAGCTATGTTTCTAATCGCAGCAGGAGGTTGTTATATACACAGGACCTTTCACATGGGATGGAATAGGCCACACGACGTACCCCAAACCGCGGTAAATTCTGCACCAAATCCCACAGGCTACCAGCGCATTATGATGCAGAGTTGAAAATTGCTTAAGACCAGCCGGCAATTCGGCATCCAAATCTGCAGTTAGACCAGCAGATTTGGGTGTGGAATTCTGCAGCTGCGGATTTGGCTGAGTACTGCGGTGTAATTCTATCCCGTATTCACACGTTATTCTAGTCCATGTTGACCTTTCATATGGGCCGGAATCACGCAGCAGGACGCACCCAAATCTGCAAGTCTAACTACGGATATTGATGCAGAATTACAAGTTGATTTTAAACTATTTTCAAGTATGCTTCCAGATCCGCAGGCAAACTGCAAGTTTTGGTGCAGAATTTAGTGCAGCTTGCAGTGTATTGCGAGGTCATCTCATGTGAAAGTACGAAAAGATCTGTCAACATCAGCTTGCTGATTGTTTCCAAATGACAGCTGGTGAAAATAGTAAGTAGAAAAAACGTATTGAGAATATATTAAGGCCCTTTTACATGGAACAATTACCATTCAGATTATCGCAAATCTGAATGCCAATGTTCAGTGTAAACGCTGCCAAGGACTCCGCAATGAATAATTCCTTGGTTTGTTAGCCATCATTTAGATTAGGAATGACATAAAAATCAAAAGATGATCAGTCCGTGTAAACAAGCAGTTACCCATCTATGAACAACTGCCTGTTCACTGTGAATGGCAGCAGGTTAGGTGCTTAAAGGTTTTAATGCATAAGCATCCGTTATAAACACCTCATAGCCATAAAAATAGCGACGTTTCGACCCTATATAAAGCGGGTCTTTGTCAAGCCTGACCCTGCTTCTTTTTGGATTTGACACATTGGGATTCCTGTGGATTCAATCCCTTTTTCAGGCGAGCAGCAATTTCCTTTGGAAGGGTCCCCCTATATGGTTGGTGAGTGCTGCTGTAACCTTCAGTCTTCACGTGTTCACTGTGAATGTCGGTGGGAAGCAGGAAGCAATCTCCGGCGCGCTTCGCCTCCATTCATTGGGTCATCATTGCTCCTGTGTGTCAGCACATAAATGATAATTGCTGGGATGACTGTGGATAACCATCCCGTGTAAGAGGACCCTTCCACATATGCTGCATTGTACATGTAACGGCCATAGAGATGGAAATTAAAGGTATAGTTTCACTTTAGGAAGTAGTGTGTATACACATGACTCTTATTCAGACAGGGATTACCTCCCTTCGCACTTTTTAACCTTCTCTCTAATTCTATGTCCACCACAGCCCTGCAGTGTTTGAGTATATTGTAGTGTGCAGAAGAATAGTTTGTAGTATATATGTATATACATATGGGTCTTATAGATCCTGCATAAAAGTGACCTATTTTACCCCTTAAGCATTTGTATGCTATTAAAGGGAGAATATATTTTACATGTATTGTGCAGACAATCCTTTAGACGTTATTTGTACAGGCTGATGGATCCAATTTAGCACAAAACATATACTGAACCTATCATCCATGTGCTGCTAGACAACAAGCTTATGTTAAAGGGGTTGTCCGGGGCATTACTATTGATGATCTAGCCTCCGGATCGGTCTTTAATGGTTGATTGATGGGGTCTGCCACTCTGGATCTCTGCCACTAAGCTGCTGGCGGGCCCGCTGTCATTGTGGACAGAGTCGGAAGCAGACAACTCTGTTGCCACTGCACTAGAGAGAGAAGTGTCTGCTTCCGGCTCTGTCCTCAATGACGGCAGGCCAGATATCAGCTGATCAGTGGGGGTCCCAAGCGACTGACCCAAGCCGATCAACTACTGATAACTATCCTGAGGATAGATCATCAATAGTCAAATCCTGGAAAACCCCTTTAAGTTTAGGGACAGGAGCTAGGCATGAGGCGCAAGGGTTCTATGGCTCAGTGGTCAGTGATTTTATAAATGATACTTAGAATACCCTGCAATATGCAAAAGTATGAATGGTCATTTTAAGGGACACTAAGGCTAAAAGATGCCTTATCTTTATTCTTCCATGGAGGAGAATGTAATCTATTGTTCTCAGTGATCATGGGGACAGAAAATGTACTAGTCATCCTAGTAAGAACACTACAGTCAGTCAAATGGCTGATAACTTTATGCCACATATCTTCAGTATGGAGAGCCTCCAGATTGTGACTGGCATCATTAGCTCGACTGATTACGTTGCTGCACTTTTCTAAGTTGCCAACATTAGGTTTAGTGTCCCTTTAAAGAGATTGTCCAGAGAAAAATATGGCTGCTGTCTCCCAAAAATCGCACCACACGTGTCCACAGGTAGTAGGTGGTACTGCACCTTAGTCCCATTCACTTTAAGCCTTTCCAATCCACTGTCTGATGTTTTCCTACATTCTGATTGAAGCCTGTGCAGATCCAATGTCGGAAGATGTCCAGCAGGGTATTCTTACTAGATACTGCCAGCAGCTTTGTTGTCGGGGCCTCTCCAGCATGTCACATACTGCAGTATTGGCTCTAGCCAGCAGATGGCACCATTGTATAAGGGCAGAAAGAGAAAGCCCCCTAGGAAACCCTGAATCCAAAATTGGATTGCAAAGGGTTAATAGAGCTGAGCTGAACTACCAGACCCAACCAATGGATGGAGGGTAGTGCTGTTTCTGGAACACAGTAGCCATGTTTTTCTAATCCTGTACAAACATTTTATGTTTACAAAGCGATTGACTGTAGGAAGGGGAGGTCAGTTCATATTTTTTAATTTGACATCGTCAGTGTTTTTGGAATTGTCTTTGTCTCTTGAACATGTATTAAATGCTTTTTTTTTTTTTTTTTACAATTATACTTATTCTAAAAATGTCTTCCTTGTCATTTTCTTTGTTATATCCTGGTTTTAAAGTCCTGTTATCTATAATTCATTTTAACCATTATACCCTTGGATACTTTTTAGGCCCTGATATAGATGGAGCTGCCCCTCTAAGGCAACGTCCACCATTGCAACAATTTTTCTATGCATCCTAAATAAAAAATGAACTAATTTTGCAAATAGTTTTTATTAAATGCCGTTTTGTGTCTACAGGACCTATGCAGGAGTATGCATCTGCATGGCAACAGATTACATTTGGTGCTGCTGTCATATCGGTTCCTTACTTCTCCTTGAGGTAGAGGAAAAAGGGATAGATGGAAGGGAGGATGACTGCACGATGAGATTACACAGGGGCTGTTTGTAGTCGGCGTACAAGATGTAGCGCTGCAGCCCCCCTGGTCCCCCCAGTCTTTAAGGACGACTACCATCTGACTCGTGCAGCCAATGAGAGGCTGCAGCAGGTGCTGTTCTCCTGGCATCACTGCTCAGATGCTGGGAGCCTTGATGCCAGGGGATTGGTACCTGACTCCTGCAGCCTATGATTAACTACAGCAGTCAGGTGGTAGCTTGTAATTCATGGTGGCTATTTAAATTAATTCAGAGAGATCATACAGACATAGTATACCGGTGTGTTGCGGTAACTCAAGTTACAGCATTATCATAACACGGTAAATGCCAATTAAAGGCCAGTTTCACATGAGCAAATTTGTATATAGTGATAATGCAAATCCGTAATGGACGTATTCCAGATTAAATTGCATCTACCGTGTTTCCCCAAAAATAAGACACTGTCTTATATTAATTTTTGTTCCAAAAGAGGCACAGTGTCTTATTTTCAGGGGGAGGTCTTATACTCACCTGGCCCACAGCGTCTGGTTCAGTCGCACTGGCCGCTGGTACTGCGGCAGGCTGCAGTGTAATCCTCAGCATTGACACAGCACTCTCTTCCTGGTAACAAGGCTTTGAACACACCACCTCCAGCAAGAGATTGCTGTGATTAGATCATGAGCGCTGTTGCTTAGCCAATCAGAGCCGGCGCTTGATGAACCAATCATAGCCATTCAGCGATGTCATTCACTGAATGGCTGTGACTGATCGAGCACCAGCTCCATTACCAGGAAGAGAGTGCTCTGTCCATGCTGAGGATTACACTGCAGCCTGCCGCAGCGCCGGAGACCAGGGCAAGGGACCCAGACGCCACCGGCTATGTGAGCATTGCTGTTTTTTTGTTTTTTTTCATCTAGTGTAGCTAAGGCTTATTTTCGGGGAAACGCAGTATATTGCATTTGTATTTCAACAGAAGTTAATTGAATATTTGCCACTATATTTCCTTTAATTGTTTTTATTTGCACCTGTAAAAATGCGATTTCTCTATGCGAGTCTGATGCAATTTGTGAGAAAATCACATTACATGCAAGTTTTTCACACACGTGAAAATCACAAGCTTCTTCAATAGGAAAATTAAAAAATTGCACTCACATGAAACTTGTATGATTTTTTTAACTCGCTCGTTGCAAATCATGGGCGAGTTTTCTGTATTCTAGCAGAAAAATAGGATATGCGGCATTTTTTTTCTCAATCTCACAGCATCGCACATGTGAATGGACCTATTAAAAACAATGGGCTCTATTTTTGTGCAAGTTTTGTGCATCTCGCAATGCACATAACTTGCACGGGAAAATAGCCCATGTAAATGCAGGCTTTGGTGTTTAGTTGTTAGGGACACCTTGCTTGCAGCATTCTAATGCAAGGCCTGTGCGAGGCGAGTACGTTGTGGGTGCTATGTAAACCATTAGTAGATGCCCTGATTTGCAGGATCTGTCTCTTTAAATTTAGATCTTTAAAATTAAAAAACAGACGCATGTGTTGGGTCCAAGTGTGTGCCATTGTCACACCCAGCATGTTTGTGTCACCACCGGGTATAGGGGAATGATGTGAACAGTTGCCATTGTCTTGGAGAGGCCCTGAAGTCGGCTCAGGCTCTGCAGCTGCTGCTGACAACTTTGTAACACATTATTTATTCAACACTTATTTAAACAAGCACAATGGCTGTATGTTCATCATTAAGCTGTCAGCTCTTCAGCAAGAGAACATATCCTGTATCTACCCAAAAGAGAGGGACATATGGGGGAGTGAAAAATCCGTAATCCATGACTCTTAAAGGGGTTTATACTTTTTTTTGTAAAAGTGTGTTCTGAATGCAGTCAAACAACAAATGGACATCATATACTCACCTCTACCTGCTCCTGCTATGTACCACACTGGGTCTCCTTTCTGAAGCCACGTTTACAGGCTGCGACAGGCTATGTAGCCAATAACTGAGGTCAGTGATCGATTGCCGAGCTCTGTTATTGGCTGCCGTGCCTGTGATGTTCCATAAACCGGGTGGGCCTGCAGTGTGTAAACAAGCAGAATAGCAGGGGACAGCCCGGTCATATCGTGTTTCCTCCGAAAATATGACACTGTCTCATACTAATTTTTTGCCCGAAAAGAGGAACTAGGTCTTATTTTCAGGGGATGTCTTATTATACGTACCTAGCAGGCTCAGTCCAGATTCCTCCCGCTGCTCTCCGGAGCTGCTTCTTTCAGTTCTCGGTCGCCCACAGAAGATCACTTCCTGGCTACGGTATTCTGAAATCCTGCCTCGAGGAAGCAATGGCTCTAATTGGTTCTCGAGCCAATTAATGCAGCTCTCGATAAACCAATATGATGTCTGCGATTGGTTAATCGAGCGCTGCATTGAATGGCTGAGCAGCGGTCGAAGAACAAATCCCAGCCATCACGTTGTGGAGATGGGCTTTATGAATTGCCTGTGCCTGCCATTACTGAGCCTGCTAGGTAATGTATTCCTTTTTTTATGCAATGCAGCTAGGGCTTATTTTGGAGGTAGAGCTTCTATTCCAAGCCTCCCGAAATATCCCCCCAAATCATGATAGGGCTTATTTTCAGGGTAGGTTTTATTTTGGGGGTATCAGGAGCGGGTAGAGGTGAGTATATTATGTCCACTTGTTGTTTTACTGTATTCAGAACACACTTTTACAAGAAAATTATATATATATAAAATCTCTTGGAGCACCCCTTTAACCCCTTAGTGACGAAGCCTGTTTGCGCCTTAGTGATGGAGCCAAATTTTGGAAATCTGACATGCGTCGTTCAACGTGGCATAACTCCGTAAAGGCTTTACATATCCCAGTGATTCTGACATTGTTTTTTCGCCACATGTTGTACTTCATTTAGATTGTAAAAAGAGACCGATATAATTTGTGTATATTTATTAAAAGTACCAATATTGGAAACATTTTGAAAAAGTTGTCATTTTTTCACATTTTCAACCGTAATATCTCAAATATGTCCAAACATACTGTACAAATTTTTGATAAGAGATGTATTTCCATCTGTTTACTTTATTCTGAATGCACACTTGAAAAACTTTTGTGTTTTTTTTTTAACCATTTAGAGGACGTACAAATTTAACATTACTTTTCAGCATTTTGAGGAGCACTTTGTTTTCCTACACCAAGCCAAGTTTGCAAAGGCTCATAAGTGTCAGAATAATAGATACACCCACAAATGACCCCATTTTAAAAACTACACCCCTTAGTGTATTCACTGAGGGGGGTCATGAGTATTTTGACCCCACCAGTTTTTTTCAGGAATTAGTTCAATTTAGGGGAGAAAAAATAAAATTTCATATTTTTGCAAATATGTCATTTTAAAGACATATTTTTTTCCTATAGAGCCCATGAAAATGAGGATTTACACACCAAAATGGATACCCCCGTTTCTCCCGTGTTCAGAAACATACCCATTGTGGCCCTAATCTTATGTCTGGATGCATAACAGGAGCCAAAATGAAAAGAGTAGTCGGTGTCTTTCAGAACATAAATTTAGCTTGAAGGCGTTTTAGGCCCCATAGCACTTTTGTAGAGCTCTTGAGTGGCCAAAACCAAAGAGAACCCCCACAAGTGACCCCATTTTGAAAACTAGACCCCTTAACGAATTTATCTAGGGGTGTACTGACCATTTTGACCCCACAGTTTTTGAATGAATTGAAGCAAAGCAAAAGGAAAAAATTGTGATTTTTCATTTTTTTGTCAATTCTGTCATTTTAAAAACAGCTTTTTTTGTACAGCACACGCATGAATGAAGCCTTTCACCCTAAAATGGATACCCCTGTTTCTCCCGTGTTCAGAGACATACCCATTGTGGCCCTAATCTCATGTCTGGATGCACAATGGGGCCCAAAACGAAAGGAGTAGTCGGTGGCTTTCAGAACATAGATTTTCCTTGAAGGCGTTTTAGGCCCCATAGCACATTTGTAGAGCTCTTGAGCGGCCAAAATCAAAGAGAACCCCAACAAGTGACCCCATCTTGAAAACTAGACCCCTTAACGAATTTATCTAGGGGTGTACTGACCATTTTGAGCCTACAGTTTTTGAATGAATTGAAGCAAAGCAAAAGGAAAAAATTGTGATTTTTGTTTTTTTGGCAATTCTGTCGTTTTAAAAACTGCTTTTTTGGTACAGCACACACATGAATGAAGACTTGCACCCCAAAGTGGATACCCCTGTTTCTCCCGTGTTCAGAGACATACCCATTGTGGCCCTAATCTTTTGTCTGGATGCACAATGGGGCCCAAATCAAAAGGAGTAGTCGGTGGCTTTCAGAACAGAAATTTAGCATAAGGGTGATTTAGGCCCCATTGCCCTCTTGTAGAGCCCTTGAGCGGCCAAAACGACAGAGAACCCCCACAAATGATCCCATTTTGAAAACTAGACCCCCTAACGAATTTATCTAGGGGTGTACTGTGTATTTTTACCCTACAATTTTTGAATAAATCTAAGCAAAGCAGTAGGAAAAAAATTACAATTTTCATTTTTTTGGCAGTTGTATCAATTTAAAAACTGTTTTTTTTGTACAGCACACATAGGAATGAAGACTTTCACCCCAAAATGGATACCCCTGTTTGTCCCGTGTTCAGAACCATACCCCTTGTGGCCCTAATCTACTTAAAGGACGCATGGCTAGGCCTATAATGGAAGGAGCACCCGTTGGATTTTAGGGTACAACGGAATAAATTCCAGGCCCCATTGCCCACTTGTAGAGCCATTGAGCGTCCAAAACTATAAAGAACCCCCACAAATATCCCCATTTTAAAAACTAGACCCCTTAACGAATTCATCTAGGGGTTTACTGCGTATTTTGACCCCACAGTATTTGACTAAATTTCAGCAAAGCAGAAGGAAAAAATTACGATTTTCATTTTTTTGGCAATTTTGTCAATTTAAAAACTTTTTTTTTTGTACAGTGTACATAGGAATGAAGACGTTCACCCCAAATGGATACCCCCGTTTGTCCCGTGTTCAAAAAAATACCCATTGTGGCCCTAATCTACTTACAGGAAACATGGCAAGGCCTGTAATGGAGGGAACACCCGTTGGATTGCAGGGCACAACTGAATAAATTCCAGGCCCCATTGCTCATTTGTACGGAATAAAAATTGACTCCCTAAAATTCCCCCCCCCCCTCCACGCCCTTTTCGGCGTTCCCCAAATCTTAGATAAAAGTAATAATGTGAACTGTGTAGTATTTCCAAAGACGGGTAATTATGGAGGCTGGTTGGGATGGGCACATAGGGCAATAAAATCGGGTATCCCCCCTCCTCTCATGCTTTTTGGGGGTCATTTTTTTACCTCAGTGGCGGGGATGGGGTGTAAAAAGTGGCGTTCCGTGAGTCTCCGTAAGCTTGATGAGGTGCGGCGGTCTCACACAAAAGACGCTCAACAAGCTGCTCCTGGAACTGCAGGAAGGCGAGCGTTCCCGGGGCTTCTTGTAAATTGCGTATTACAGGTAGCGGTCTGAATAACGCCGGGCTTACGCAGCCGTAGGTGGATCCCGGCTGTGAGCCCGGCTGTGACCCTGCGTACGGCCGCGTAATGTACTGTGCATAACTGCGTACTTACACGGGCGGTCATGCGCAGTACACTTTTTTTTTTGTTGTTTGTATTTCCCGCACCGTCGCTTAGCGATGATGCGGGTACCCGCAGCCCGTATACAACGTAGTTGCGTATGGGCTGCAGGTATATCCGCGACCACGGAGCACAATGGGCTCTATGTTGCGGATATCCGCGGTAAAATAGAACCTGCTGAGCTCTCTTTTCTGCGAGTGGATTACATAATTCCAACCCGCTAATGTGAGCGGAATTGTGTAATCCAATGCGATTGATCTGCGTAATACCACTAATCAAACGCATGCGGAATCCGTAATTCCTATCCGGTCATGTGAGACCGGCCAAAGGTAGATCGCTACCGTTTTTTCACGTGTCCGGGGACCGCTCAACGAGGCCACCCGTCACTGCTCTGGGCTCTCGGAGACCGTTGGTCGTCGAGAGCAAGGAGATATTAAGTTTCCTGGGCTCCCCAACTCCTGCGCATGTGTCCGGTGTTTTGCCGGCGGTCGCATGCGCAGAATACGGGAAAATTCACGGAAGAAGATTGCGTCGGGGTGCAAATATGGAGGCCTCTGGTAAAAAGTTTTATCTCCTCTCACCGATTGCATCGGTGAGGGGAGATGAACCTTCCCCTTTTTTTTAACTTTTACGTGATCGCCATTATTCTTTGGATAACGGCGAACACGTGATCAGGAACCGCTCACCTCGGCTCTCCGTGAAATCTCCAGGCTCTCGGCTAAGTTTTGTAGCCAGGAGCAGGGAGATTTTAAAAAACCACGGCTTTTGCGCATGCGCCTGCCACATTGGCGACGGGCGCGTGCGCAGAAGCTGGGGTGAGGTCCGCGGATAAATCCACAGGTCTTAGGTACGTCATTTCATCCTCCCTCACGGATATGATCCGTGGGGGGAGATGAAACGCAAGCTTTTTTTAACTTTTTAAAACTTTTTTTTTTACTTTTTGCACTATTTTTTTTTTACCTTTTACCCCTTTTTTATTTTATTTTTTTTACTTTTTGCACTTTTTTTTTACTTTACATGATCACTGTCATCCATTGGATGACAGTGATCATGTCCCTGGTGACATCCCTCTGCTCTTGGCTACACATGGCAGCCAGGAGCAGAGCAATTTTGAATCTCCCGGGGCTTGAGCCCCTCTGTGCACGCGCTCGATGTCAATCATCGGGCGCGCATGCACAGACGGGGGTTTCGGGTCCCGGGACATCGCAGAGGACCGGGGGTGAATATTTTCACCTCCCCTCATGAATCCGATCCATGAGGGGAGGTGAAACTTTACTTTTGTTTTACTTTTTCAACTTTTTTGCGATCACCGCTATCGCAATGGATAGCGGTGATCGCGGGCCCGGGGACCGCTCACAGTGGTCCCCGGTAACACCTCCTGGTTCCCGGCTACCTTCAGGAGCCGGGAGCCAGGAGATTTTAAATTTGCCGGGGACACCCGGGCTTCTGCGCGTGCGCGTGACGTCATCGCCTGGCGCGCATGCGCAGAAGGCCGCCGGCGGGTCCGGGAGGACCAGATCTCCGG
This sequence comes from Eleutherodactylus coqui, assembly GCA_035609135.1. Classification (NCBI taxonomy): domain Eukaryota; kingdom Metazoa; phylum Chordata; class Amphibia; order Anura; family Eleutherodactylidae; genus Eleutherodactylus; species Eleutherodactylus coqui. The sequence goes on along the minus strand of CM069410.1, from coordinate 161,758,307 downwards.
GGGACACCGCCGACAAGCCGTGTGAGTATTTTCAGCTGCCGTGATGGATCCGATCCATCATAGCAGCTGAATTACTACTTTTTTACACTGTTTTATTTACTTTTTTGCGATCGGCGCTATTAATTTTATAGCGCCGATTGCAATGCCGGAGGGGACTGCCCGCATCCTGGGATGACAGCTCCACGCTGTCGGCTACCTGCGGGCACCGACAGCATGGAGCTGTCACGTCCTCAGGTCAGTGGGCATCAATCCAAAGAGGATGCATAAAACTACGTCCTCTAGGATTAAGGCCCACTTTCTGAGGACGTAGTTTCCCGATGGGGCCGTCGTTAAGGGGTTAAAAAAAGAAAAAAAAGGGTTAAAGTGAAGAGAAATTGAGTGCTCTCCTATCCCGGCAGCTCCTCATCCAGTGCTGCAGCCCCGCGCCCATGAAATGGAACCCTGAAGAAGTTCACTGTACATGTTGACCGCTCAGCCATTCACAGATTTCAACAGTGACTCTTCCATGGACACTGAAGCTTGTGAGTGGCTGAGTGGTCACGTGCACAATGGGTGGCATGTGACCGCCCACCACTTCTGTAGGTCCCGTGCAGCGAGCACCAGGGCTGCAGTGCTGAATTGGGAACTGCCGGGATAGGCTAGCATTCAATTTCTCTTCATTTTAAGCTTTTTTTTTTAATCAGTTTTTTAATGTCCCGGAAAAGCCCTTTAAAGTGTACCTCCCATTATAAACAACTTTCCATAAATCAGCAGTACAAAGTTTCTGATCTTTGCTCGTACTACGTGTTATTACCGAAAAATGCACTTTGCTTCACTTTTCAGACTCCTTTCCTCCTACCTTTGCTGTTTACTCATTGTTAACTGATAAAAACCCTGCAGAGAAGAGGAAACAGATTTTCAGCTTCATTGAGAGATCGGGTTACATCTACCTGTAGAAGTCTATGGAGGAGGGAGGGAAGAGGAAAGCAGCAGCAGATTGCTAGCTGCTAAATTGTCTGCCATACTCAGAAAATAATGGAAACTCTGCTCCCCTTTTCACTCTCACAGAGAGATGCAACAGCAGCATGGAGGACATTATGTAGCAATATTCAGCAGCGTAAGTATGAATCTAGTGCTGGAGTGAGATAGTAAAACACTAGAGCCAGTGTGTCTCTGCAACAGCTCCCTCCTCCGCTTTCCATAGACTTCAATAGGCAGTTGTAATTTGATCTCTCAGTGAAGACGAAAAGCCATTTCCCTATGTTGTACAGATTTATCAACAAATTCTGAGTGAGTAAACCATTAAATTGGGTTTTCGGGTATAAAGAAAAAATGAGGCAATGGTGGGAAATTATATAAAATAATAAAAGTAGTATTACCTATTAGATCCTCTGCTGTTGCATTGCCTGTGCCCCCAATGGTTTTTATTTACTGTACTGCATATCATATTGACACACATGATTGGCTGCAGTGTTCACATCCGTGATGTGACAAGAATCCGCTACAACTTAGTACAGCGCAGTAAACATTGAAACGGCAGTGCTGCAATACCAGGGGATATACGGTAATAGGTAAGTCCTCCTTATTTTATACAGTTCCCCATCATAGTATTTTATTTTATCCTGGACAACCCATTAAAAGACTTTGGGGGGATATAAGTGTAAAAAGAGGCACCTTTCTTTAATAAGATGTATTACAAATTTTCTTACTTTCACTTCTACTACCACTGTACGCAAAGCTGTTTGTAGTTGGGGGTATACTGGAAATGGATTGTCCAGATTGGAAAATCTATTTTCAAATACTGAATTAGGAAACTATTACACTAAGGCTGCATTCACACGAACGTATATCGGCTCGGTTTTCACGCTGAGCCGATATACGTCGTCCTCATGTGCAGGGGGAGAGGATGGAAGGCCCAGGAGCAGGAACTGAGCTCCCGCTCCCTCTCTGCCTCCTCTCCGCCGCTCTGCACTATTTGCAATGGGGAGAGGCGGGACGGAGGCAGGGCTCATTCCCGAAACTTAGCCCTGCCCCCGTTCCGCCTCCTTTCATTGCAAATAGTGCAGAGGGGCAGAGAGGAGGCGGGAGCTCAGTTCCTGCTCCTTGCTCTTCTACCCTCCCCCCCCCCCCTGCACATGAGGACGACGTATATCGGCTCAGCGTAAAAACCGAGCCGATATACGTTCGTGGGAATGCAGCCCACAGGCTATGAACACTTTTTTAAGGGGGGGCAATTATTTTTCACTTAAACACAACAATCATCTTTGCAATAGGGTTTAATTAAACATTTTGCACCGTTTTGTTTTCTGCAGCTTTTACATATCACTGTATATAGAAACTGCAGTCTGATTCTCATTATGATATCTGTCAGTGAGGCTGGACTGACGGCTTGGTTTTCAGCCCTCATCTCTTCCTCCTGCACCTTTTATCAGCTAATTTATGACTACAACAACCATAGACTTTACTGTAGTCCTAAATCGGCTAATAAGTACATTTAGAAAAAGACAGAGTAGAGGGAAACCAACAGTCAAGAATTATCAAATGCACATAAGTGGGGACACTGTTAGAGAATTTGCAATGGGTCTAGGAGCTTTGGGTCACTCCCTCAAATGCAATACACAACTCCCAGCAAGCACTACCAAACTCCCTAGCAAGTCATAACTGAAAAAGACAAAAACACTTTACTGTATAGTTATTATTTTGTTAAAAAAACATCCTGAACACACTTTCCTATAAAATACATTTTCTTGACTTTACATTTTTACCATACTTTTTTGCAATAGTTTTATATTTTTCTAAAAACTTTTTTTTACTAAAACATTTTTTTCTATTTTCTACAAAATAAACAGTGTTTGGCCTCGGTTACATAGATTTAGCATTTTGTATGTATGTAATATATATGATAATTACTGCTTCCTTTTCTTATGTATAATCCTGTACTTTAACATTACCACAAAAAGGATCTAGTCAGGAAGAAGTGAATGTCTGGTATGTGAGCATGATGATACTGGTGATTAATAATTGAACAATTATAGACAAAGGCCACTTTCACACCTGCGTTGGGGTCAGTTCAGGGTTTCTATCTCTCTGCTCCATTTTTGGAGAAGAGAAATGGATATAAAATGGAACACAAACTGATCTATTTTTTTTTTGCACTGATTTTAATGGGATTTGAAAAAAAAAACCAAACTGAAAGGCATGTGCTTGCTTCCATTCAGTGAGGTTTACGTTATTTTTACAGAAAAATAACAACACTGCAGACTGCTTCCATTCTGTCAGGTTTCAGTTTTTTCGGATGGAAAAATAGCGCAAATGGGAGTCTTTCAGTTTGCTTTCTGACCTTTAGAAACCCCCATTGAAATCAATGGGGAAAAAAGGATTAGTTTATTTTCAGTTTTATATCAGTTTCTCTTCTTCAAAAATGGAGCAGAGAAACCCTAAACTGACCCTAACACGGGTGTGAAAGCAGACTAAGGGCTTATTCAGACGACCGTATATCAGCCGGGTATTCACGCCAGCCGATATACGGCGTCCCTCCCTGCAGGGGAGGAGGCTGAAAGAGTCGGGAGCAGTGCACTGAGCTCCCACCCCCTCTCTGCCTCCTCTCCACCCCTTCCCTGCCCCTCTGCACTATTTGCAATAAGAGGGGTGGAGCGTTAGTTTTGGGAATTAGCTCCGCCCCATCCCGCCTTCCCTCATTGCAAATAGTGTAGAGGGGCGGAGAGGGGGTGGGAGCTCAGAGCACTGCTCCCGGCTCTTCCAGCCTCTTCCCCCTGCAGAGAGGGACGCCATATATCTGCCAGCGTGAATACGCGTCCGATATACGGTCGTCTGAATAAGCCCTAAAATTGTTTGAAGGAAACCGTTCTGGCAACTATTGTTGTATGTAATTCCCATTTGTAAGACACAACATGATTTTTGCCAATGCGATCTATCAGGACATTATACGGTTTTAGTAAATATTTTGAACCAGAGATGTCAATAAATAAGACAATGTAATTGTATCATGTTACAGTTTTCTGTGCATCAAAAATGTTTATAGAGAGAAGTTCACTGTATATAGCTGTTATTTATTCTGGATCTACAAGCTGCAAATACATACTGGCTACCTGTGCAATACATTGCCTTTGAGTGGATTTCTTGTATTTAAAGTTTGTTCAGCGACATTTTATAGCTTTATATATTATAGATACTGTGTATAGTGTTGGAGTGCAGTACCAAAAGTAACCCGTAGGCGGTCATTGGGCAGGTGGTCTGAGAAAATATGCAGCAGAGAAAGGGTCTAGTCTAATTAATCAGAAAATGCTTGTATGGGTGTGGCTGGAGGAGAGCAAACCCCCAGACTTGCTATGCTCTAGGTTCTTTCTAGTCCATTGCAACCCAAGTTCTGGTGTAGTGTGGAAGGGCCACTAGTCTGACAAGGGTGGGCGCCCTTTGACCGGCACCCTGGATAGGTATGAAGTGATGTGTTTGACGCACTAGGCCTGTATGGTAGGCAAGGTAAAGTCTGTTACTTAGTGGCCAGACGGCCAGGGACTTGTATGTATTCATGTACACTGTGACGAATAACAACAGTGTGAAGATCATGTTATGATTTCTGTTGATTTACTACAATAAAGGACAGATTTTCTAAATTTGTTTCTAAATTCTGGCCTGGGCCTGGTTTACTGGTGTGCAACACTCCATTTGGTGAAGGAAATATGGCAATCCAATGAGCTAACAGTCCCCAAGTTGTCACAACAGTTATAGGGGTATATTTATATAAGCCAGTGTATGAAAAGCTGGTCTAACTAAAGATTCTGCAGCACGCCGCCAGTGTGCTGAGTGCATCCGCCGGACAGAAGAAAGAAGATCCGGCCACGATGGAGGAGAGACCCACAGCGTGCGGACAGGTGAGTAAATGTCATTTTTGGCTCATGGCTGCGGGCACGAGTGGAAACCGTGTGTGCCCGTGGACATGAGGCCTAATGCAGGGGGCAAGTTAGCTTTACCTACATAAGATCGCTGTATTGTCCTTGGGGTAAAGAGGACTCTTAAAATGCACATCACTGGAACAAGGTCTGTGTAAATTCAGCTATGGAGTAAAACAGACTGTAACTTGGAATCAGTGGGAGCAAAATTCAAATAATTACAATGGGAATAATTAATGCAGGACTTTACCCTTAACCCTTTCCAATCCACTGTCTGATGTCTAGAGACATTCTGATTGAAGGCTGTACAGCTCCGATGTCGGAAGACGTCCAGCAGGGTATTCTTACTGTATATTACTGGCCGCTCTGTTGTCGGGGGCCTCTCCAGCATATCCCATACCGCAGTACTGTCTCTAGCCAGCAGATGACACCATTGTATAATGGCAGAAAGAGAGAGCCCTCTAGGAAACTCTGAATCCAAAATTGGATTGCAAAGGGTTAAAAGTTGACATAGTGAAAAAAAACAAAAACTAGGCTTGATTTATGAATATTGTCTGACTGGAAAACTGGCAAGTGATCAGAAGTCTGTTTAAAGTTTCCAGAGCACAAAATATGTTATTTATTGCACAATCTTACCTGGGCATTCCTAAATGGCATTATTATAGTTGCATACTCATTTCTAGTTATGTGGCGTCCTCTACTGGCAGAGAAAATATATATATTCTCGGCCAGTAGAGGACGCCAAATAACTAGATATAACACATATATAGATTTGTTGCAATATACAGTAGCCACACCTTATCATATGGCTTAAGAAGTAATGTACAGCTAGTAAGGGGGATTTTTACTGCTCTGGACTCCAGTGATTGATCTATTATGAAAAGTTAAATGGTTCCCCGTCTAACTTTTCTCTGCACATTGATGTTCACTGCTACTGGCTGTGCAGGGGCCTGCCACCAGCACCATTCCCTTGAGAATAGGGCTGCGCTGCTTTACCCTGCACAGCTTGGTAGTTGAGGGCCACTGTGCATCAGCTGCATTCTCAGAATCAGTAGGGGTCCCAATAGTTGGATCAAACACTATTCTGCCAAAACTAATTGGACACCTGAGCAAGAGTCAAAAGTAGTGTTTATTTCCATATGTTACTATTTAGTGGGGGTCCTTTGGCCCTAATGACATGGAATACTCTCTGTGAAATACTTTCTACTAACTGATACGCTAATACTAAGCTGTTATTTCCCTCCATTCATCCTGCAGGCATCTGGTGAGTTCTCTGAAAGAAGATGGACGCAGTTCATATTTCCTGACCTGACATTCCAGTGTGTTCCAAAGATGTTCCGTAGGGTTCAGGTTTGGACTCTGTGCAGCTAGTCCAATCGTGGAACATCCATATCCGCAAACCAACATACAAAAACAGCATTTGATTTATGACAAGGCGCACAATGTCTTATTGGAAGTATTGCTGACGCCCGCTGCCTTGGGGTCACACTGGACTCTGACCTCTCCTTTATCCCTCACATCCAATCTCTGGCCCAGACATGCCTCATGCACCTCAGGAATATTGCTAAAATCCGTCCGTTCCTCACCACGGACACGTTAAAGACACTCATTGTCGCCCTCATCCACTCCCGACTCGACTACTGCAACTCGCTGCTCATTGGCCTTCCCCGGATCGGACTCTCTCCTGTCCAATCCATACTACTATTGTCTAGATTATCAAGTCACACCCCCATGTTCATGGTTCTTGCCACTACAGCCAACAGACCAAGACCACGCCCCATAAAACATCCCCAGACCATAACTGACTTCTGCCCTACTTAAGTATTGGCACAACACGGGCGAAAGGTGTTCCCCAGGCATCCTCCACACTCAGGTACATCCATCTGATTTGAAGATGAGGTGTCGTGGTTTGTCACTCCATAGATCATTCTTCCATTGTTCAACTGTCCAAAGACGACGCTTCTTGCAGCATTGGAGACTGACCAATGAATTGCACGTCATGATGGACGGCTTGCCTGCGGCATCATAACCTGTATAGTCAATAGTGTGTAATTCCCATCATAAATTATGGCTGACACCTCCAAGGGTCTGCATCTTATGTAGCATAGTTTAGGATACATGACATGCTGATAAGACATGATACGTTCTACTAATAGGGATGTCCAAATACTGTTTATAGCATAGTTTAGCAATATGCCATTGCTTTATTAGATGGGCAATTCCACCATTAAGCAATTTTGTTAGATCCTTTTGGCTGTGCTCACACAAAAGAATTTGTTGTGGATTTCAATAGCCAGCAGGAGTTAGCCCCATTAGCTCTGTTGCTGTGTTCTAAGTTCACAGAGGATTGCCTTGTATTTTTTTTTACATTTCCAGTAAAAGTCCCTTAATTCAGCATTTGATAGTACAGAATTCTAATAATCCATAATAAATGACAAAATAATATGTTAGGTATCTGTAGAGAGAAATTCAAGGGGGGGGGGGGGGGGGGGGGACTGCAGCCCATGAAAATATGTTAAACCCTGAAAGGACACATATTAAACAGCAGCCATATTTATGTGTTTATTTACACAAACTTGGCTTTATAATACTTGTATTACAGCTATAAGCGAACCGCCATTTACTCCACCGACCGTTGTTAGACATGAGCCCCTTTCCAAGTCTCTTGCTGTTCTTTAAATGTACCACTAGATGGCAGCAAAGCCAAAATCTTCAATGATTTGCATGCACTGACCGTCCTTGCAGGGGACTGGAGATGTGGAGAAGGGTAAAAAGTTATCCAAGATAGTAACTAATATTACTGCTATTTTAAGAAAATGATGTATGTTGCAGTCATAACTCAATAGAAAACTGTTAGCGATCCGTCCAGGGTTTCTATCTGCTTAGTTTTTGGAGGAGAGAAAGTGGTTAGGAAAATTGGGCAGTGTAATTTTTCCATTTAAAAAGAAAAAAACAGAATGGAAGCAAACAGAAGCCTTTTTGTTTGCTTCGCATTTTGTTTTTTAAGCCCCTTTGAAATCAATGGGGGAGAAAAAGGATTTTTTTTTTTTTTCATTTTATTTGTTTCTCTCCTCCAAAAACAGAGCAGAGAGATGGAGACCCTGAACTGCGCCTAACAGAGGTGAGAAAACACCTTAATTGGTTCTGGAGCCTTGAAAATGTCATCCAAAAGTACAGCAAAATAAAGAGTAAAGAAAAGTAAGGGGGTTGTGACAGCATTTGACTTTATCCCCTATCCACCTGATAGGGGAAAACCTGCAGAGGAGTGGGGGGTCTTACCACTGAGACCCCCACCAATGTCAAGAACGGGGGTCTTGTGTCCCCTGTCCTCCTGACCAGGGGCAGATTGGGAAATTAAAATGGCCCTGGAAAAAATCAGAACGTGGCCCCATGTTGTAGGTGGGCCCAAACCAGCAGAAAGCAGGAAGAATTCAAGTAGGTAGCGGTCAACTAATCGCCTGCCGCAGGCGTGAGGATAGTAAGAGAGTAGAAACTATGTGGTATATGTAGCTTGCTGCAGTAAATTTACTATGAGGCATAGAACAGGTTAGAAGTGGAAGTATAGAACATTAAAGTGCCGCCTATTTCTAACCTGTTAAGCCTCCATGTAAATGAACATCACAGACTGGCTTGCCTTTAGCATTTATGTCATATGTCCTGTGTCCCGCATGATCCCTGTGCTAACTGACAGTCGAGCTCTCGCTACAATGGCAAGGATCAGGAAGACTCTGATCCCTGTCATTTAACTCCCTAGATGCCACAGTCAATAGCAAAAACGTAATTGGAGGATGCCAATGGGTAACCAAGGCAGCTGGAGGCCTAGGAAAGACCCCAAGATAGGCCACAGCAGTATGACTATTGGGATGATCCTTCAGCACCACCTAATAGATTGCTTTGCAGTCTTAGACGCACATGGAATAATATTTTGCTATGCTGAGTATACAAAAGATCACCTTGTGTCGTCCCTCGTGAAGTCCATATAAGCTATTACAGTACCATTATATCCAGTGATCACAGGTGACGTCCCCTCTGACTAGAGTCATTTAATTTCTATTTTACTTCATCTAGCCCAGACTGTCATGATGGCTTCTCCGGGTCACAACTTGTCTCTGTAGAATTAGACACAGACCTCTTTGATACCTCAATTTTCCAGGGACCTGGCTTCATTTTCCAAACTTCCACATAATCTCCCCACGCATTGTACCCTGGGTAGTAGTAATGTCACCTGAGATAACCCACACAGTTATAGTATCTGCCTTTTTCTGTTCCCTGTAGGCCACACATAATAAATACCACTTTTCATGTCCCACACAAATAATAATGCTCCGCTGTCCCTCACAGGCCCTCACCCAGTAATGCTTCATATATGTCCCCACTCAGTAATAATCTCTCTCACAGGCCCCCACTCAGTAATAATGCCCCATAGAGGCCCTCGTATGGTATTAATGCTCAATATAGGCCACGTCAGTAATAATGCCTCTCACAGGCTCCAATCAGTAATGCCCCATATAGGCCGCCACCCAATAATAATGCCCCTCATAGGCTCCACTCAGTAATAATTCTCCATATAGGTCCCTGCTCAGTAATAATCTGCCTCACAGCCCCTGTATAAGCCCTCCTGTGTAATAATGCCGCAGCCTGCACTCAGTACTGCTTCCCTCATAGACCCCAGCCCCCCCCCCCAGTCAGTAGCGTTGCCACACAGTAATGTAATATTCATCTGACATATATTCATTGTAGGTAGGTGTTGGAATTCTTGGACATTAGGCTGACTGTGGATAATCAGAGGTATGTTCAAACTGATCTGTATAAGAAGCAGAGGCGTAACTTGAAGCTTCTGGACCCCAATGCAAAATGTATAACGGGGCCCCAACTATAATGCTTTATTCAGAGTACTGGCCTCCCTATATGGAGAATAGAGACCTTATGGGCCCCCTAAGGCTCCTGGGCCCGGGTGCAACCGCATCCTCTATAGTTACACCCCTGATAGGAAGGACACAGTGGTTAATTATCTTCTATATGTCACTTCTGCACATACTCCATCTATTATAAAGGCGATTCCAGTGGGCCAGTTCGC